>JASDDO010000016.1:172976911-173576911 GCA_030015575.1 Agapanthus africanus | reverse complement strand
TCAAACTCCAAATGGTATGCAACTCTTTGCAAATTTCAGTTTCTTTAGAAATTCCCGATATATATTTTTGCCCCATGCTCTTATGACCTTGGCGTTAGGTCAAAATGTCATAAGTCACATGTCAAGTTCTTCCCATCATTATCTTGTCAATTTGAACCCATCCGTATATATCCTTGACGTTCGGCCAAAATGATAATACGACTGTCCCAAACTAACTCATCTATCTATGCAACAAATGAATATCCAGTGCCTACCAAACACTATGCCTTGGCGTTAGGTCAAAATACATAGCTTGAATACTACTGAATACCCAGATGAAATGACGGAGGTCTACGAATGGTTTTGGCGAAACCGTGAACGTAGTGAACTTGATATAACCGAAGGAACCTGATAGCTTTTAAAAGGAGTGGTTAAAGCTCCGTATTTAAAAATATCTATTTTTAAAATTAACCGAGTGGTTTCTTTTAAATTGTTCCAACGATTAAACTTTTGGTTTATTTTCTTTGCATTATAAATAATGCGTCCCATCATTAACCTATCATTCCAGAAAACAATGAAAATACAACGTCCTCTTATGCCATCCGCATTCGCCACGGGGTCCCGTCATCACCCGTTAGGTTACTTAACTAACGGCAGAGCGGGGGCTGGGCTATCGTGGGTGTAAAACATAAGTGACGTCAAAATAGCTATCATATATAGATATTGTACATTCGTCAGACGCAATAATAGGCATTCCAGATCTCATATGAACTTTATTGGATTTACAAGCAATCCGTGTTTGTTTAGAGCCTGCAACAAAAGACGGATTATACAGTTGTGATGAATAGCCATTACCCCACCCTAGACCCCTACGGGTACGGCAAACTACCCGTCAAATACCCGAAGTGAAGCGGTCTCCCTCAACAAAGTGAGTAGGCCACTAAACACTTCAAAGTGCCCGGTAGTTTGTGTACCCCTCCTTGGGTCTATCCTAGGAGCAAAAACAGTAAAAATGAAATAATACAACGGTGGCTACAACCGCAACCTGGATGTGCCCCGCAAAATAATATTACAACATATTACAGTTACATCGAATGAATTAAAATAATAACCCATCACAAACCCCGGCTAATCATCACAACAGTCCAATACAGTTCACATCCACAAACAGTAAAAACCATTATAGAAATGTGCAACCCCCTGCCAACCGACATACTAGCAGTTAGGGGAGGTTTACGAACACATTATACAAACATAGATATAATCAAATTAGCAAACATCGTAAAATTTCGATCGAACAAACGCTTTTAGATTCTACTCCAATACTTCTCTGTGCACCTGAGACTTGAGCAGAAAAATAAACATCCCAGAAAACACAAAAATATCACAGAAGAATTACTGGTGAAAATTGGGTTGAATCGGCCCCAACTCGGCCGCGGTTCCGCGGTCGTTTGGCCGATTCAGGAACCCATTTTTCACCAGTTTTCTTATAATTCTCTGTAGGTTATTCTGAAGCACCCTGAAAATTTTTTAGAGCATGTTTAAAATTCGACAGAAAGTAGTGATATCGATGTCGTTTTATGGTTCGTTTTGCGTTCGAATATCTTACGACTTTGCTAATGAGTTAATTATTGTTTAGCGAGGCTCTGATACCACTGTAAGTCGATGTACAACACCACACGACTTGCGGGGAGGCGGAAATATGAAAAACGATCTTGTTCTTTGCTTAAACATCGACTAACCGCATGAATCGAAGCTAAACGATAACTAACAACTATCATAGAAGTTCTAAACTACTATATGAAGTGATTATACCTAAAGAACCGTGTCCTTCGTCTTTACGAACTTCACCTCCTCCTCGGCCTTCTCCAAGTAGTACACGATCCACCACGAGAGCTTTACTCCAAGCTTTGCCTCTAAACTTGAGGCAACTAGGTTTCTTTATGTGCTAATCAAAGTGTTGGAGATAATGCCCTCAGAGTCAATTATTGGATCACAGGTACGTGATTGCAATGATTGATGGAGGACCTATCCCGGTAGGACAGTCTTACTCGAGATGATAGTATGCTATCTGGTTTACCTTTATCATCGTGTACTGTTTTAGGTGACCTGACACGTCGCTATTACATGTTGATAGAGCCCCTAGGATTCTTGCTTGACCACCAGCAGTATGAGGGCGATCATATAAGTGGGAGCTGGGGTCTATAAGCATATCCTGAAATGGTCCCTAGTCGTGTGAGTTTCGAGACAGGGAATCGATACTCCATAATAGACTAGTGTATACAGTCGAGACCCCGACGAGGGGCGGTGGCCGGTCTCACAAGCCACTGGTGTCAGTTGGATCACCTAAGATGTATACAGGTGCTCATTGGGTTATGAGTACACCGGACAGGACTCGCCGGGAACATGCCAGTTGGTCATATACCAGACGTCAGATGGCAGTTCCCTGGTGACATGTGTGCAGGTTAGTTCATCGACCTGGGGATCGTCATTTGTCTTGTGTGAGTTCCCACTGTACTTTGATTACTACCCTACCACGGCTCAAAGGAGTCGTGCAAACAGGTTTTAGTTGGGTACAGTCCCGAGCCACATGGAGGCAGTGAGCGTATCTTCAGGGGTTCGTCTCTCCCGGTATTGGGGGTGAGGTCGTGCTGTGTCTAGGAGAGCCATTACACGAAGCCCTCGGCCGATGCAAGTAGATTTACTGGTAGGTATTCCAGTAGTATCTCAGGGTGTTCTGGGCTAAACTCCGACACGACTTGTACCGCTTTTGGGGGTCTGACTTTTACCAACCCCTTAGGCCCGCCATGCGATGCTCATAGACGAACGGACCGGACTGTACGGATATTGTCACTGACAGGCTCAGTAGGGTTGTCAGGCTGAGTTCACTCACAGACATCCCTTTTAGTCAATACCTGGTGGCCCGTTACGTATTGGCTTATACCTCTGACGTGCTAGTGGTTAAATCCACAACCAAGGTGTTGACGAGTCTTTAGAGTCCCCCACATTCAGTTACTCAGCTTTCGGGCGAAAGGTTGTAGAGGCCGTATGGAGATATGGCAAGGTCCGATCAGATACGTGCGGTATTGCACGGATCAGGATAAGACAGCTTGTACTATTGGCCGTATGGTTATATGGCAGGGTTCGATCAGATACGTGCGGTATTGCACGGATCAGGATCGAACGGATATTACTAGCCGGTTTTGGTTTAAGCCGGATCCTAGTATAGTACAGTGTAGATTTTGTCTCATTGCATTTGTATTTCGGTCGGAATACAAATGCGGGTGTGTATGCACAGTATCGGGGTTTTCCTGTAATTTATTACGGGACCAGTTTTCTGGAGTTACCAGTTTGCTTTTCGTTTCGGCCGATTTCCTTTGTATCGTTAATAGGCCGAAGTTTGGTGGAGGAGGGCTTATTTGCATTATTGCAAATAAGCATTTGTGGAGGGGGTCTTTGCACTTTGTGACATCATGATTATTGCACCATACCTTGACTTTCTTTAGTTGATCATGGCTTGACTTTTGCTATGATGGTTGCTTTGGAGTGTTGGGTTTTGTTGTGATCATTTGATTATTTCATCATCACTTGCTTTCCACCCACCCCCTTGTCTTTGTTCTTTCTCTCTCCAATCACACATGAAAGGGGTGGGCCGGCCAAATTTTTGAAGGATGAGGGAAATGCTTCTTTTGGTAGTGGGGAGAAAAATGACACTCTCATTCTTTGGTTATCACATTTTTCTTCACCTCTCTCCAAGTTCTTTTTCTTCCACCACAAAGGCATCTCCATGAACCCCAAATGAGACTTGAGTACTACATATTCTACAGCATATCTTGGGCACGTCGAGTAGCCGGCTTCGTGCCCGAGTTGCCTCGGCATTGAGGTGGGAGCCCGTAAAAGAAGTAGGCGATGTGGTGCACTTCCGGCAGCGAGGAGGAGACGGAACATTCCGCAAGAGATCGGGACGACGACGAGAAGACCGGAGGACTCGGATCTGTCGGTATACTTCTCTTCCCTATCTTGTTTGTAGCTTAGACTTGTTAATGGTTACGATCCGGAAGGTTAGTGCGCGGTGGTGCCGGTTTGCTAAGTCCGCAAAATTAAAGTTTTTCACCGCTTCCGCATTCCGGCGTCGGATTGACGGCCGGGGCGCCGCCGTGCACTTACAGTGGTATCAGAGCCTCGCCATTAACTTAGTCTAGCTTTGTGTGATGTGTTTGCATTTCCGATCGATCGAAAAGTTCCAAAACCCGTATTGCCTTCGCATCAGTTTCTGTTGAAAATTTTTGGTCTCGAAATTTTTTTCAGGTTGTAAAATATTGATGTACTAAAAATTATAAGACCACTGTTCAAATTCGATGCACTGATCTTCTAACCAGAGCGTGGAAGGGCGGCCAAAACCCACTTGTCGCCGCGCTTCCGCCGCATCATGAAGGAATCAGTGGGTTGGGTTTTTACAGTGGGCTTCTGGGGAGATTTTAGGGTTTCTGGAACATTAACATTGGGCCCAGAATTTCTTTAACTGCTACAGTATTGCTTGGGGGCCCACTTGTTAAAATTTGATTGATCGGATATTTTAAACACATTTTTTCACAGTATTTACATTATATCTGCGACCGTGAATGTCACTTGATCGGTAAATCCGGTCTAACTGCTATAGCCCGGTTAGACGGATTTGCGAACGTGACTTTCACGTTGATGTTCTGTTTTTGCTGTGATGTTGCGGATCGGTCGTGGGGATAGCCTGGATGCAATGCTAGTACAGTTGTGGTTGTATTATGTACATTTGATATTGCGGGGCGAGCGTCCGACATGTGGACTGCCGTCACTGCCTGATTGTATTATTATTTTGGGGCACGGCCAGGTTGCGGTCGATGTACCCGGTGTATGTATATTTTACTTTCTGTACTAGGATTACCCCAGGAGGGGTGCACGGATAGCCGGGTTCTAGAAGGCAACAAGCCCGCATCTCATGGCATTGAGACAGAGGGGGCTTCACTCTAGGATTGGCGGGCTATTCGCCGCACTCGTAGGGGGTACAGGTTGACCCAGGAGGGGTGCCCAAGTTACCGGATTCCGTGAAGTGCTGGGTGGTCCATTCACGGCGCTGAAGGGGGCTGCCTCGCTTCAGGTTTTGGCGGGTGACTTGCCGCGCCCGTAGGGGTCTAGGTTTTCATTGCACAGGCTATCCACACGACCAGGGGAACGTCGGGTTTCAGTAGTGGCTCTGTGAAACCCGGGGATCCCAGATATCTGTATTGTTTCTGTGATGCTGTACATTTCTGTGATGTTGCATTTCTTTTCACGCCTTGAGCGAAATATAATATATTGGTATATATATTAGTAGATGTTGTATATGTTTTACATCCGTGCTAGTCCAGTCCCCGCTCTGTCGTTAGTTAGCTAACCTAACGGGTAATGACGGGACCCAGTGGCGAATGCGGATAGCATATACGTACATCAGTATATTTTCGTTCTTTTTGGTGTGATCAATTGATGGGACTGCATTGATTCGGATCAATGCAAGTTAAAAACAAACCTAATCTGATGTTGTTGGAACACTTTTTCAAAAGGCTGTTATTGCAAGGACGTTCACTTTTGTTTTGCATCGTGATATTCAGTTGGAATATCCTGCTCCTCAGTCGACGAGGCAAGGGCCGAGATCCCTTCACCGGGAGTGACCCCTTGGACAAAAAGTTTGCGTCAGGGCATTAACTTCACTATAGCCGATTACTTTTGCTTTGCATCGCGGTATTCATTTGGAATATCCTGCACCCCATTCTACGGGGAAAGAGCCGAGATCCCTTCACCGGGAGTGACCTCTTTAGCAACGGTTTTCGTCACTATATTTTTTAAAAAGCTATCCGTTCCTTCGACGATATCAAGTTCTTTACGTTAAAGGTTTTCGCCAGAAACCATTCGTAGCCCTCCGTCGTTTCATATGGGTAGTCAATAGTATTCAAGCTGTGTTTGTTGGCCTTAGTCAAGGCACAGTGTTTGGTAGCTGTTGGGTGTTCATATGCTGCATAGATAGATGCGTTGGTTTGGGACAGTCGTATAGCCTTGTTGGCCCTAGTCAAGGGCTTGTACGGGTGGATTCAAATCAACCTGGATAATGACGGGTAGAACTTGACATGTGACTTATGATTTGTTGGCCTTAGTCAAGGTCATAAGAGCATGGGGCAGAAATCACATCGGGAGTTTCAAAAGAACTGAAACCTGCCAGATATGCGCATACCTTCTGGAGTGTGACACCGTGAGCGGATTCCGTCACGTTGTCATGCGATGATAGTTGGATCCCGATTCCCACTGATGAGTTAGTTTACTCCTCGGGTAACCCCGACTAATTCTTCTTTCAGGTTTGGAGGAGAATTTGAGGTACAGTGGGAGGTTTCCAGATTAGATAAATTGGTAACCATTCTGATCTAGGTTAGAGTGCACGCTGAGTGTTTCTTTTCTCTCTCTCTTTGGCAGCGACCATTGACCCGACCCTAAGACTTTGACTCAGAGACCTAGTTGACCGAACCTTCTTAAACACTGGCTTTTGGATTGTCAGAGTTGCAGACCTCATTGCCACTCCTACTTTTACCCTTTTCTCCAGGACACCCCGTATTACTACGAACGTCCACTTCCATTGGAAAAAACCATCGTATGGTTAGATACGAACTCGAAAGAATTTATTCGAGGATGGTTTCAGGTTCTGGAGAAAACGGATAGGACTATTCAGTTGTCTTTTCTTTTCACCCTCTCTCAGGTTGCGAGTACTCCTTGGTTTAGGAGTAGTACACCTGTTACGCAAATTGGATAGTCTTCTTCCAAACCTTAGGCTGGTTCCGACCGGTAGGGAATGAAGAAAACCAATTAGCATAACGATGGTGTGCAGAAGGTATTGAGTTAAGACAAAGAAAGGGATTAGTAAGAGGGTAAAGTAAATTGCAACAGATATTCACGACCAAACCAAGTATTCCTTCGCCAATCCTAAATCACCTTTGTATTTCTTCAGGACACTCCGTATCACTACGAAGATCCACAGTTTATTGGATACTCCATCGTATGGTTATATACGAACTCGAAAGGAACTTGTTCCAGTTCGGGGATGGATTCTGGTTCAGGAGAAATAGGAATAAGATTTATTCAGGTGTCTTTTATCTTCACCTTCTCTCGCATTGCGAGTGTTCCTAGGATTAGGACAGTACACCCATTATGCTTATTGGATAGTCTTGTTCCAAACCATAGGCTGGTGCCGAACGGTGGGGAAGGAAGAAAACCACTTGGCCTAAGGGGTGTGCAGAAGGTAAAGACTAAAGACATATAAAGGGATTTGGAAAGGTGGCAAAGAATTACACGGCTACAGTTGTGAATCTGGATAATGGAAGAGGCATTACTAGGAATACCAGGATACCCCATCAAAATATTTCAATGTTTCAGTTTCACTGTGTACTGTTAAAGGAAAACTGATTTCCAGATTAGACACTTGCTCCAGGGTATGTATTTACCAAGCATGATTCTCACATCTGTATAGTCTTACAGATGATGAGTGGGAGTAAGTTATTGGGAATTAGGTGATCATCCTCATTATATCGGGATTCGTTGTAATCGGTGATATTTGAGGAAATCACCTGGGCTGTTTGCCGGTCGGCAAATATTTGGTTTTGAATATCCGTTGTTATGCACCAATTTCAAATCGATATATCTGTACGTCTATTTTCATAGAGTGAGATATACCCTTTTGAAATTATGTCTATGACATTTACCTATATCAGTGGATGGTTAGGTAAGGAGCATTGAACAGCGGTGTAATTCTTCATAACCAAAGGTACAGTTTTCAACCTACGACACACAGTGAATGAGTTATCAAACTCAAGGGACTTATACAGAGTATTGTATGTTGTCCAGGGTCCATCAGGACAGAGGGGTTGGTCCTCGTACTATATTCGGTTTACTTATGACTTCTCTAGTTTTTAGACAGGTGTTTCGTGGAAACACATGGTCCGAATTTTGAGAAGTTATAGGTATTTGAATATAGTAGAGAACCAGGTGTAGCAAGTATCGGGATTCTTCAAAGAGATCGAAGATGTAGATACTTGTGTATGGTATTCGGTTGGTAGTAGTGACTAAGAGAACTTGCTTCTCTTTCAGGTTACTCATAATTGGAAGCATTCCTAAGTTGAGTAACGCTGATCGGCCTCCTTCCATTTAGTTGACATGCACTGGAGACAGTTGCATGATTTGGATCTGGTTCAATTAAATCAGTGCCTCTGGTTCTATATTGGATATAGAACAGTTCATATCTTAACAGTGTTAAGGTACGGGGAGTTGTCCGGTTTATGCTTAAAACCAGACACTGGACAGCTCAAGGCACGATTCTGTAATGGCTGTTTGTGGGTAGAGCTAGGCTATGACGAGGGTTGACTTTCTACCATCTGGATGAACAATAGGGATATTGTTCTAGACTCGCCACGGTTTTATTAAAAATGGATTTTTTCAGAAAACAGTAGTGGGAGTATGGTAGAACTGGAAGTGATTCCAGAACCATAAACGATTACTGAAGATTTGATAAGGAACCTAAAGATTCAATCTGGATTGACATTCCATTGACCACTCCGCAGATAAGGTGGGTAACTTCAGGCGCCCGAGAGGTACTCCGGTATCCTCAAGGACGGTGACAGGGAAGTTCTTGTTTACCCACAATTACCATTGTTGTTGTTCTAGGCTGCGAGACCCGGCGGGAGGATGAGTATAGCGTTGTTCTAAACTAGTTTTAGAAGTGTACGTCTATATGACTCTGCCAGAGGGTTGTCGTAGTCAGTGGGAGCAGCGGAAGCATTGGTGGACAGGTAGCTTATGTCTATTTATAGACTAAAGCAGATATAGCGGAGATAGATCATCTATTTCTGACGTGACAGTCATGGGTTTGACTTCATCAGAATAGGGGATGGATCTGTTGAGAAGGTAGTAGGGTGTGATATCCTGGTATTTGGATGACATACACAGAATAGGAAAAGAAACTCCTATACTACAGTCGGTTATACTTTGGTCGTCACACAGTAGTTTCTCCACAAAGGAAATGGATTTTATATCAGACATACTGGTTACTAGATCTATGGTTTTAGATCTAGATTTGGGTGGTTTCCCAATCAGGGCACTTGACAGTGTTCTAAGAGTATTTAGAATGGACGACTCCTGGCACGGTAGTGTACCTGCAGGTAATGGAGTCACCCTCTCTAAAGGTGTCTTACAGACTAAAGGGGAGAGGGACGTGCATGATTGGCAGATCACTTGCTCAGGCAATTGAGTCAATCATGAGATGTCAAGTACCACACCAGATGTTATTCTTGCACTGGATGCAATAAGTTGACTTTGATCCAATCCTGGAGAAACAGTCGGAAGCAGTTTTAGAACATAAGTGGATGTTCTAGGGATATGATAACGACAGCCTTATTCAGGAGACAGTTATCATTCCAGGCTTCCAAAGTGACATGGACGACAAGGAGGTTGTCAGAGTTATAGTTTTTCCTTCTGATGAGGGGCAGTATTTTGGACAGGTGATCCAAGGAAATACTGAGGGAGGCATGGCGCAGGATACTGATTAAGTTCAGTTGACGATACAGTCTAAGAAGTTTGGATTTGGAGTTCATTTATGAGCTATGTCCCATCAGACATCCAGACACATTCTAAGACAGGTATTGCTCATTTCGGGAGATGGGTTTCTCCGCGAACTTGAGATATAGAGAGACATATAAAGAGACATCAAGGCGGATCCACTCACTGAGGCTATTCCTCGAACGCAATAGTTTCGCAAACGAGCTTTGTGAGACTGACTAGTAGAGGAGTTGGGTGTTCGGTATCACACGGGCTGTGAGTATGCGACATCGCAATAATTAGCCTTGAGTGCAAGTGGGAGATTGTTGGAGATAATGCCCTCAGAGTCAATTATTGGATCACAGGTACGTGATTGCAATGATTGATGGAGGACCTATCCCGGTAGGACAGTCTTACTCGAGATGATAGTATGCTATCTGGTTTACCTTTATCATCGTGTACTGTTTTAGGTGACCTGACACGTCGCTATTACACGTTGATAGAGCCCCTAAGATTCTTGCTTGACCACCAGCAGTATGAGGGCGATCATATAAGTGGGAGCTGGGGTCTATAAGCATATCCTGAAATAGTCCCTAGTCGTGTGAGTTTCGAGACAGGGCATCGATACTCCATAGTAGACTCGTGTATACAGTCGAGACCCCGACGAGGGGCGGTGGCCGGTCTCACAAGCCACTGGTGTCAGTTGGATCACCTAAGATGTATACAGGTGCTCATTGGGTTATGAGGACACCGGACAGGACTCGCCGGGAACATGCCAGTTGGTCATATACCAGACGTCAGATGGCAGTTCCCTGGTGACATGTGTGCAGGTTAGTTCATCGACCTGGGGATCGTCATTTGTCTTGTGTGAGTTCCCACTGTACTTTGATTACTACCCTACCACGGCTCAAAGGAGTCGTGCAAACAGGTTTTAGTTGGGTACAGTCCCGAGCCACATGGAGGCAGTGAGCGTATCTTCAGGGGTTCGTCTCTCCCGGTATTGGGGGTGAGGTCGTGCTGTGTCTAGGAGAGCCATTACATGAAGCCCTCGGCCGAGGCAAGGAGATTTACTGGTAGGTATTCCAGTAGTATCTCAGGGTGTTCTGGGCTACACTCCGACACGACTTGTACCGCTTTTGGGGGTCTGACTTTTACCAACCCCCTAGGCCCGCCATGCGATGCTCATAGACGAACGGACCGGACTGTACGGATATTGTCACTGACAGGCTCAGTAGGGTTGTCAGGCTGAGTTCACTCACAGACATCCCTTTTAGTCAATACCTGGTGGCCCGTTACGTATTGGCTTATACCTCTGACGTGCTAGTGGTTAAATCCACAACCAAGGTGTCGACGAGTCTTTAGAGTCCCCCACATTCAGTTACTCAGCTTTCGGGCGAAAGGTTGTAGAGGCCGTATGGAGATATGGCAAGGTCCGATCAGATACGTGCGGTATTGCACGGATCAGGAACAGTCAGCTTGTACTATTGGCCGTATGGTTATATGGCAGGGTTCGATCAGATACGTGCGGTATTGCACGGATCAGGATCGAACGGATATTACTAGCCGGTTTTGGTTTAAGCCGGATCCTAGTATAGTACAGTGTAGATTTGTCTCATTGCATTTGTATTTCGGTCGGAATACAAATGCGGGTGTGTATGCACAGTATCGGGGTTTTCCTGTAATTTATTACGGGACCAGTTTTCTGGAGTTGCCAGTTTGCTTTTCGTTTCGGCCGATTTCCTTTGTATCGTTAATTGGCCGAAGTTTGGTGGAGGAGGGCTTATTTGCATTGTTGCAAATAAGCATTTGTGGAGGGGGACTTTGCACTTTGTGACATCATGATTATTGCACCATACCTTGACTTTCTTTAGTTGATCATGGCTTGACTTTTGCTATGATGGTTGCTTTGGAGTGTTGGGTTTTGTTGTGATCATTTGATTATTTCATCATCACTTGCTTTCCACCCACCCCCTTGTCTTTGTTCTTTCTCTCTCCAATCACACATGAAAGGGGTGGGCCGGCCAAATTTTTGAAGGATGAGGGAAATGCTTCTTTTGGTAGTGGGGAGAAAAATGACACTCTCATTCTTTGGTTATCACATTTTTCTTCACCTCTCTCCAAGTTCTTTTTCTTCCACCACAAAGGCATCTCCATGAACCCCAAATGAGACTTGAGTACTACATATTCTACAGCATATCTTGGGCACGTCGAGTAGCCGGCTTTGTGCCCGAGTTGCCTCGGCATTGAGGTGGGAGCCCGTAAAAGAAGTAGGCGATGTGGTGCACTTCCGGCAGGGAGGAGGAGACGGAACATTCCGCAAGAGATCGGGACGACGACGATAAGACCGGAGGACTCGGATCTGTCGGTATACTTCTCTTCCCTATCTTGTTTGTAGCTTAGACTTGTTAATGGTTACGATCCGGAAGGTTAGTGCGCGGTGGTGCCGGTTTGCTAAGTCCGCAAAATTAAAGTTTTTCACCGCTTCCGCATTCCGGCGTCGGATTGACGGCCGGGGCGCCGCCGTGCACTTACACAAAGTACCTAGATGATATAGAGTGAGGGTTATGGATTAAGTAGTCTAACTAATCGTTGTACTCAACAAATGAGAGGGGAGGATTTGGGTTTGAAGAGAGGAAGCTTGAGGAGAGAGAAGGTGAGAATAATAAAAATGATATGAGAAAATGAGCTATCATAATATATATCAAGCATTATTGTTTTTCAAAAAAAGAAAAGAAAATGATTTACAACCATGCTTGATAAATATCTAATGGTGATTCATCTCCATGAGTCATTAAGCATTTATGATGCATTAATGACATGGATGAATCATCCATATGACTCACTAATCTCATTTAATGTATATGCCACCTTAACCCCCTTAGTCACCATCTTCTAGAAGCTTCTCACGTAATTACGAGAACGCCCCTCCTATCCATGAAAACACGGAAAAACTTTAGACTGTATAAATCCAATAACCGGATACTAGTAACTGGCTTAAACCAAAGCCGACTAGTAAAAACTGTTCGAAAGTCGTACGTGCGTAAACACACGTATGCGTCCGAACCCTTGTTGTAAAACCATACGACCTCTATATCGTTTCGCCTGGAGTAGGGAAACTCTCTGTGTGGGACTCTAGAGACTCGACTACTACGCTGGCAGTGGGTTTAACCACAGACCGCAAGCGGCACTAGCTGTACGTAACGGTCCCTAGGTAGATGTCGATAAGAAGGCCGATGAGGAAAACCCATCCGAACTCCTACTGAGTCTGATGTGACAATCTCCGTACTGTCCGATCCGTTCGTCTAAGACTATCGCATATCGGGCCTAGGGGGCGGCAAGCATCAGTCCCCTAATAGCGGTATAAGTCATGTCGGAGCGAAGCCCATTACACCCTGAGAAACTACTGGAACCTACCAGCAAATCTCGCTTGCCCTGGCCAGGGACTTTGCGTAATGGCTCTCTAACACAGCGCGATATCAACCCCCAATACCGGGAGAGACGAATCCTGTCTAACCGCCACTGCCTCCAAGTGCTCGGGACTGCACCCAACTGCTACCTGTTTGCACGACTCCTTTGAGCCGTGGTAGGGTAGCAATCTAAGAACAGTAGGACACACTCGAGGCGAAGTAGCAGTGTCAAGTCTGCGGACTATGCTGTACTCATGTCACCTGGGAACTGTTCACTGACGACTGGTATAAAACCAACCAACAGTTCCTTCTGAGACCTGTCCGGTGTACCCGTAACCTAACGAGCACCTGCATACTATCTCCAGTATGACGTACTGACGGCTGTGGGACAGACCATCTCCCCAACTGGGATGAGAAGCGTACATACTAGTCTACTCCGGAGTATCGATGCCCTGTCTCGATAATCCAACGACTAGGGACCTGAATAAGGATGTGCTTGTAGACTACCCAGCCCCTACTAGTGTGACTGCCATCACAACGCTGGTAGTCAAGCAAGATCCTAAGAGCTCTATCAATACGTATACTCACATATTAAGATAGAAAAACCAAGTAGCATACTACCATGTTTAGCAAGACTGTTATATACATGGGGAATATCCCAAGCTTCCATTAAGTAATATACAAACTAGTATGATACAATAATGGCCCCTAGGGCATATACACTAACACTAGGGTCGGGCCATGGTCGCTTCCAAAGAGAAAGATAAAAAAAGAAACACTCTGTGTGCACTCTAACCTGGATCAGAATGGTTGTCAATTTATCTAATCAGGAAACCTCCCACTGTAACCTCAAATTCTCCTCCAAACCTGAAAGAAGAATTAGTCGGGATCACCCGAGGTGTAAACCAACCCATCAGTGGGAATCGGGATCCAACTATCATCGCATGATAACGTGATGGAATCCATCACACTCCAGAAGGTATGCGCATATCTGGCAAGTTTCAGTTTCTTTAGAAACTCCCGATGTGATTTTTACCCCATGCTCTTATGATCTTGACGAAGGTCAACAAATCATAAGTCACATGTCAAGTTCTACCCGTCATTGTCCTGGTTAATTTGAACCCACCCTTACAAGCCCTTGACGAAGGTCAACAAGGCTATACGACTGTCCCAAACCAACGCATCTATCTATGCAGCAGAAAAGTAACAAATAGCTACCATACACTATGCCATGACGAAGGCCAACAAACATAGTATGAATACTAAGTGCTACCCGTCCGAAATAACGGAGGGCTACGAATGGTTTTTGGCGAAAAACCTTTAACGTAATGAACTTGATATCGTTGAAGGAACCGGATAGCTTTTTATAAAAATATAGTGGCGAAAACCATTGCTAAAGAGGTCACTCCCGGTGAAGGGATCTCGGCTCTTTCCCCGTAGAATGAGGTGCAGGATATTCCAACTGAATACCACGATGCAAAGCAAAAAGGCAATCGGCTATAGTGAAGTTATTACCCTGACGCAAACTTCTGTCCAAGGGGTCACTCCCGGTGAAGGGATCTCAGCCCTTGCCTCGTCAACTGAGGTGCTGGATATTCATAACCGAATACCACTGTGCAAAACAAAAGAAAACGTCCTTGCAATAACAGCTTTTTGAAAAATGTTCCAACAACATCAGAATGGGTTTGTTTAATTTGCATTGATCCGAATCAATGCAGTCCCATCAATTAATCACACCACAAAAGAATGAAAATATGATGTACGTATATGCCATCCGCATTCGCCACTGGGTCCCGTCATCACCCGTTAGGTTACTTAACTAACGACAGAGCGGGGACTGGACTAGCGCGGGTGTAAAACATATACAACATCTACTAGTATATATATCAATATATAATAATCGCTCCAGGCGTGATAAATGCAACATCACAGAAATGTAATAAGCATCACAGAACAATACAGATAATCTGGGATTCCCGGGTTTTATTGAACCGCAAGTGAAACCCGACGTTCCCCTGCTCGTGTGGATAGCCTGTGCAATGAAATCCTAGACCCCTACGGGTGCGGCAAGTTACCTGCCAAAACCTGAAGCGAGGCAGCCCCCTTCAACAAAGTGAATGGACCACCCAGCACTTCACGGAATCCGGTAACTTAAACGCCCCTCCTTGGGTCAACCTATACCCCCTACGAGTGCGGCGAATAGCCCGCCAATTCTAGAGTAAAGCCCCCTCCGTCTCAAAGCCATGATATGCGGGCCCGTTGCCCTCTAGAACCCGGCTATCCGTGCACCCCACCGCGGGGTAATCCTAGTACAGAAAGTAAAATATATACAACGGGTACATCGACCTCAGCTCGGTCGTGCCCCAAAAGAATAATATACAAACAGGCAGTGACGGCAGTCCACATGTCGGACTCTCGCCCCGCAATATCAAATGTACAAATACAACCAAACTGTACTACCATTGCATCCAGGCTATCCACCATGACAAATCCGCAACATCCCAACACAACACAGAACATCAACGTGCATGTCACGTTCGCAAATCCGTCTAAAAGAGCTATAGCAATTAGACAAGATTTACCGATCAAATGACATTCACGGTCGCAGATATAATGTAAGTACTGTAAACTAACATATTTAAAATTTTCGATCGACAAAATTTTCCGAAGTGGGCCCCAAGCATAAATTCAGCACTCAAAGTAATCTGGGCCAAAACTAAAAATACCAGAAACCCCAATTCCAAGGTAAAAACCACTGTAGAAAATTTGGTGCAGAGAGGCCACAAAATGGCGGCGGAACCGCGGCCAAAACAGGGTTATTGCCGCGGTTCCGCATCGGCACTGTAGCATCATGCTACCAAATTTTCACAGATGTCATAAAAAAGCCTGCCTGATTTTCTGCAATACTCAAAATAATTTTTCGACCACAAAAAAAATTCGACAGAAATTTCAGTATTGGAAATGCGGTTTCGGAAATTTTGTTCGATCGATATTTTAAATACGTTAGAACAAGCTAGTAAAGGTTAATGGCATGGCTCTGATACCAAGTAAGTTACGGTAGCGCCCAGGCTTTCTGTCCGAGGCCAAAATGCGGAAACGAAAACTTTTTCAAAACTTGAAACCGGCGCTATCGTAAACTTTAAATCTGGATCGAACCATTAACCTATAACTAGCAACTAGAGAAGGGTTAGAAAAGCTATACAGATAGTTCGTGTCCTTCGGTCTTTGGCCATCAGCCCAAGCTCCTCGCGGCATCACCGATCTCCGGTCTCCTCGTCGGAAAGGACACCACATCTTCGAGTCTTTTTACGGGATCCCGCTTCATCCGAAGCAACTCAGGCACGAAGTTCGCTAGCCGACGTGTCCAAGGCGAAGTAGAGAATGTGTGTGACAACTTTGTCTCTTGCATCCATTACATGGATGGAGGTTGAAGATGAAGCCATCAATGGAAGTTGTGAGCTAGAGCAAGAAGAAGAAGCATAAGCCTTTTTCTTTTGTGTTGTATATCAAAATGAGAGAGTGAGAGTATGATTATACAAGAGCAAACCCACAACCTTATGGCTGCCCTTCTCTCTCATCCTCTCATTTCAACACACAAATCAATCACATAATGTGACATTTGTTAGTTATGTATATGCCCTAGAGGCCATTGTTGTACATATGATGTATATTATAATGGATGCTTGGATATATATAGAGAGGACTTTCTTGCTCGTCATGATAGTATGCTATTTGGTTTCACTTTATCTTAACATGTTGACTTGTATTGGTTACTGTTTTTCTCTCACATGTTGATAAAGCCCTTTGGATCTGTACTCGACTACTGGGACTATGATGAGATCATACTAGTGGGGCCATGGTAGTTGATGAGTACATCCTATAACTGTTCCTATTCGAGGGTATATCGAGACAGGGCATCGATACACCAGAGTAGACAAGCGTATACGCATCTTGACCCATATGATGGGCGATGGATGATCCCATATCCATCGGTGTTTGACATCAGAGATGGTGTACGGGTGCTCAGTGGAGACTGGCTACACTGGACGGACTCGCCGAGAACTCCCAGATGGTGATATACCACACGTCAGATGGCAGTTCTCCGGTGACACTGGTACAGGGTAGTCTGTAGACCCGAGATCGTCATAGAGTCTTGTGTGATTGCCACCGTTCTTTGATTTCCACCTTACCATGTCCAAGTGGGTGTGCAAAATGGTGGCTTTTGGGTACAGTCCCGAATCACATGGAGGCAATAAGCGATAGGAGGGGATTCGTCTCTCCCGGTATAGGGAGTTGATGTTGTGCTGTGTTCGATTGGTTATAACTGGAAGTCCCTGGCCAGGGATGATATAGAGATTTACTGGTAAGTGTTACTAGTAGTTTCTCGACCCGTTATGAGACACACATCGACATGACTTATCGGTTACTGGGGTCTGACGTATACCACCCCTAGACTTGATATGCGACATATCAGACGAAAAGACCGGACTGTATGGGAGTGTTACTGGTTGGATTCACAGGAGAACGTACAGGCTAGCTTGTTGATCTTCTGATCGCTCAATACCTGGGTGGCTGTTACGTTTAGCTGACCGCTTGCAGCTTGTGGGTGTTTGATATGATCATCACCAGCTACCGGCGTATTGACGATTCTTTAGAGTCCTACACAGAGGTTTCTTGGCTCAGGCAAAAACGGAGTGGAGGCACATATGAGATATGTGCAGGACCGAGGATAATGCGATATGAGATAACGTATTATATTCTCGCGATATTTAGATATGAACCGGATCATCGGATCAAGTGTTGATTCGATGAATCGGTACATGATATATTAGTCGGTTATATTCGATATAACCGGATTGTCGGATCAAGTGTTGATTCGATGATTTAATGTATAATAATATATATGATATATTGTATTACATTATCTAATATTGGCTCGCTTTATTATTTCATTTTCTCACCGGATAATACATTGATATATATGCGATATATATTAATTGTATTATTTTCTTTTGTTACAAATATATAATATATATGTGATAAATATTAAAGTAACATGATATGATTAATAATGAAACATGTTTAGTGATGATTAAATGAGGTTAGGGTTTGATTAGGGTTAGTAGCTTCATGCACCTTCTAGAAGCTTTTCTTTTGTCATGAAGAAGATATTATAATAGATATTTTCTTATTACCCATATCTTAACCCAACCAAACCCTAGCCTTAGTTAACTCTCTACAAGGGTTATCCTAGTCATCATTAACCATGGTTGCATTATTATTCATATACTCATTTTCATTATTCATGACAAAAGGAGTTTATCTCATTATTCATCTTCTTCCTCTCTCTTTAGCTTTGAGAAAGCTTACTAGAAATTCCTTTTGTGATGATTTCATGTGAGATTATGATATAAAAAGATAGCATAAATACTACTCCATCATCCTCATCTAATCTAGCCCATTAGATTAGGGTGTTCACCTCTTTAGAGTGAGAGAGCTTGAGTTATTGCAACTTCGACGTAGATCATCGGAGAAAAGGAATACCACAAGCTAGCATGGATCGTTCGAGTCGTGGAGCCTCTCTTGAGTCCGGGAGATCGTGGATCGCGGCGAAGGGACTTCTACTCGGAGCTTATGAAGCGAAGGAGCGGACTACAAAGGTTGTAATCCCTCACACTTAGTAGTAAAGATGTTTACTTGCATGTTAAACCCTAATAATCTAGCAAAGATCCCGGCTTAGGGTTGTTCGGCACGTCTAAATTTTTATCCGGGCATGTTTGATGCCTTACGAACCTATACAAGAGTGCCTAGGAACCCTACAGTGGTATCAGAGCCTAGCTAGAGCATTAGGCGACGTGTTTACGAAGTTAAAACTCCGAACGAACCCCGAAACTACGAAATGAACCCTTCTCTGGACAAATTTTAAAGATGCGATTTTTTCTGTATTAAAAATACCTAAAAAATCAGCAGGCAAATATAAGTATTACTGTTGAAAATGAGCTTTCAAATCGTACGGAATGTCGTGGAACCGTGGCCAAAACTTGCTTAGGCCGCGGATCCGCGGCAGAACTGTAGATTTGGGCTTTTGTTTTGCAACAGTAATATCCGTTTCTGTTAGATATATTTTATGGGTATTTTTAATTTGTCTCAAGTGTTGAGTGTTCTGGGGTTTATTTTGTAATCGTTGATTCGATCGGAAAATTTAATTTTGTGTGTTTTCCGGATATTTAGAAACTGTTAAAAAGTTCGAGCGGATATCATTAACTCACTTTTTCCCGGCACGAAAAACTTTCAAGTGTTGAATTTTTATCGGGTTTAAATCTTTCGGAAAAATGTGCAAGTTAAGCGGTGGACCCTCTAGAAGACAACAAACCTTAACTCGATTATGTGACCGTCTTGAACTGCCTCTAAATCTTAGGGTTTGGGGCAGTACGGCGTGCCACATGTGAGGCGTTGGCTTGACCCTTCTACGGCTGGATCACCGGTACTGTGACATATTCTGGGATTATTTGAACTCCGCTCAAGTGTTGAGCACTTTTGGAAATTTTGGGTATTTGATTATCTGTTCGGAAAGTTTAATACTGTCTATTTATCTGGAATGTGATACAATATGTGGAATTCATTTAATTAGGCATGAAATGCGAAGTATGTGATATTTCGGATTTACGATGTCCAATGTGATTGTGGATTCCAAATATTGTAGTTTTACAATTTTTTTTCTGTGACCGTAAGTGTAATATGTAGTTATATTGCCGGTCTTCGTTGCTATACATCTACGACGATTGGTGGATGCATACTTACTTACGTTGATGATATGAGATATTATGTGTTGCTGTGATATGTTATATTGGATCGTCGTGTTCTGAATAGCCGGGAGTTTTATATGAGATGAGGGCTTTTATTTTCATTCATGTAAAATTCTTTTGTATGTAATATTCATTTATTGGGGCACTTCCGGGATGAGGTTGATTTCACCAGTGTATATTATTTACTTTTCCGCATTAGGTAGACCCAAGGAGGGGAGCCCAAGTAACCGGGTTCTAGGGTCCAGTGGGAGGCCATCTCGAGGAGTCGAGACCGGGTCTCCTAACCTTAGAATTGGCAGTGTTACTTGCCGCTCTCGTAGGGGTCTTGGGATGTGGGTTTGGCTATTCATCGCGACCGTGGAATCCGTGTTTTATACCCGCTCGTATTGAAAACACGGACATCCTAGTATATCCAATATTTCATATATGTTCTTCTGCTGCAATGTTCTGTGATGAGATCATATTACTGCCTGAGACGAATGCTTATACTATATATATATATATATATATATGCTGATATATAAATATTACTGCTTTCGTTTCTTCTGTGATGCTTAGGAAGCATAAGCTGATGGGATTTATTAATGAGATTAATAAAAAGAAAAGAAACCTAAAAGATGTTGTAGAATCAAAACTTTATAAAAAGGGTAGCTACAGTTTTGCTTTGCATAGCGGTATATATGATATGCCCTGCACCTTATTCGATGAGGAAAGAGCCGAGATCCCTTCACCGGGAGTGACCTCTTTAGCGAAACTAGCAGATGCTACAAACTCGCGGTTTAGTTTTTGACAGCTTATATAGTTCTTGCTTTGCACAGCGGTATATATGATATATCCTGCACCTTATTCGATGGGGAAAGAGCCGAGATCCCTTCACCGGGAGTGACCTCTTTAGCGAAACTAGAAGCCTCAAAAACACTCCTTTTCAAAAACACTCGATTCTACAACGATATCAAGTTCATTACGCTCGAGGTTTTCTGAAAAACCTGCGTAACCCTCCGTCATTTTAGGAAAATAGAGTACTTAGTATTCGTGCTGCGTTTGTTGACTATAGTTAAGGCGCAGTGTACGGTAGCTAAGTGATGTTTTCCTATATAACATAAGATGTGATTAATTAGGACAGTTATATGACTTTGTTGACCATAGTTAAGGGTCATGTAGGTGGGTCTAAATTAATCAAGAAATGACGGGTAGAACTTGACTAGTGCTTATGATTTGTTGACCATGGTTAAGGTCATAAGACACTATGGGTAAAAGCATTATCGGGAATTTCAAAAGTTGAAATTTGCAATGAGATTGCATACCTCCTATGAGATAGTTGGATCCCGGTACCCACTGCGAGTAAGAGTTACTCCTGGGAGAGTTTTACACAGGACAATTAGCCGATCAAGTAGGTGTCTAGAAAAGTGTTAACGAGGTTACGTCTCTAGGAAAACGAGGTTTACTTTAATTAGGTCCGTGCGACAGCACGGGGAACCTCCCTCAAGTACCGACACTGATTTGGCTGAAAGATTGACGAAATTGTAGGGTGTAATTAATCCCGGCTAATCTTACCTTTTAGGGTTTGAAGGAAGATTTGATAAAAACAGTGGGAGACATCCTGATTAGATAAGACAATAACCAGTCTAATCTTGCAAGAGCATACGCTAAAGTGTTTTCTTCTCTCTCTCTCTAGGTAGCGACCATGTCAGGCCATAATCAAGATAATAATATGGATGTATTGACTGAACCCGCTTATTATACTGAGCAGGGGAACGTTGGACCCGTTCTTTCTTATAAGAGTTATAAGACTGAACAGGGAATAAGAGAATATCTGGATTCTCAAGCCGCCCAAAAGAACATGCATGTTGATGCATCTTCTTCAGGTGTGTTAGTTATTGAGAACTGTTTCTCAGTTCACCCTACGTCCTGGGTATTAGATACCGGATCAGGATCCCACCTATGTAAAATGTTACATGGGCTACGTAAAGGTAGAGAACTGGGAAAAGGTGATCATTCCGTTCAAGTAGGGAACGGTGCAAGTATTGTAGCCAAAGCAGTTGGCGAATATCACCTAGTATTACCAAGTCGTAATACACTAATTCTGAATGAGTGCTATTATATACCGAACATGATGTGCAACATTATATCAGTTTCTTTATTAAGTAAAGAAGGATATAATTTTGTGGTACAGGATAATGTTATGAACATATTCCTAGATCAAAAGTTGATTGCATCAGGCTCGTTACATAATGGCATATTCATTCTCAATCAAAATACAGTCCTCAATATATAAAACACACACAAGAGGAAAAGTTCAGAAATGAACGAATCCTTCTTGTGGCATTGTAGACTTGGTCATATCAATGCGACACGACTGGCTAAGTTACATAAGGATGGATATTTGAATCCGTTCGAATTATCATCTTATGATACTTTCCATTCATGTCTCAAAGGCAAAATGACCAAAGCTCCGTTTAGTGGACACGGAGAAAGAGTTACAGAACTCTTAGGACTGGTACATAGTGATGTATGCGGTCCCATGTCTACGCATGCCAGGAACGGTTCTTCCTACTTTATTACATTCATTGACGATCTATCAAGATTCGGACATGTGTTCCTGATGAAATACAAATCTGAAGCTTTTGAGAAATTCAGAGAATATAAGCACGAAGTAGAGAACCAAACGGGCAAAAGTATTAAGATCCTTCGATCTGATCGAGGAGGAGAATACTTGAGTAATGAGTTCCGGGATTATCTAAAAGAGAATGGGATTCTCTTTCAGCTTACTCCTCCTTATACACCACAGCACAACGGTGTATCGGAGCGGAGGAATCGCACCCTATTAGATATGGTGCGCTCTATGATGAGCACTGCTGAGTTACCTATCTCCGTTTGTGGTTATGCGCTGGAGATAGCCACATATCTATTGAATAGAGTTCCAACTAAATCGGTGCCTACCACTCCATATGAGATATGGAATGGGAAGAGACCATCTCTTAAACGAGTTAAGATATGGGGTTGTCCGGCCTATGTTAAAAAGCAAAATCCGGAAAAACTCGAGGCAAGATCAGGTCTATGTAAGTTTGTAGGATATCCAAAAGATTCTTATGGATATATCTTCTACCACGATGAGGAACAAAAAGTGTTTATTTCTCAATATGCCACCTTTTTAGAAAAGGAATTTCTTGCAAAAGAAATTAGTGGCGAAGAGGTAGAGCTGGAAGAGGTTCCAGCACCACAAACTACAACTGGTGATTTGTTGGAACCAGAAGATTCACTAGTACCCAACGAACCCCAGCCTCTCCACCGATCTAGTAGGGTTTCTCGTCCACCTGAGAGATACTACGGTTTTCTCATTGATGGTGGAAGCGATGATTGCATCATGGATGATGATGAACCAACTATTTTCGAGCAGGTCATCACGAGTGGTGACTCTGTGAAATGGCTGGATGCAATGCGATCTGAGATGGAATCCATGTACACCAACAAAGTATGGACTTTGGAAAATGCTCCTGAAGGGGTAAAACCCATTGGGAGCAAGTGGATCTTTAAAAAAAAATTTGGTGTAGATGGAAAAGTTGAGACTTTCAAAGCTAGACTGGTAACAAAGGGTTTTCGTCAACGACCAGGTGTGGATTATGACGAAACCTTTTCTCCAGTGGCTATGCTTAAGTCCATCCGGATCTTACTTGCCATTGCTGCATACCATGACAACGAAATCTGACAAATGGATGTTAAGACCGCCTTTCTAAACGGTGATTTGGAAGAGTGCGTGTACATGACTCAGCCAGACGGCTTCGTAGATAGTGGGAGCAGCGGAAAGGTGTGCAAGCTGCTTAAATACATTTATGGGTTAAAGCAAGCATCACGGAGTTGGAACATCTGTATTGATGTTGTAGTCAAAGAGTTTGACTTCATCAAAAATATAGATGAACCTTGTATCTATAAGAAGGTAGCAGAGGGTAAGATTGTTTTCCTCGTATTGTACGTGGATTACATACTCTTGATAGGAAATGATATTCCTATGCTGCAATCAGTCAAGCTCTTCTTATCACAAAGATTCTCAATGAAAGATCTAGGTGATGCCTCATGCATATTGAGAATCATGATCTATAGAGATAGATCTAAACGGATTCTGGGATTGTCCTAATCCAGGTACATTGACACCATACTAAAGAGGTTTAGTATGGAAGAATCCAAGCGTGGGAACCAACCCACGATCTCTGGACTCACTCTCTCCAAAGAGATGTCTCCCAAGACTGATTTGGAAAGAGCTCGCATGCAAGGGATACCCTATGCTTCGGCAGTAGGCTCTATCATGTATGTAATGCTATGTACCAGACCCGATGTAGCATACTCACTAAGTGTAGTGAGTCGGTATCAAGCAGATCCTGGAGAGAGTCACTGGACAGCTGTGAAGAGCATTCTCAAGTACTTGCGAAGGACTAAGGAGATGTTCTTGGTGTATAGTAACGGAGAACTCCAGGTGGAGTCCTTTACCGATTCCAGCTTCCAAAGGGATAAGTACGACTCTAAGTCGCACTCGGGATTTGTCTTTACCCTCAATGGAGAGGCGGTATGTTAGAAGAGTTCCAAACAGGATACCGTTGCAGACTCGACGATGGAGGATGAATACATCGCTGCCAACGATGCTGCCAAAGAGGCTGTCTGGATAAAGAAGTTCATTACTGAACTTGGTGTGGTTCCATCCATTGAGCATCCAATACCTCTGTATTGCGATAACAATGGAGCTATGGCTTTGGCCAAGGAACCCAGGTCCCATCAAAATTCCAGACATATTCTTAAGCGGTATCACCTGATCAGGGAGATAGTTGATCGCCGGGAGATCGAGGTCAGGAGAGTAGATATGAAGGACAACACTGCGGATCCATTCACGAAGGCTATTCCCCAGATACAGTTTGAGAGATTATTCGGGATGCTAGGTATGAGATACTACAGCAGCTGGCCTTAGTGCAAGTGGGAGATTGTTAGTTATGTATATGCCCTAGAGGCCATTGTTGTACATATGATGTATATTATAATGGATTCTTGGATATATATAGAGAGGACTTTCTTGCTCGTCATGATAGTATGCTATTTGGTTTCACTTTATCTTAACATGTTGACTTGTATTGGTTTACTGTTTTTCTCTCACATGTTGATAAAGCCCTTAGGATCTGTACTCGACTACTGGGACTATGATGAGATCATACTAGTGGGGCCATGGTAGTTGATGAGTACATCCTATAACTGTTCCTAGTCGAGGGTATATCGAGACAGGGCATCGATACACCAGAGTAGACTAGCGTGTACGCATCTTGACCCATATGATGGGCGATGGATGATCCCATATCCATCGGTGTTTGACATCAGAGATGGTGTACGGGTGCTCAGTGGAGACTGGGTACACTGGACGGACTCGCCGAGAACTCCCATATGGTGATATACCACACGTCAGATGGCAGTTCTCCGGTGACACTGGTAAAGGGTAGTCTGTAGACCCGAGATCGTCATAGAGTCTTGTGTGATTCCTATTGTGCTTTGATTTCCACCTTACCACGTCCAAGAGTGCGTGCAAAACGGTGGCTTTTTGGTACAGTCCCGAATCACATGGAGGCAATGAGCGATAGGAGGGGATTCGTCTCTCCCGGTAGAGGGAGTTGATGTTGTGCTGTGTTCGATTGGCTATAACTGGAAGTCCCTAGCCAGGGAGGATATAGAGATTTACTGGTAAGTGTTACTAGTAGTTTCTCGACCCGTTATGAGACACACATCGACATGACTTATCGGTTACTGGGGTCTGACGTATACCACCCCTAGACTTGATATGCGACATATCAGACGAAAAGACCGGACTGTATGGGAGTGTTACTGGTTGAATTCACAGGAGAACGTACAGCTAGCTTGTTGATCTTCTGATCGCTCAATACCTGGGTGGCTGTTACGTTTAGCTGACCGCTTGCAGCTTGTGGGTGTTTGATATGATCATCACCAGCGACCGGCGTATTGACGATTCTTTAGAGTCCTACACAGAGGTTTCTTGGCTCAGGCAAAACGGAGTGGAGGCACATATGAGATTTGTGCAGGACCGAGGATAATGCGATATGAGATACCGTATTATATTCTCGCGATATTTAGATATGAACCGGATCATCGGATCAAGTGTTGATTCGATGAATCGGTACATGATATATTAGTCGGTTATATTCGATATAACCGGATTGTCGGATCAAGTGTTGATTCGATGATTTAATGTATAATAATATATATGATATATTGTATTACATTATCTAATATTGGCTCGCTTTATTATTTCATTTTCTCACCGGATAATACATTGATATATATGCGATATATATTAATTGTATTATTTTCTTTTGTTACAAATATATAATATATATGTGATATATATTAAAGTAACATGATATGATTAATAATGAAACATGTTTAGTGATGATTAAATAAGGTTAGGGTTTGATTAGGGTTAGTTGCTTCATGCACCTTCTAGAAGCTTTTCTTTTGTCATGAAGAAGATATTATGATAGATATTTTCTTATTACCCATATCTTAACCCAACCAAACCCTAGCCTTAGTTAACTCTCTACAAGGGTTATCCTAGTCATCATTAACCATGGTTGCATTATTATTCATATACTCATTTTCATTATTCATGACAAAAGGAGTTTATCTCATTATTCATCTTCTTCCTCTCTCTTTAGCTTTGAGAAAGCTTACTAGAAATTCCTTTTGTGATGATTTCATGTGAGATTATGATATAAAAAGATAGCATAAATACTACTCCATCATCCTCATCTAATCTAGCCCATTAGATTAGGGTGTTCACCTCTTTAGAGTGAGAGAGCTTGAGTTATTGCAACTTCGACGTAGATCATCGGAGAAAAGGAATACCACAAGCTAGCATGGATCGTTCGAGTCGTGGAGCCTCTCTTGAGTCCGGGAGATCGTGGATCGCGGCGAAGGGACTTCTACTCGGAGCTTATGAAGCGAAGGAGCGGACTACAAAGGTTGTAATCCCTCACACTTAGTAGTAAAGATGTTTACTTGCATGTTAAACCCTAATAATCTAGCAAAGATCCTGGCTTTGGGTTGTTCGGCACGTCTAAATTTTTATCCGGGCATGCTTGATTCCTTACGAACCTTTACAAGAGTGCCTAGGAACCCTACAACATTAGCACAAGAAAAGAGACCATGAGTCACTAATGAAGTCTATGTCACATTAAATGCACAAAATGATGATTTAAGCTCACAATTTCCATTTGTAAACATTAATCCAAATGTTTACAACAATAAAAATATATGGCAACATCTAAAGTAAACTCATGACGGATCACAAGGATACCCCTCACCTGTATATACATACCTGCATCCGCATTCCGACTGAATGCGAATATGATGAGACTAAAGTAATCCAACAAATCTAATAGTAGGATCCGGTTTAAACCAAAGCCCACTAGTATGATCCGTTCGATCATGATCCGTGCACTACCGCATGTATATGATCGAACCCTGCCATATATCTTACGGCCTCTACAACGTTTCGCCCGAAACTTGAGAAACTGTCTGT
Organism: Agapanthus africanus; assembly: GCA_030015575.1. NCBI lineage: Eukaryota > Viridiplantae > Streptophyta > Magnoliopsida > Asparagales > Amaryllidaceae > Agapanthus > Agapanthus africanus. The sequence continues at coordinate 173,549,570 of JASDDO010000016.1, read as the reverse complement.
GGGGGACTCTAAAGACTCGTCAATACTTTGGCTGTGGATTTAACCACTAGCACGTCAGTGGTACTAGCTGTACGTAACGGGCTAGCAGGTATTGACCAAAAGGGAGGTCGATGAGCGAACTCATCCTGACACCCTACTGAGCCTGTCAGTGACAATATCCGTACAGTCCGGTCCGTTCGTCTATGAGCATCGCATGGCGGGCCTAGGGGGTTGGAAAAAGTCAGACCCCCAAAAGCGGTACAAGTCGTGTCGGAGTGTAGCCCAGAACACCCTGAGATACTACTGGAATACCTACCAGTAAATCTCCTTCCTTGGCCAAGGACTTCGTGGAATGGCTCTCCTAGACACAGCGCGATCTCACCCCCAATACCGGGAGAGACGAAACCCCTGCCGATCCACTCACTGCTTCCATGTGGCTCGAGACTGTACCCAACTAAAATCTGTTTGCACGACTCTTTTGAGCCGTGGTAGGGTAGTAATCAAAGTACAGTGGGAACTCACACGAGACAAATGACGATCTCAGGTCGATGAACTAACCTGTACACATGTCACCAGGGAACTGCTATCTGACGTCAGGTATAATACCAACCAGCATGTTCCCGGCGAGTCCTGTCCAGTGTACTCATAACCCAATGAGCACCTGTATACATCTTAGGTCAACCAACTGACACAAATGGCTTGTTTTACCGGCCACCGCCCCTCGTCGGGGTCTCGACTGTATACACTAGTCTACTAATGGAGTATCGATGCCCAGTCTCGAAACTCCTTCGACTAGGGACCTTTTAAGGATGTGCTTATAGACCCCAGCTCCCACGTATATGATCGCCATCATACTGCTGGCCATCAAGAAAGAATCCTAAGGGCTCTATCAATGTGTAATAGTCACCTGTAAGGTCACCTAAGCAGTACACGATGATAAAGATAAACCAGATAACATACTATCATCTTGAGTAAGACTGTCCTACCGGCATAGTTCCTCCCTCAATCATTGCAATGACGTGCTTGTGATCCAATAATTGACTCTGAGGGCACTATATCCAACATAATGTGTAGTTTAACATCTTAAGTCATGCAAAATTTAAAATAGTTGTTAATTTGCTAATGGTTACTTTTAATATATCTTAATTATATAATCTTGCAAACTATATTTTGTGATTAAGGTAAATAGGTGAGATTAAAATCTAGTTAATGTTTTTGTAGCCTAATTAAGATATTAAGTGAACATTGTGCCCACTACTTTCGTTAAAACATCTAGATTTGCACTAAAATGGTTAGGTGATGCTTACTGGGTTTTTGGAATAAATCAATTTTAATTATGTTTGAGGTTTTGATGATTTACAACCTATTTCATATAATATTTAGTGTGTTGTGAATTCACGATTGGTACGATTGGGTTCTAGGCTTGGTAGTTGTCACGTAAATCAACCCTACTTGTGGTTTGTAGCGTTGTCGCGAGCCCGTTTTGTGCACCAAATGTGTTCGCGTCTAGTTAGTGCGCGTGGTTGACTTGTATCGTTGTATCCGTGAATATTTAGATCTATCCTCTTATTCACTTGTGTGTGATTCTAGGATCGGGTGCAGAGGCGTCGGACGTGTCGCGGAAGGACAAGGCTGAGATCCGGATCAGATTGGCCGAGGCGTCCCGGTGAGTAGATGTACACATCTATGGGGGAATCGTCTGGATGGCGCGAGGCACCCGATAGTTAGGATTACTAGTAGTACTCTCATTTATATGCGTAGTTTTATAGTTATTCATCTCATTGAATTGCATCATCTTATATATATATTTGATATTAGCTCATTGGACACTTGCACCATTACCATTGGTTTATACCGCACGTGCACTATTTATGCGAACACACATGCCATTGGTAATTGCTATCACGAACACTATAGAACTTGCTTAGAATTGGTATTGGTACATTTGCATCATATATGATCCGTAGACTTATACTTGCATATTCATCTCATTAAGATGGATACGTAGGATTGTTAGTCATATATACATACCTCATTGCATCATGATTCATGCATAGCTTCTGGCCGTACCTCACATGGTATATACTATCGTATCATAGACATCCATCATCATCGACATGTTTTCATATTGTGACTCTTCTTGAGGATTTCAGTACTTATGAGATTTCTGGATGTTGGGAAAAACCGCAGGAATTTTATAAACCTATTATCATTATTTTAAAAATAGAAATTTGCGGTTTTCTCGTGATATAATGTGTATGGCGTCCACCATGAGTTTTCTCGGTTCTTGAGCTGTGTCATATACCCGATTCGAAGAGGGGGATGCTCCATCTGTGGGTACATGGTGGACCCGGTATGGTACCCCAGGGCGAGATAGTTTTCGTGGGGATGACGATGAGCCCGGCAGGGGAGCACTACCTACCGGTTATTTATGACGCGGCGGATATCCGGAGGATACCGACCGTTGTCATGAGATTTGATGATATAGACCGATCCGGACTGACGGAGCCCGAGACATTGAGATATTGAGATATTGAGACATTGAGATATTGAGATATTGAGACATTGAGATATTGAGATATACATATATATTGTGTCGATGCTTGACACGGATCTTCTGTTGATTTCGTTGATGATTCTTCATTTTATTTCCCAGTGGTTTTACTAAGGTAAGAATACAGATTTTCTCGTACCAAAAATATTCTAGTTTCATGTTGAATATGCATTCATGTTGCATAAATACTAGTGCATCGCATCTTATCGGTTTATGTAGGGTGTGACGCATTTGCGTGCATGTTTATGATAGCCATATTAGATGTTACTTACTACTCAAGAGTTGGCAACTCATCCCCCGTTGTGCCACAGTATCTTGCAGGTCTGACACGGCAGCGCAGTAGCGGCGGGCGTACTTCCTCTTTTTGCTTCATTGCATAGATTTGCCGCTTTGCTCATAGGTGGGTTGCGAGGATACTTTTGTTCCATCTTGTATTATTATTTGTATCTAGTAAACTCCATCTACCCTTGTATATTGGACTAGACGGTGAGACTCGTGAGACTTGTATTTGTGGTTTTTGGTGGCGATGCTCACTTGAGCCGACCTGGTGTTTCTTATTTCTTGCTTTCAGATGCTTATTTTTCGTGCTTTTGATATACATATTGTATGTGGTTGTGATTCCGCCTTTGGGAAAGAGCTAGCTCCCGCTTGGGGATGCCTTTATTCATGATTTATATGTATTTTCATGTGTTGTACCCGTTTGGGGGCCAGTATTTATAAAGGAGACTCTGCCGAAATTTTCGGGAAATTTTGATGTTTTTAAAATGTTTAGTGCGACTTATTTTGTTTAAAATCGCTTTCTTTAAGTAAGTTTTCCTCACTCTATTTCATTAAATGGTTTAGATTTCTGGGCTTTGGCTTACTTAGATTACGTTACGCCTTGAGACGTTTCATAATTTAAGTGACAGTCACGTTCCGTACCTTCAGGTCGTGACATGTCATCTTGCCTTTGATACAAGACTGACAAGTCGCATAAGATTTATATTCAAAAGGATTTAAATATCTATCTTTATGAAGCTTGTTTAGTCTTGTTTTGTTAATATGACCAAGTCTACAATGCCAAAGAAAAGCTTCATTTATATCTAAAAATTTTCTTTTAGTTGTGTGTTGTATGTTGAAAACTGTGTGTTGATTTAGGACGTATATCCCGTTATTAAGTGTAACACAACCAATCAACTCTTGATTCAGTTTAATGTTCATAACATTATGCTGCAATACTAAATGATATCCTTCATTGTCTAACAAAGAAACAGATATTATATTACAAAGCATGCTAGGTACATAATAACATGGGTTCAAAACCAATATACAACCCGATGGCAACCCTAGGTGATACTCTCCCACTGAAACTGCATGTACATTGGAACCATTTCCAACTCGGAGAGTGTGATCACCGGTCTTCAAAACTCTGCTATTTCTCAAGCCCTGCACAGATTTGCAGATATGAGAACCCGAACCGCTATCCAATACCCAGGAAGAAGAGTTTATAGAAAAACAATTTTCAGTCACAAACTCACTTGAAGCGGAAGCATCACCATGCTTCTTTTTATTGAGATCAGCAATATACACGACACAATTCCACTTCCAGTGCCCTGTCTTCTTGCAATAGAAACATTCTCCTTTTCCTGACTTCTCAGCCCTGGATTTGTTTCTCCCTTGTGCCTTTTTGATTCCACCTCTCGGTTTGGTGGGTTTCTTCTTATTCCTACCCTTGGCCTTGGCTTTGGGGACGAAAGAGGAAGATTGCCCAACAATCAGAGAGGGAGACTTTGCTTTGAGCGTGCTCTCCGCACTTCTCAACATATTAAGAAGTTCAGGTAGTGACTTCTCCATGTTATGCATGTTGAAGTTTACTATAAATGGAGCAAATGCATGTGGAAAAGACTTTAGAACAATATCAGTATACTGTTCATTCTCTATTGTCCATCCGAGGCCCTCAAGTTCTTCAACAAGAGCTATCATCTTCAAAACGTGATCGCCTACTGGTGTGCCAGGAGCCATCCGCATCTAAAACAACTTTCGAGATGCTTCGTATCGTAAGGTACGAGATTGCTCCCCATACAAATCCTTTGTATGGAGAAAGATGGATTGAACATCCATCTGCTCATGCAGTTTTTGATGTGTATTGTCCATCGATTTAAGCGTGAGGCATTTGGCCGTGGTACAGTCAATATCCCACGTTTTGCGGATTTCCTTATCCGCAATAGAAGATTCTGGGCCTGGGATGGGAAAGGCTGAGCAGTGAGGACATATGATACCTTATCATATGTGAGAGCAATGTTAATGTTCCTAAACCAGTCTTTATAGTTTGGCACGGTTAGCTTATTTTTCTCTAACAAAAGCTTATGTCCAGTCATGGTTATCTGCCATTAGGAGAGAGAAAAGAATACACTCAGCGAAAGCTCTTCCAAAGATTAGATTGGTTTATTTATTTTATCTAATCGATGTCTCCCACTGCTTTTATCAAATTTTCCTTCAAACCTTAAAAATAAAATTATCAAGGATTAATTACATCTACAACTTCGCTAACCGTTCAGCCAGGCCAGTGCCGGTATTTTGAGGGAGGTTTCCCGTGCTTTCGCATTGACCTAATTAAAATAAACCTCGTTTTCCCAGAGGCGTAGCCCCATTGACAACTTTCTAGACACCTAATGGGTTAGCCAATTGCAAAGTGCAAAAACTCTCCTGGGAGCAACTCTTGCTCATAGTGGAATCGGGATCCTGCTATCATATTGAAGGTATGCAATCTCATTGCAAATTTCAACTTTTGAAACTCCCGATATTGTTTTTTACCCCTAGCACTCATGACCTTAACTATAGTCAACATATCATAAGTTCTATTCAAGTTCTTCCCGTCATTTCGTGATTAACTAGACCTATCCATATGACCCTTAACTATAGTCAATATAATCATATGAATGTCCTAACTAATCGCATCATATGCTGTGTAGGAAGACATCACATAGCTACCGTACACTGCGCCTTAACTATAGACAAAAAACGCATCACGAATACTAAGTACTCTACTTCCTAAAATGGCGGAGGGTTGCGAATGGTTTTTAAGAAAACCTTTAACGCTTTGAACTTGATATCGTTGTAGAATCTAATGGTTTTTAAAATGAGTGGCTTAAGCTTCGCCCTTTAAAAACTTACTTTTTCATAAAAAGCCGAGTAGGATTCAAATCCGATTCTGCAACATCTTTTAGGTTTCTTTTTCTTTACATTAATCTCATTAATGTAGTCCCATCATTTAAGTCCTTAAGCCATTACAAAAAAGAAACGAAAATAGAACGTACGCTTATGCCATCCGCATTCACCACAATGTCCCGTTATGTACCGTTAGGTTACTTAACTAACGGCATAGCGGGGCGGGACTAGCGCAGATGCAAAACATAAGCAACGTTTATTATATATCATATATATAATACACCATTCGTCTCAGCATATAAAGTGATCACATCACAGAATATCAACAGCAGAAGCACATATATGAAAATATATGATATTTTAGGAGGTCCGTATTTTGTATTCAGCCAACAATAGAAAATACGGTTTCCACGGTCGCGATGAATAGCCAAGCCCACACCCCTAGACCCCTATGAGAGCGGAAAGTGACCCTACCAATTCTATAGTTAGGAGACCTGGTCTCGACTCCTCGAGATGGCCTCCCACTGGACCTTAGAACCCGGTCACTTATTCTCCACACCTTGGGTCTATCCTAATGCGAAAAAGTAAATAATATACAACAACGGTGACATCATCCTTAACCCGGAAGTGCCCCAATAAAAGAATATTACATACAATGAATTTTACATGAATGAAAAAAAAACTCTCATCTCACATAAAACCCCCGGCCATTCAATCACGACAATAATATACATCATATCTCAGCGACACATAACATCATATGTCATTAACGTAAGTAAGTATGCGTACCCCAATTATCGTTGATGTATAGAAACGAAACAGGCGATACACCACATACTACACTTACGGTCGCAGAAAAGAAAGTGAAAAACTACAACAATTGGAATCATCACTGCCTTTAGACATCATAAACCCGGATTATCACATATTCTGGATTTCATGCCTAACGATGAAAATCTTACATTTGGGTCTCACCTATGAAAACACCTTTTCAAAAGAAGTCGGGTAATTCAACAAGATTCCCGATTCTATCCGAGACCAAAATATTAGATTTACACGCAACTAATTACTTTTCACAAAACTACTTAGTGTAGATTCCAACAAACACCCACAATTCCCCAAGAGCTCAACAATTGAGCAAAGTTAAAGTACCCAAAATATGCCACAGTACCTATGGACCAACCGTAGAAGAGTCAACCCTTGCCTGACCTATGGCGCTACGGAACTACGGCAAACCTTAGGGTTTGGCTGTGGTTCCGTGGTCATAGAATCGATTTAGGGTTACGTTATTCTAGAGGGACCATAGAATTACTTGCATGATCTTTCGAATATTTTTAACTTAGAAAATTTCAACACTTGGAAAATTTCCAGCGAGAGTAATGGGGTGGTGTTTGATGTGTAAGTCCATGCCATGCAGCCCACGGGCTCGCGGGGAGGCTGAATTTTCAAAAAATTGTTTTCAAAAGCTTTGTGACATAGACTATACGCCAAGATCTTTGCTAAACCATTACTAACAACAAGAACATGAGATCTAACTATATGTACAGAAGTTTATACCTCACGTTCATGTCCTTCTTGTCTTTATTCATCGTTGTCCTCCACCTCGTCATCGACTCCATGGACCGTATCGGATCGCCGCTTCCTCGTCGGCCTTCTCAAATCGAAGATGATCCACCCGAGTGTTTGTGTACCGAGCTCTTTCTTCTAAACCGAAGATACTAGATCACGTAATGTGCTAAACTGAATGACCTAGGATGTGTAGAGGATGTAGATGGATTGGAATGTCTCTTTTCATCCTAGGTTACTCAACACATGAGTGTTCTAGGGTATGTGGAAGAAGATGATTGGTTTTGGAAAAGCTAGTGAAGTTTTTTCATAAATATGAGTATGAACTTTCTTGTTATGAAATGAAATGAACCAAAACCTTTTTCCTTATGAATAAATCATTTAGAAAAATGAATTAAGGTTCAAATTCAATCAAGTGACTCATGAAAACCCTACAAGTAGCACTTTAAGCCATGTCCAATTCTATGCAAAAATCCACCTCATTTCCAACATACATAATTCAATAAACATTTAATCCAAAATGTTTAATACAAATTATGATGTGTCATCTTCTAGAAGCATCTTTGAATAAATTACAAAAATGTCCCTCGTACGTATATACATACCTGTATCCGTATTCCGAAAAATACGAATACAAAAGAGACGAAAAACTATCCATTAAGCCAGGTAGCATACTACCATTTTGAGAAAGACTGTCAATACAACTGTGAATATCCTAAACTTACATTAAGTAATATACAAACCAGTATGATACAATAATGGCCTCTAGGGCATATACACTAACAATCTCCAACTTGCACTAAGGCCATGTATTGGCATATCGCAGACCTATCATCTCGATTAGCCACTCGAACTGTGTCTGAGGAATGGCCTTCGTGAGTGGATCTGCAGTATTGTTCTCCGTATTTACCCTCAGCACCTCGATCACGTGGCGATCAATGATCTCCCTGATCAGGTGGTAGCGCCTCAAAATATGTCTGGACTTTTGATGGGACCTGGGTTCCTTCGCCAATCTATAGCGCCGTTGTTGTCGCAATGCAGAGGTATTGGATTTACAATGGACGGAACCACCTGAAGTTCTGTTAGGAACTTCTTTACCCAGACAGCTTCTTTTGTGGCGTCACAAGCAGCGATATACTCCGCTTCCATCGCCGAGTATGCAACGGTGTCCTGCTTGGAGCTCTTCCAACAGACCGCCCCTCCATTGAGGGTAAAGACATAACCCGACATGGATTTGGAGTCATCCTTGTCACTCTGGAAGCTGGAGTCAGCAAAGGCCTCGATCTGGAGGTCTTTTCTGCCATACACCAAGAACATCTCCGTAGACCTTCTCAGCTACTTGAGAATATTCTTTACTGCTATCCAGTGCTTCTCCTCTGGGTTTGACTGATACCGGCTTACCACGCTTAGAGCGTAAGCAGCATCTGGTCTGGTACACAACACCGCATACATTATAGAGCCTACCGCAGAAGCGTAGGATATAGATGTTATGCGAGCCCTTTCAAAATCAGTCTTGGGAGACATCTCTTTGGAAAGGGTGATTCCCTGACAAGCCGGTAGACTACCGCGCTTAGAATCTTCCATACTAGATGTTTTCAGCATGGCGTTGGTGTACCTTGACTTTAAAAGTCCCACTATCCACTTTGATCTATCACGATAGATCTGGATCCCCAGAATGTAGTTGGTATCACCCAGGTATATCATGAAGAACCTCTGTGACAAGAATCCTTTGACTGATAGTAGCATAGGAATGTCATATCCTATTAAGAGAATGTCATCCTCGTTCTAGATGAGGAATCCCACAGTTCTCCCAACAATCTTACTATATATGTTTGGTTCATCTGGAATTTTGAAAAGGTCATATTCTTTGACCGGCTCACTAAATTAGATGTTCCAACTCCGTGATGCTTGCTTTAGTCCATAGACCTAAGCATCTTGCATATTTACGTGCTGCTCCCACTCTGATTGAAAACCCTCTGGCTGAACCATATAGACGCACTCTTCCAAATACGGAAAAGCCATCTATACGCCCATCCAGAACTCACAATCATGGAATACAGCAATGTCAAGAAGGATCTGAATGGATTTGAGCATAGCCACTGGTGAAAAGGTTTCATCATAGTCCAAACCAGGTCTTTGATGGAAAAACCCTTTACAACAAGTCTAGCCTTATAGGTTTTAACCTGTCCATCTACACCAATCTTCTTTCTGAAGATCCATTTGTAGCCTTCGGGTTTTACCCATTTTGGAACAAAGTCCAAAGTCTATACTTTGTTGGTGTACATGGAATCCTTCTCGGCCCGCATTGTATCTAGCCATTTTACCGAGTCACCGCTCTGAATGGCTTGCTGGAAGCTAGTTGGCTCATCATTGTCAATGATGCAATCCTCTCTATCCCCGTCTATGAGAAAACCGTAGTATCTCTCGGGCGGATGAGATTGCCTACTACTTCTGCAGAGTGGAGTGGGGATGTCCGGTTCTTCTGAAATATCCGGTTCCACTATGCTTTCAGTAATAGCTTGTGTTTCTGGAATTTCTTCCAGTTCTATTGCGCTCCCACTTATCTGATTTTCTAAAAATTCAGTTTCCAAGAAGTTGGGATGCTGAGAAACATAAACCTTTTGTTCCTCTGCGTAATAGAAAAGATACCCTCTGGAGTTCTTTGGGTATCCCACAAACTTACACAGTACTGAGCGTACCTTATGAGATGTGGAGTGGGAAGAAACCCTGTCTGAAGTACCTTAAGACATGGGATGTCCAGATTTTGTAAAAAAGCAGCATACGGACAAGCATAGTAGGCACAGACTTAGTAGGAACCTTATTCAAAAGATATGTAGCTGATTCTAGTGCATAACCCCAGAAGGATCACGGTAACTCAGCCTTACTCATCATGGAACGAACCATATCCAATAGGGTTCGGTTCCGCTTTTCCGATACACCGTTGTGTTGTGGTGTGTATGGAGGAGTAAGCTGAGAGAGAATACCATTCTCTTTTAGGTAATCCAGGAACTCGACACTTAAGTATTCACCACCTCGATCAGATCTTAGTGTCTTGATACTTTTTCCTGTTTGTTTTTCCACTTCATTCTTAGATTCCTGGAATTTCTCAAAGGCCTCGGATTTATGTTTCATCAAGAAAACATGTCCATACCAAGAGAAATCATCCGTAAAAGTAATGAAATAGGAATAACCAGTTCGTGCAAGTATAGACATTGGACCATACACGTCGTTGTGTATGAGTCCCAAGAGCTCGCTCGCTCTTACTCCGTGTCCAGTGAACGGAGTCTTTGTCATCTTTCCCATGAGACAGATTCACAAGTAGCATAAGACTGATATTCGAACGGATCCAAATATCCCTCTCTATGTAACTTCGTCAACCGTGTTTCATTGATGTGACCCAGTCTACAATACCATAAGAAAGCCTGATTTATTTCCGGAGACTTTCTTTTAAGTGTGTTCTGGACACTACAAACCCCGAGCTTGATTTAATACGTATATTCCATTTTCTAATGTACCTGACCCAATCATAACTTGATTTAGGTGGATGTGGGCCACATCGCTTACAAATGTAAAATCATATCCTTCCTTAGAAAGTAAGGATACAGATATGATATTACAAGCTAGACTAGGTACATACAAACAGTTACGTAGAATCAATATCTGCCTACTTGTCAATCCTAGATGATATTCCCCTACGGATTCAGCGTCCACGCTCATTCCGTTCGCAACTCCGAGAGTCATATCACCTACCCTGATAACTCTACGGTTTCTCAAAGTCTGTAATGAATTACAGATATGAGATCCCGATCCGGTATCTAGTACCTAGGAAGTAGAGTTAATTGACATACAGTTTTCTATTACAAACATACCCGAAGCCGAAGCCACAACATGCTTTGAATCCTGGCTACTGGCTTTCCAAGCCCTGTAATCCATCTGCCAATGTCCTTTCCTGTAACAATAGGAATGTCCCTCCTTCCCTACTTTTAGTCTCGAAACTTTTGCCCTTCCTTTTCCTTCTACCTCCCTGACACCGCATATCGGCTTTGTGGAGGTCTTCTTCTTCTCACCCTTTGCTTTCGCCTTGGATGAAGAAGAGGAAGATTCCCCAATAAGCAGAGAGGGTGCCCCTTGGTTTCCTTCAGGGTGTAAGTAAAGGGTAGGGACTGTAGAATCAAGTCAGTATGTGTCTCGTTCTCCAACGTGGTCTTCAGGTCCGTGAGCTCATCAATACAGCTAGTCATTGTAAGGACGTTGTCCCATACAGATGACCCGATAGCCAACCTCGCTTGAAGTAATTCCTTCGAGGTCTAATATCTTGCGACACGAGATTGCTCTCCACATAAATCTTTGTTATGGAGGAAGATGGAAGCTAAGTCCATCTTCTCGTGTTGCCTCCGGTTTACACCATCTACTGAGGCCATCACGAGGAACTTGGCATTCGTACTATCCTTTTCCGATATCTTACGGATATCAACATCCGTGACGGTGGAAACTGGACCTGGGACGGCGCGGGCTTGAGTAGTAAAGAGGTGTCCCAGCTTGTCATAGGTTATTGACATATGGACAGACGTTTGCCAGTCATTATAGTCAGGTTCAGTCAAATTATTATCTAGTTGTAACCTATGTCCGGTCACCTGGTCGCTGCAATTAGGAGAGAGAGAAGAAACACTTTATCATGATGCTCTTGCAAGTTTAGATTGGTTTTTAATTTATCTAAATAGGATGGCTCCCACTGTTTCTCGAATCCCTCCTCAAACCATAAAAGAGGAATTAGTCAGGATTAATCTCACCCTACAATTCTTGCTTAACCGTTCAACAAGGCTAGTGTTGGTACTTCGAGGGAGGTTTTCCAACGCTTTCGTGAAGTTCCTTAATTACAAAACCTCTTTTCCCTGGAGGAATAGCCCCTTTAACACCGTTCTAGACACCTACTTGGTTTATAGCATTGATCGTTTAGTGAAAAAATCTCCCGAGGAGTAGCATATACTCACAGTAGGATCGGGATCCAAATATCATTGTGTGATAAAGCTGAAGGAATCCTACCAAAATTATCATACTCCAAATGGTATGCATCACTAGCAAGTTTCAGTTTCATTAGAAACTCCCGATGTGGATTTCTGCCCCATGCTCTTATGACTTTGACGAAGGTCAACAAATCATAAGTCACATGTCAAGTTCTACCCATCATTGTCCAGGTTAATTTGAACCCACTCGTACATAGCCTTGACAAAGGTCAACAAGGTAATACAACTGTCCCAAACCAACGCATCTATCTATGCTACATATGAATATTCAGCAGCTACCAATCACTATGCCTTGACGAAGGTCAACAAACATAACTTGAATACTACTGAACATTCATATGAAATGACGGGGGGCTACGAATGGTATTGGTGAAACCGTGAACGTAGTGAACTTGATATAATCGAAGGAACCTGATAGCTTTTAAAAGGAGCGGTTTAATCTCCGCATTTAAAAGTCTGCTGTTTTAAAATAACCGGGTGGTTTTAAAATTTGTTCCAACGATTCAGCTTTGGTTTATTTTCTTTGCATTAATATAATGCGTCCCATCAATTAGCCTACCATTGAAGAAAAAGACGAAAATTTGACGAACACTTATGCCATCCGCATTCGCCACTGGGCCCCGTCATCACCCGTTAGGTTACTTAACTAACGACAGAGCGAGGGCGGGACTAGCACGGATGCAAAACATAAGCAACGCCTATTAGATATCATATATAGAAATATAAATTCTTCAAACGCAATAATAGGCATTCCAGATCACATATGAACATATTGAATATACTAGGAATTCCGTGTTTTGTCTAAGCCTGTAACGAAAGACGGATTCCACGGTCGTGATGAATAGCCAAACCCCACCCCAGACCCCTACGGGTGTGGCAAACTACCCGCCAAATTCCAGAAGTGAAGCAACCTCCCTCATCAAAGTGAGTAGGCCACTCGGCACTTCAAAGAACCCGGTAGTTTATGCACCCTACTTTGGGTCTATCCTAGGAGCAGAAAACAGTAAAAAGGAATAATACAACGGTGGCTACAACCTCAACCCGGATGTGCCCCGCAAAATAATATTACATTAATTTTACAATTTACATCGAATGAAAGATAAAAAAAATGCTCATCTCACATCCCCGGCTATTCATCATCGACGATCCAACAATGTTCACATACACAAACCAATCACAGATATGTGCAACCCCGACTAATCGACATATAGCAATTAGTCGACATTTCCAAACACATATAACAATCACAACTTGAAACATTAAACAACGTTAAACTGCGAATTCGAAACATCCGGTATTGCCACAGTAAATAATTTACAGTAAAATCAAAATTGGCAAAAACAAACAACTCCTGAAGCCCTAGATTCAAGCCACAAAGCCACACACCAAAACACGAAGCATTTACCCAAAATTGAACCGAGCTCGCCGGATTTTAGGGCATTGTGGCCGGCCCAGTTTGGGTAGAAATGTCTCATTTTTGTTCTGTGTTCATTTTACAGTTCAAAGAGTACTCTGCAGTTGTTTAAAAAAATTTTAGAGCCTCGTGAAAAATCGACAGAAACTTGGATCTACGCTTCGATGTTTTCGGGTTATTTCGGTTTCGTAGTTTAACTTGTCGTTTAATCTGTTAGCTGTGGTTTAGCCAGCTCTGATACCACTGTAAGTCCATGCCACGCACCCCACGGGTTCGCGGGGAGACGGAATTTTCAAAAAACAATTTTCAAAAGCTTTGTGACATAGACTATACGCCAAGATCTTTGCTAAACCATTACTAACAACAAGAACATGAGATCTAACTATACGTACAGAAGTTTATACCTCACGTTCATGTCCTTCGGGTCATTATTCCTCGCTGTCCTCCACCTCGTCATCGACTCCATGGATCGTATCGGATCGCCGCTTCCTCGTTGACCTTCTCAAATCGAAGATGATCCACCCGAGTGTTTGTGTACCGAGCACGTTCTTCTAAACCGAAGAAACTAGATCAAGTACTGTGCTAAACTGAATGACCTAGGATGTGTAGAGGATGTAGATGGATTGGAATGTCTCTTTTCATCCAAGGTTACTCAACACATGAGTGTTCTAGGGTATGAGGAAGAAGATGATGAGTTTTGGAAAAGCTAGTGAAGTTTTTTTCATAAATATTAGAATGAACTTTCTTGTTATGATATGAACTGAACCAAAATCTTTTTCCTTATGAATAAATCATTTAGGAAAATGAATTAAGGTTCAAATTCAATCATGTGACTCATGGGATGAAAACCCTACAAGTGGCACTTTAAGCCATGTCCAATTCTATTCAAAAATCCACCTCATTTCCAACATGCATAATTCAATAAACATTTAATCCAAAATGATAAATACAAATTATGACGTGTCATCTTCTAGAAGCATCTTTGAATAAATTACAAACACGCCCCTCGTACGTATATACATACTTGTATCCGTATTCTGAAAAATACGAATACAAAAGAGACGAAAAACTATCCATCAATACAATACTAGGATCCGGCTTAAACCAAAGCCCACCAGTATTGTCCGTCCGAATCATCATCCGTGCACAAGCACACGTACGTGACCGAACCCTATCGTAAAACCATACGACCTCTACATCTTTTGCCTGATGTAGGGAAACCCTCTGTGTGGGACTCTAAAGACTCGACACTACGCTGGCAGTGGGTTTAACCACAGGCCGCAAGCGGTACTAGCTGCATATAATGGCCCTCAGGTATATGCCGATGAGAATAACTCATCCGAACTCTAACTGAGCCTATCTGTGACAATCTCCGTACAGTCCGGTCTGTTCGTCTATGAGTATCGCATATCGGGCCTAGGGGCGGTAAACGTCAGACCCCTAATAGCGGTATAAGTCGTGCCGGAGTGTAGCCCATTACACCCTGAGAAACTACTAGAGTACCTACCAGTAAATCTCGCTTGCCCTGGCTAGGGACTTTGCGTAATGGCTCTCCAAACACAGCGCGATATCAACCCCCAATACCGGGAGAGACGAATCCTATCTAACCGCCACTGCCTCCAAGTGCTTCGGGACTGCACCCAACTATTACCTATTTGCACAACTCCTTTGAGCGTGGTAGGGTAATAATCAAAGTACAGTAGGAACACATTCAAGGCGAAGCAGCAGTGTCAAGTCGACGGGCTAAACTGTACTCATGTCACCTGGGAACTGCTACCTGATGATAGGTATAATACCAACCAATAGTTCCCGACGAGTCCTGTCCGGTGTACTCATAACCTAATGAGCACCTGCATACTATCTCCAGTATGACGTACTAATGGCTGTGGGACAGACCATCTCCCCTGCTGGGATGAGAAGCGTATACACCAGTCTACTCCGGAGTATCGATGCCCCGTCTCGATAATCTTATGACTAGGGACCTGCATAAGGATGTGCTTGTAGATTACCCAGCCCCCACTAGTGTGACTGCCATCACAACGCTGGTAATCAAGCAAAGATCCTAAGGGCTCTACTAATATGTATAAGCTATATGCTAAAAGAAACACATGGACATATTTAAATAGAAACAAACCAGGTTGCATACTACCATTTTGAGCAAGACTGTCAATAGAACTGTGAATATCCCAAGCTTCCATTAATTAATATACAAACCAGTATGATACAATAATGGCCTCTAGGGCATATACACTAACATGATGTTCGTTCGAACTGTTAAACGTCGTCAAGGTTACCTAAAACAATGTTAAAATAAATACTCCGAATTAGCCCCTTAACAAAATTAACATCACATGAAATTTTGGGCTAAACAAAGAATACCTGAAACCCCAAAACTTACAGACCAGAGCACCAAAGAAAAACGAGGCGAATTGGAGGGGTTAAGGCCGGCCATGCTGGAATTTTCTGGCTTCTCACCGGGTGAAAACCGGTGGAATGGCCACGTTTTTCTCCAGTGTTCTCACTGCATCAAATGCAAGCTTCTGTAGTTGCTTAAATAATTTTAGGAGATCATTTAAAAATCGACAGAGAGCTAATTTCAGGATTTAAGTATTCGAAGTTGTTTCGGTTTCGTAATATATCTAACATCGTCTAAGTTTCTAGTTTGCCTCTGATACCACTGTAGGGTTTGTTTAGCACCATACCTAGGGTTTTCTTTGCATCAAACATGCTACAATAAAAATTTTAGGGGTTCTAAGCAAAACCAATCGTAAATCAAACTAGAAAATTAGGGTAACAAGAACTAGTATCACATACTATCAAGTGTCTAACACTAAGAAGGGAAAAATACAACCTTTGTAGATCTCCTTTTTGTGACTCCTAGGATCAACTTGGTGTTTGAACCGGTTCCCTTGAGTTCTTCGAAGTCCACGATGATCCACCACGGAGTCCCTTTGCACAAGCTCCTTGCTCCACTTTATCAAGATAAAGGTGAAGCAAACAATCTACACTAGTGGGCTAAACTAACATAGATTGGTGATGTGGGTTGTGTTCTCACTTAAAAACCTTTCCTTTTTTCTTTTCTTCACTCACTTTCTAAAATCTAGAGAGCTTGAAAGAGGAAGAGGGGGAAGGAGATGGCTTAGCTTAACTCAACTATGAGAATTATGATAATAATCAAGAGAGAGAGAGAGAGAGAGAGAGAGTTATCTCATCACAAACCATGGTTACAAAATATTTTGATATTTTGATATTTGAGTCAAGCAAAACAATGGACAACAAAAACCATGGGAGATAAAACCATGGTTTTGACTTTAGTCAACACAAAAGAAGATTGTAGAAAACCAACCATGATTTTATTCCCATTTTGTTTTTCTAAATAATCAAAATAAATAAATATTTCTCCATGTGAGTCTTGCATTGCAATCACCAATATATCATCAACCATGACACATGTATGCATGCATGTGTGCATTCATATCAATATATACATGCATACACATAAAAGAAAAGGGTTTAATAATAAATGAGCTAATGGTCATTATTATTAAATCAACACTTGATTTAATAATCTGGTCATATCACATACGACCCGACCAATAGAAAAATCCCGATTAAAATACGGTATCATATACACGCATTTAATCGAGCTCCCGCGCATATCCCCATATGCACCCCACATCGTTTTGCTTGATCTAGGTAACCCCTTTATGGGACTCTAAGACTCGTCAATACGCTAGCAGTAGGCAGTGATCATATCACATACCCACAAACCATCAGCGGCACTAGCTATACATAACGGCTCCCAGGTATTGAGCGATTAGAAGAAAAACAAGCGAACCTGTCAAAACTCCCGTCGAGCCAACTAGAAATACTTACGGTATAGTCCGGTCTCTTCGTCATATATGCTGCATATCGAGTCTAGGGATGGTATCGTCGATCCCAATAACTCAATAAGTCATGACGGTATAAGTCCTATAACAGATTGAGAATCTACTGATAAAACTTATCAGTAAATCTCATAATCCCTGGCCAGGGACTTCCTGTTATAGCCAATCGAGCATAGCGCAACATCAACCCCTAATACCGGGAGAGACGAAACCCCTCCTATCGCTCATTATCTCCATGTGCCTCGGGACTGTACCCAAAATCCACCTATTTGCATGACTCTGTAGAGCCGTGGTAGGGTGGAGATCAAAGTACAGTGGGAGCACACACAAGACTCTATGACGATCTCGGATCTACACACTAACCTGTACCAGTGTAACCTGAGAACTGCTATCCGACGATAGATATAATACCACATAGGAGTTCTCGGCGAGTCCATTCAGTGTACCCAGTCTCCACTGAGCACCCGTTCACAGTCTTTGGTGTCACCACACCAATGGATTTGGGATCATCCATCGCCCATCATATGGGTCAAGAAACGTATACGCTAGTCTACTCTGGAGTATCGATGCCCCGTCTCGATACACCTACGACTAGGAACATTTTAAGGATATGCTTATAAACTACACATGTCCCACTAGTACGATCTACATCATAATCCCAGTAGTAAGGCAAATATCCTGATGGCTTTATCAACATGTACGAAATGAGTAATATGCATGATCAAGTGAACATGTCTAGATAAAGAACAACCAGATAACATACTATCATGTTGAGCAAGAATTTCCTCTGAATATATATATATATATACACACACATACATACATACACATACTGATACATCCACTATCATATAATGGCATCTAGGGTATACATATATTCAACACCTTACTTATGATAAGGTTGGATACGTCCTCACGGCTAAAGCCCCCTGTTCCAGATCTGACATCCTCGGTCGTGGACAATGAGGTCCGTAAGACTTAGGATCTGGATTGTGCGAAAACCAAGTGCCTCGTGCTGGCCTCCATGGATAATGAACATCAAAGGCAGCACGAGAAGATGGACCTTGCTTCCATCATCTTCCATACCAAAGACTTATATGGATAGCAATCTCTTATAGCAAGATACGAGACCTCGAAGAAATTGTTTCAAGCTAGGTTGGTGTTAGTTATATGTATGACCTAGAGGCCATTACTGTATATGTGATGTATATTGTAGTGGATGCTTGGACATATATAGGGAGGACATTCTTGCTCGATGATTGATCATCTTCTTTGTGTTTTGAAAATATAATAATCAAAGAAATTTATACCGCAAACAATTAACGGTGTCGGTGTAGCGCGTTAATGAATACGGATCGTCCACTGAGATGTGTGTTTTGATCGATCTTGTTTTAGATGGGTCGAAATGAAAAGATAAAAGAAATTGCAAGAAAATTGATTCAAGATTTATGAGTTTTCATTTCAAGAAACATGAAGAAAATAAAGATCTAGAATCAAGAATCAAGAAATGTCCCAATCGTTTGAATTATCAAGATTTGTAATGTAGCTTGTAGGAATCGTTCCAATTGATAGTGATGATGAATACTAGTGATTACTAATTCTTATCTATTGAAGATTTGTTGCTAGATCAATGACGATCAACGAGGATTAGGGATCTATTGAAGAAACTAGGGTTTCTCAATCATCATCCCTTGTCTTTTCATTAATTATCATTCAAATTCTAGCCTCTAACAAATAAAATCACCGATAGTTGATCTCTAATTCGGAGCAAAGAAAGCGATCTTGCTCAAATTAGGTTTTAGATGATTCAATTTCCTAAAGTTTACAAAACTCATAAGACTTAAGAATCGTTCAAGAATTTCATCAACATCATCTACCTATTCTCTCGATTCCGCTACAAGCGGAGATTTCACTCAAACATCATGAAAATTAATGAATCAAAGATTAAGAAGTTTCATAACGCAAGAATGTAAAGAAAGCAAGAATTTCAATTATCACCTTTATTAAATCGACGTCAAATTACACATTTCCTCAATTCGAGATTACAAGATGTTGCTCTCGATCGCTCCTTTTGAAAAGGTAACTAGATCCGTCAAAGTTCGCTCCGCTCGATCTCCGTGAGTCGCGGATCATCGTGGATCTCTTGCTCGGATAAAGATTGGCTTTGTGGATAGAGGATCGATCGTTGCTTGCTTGATTAGCTTCTCAAAATGATCTTGATTTAGCTTTGGAATTGGATTTGGGCTAGGGTTTTGGTATCAAGTTGTGTCACTCAACTTGAATTTGAATTCTGGCTCTCAATTTTCATCCCCCTAAAAATGAACAACTTCAACTCTAGATCTAGATCTCCTTTTATAAATTCAAATTCAAATTTCCCTCCAAAAGCTAGGTTGTTAGAGAGAGCCTTCTATAATGAGTTTGATAGAGGGAATATTCTAGAGTGAGGTTGTTACAAGGAATATTCTAGAATGAGGTTGTTATAAGGAATATTCTAGAAGAAGTTTGTTATGCAGAGCCTTCCAGAAGAAGCCACGTGGTAATTGAGAGTCTTCTGGAAGCTAGGGTTGTTACAGGGAATATTCCAGAGGATTTTGGAGCGCCAAGGAGCTAACCTGGCCGCCGAACCGCGACGGATCGGCCAACTCGGCCCGGATCTGCGGTCTTATAGTGAGGCCTCTGTATGATAATTTCAGGGGTGTTTTGTGTTGGTCTTGGGATCTTTATCTGATGCCTGGAATTTTATATTTCTTTCTTGTTTGCTGCCAGATCTCAATTCTTGGACTTGCTGCATTTTGTCGCCACTTTTGTGATTCCGTCTCTTTGACCTGAAGGATTTCCTGCACACAATCTTGATACAAGTGTTGAGACATACAAAATCATGATGTTAGTTATATGTATGCCCTAGAGGCCATTACTGTACATACGATGTATAGTGTAATGGATGCTTGGACATATATAGGGAGGACTTTCTTGATCAACATGATAGTATGCTATATGGTTGTACTTTATCTTAACATATACTCTGATTGTCTATATGTTACATGTTGATAAAGCCCTTAGGATATATACTCGACTACTGGGACTATGATGAGATCATACTAGTGGGGCCACGTAGTCGACGAGTACATCCTATAATTGTTCCTAGTCGAGGGTGTATCGAGACAGGGCATCGATACACCAGAGTAGACTAGCGTATACGCATCTTGACCCATATGATGGGCAATGGATGATCCCATATCCATCGGTGTTTGACATCAAGGATGGTGTACGGGTGCTCAGTGGAGACTGGGTACACTGGACGGACTCGCCGAGAACTCCCAGATGGTATTATACCTTACGTCAGATGGCAGTTCTCCGGTGACACTGGTACAGAGTAGTCTGTTGACCCGAGATCGTCATAGAGTCTTGTGTGATTCCTACTGTGCTTTGATTTCCATCATACCACGTCTAAGAGGGCGTGCAAAAAGATGGCTTTTGGGTACAGTCCCGAATCACATGGAGGCAATGAGCGATAGGAGGGGATTCGTCTCTCCCGGTATAGGGAGTTGATGTTGTGCTGTGTTCGATTGGCTATAACCGGAAATCCCTGGCCAGGGTTGCTGAGATTTACTGGTAAGTGTTGTCAGTAGTTTCTCGAACTGTTATAGACCTCATATCGACACGACTTATCGAGCTACTAGGGTCTGACGTTTACCACCCCTAGGCGAGATATGCAACATATCAGAGACGAGACCGGACTGTACGGGAGCGTTACTGATTGGATTCACAGGAGAATGTACAGGCTTGCTTGTTGATCTTCTGAGCGCTCAATACCTGGGTGGCTGTTACGTTTAGCTGACAGCTTGCAGCTTATGGGTGTTTGATATGATCATCACCTACTGCCGGCGTATTGACGATTCTTTAGAGTCCTACACAGAGGTTTCTTGACTCAGGAAAAACGGAGTAGGAGCACATATATGATATGTGCGGGACCGAGGATAATGCGGTATGTGATACCGTATTGGATTCTCGCGATATGAGATATCGGCCGGGTATATGTGATATAGCCGGGTCATCGTATTAGTCGGTTATATGCGATATAGACGGATTGTCGGATCAAGTGTTGATTCGATAATTTAATGTATAATAATATATATGATATATTAAATTACATTAGCTAATATTAGCTCACTAAAAGATTCATTTTCTCACGGGATAATACATTGATATATATGCGAATATGTTAATTGTATTATTTTCTATTGTTACAAAATATATTGTATATGTGATATATAATATTGTAACATGTTAGGGTTACAAATTTAACAATGGTTTAAGGTTTAAACTTGGTTAGGGTTTGGATTAGGGTTAGCTTTTGCATGAAGCTTCCATGAAGCTTCATGAAGCTTTGACTTTGTGTTTTGCTTGATATTTTGTGAAGATATTATGTTAACCCAATCCAAACCATTAACTCTAGTTAATTATCTACAAGGGTTAACTCCTTCATGCTTAACCCTTGGTTAGATTTGTAACCACTACAACAATTCATTATTCATCACAAAAGGATTAAGGTTTCATCTTCTTCTTTTGAGCAAAAGCTTTCTAGCTTTTGCTTTGTGATGAAAGTGAGTGAGAATATGAAAACAAATGAGGGCAAAAATCCTACTTCATCATTCTCATCTATACTTGCCCTTTAGATGAGAGTGTTCACTTCATTTTGTGAGTGTTAGCTTGTGTTAATGAAACTTCAAGGTAGATCATCTTTGTATCGAAGATCGGAAGGAAGCTTGCATCTTTCTCTTCGTGGAACCTCTCGAGAGTCCGGAACACGATGATCGCAGCGAAGGGACTTCAACACGGAGCTTACGAAGTGAAGGACCGGATCTACAAAGGTTGTAATCTCTCTCACTTAGTGTTAATGAGTTTAACATGCTTGTTTTCTCCTAAACCCTAGTTTAAAGATCCGGCTTTGGGTTGTTCGGCACGGCTAAATTTTTAATCGGGCATGGTTGATGCCTCGTAGACCCTTGTACGCGTGCATAGCAACCCTACAGTGGTATCAGAGCCAAGCTAGAGCTTTAAGCGAAGTCTAGGCGAAGTTTAAAGTCCGATCGAACTCCGAATACCCAGTTTATACCCCTCTCTGTACATTTTCTAAAAATGTGATTTTTTCAGTATTAAAAATACTCAGAAAAACAAGCAGGAAAAACTAAGAATTACTGTGAAGTACGGCCCACTAATTCGCTCATATGACCGCGGAACCGCGGCCAAACCAAGGATTTTACGGCGGTTCCGCGGCCAAAATTGTGAATTAGTCCCTGGAATTTCATATATTTATTTTTAGGCCCTTTCTTGTCATTGTTTTCTGGGAATTTTTTAATTCCACTTAAGTGTTGAGTTTTCTAAGGTTGTATTGGGGACTCATTGATTCGATCGGATAATTTTACTTTGTTTAGTTTGTCCGGGTAATTTTTAGAAACTGTTAAAAAGTTCGAACGGATATCAATAACTCACTTTTTCCCCTGTCGGAAAATTTTTCAAAAGTTGGATTTTTTCTCGAGTTTAAGAACGTTCTAAGTCGTGCAAGTAACGCGGTGGACCCTCTAGAAGACAAAAAACCTTAACTCGATTATGTGACCGTCTTGAACTGCCTCTAAACCTTAGGGTTTGGGGCAGTACGGCGTGTCACATGTGAGGCATTGGCTTGACCCTTCTACGGCTGGACCATTGGTACTATGGCATGTGATGGATATTTTTAAACTGATTTCAAGTGTTGAGATATATTGAGGAAATCTTGGGTGTTTGATTATTCGATCGGAAAGTTTAACACTGTCTATTTATCTGGAATGTGATATAATATTTGGAATCCACAGGTAGTTATGAGATAACTAATTTGAATGTTATAAATCTAGAGGTTTAGTCTCAGATGATCGGTTGCCACGGAATTTTGATGCGATCAAAAGTCCGTCGCAATCACGTAGCGTACGCGGATACTCCCCGGGTAAACATAACAGACAGCCACGCCCCATAGCCCCGACCAAGTGACTGTTGGAGAACCCCGTCGCCAAAAGCATCCGTTCGGGTGCTCGCGGCAGCGGTGTTCCGCTTTAGTGCACTTCGTCGACGACATCCGGGGGTGCGGCCGTCTACTAAAGTTTGCGACGAGCATTCGATCAGGATGTCGAGAATCTTGTTGAATTGCCCGACTTGATATTGAAAAGAGTTTTCGATAATGAGACTAAAATGCGGGGTTTATAATTGTTAGGCATGCGATGTCTAAGGAATTCATTTGGTTAGGCATGCGATGTCTAAAGAGATTGCGGATTCCAACTGTTATAGTTTTACACTTTCTTTTCTGTGACCGTAAGCGTAGTATGTGGTGTATCGCCGGCTTCGTTGCTATACATCAACGACAATCGGGATATGCATACTTGCTTACGTTGATGATATGAGATATTATGTATTGCTGTGATATGTTATATTGGATCGTCGCGTTCTGAATAGCCGGGGGTTTTATGTGAGATGAGAGTTTTTCTTTTTCATTCATATAAAATTCAATTGTATGTAATATTCTTTTATTGGGGCACTTCCGGGCTGAGGATGATGTCACCATTGTATATTATTTACTTTTCCGCATTAGGTAGACCAAAGGCGGGGAGCACAAGTAACCGGGTTCTGAGGTCCAGTGGGAGACCATCTCGAGGAGTCGAGACCGGGTCTCCTAACCCTAGAATTGGCAGTGTTGCTTGCCGCTCTCGTAGGGGTCTAGGGATGTGGGTTTGGCTATTCATCGCGACCGTGGAATCCGTGTTTTATACAGGCTCGTACTAAAACATAGACGTCCTAGTATATCCAATATTTCATATATGTTCTTCTGCTGCAACGTTCTATGATGAGATCATATTACTGCCTGAGACGAATGTTTATATTATATATATGAGATATATGTTATATTGCAGATTTCGTTTCAAATGTGATGCTTGTGAAGCATAATTAAAAATGGGACTTCATTAATGAGATTAATGAAACTAAAAGAAACCTAAAGATGTTGTAGAAACTTGTTTAAAAACTGGTAGCTCTAGTTCTTGCTTTGCATAGCGGTGTTCCTTGTAGAACATCCAGCACCTTATTCGATAAGGAAAGAGCCGAGATCCCTTCACCGGGAGTGACCTCTTTAGTGAAACTAGCATATGCTACAAACTCGGTTTGTCTTTTGATTGCTTCTATAGTTCTTGGTTTGCATAGTGGTATATATGATATATCCTGCACCTTATTCGATGAGGAAAGGGCCGACGATCCCTTCACCGGGAGTGACCCCTTTAGCAAAACTAGAAAAGCCTAAAAAACACTCCATTTAAAATCACTCGATTCTACAACGATATCAAGTTCATTACGCAAAGGGTTTTCTGAAAAACCCGTCGTAGCCCTCCGTCATTTTAGATAAGTACTTCATAGTATTCGTGCTGCGTTTGTTGACCTTGTCAAGGCGTAGTGTGCGGTAGCTGTTTATGCTTATCTGCATAAGCATATGATGCGATTGGATTAGGGTAGTCGTGCAACTTTGTTGACCTTGTCAAGGGTCGTGCGGGTGGGTTTAATTCAATCAGGAAATGACGGGTTGAACTTGACTTGCGGTCTATGGTTTGTTGACCTTGTCAAGGTCATAGATCGCTTGGGGCAAAATATTATTGGGAATTTCAAGTATTGAAATTTGCAATGAGATTGCATACCTTCTATGAGATAGTTGGATCCCGATACCCGCTGCGAGTAAGAGTTACTCCTGGGAGAGTTTTACACATTACAATTAGCCGATCAAGTAGGTGTCTAGAAAGGTGTTAACGGGGTTACGTCCCTGGAAAAACGAGGTTTACTTTAATTAGGTTCGTGCGAAAGCACGGGGGACCTCCCTCAAAGTACCGACACTGGCCTGGCTGAAAAATTAGCGAACTTGTAGCATGTAATTAATCCCGGCTAGTCTTTCCTTTTAGGGTTTGAAGGAAGATTTGACTAAAACGGTGGGAGACATCCTGATTAGATATACTAGATAACCAATCTAATCTTGCAAGAGCATACGCTGAGTGTTTTCTTCTCTCTCTCTCCAGGT
Source organism: Agapanthus africanus (assembly GCA_030015575.1). Classification (NCBI taxonomy): domain Eukaryota; kingdom Viridiplantae; phylum Streptophyta; class Magnoliopsida; order Asparagales; family Amaryllidaceae; genus Agapanthus; species Agapanthus africanus. Next base: position 173,523,916 of record JASDDO010000016.1, on the reverse strand, counting down.
AGCGACCATATCACGCCTTAATCAAGATAATAATACGGATATATTGACCGAACCCGCTTGTTATACTGAGCTGGGGAACGTTGGTCCCGCTCTAACTTATAATTGTTATAAGACAGAGCAAGAAATTAGGGAATACCAGATTTACCGTGCCGCCCAAACGAAGAAAGTGCATGCTGATGCATTTTCTTCGGGTGTGTTCATTACAGAGAACTGTTTCTCAGTCTCCTTTACGTCCTGGATATGAGATACCGGATCAGGATCCCACATATGTAATTTGTTACATGGGCTACAGATAGGTAGAGGACTGAGAACGGGAGTTAAGTTTCATAAGATAGAAACGGTGCAAGAGTTGCAACCAAGTATGTTGGTCACTATCACCCTGTATTACCAGAATACATTGATTCTGAACAAATGTTATTAGATACCGAACCTGATATACAACATCATATCAGTCTCTTTATTAGTAAAGAAAGGATATAATTTTGTATTGTTGGATAATGTTTTGAACATTTCCTATATCAAGAGTTGATCGGTTCAGGCACGTTATCTAAAATCATAGACATTCTAAATCAAACCACAGTTCTTAAACGTATAGAACACACACGAGAGGAAGAGTTCAGAAATGAACGAATCCTTCTTGAGGCATTGTAGACTAGGTCATATCAATGCGACCCGACTAGCTAAGTTACATTTAGATGCATATTTAAATCTGTTTGAATTTACATCTTGTGAAACTTGCCGGTCATGTCACAAAGATAAGATGACCATAGCTCTGTTTATTGGAAACAGAGAAAGAGTTAGTGAACTCTTGGGATTGATACATGCTGATGTATGAAAGTCTCCTGTCTACACATGCCAAGACTGGTTCTTTGTACTTCATTACATTCTCTGATGATCTCTCAAGATTCGGACATATGTTCCAGTTGAAACACAAGTCCGAACCTTTTGAGATATTCACAGAATGTAAGTTAGAAGTAGAGAACCAAAATACGGGTAAAAGTATTATGTCCTTTGATGTGATCAAGGAGGAGAATACTTGAGCACGGAATTCCTGGACTATTCTAAAGGAGAATGAGATTCTCTCTCAGCATTACTCCTCCATATACACCACAGCATGTCGGTGTATCGGGACGGAGCAATAGCACCCTATGTGATATGGTGTGATCTATGATGAGTACTACTGAGTTTCCTATTTCCTTTTAGGTGTTATGTGCTTGAGAAGCTGCATACCTATTGAATAGGGTTCAAATCAAATCAGTTGCCTACCACTTCATATGTGATATGGGAAGGGAAGAACCCATATCTTAAGTTTGTTAAGATTTGGGGTAATCCGGACTATGTCTAAAAGCAAAATCCGGACAAGCTCGAAGCAAGGTCTGTTATGTAGAACCGGAAAGGTTCCAGCTATACAAACTACAGAAGATGATTTGGTAGAACCAAAGGATTCAATAGTTTCAAACGAACCTCAGCCTCTCCGCCGATCTAGTAGGGTTCCTCACCCACCTGAGAGATACTTCGGTTTCTCTATGACAGTGGGAGCGAGGATTGCATCATGAGATGATGACCCAACTAGTTTCGAGCAGGCTATCAGGAGTGGGACTCTGTAAGAATGGCTGGATGCTTATCGATCTGAGATGGAATCCTTATACACCAACAAAGTATGGACTTTGGTTGCTTTATCTGAAGGGTTAAATCCCCATCAGGAGCAAGTATATCTTGAGAAGATTACTTGGTATACATGGAAAAGTTGAGACTTTCAAAGCTATGCTTAAGTCCATCCAGATCCTACTTACCACGGCTACATACCATGACTACGATATCTGGCAGTTGAGTGTCATGACTGCTTTTCTAAATGATGCTTTAGAAAAGAGCGTCTATAAGTACACAGCCAGTGGGCTTCGCAGACAGTGGGAGCAGCGGAAACGTGTGCAAGATGTTTTATGTGATAAAACAGGCATCACGGAGTTGGAACATCTGTTTTGATGTGGTAGTCAAAGAGTTTGACTTCATCAAAATGGTAGATGAACCTTGTATATACAAAAAGGTAGTAGGGAGTATGGTGGTGATCCTCGTAGAGTACGTGGATGACATACTCTTGATAGGGAAGGAGTTTCCTATGCTACGCTCGGTGATCTCCGCTTATCACAAGGATTCTCCATATAGGATCATAGTGATACCTCCTGAATCCTGGATTTTGGATCTATGAGATAGATCTAATTGGATGTTAGGATACTCACTAGTTGTAGTGAGATGGTATCAATCGATCCTGGGGAGAATCACTGGAAAGGTTCCAGGGTGATAAGGACGACTGAATGTCAGTCGCAGGCATTGTCTTTACCCTCGGTGGAGGGACGGTATGTTGGAAGAGTTCCAAGCTAGATACCGTGACATACTAGATGATTAAAGGCAAGATACATCGTTACCAAGGATACTACCAAAGAGGCAGTCTGGATATATATAAGTTCATGAGATGAACTTCGTTCCAACCATTGTGTGACAATGGAGTTGTGGCTTTAGCCAAGGAACTACCGACCCATCAGAAATCCAGATATAATTCTTAGGCAGTATTACCTGATCATGGAGACGGTTGATCTCCAGGGAGATCAAGGTTAGGAGAGTAGACACAGAGGACAACAGCGCGGATCCACTCATAAAGGCCTTTTTCCCTAGTAGAGACTTTTATGGGATGGTTGAGTATGAGATACTTCAACCACAGCTAATTGTTGGGTATGTGATACCACAACAGATGGCCCTAGTGCAAGTGGGAGATTGTTAGTTATATGTATGCCCTAGAGGCCATTACTGTACATACGATATATATTGTAATGGATGCTTGGACATATATAGGGAGGACTTTCTTGCTCGACATGATAGTATGCTATCTGGTTGTACTTTATTTTAACATGTACTCTGATTGTCTCTATGTTACATGTTGATAAAGACCTTAGGATATGTACTCGACTACTGGGACTATGATGAGAACATACTAGTGGGGCCACGGAAGTCGACGAGTACATCCTATAACTGTTCCTAGTCGAGGGTGTATCGAGACAGGGCATCGATACACCAGAGTAGACTAATGTATACGCATCTTGACCCATATGATGGGCGATGGATGATCCCATATCCATCGGTGTTTGACATCAAGGATGGTGTACGGGTGCTCAATGGAGACTGGGTACACTGGACGGACTCGCCGAGAACTCCCAGATGGTATTATACCTTACGTCAGATGGCAGTTCTCCGGTGACACTGGTATAGAGTAGTCTGTTGACCCGAGATCGTCATAGAGTCTTGTATGATTCCCACTGTGCTTTGATTTCCATCATACCACGTCCAAGAGGGCGTGCAAAAACGTGGCTTTTGGGTACAGTCCCGTACCACATGGAGACAATGAGCGATAGGAAGGGATTCGTCTCTCCCGGTATAGGGAGTTGATGTTGTGCTGTGTTCGATTGGCTATAACCGGAAATCCCTGGCCAGGGTTGCTGAGATTTACTGGTAAGTGTTATCAGTAGTTTCTCGAACTGTTATAGACCTCATATCGACACGACTTATCGAGCTACTGGGGTCTGACGTTTACCACCCCTAGGCGAGATATGCGACATATCAGACGACGAGACCGGACTGTACGGGAGTGTTACTGATTGGATTCACAGGAGAATGTACAGGCTTTCTTGTTGATCTTCTGAGCGCTCAATACCTGGGTGGCTGTTGTAAGTCGATGTACTTCACCCCAATACTTGTGGGGAGGCGGAATTTTCAAAAACGAACTTGTTTAGAGAACGAACATCGACTAACTGCTTAAATCGAAGCTAAACTACAAATAGCCGTACACAAAGAGTTTCATAACTATTGTGTTTAGGGATTATACCTAATGAAACCAGTCCTTCGTCTTTACGATCTCCTTGTTCTCCTTGGCCTTCTCTAGGTAGTAGACGATCCACCCGAGAGCAAAACTCCAAACTAAACCTCTAACTTGAGGTAACTAATCTTCTTGGATTGCTAATCAAAGAAGATAGAATGAAATAGAGTGATTGTTATGGATTGATTAGTCTTTCTAATCCTTTGATCTCAACACATGAGGTGTAAGGATTAGGTTTTGAAGATGAGAGCTTGAGGAGAGAGAAGATGATGATAATAATGATAAGAGAATAGTGAGTCAAGAAGATATATATCTAGCATTTCTTTTTTCAAGAAAAGAATAAGAAAAGAAATTAGCAACCATGCTAGAAAATATCTTGTGATGATTCATTAGAATGACAAAAGACTTCTATGAATCATCAAGGTGACTCACTAATCACAATCATTTCATATGCCACCTTAACCTCCTTAGTCACCACCTTCTAGAAGCTTCCCGCATAATTACGAGAACGCCCCTCCTTTCCGCAAAAATACGGAAAAACTTTAGACTGTAAAAATCCAATAACCGGATACCAGTAACTGGCTTAAACCAAAGCCGACTGGTAAAAACTGTCCGAAAGTCGTACGCGCGTAAACGCACGTATGCGTCCGAACCCTTGTCGTAAAACCATACGACCTCTATATCGTTTCGCCTGGAATAGGAAACTCTCTGTGTGGGACTCTAGAGACTCGACTACTACGCTGGCAGTGGGTTTAACCACAGACCGCAAGCGGCACTAGCTGTACGTAACGGTCCCCAGGTAGTTGTCGATAAGAAGGCCGATGAGGAAACCCATCCGAACTCCTACTGAGTCTGATATGACAATCTCCATACAGTCCGGTCCGTTCGTCCAAGACTATCGCATATCGGGCCTAGGGGGCGGCAAGCGTCAGTCCCCTAATAGCGGTATAAGTCGTGTCGGAGGGAAGCCCATTACACCCTGAGAAACTACTGGAACCTACCAGCAAATCTCGCTTGCCCTGGCCAGGGACTTTGCGTAATGGCTCTCTGACACAGCACGATATCTACTCTCAATACCGGGAGGGACGAATCCTGTCTAACCGCCACTGCCTCCAAGTGCTCAGGACTGCACCCAACTGCTACCTGTTTGCACGACTCCTTTGAGCCGTGGTAGGGTAGCAATCTAAGAACAGTGGGACACACTCGAGGCGAAGTAGCAGTGTCAAGTCTGCGGACTACGCTGTACTCATGTCACCTGGGAACTGTTCACTGACGACTGGTATAAAACCAACCAACAGTTCCCTGTGAGTCCTGTCCGGTGTACCCGTAACCTAACGAGCACCTGTATACTATCTCCAGTACGACGTACTGACGGCTGTGGGACAGACCATCTCCCCAACTGGGATGAGAAGCGTACACACTAGTCTACTCCGGAGTATCGATGCTCTGTCTCGATAATCCAACGACCAGGGACCTGAATAAGGATGTGCTTGTAGACTACCCAGCCCCCACTAGTGTGACTGCCATCACAATGCTGGTAGACAAGCAAGATCCTAAGAGCTCTATCAATACGTACACTCACATATTAAGATAGAAAAACCAAGTAGCATACTACCATGTTTAGCAAGACTGTTATATACATGTGAATATCCCAAGCTTCCATTAAGTAATATACAAACTAGTATGATACAGTAATGGCCTTCTAGGGCATAAACACTAACAATCTCCCACTTGCACTAGGGCCATGTACTGGCGTATCGAAGACCGATGATCTCGAGTATCCTCTCGAACTGAATCTGAGGTAGGGCCTTAGTGAATGGATCAGCAATGTTATCCTCCGTATTTATTCTCTTTACCTCGATCTCCCGGCGATCTACGATCTCCCTGATTAGGTGATACCGCCTTAAGATGTGTCTGGACTTCTGATGGGACCTTGGTTCCTTCGCTAAAGCTATAGCTCCGTTGTTGTCGCAATACAGAGGTATTGGACCAACACTGGTAGGAACCACCTGAAGTTCTGTGAGGAACTTCTTCATCCAGACAGCTTCTTTTGCGGCATCGCAAGCAGCTATGTACTCCGCTTCCATCGTTGAGTCAGCAACGGTGTCCTGCTTGGAACTCTTCCAACAGACCGCCCCTCCATTGAGGGTAAAGACATAACCCGACATGGACTTGGAGTCATCCTTGTCACTCTGGAAGCCGGAATCAGCATAGGCCTCCATCTTGAGGTCCTTTCTGCCGTAAACCAAGAACATCTCCTTAGTCCTCCTCAGGTACTTGAGAATGTTCTTTACTGCTATCCAGTGATTCTCCCCTGGGTTTGCCTGATACCGGCTTACAACGCTCAATGCGTATGCTACATCTGGTCTGGTACATAACATCGCATACATTATAGAGCCTACCGCAGAAGCGTAGGGTATAATCGACATGCGTTCCCTTTCCAAATCAATCTTGGGAGACATCTCTTTGGAGAGGGTGATTCCGTGACAAGCCGGTAGGTTACCGCGCTTAGAATCTTCCATACTGAATCTTTTCAATATGGTGTCTATGTACCTGGACTGTGAAAGTCCCAACATCCTCTTTGATCTATCACGATAGATCTGGATCCCCAGAATGTAGGTGGCATCACCCAGGTCCTTCATGGAGAATTTCTGTGACAAGAATCTTTTGACTGACTGTAGCATAGGAATATCATTTCATATTAGGAGAATGTCATCCACGTACAAGACGAGGAATACAACAACTCTCCCTACAATCTTACTGTATATGCATGGTTCATCTGGATTTTTGATAAAGTCGAATTCTTTGACAGTATCATCAAAACAGATGTTCCAACTCCGCGATGCCTGCTTTAGTCCATAAATGGATTTAAGCAGCTTGCATACTTTACCGCTGCCCCCACTCTGAATGAATCCCTCTGGCTGATCCATATAGACGCTCTCTTCTAAATTTCCATTTAGAAAGGCCGTCTTTACGTCCATCTGCCAGATTTCATAATCGTTGAAGGCAGCAATAGCAAGAAGGACCCGAATGGATTTCAGCATAGCCACAGGAGAAAAAGTTTCGTCATAGTCCAAACCAGGTCTTTGACGGAAACCCTTTCCAACAAGTCTAGCCTTATAGGTTTCAACCTGTCCATCTACACCAATCTTCTTTCAGAAGATCCACTTGCATCCTACGGGTTTCACCCCATCTGGAGCAGTGTCCAAAGTCCATACTTTGTTAGTGTACATGGACTCCATTTCGGTCCGCATTGCATACAGCCATTTTACCGAGTCACCGCTCTGAATGGCTTGCTGGAAGCTAGTAGGGTCGTCATTATCAATGACGCAGTCTTCTCTATCCCCGTCTATGAGAAAACCGTAGTATCTCTCGGGCGGATGAGATTGCCTACTACTTCTGCGGATAGGCGCTGGTATGTCCCTTTCTTCCGAAACATCTTGTTCTACCAAACTTTCAGTAACAGCTTGTGGTTCTGGAATTTCTTCCAGTTCTACTGCGCTCCCACTCTTCTGATTTTCTAAAAATTCAGTTTCTAAGAAGCGGGCATGACGAGAGACAAAAACCTTTTGTTCCTCTGCATAGTAGAAGCAATATCCCATGGAATTCTTTGGATATCCCACAAACTTACACTCTACTGAGCGTGCCTCGAGCTTGTCCGGATGCTGCTTTTTTACAAAAGCTGGACATCCCCATGTCTTCAGGTACTGAAGATGGGGTTTCTTCCCACTCCACATCTGATATGGCGTGGTAGGCACAGTCTTGGTTGAAACCTTGTTCAAAAGATATGCTGCTGATTCTAGCGCATAACCCCAGAATGATCGCGGTAACTCAGCCTTACTCATCATGGAACGAACCATATCTAATAGGGTTCGATTCCTCCTTTCCGATACACCGTTGTGTTGTGGTGTGTATGGAGGAGTAAGCTGAGAAAGAATCCCTTTCTCTTTTAAGTAACCCAGGAACTCGGCACTTAAGTATTCACCACCTCGATCAGATCTCAGTGTCTTAATACTTTTGCCTGTTTGGTTTTCCACTTCATTCTTGTATTCTTGGAATTTCTCAAAGGCCTCGGATTTATGCTTCATCAAGAAGATATGTCCATACCTAGAGAAATCATCCGTAAAAGTAATGAAGTAGGAATAACCACCTCGCGCATGTATAGACATTGGACCGCATACGTCACTGTGTACGAGTCCTAAGAGCTCGCTCGCTCTTACTCCATGTCCAGAAAACGGAGTCTTTGTCATCTTTCCCATGAGACAAGATTCACAAGTGGCATAAGATTGATATTCGAACGGATTCAAATATCCTTCTCTATGTAACTTTGTTAACCGTGTTTCATTGATGTGACCTAGTCTACAATGCCATAAGAAAGCCCGATTCACTTCTGGAGACTTTTTTTTAAGTGTGTTCTGGACATTGAAAACCTGAGCTTGATTCAATACGTATATACCGTCATCTAATGTACCGGACCCAATCAGAACTTGATTTAGGTGGATGTGAACTACATCGCTTACGAATGTAAAGTCATATCCCGCTCTTGAAAGTGAGGACACTGATATGATATTACAAGTCAAACTAGGTACATACAGACAGTTACGTAGAATCAATATCTGCCCACTTGTCAAACCCAGGCGATATTCTCCCACGGATTCAGCATCCATGCTCATTCCGTTTGCAACTTTGAGAGACAAATCACCTATCCTTATAACTTTACGGTTTCTCAAAGCATGTAACGAATTACAGATATGAGATCTTGCTCCGGTATCTAGTACCCAGGAAGTAGAGTTAATTGACAAACAGTTCTCAATTACAAACACGCTTGAGGCTGAAGCCACAACATGCTTCGAATCCTGGCTACTGGCTTCCAAAGCCCTGCAATCCTTCTGCCAATGTCCATTCCCATAACAATAGGAATATCCCTCCTTACCTATACCAAGTCACGAAACTGTTTCTCTTCCCTTTCCTCCTACTTTGCTGACACCGTATATCGGCTTTGTAGAGGTCTTCTTCTTTTCACCCTTTGCTTTCGCCTTGGATGAAGAGGAAGAAGGTCCCCTATTAAGCAGAGCTTGTGTCTCCCTGGTTTCTTTCAGGGTGTAAGTAGAGGGTAGGGACTGTGGAAATAAGTCAGTATATGACCTGTTTCCCAACGTGGTCTCCAGGTCCTTGAGCTCATCAATATAGCTAGTCATCGTAAGGACATCGTCCCTTACAGATGACCCGTCAGCCGACCTCGCTTGAATCAATTCGTTCGAGGCCTCATATCTTGCGATATGAGATTGCTCTCCATATAAATCTTTGTTATGGAGAAAGATGGAACCAGAGTCCATCTTTTCGTGCTGCTTCTGGTATCTACCATCAACTGAAGCCAACACGAGGCACTTGGCTTTCGCTTTATTCTTTTCCTTTGTCTGACGGATATCCATATCCGCGACGGTGGAAACTGGACCTGGGACGGTGGGATCTTGAGTAGTAATAGGGTGGTCCAGCTTGTCATAGGCAATGATCATCTGGACAGACCTTTGCCAGTCAAATAAGTTAGATTCAGTCATCTTGTTATCTAGATGTAATCTAGTCATGGTCACAAGGTCGCTGCAATGAGAGAGAGAGAAGAAAACACTTTAGCATGATGCTCTTGCAAGTTTAGATTGGTTTTTAATTTATCTAAACTGGATGGCTCCCACTGTTTCTCGAATCCTTCCTCAAACCATAAAAGAAGAATTAGCCAGGACTATTCTCACCGTACAATACTTGCTTAACCGTTCAGCCAGGCTAGTGTCGATACTTCGAGGGAGGTTTTCCAACACTTTCGCGAAGTTCCTTAATTAAATAACCTCTTTTCTCTGGGGGCGTAACCCCGCTGACACCTTTCTGGACACCTACTAGGTTTATAGCATTGATCGTTAAGTGACGAATATCCTGATAAGTAGCATATACTCACAGTAGGATCGAGATCCAAATATCATCGTCTGATATTGTTGTAGGAATGCTACCAACATTCATCAAACTCAAAATGGTATGCATCTCTTTGCAAATTTCAGTTTCTTTAGAAATTCCCGATATACATTTTTGCCCCATGTTCTTATGACCTTGACGAAAGCCAACAAATCATAAAACACATGTCAAGTTTTGCCCATCATTATCTTGTTAATTTGAACCCACCCGTATATACCCTTGACGAAAGCCAACAAGGTTATACGACTGTCCCAAACCAACTCATCTATCTATGCAACAAATGAATACCCCAGCAGCTACCAAACACTATGCCTTGACGAAAGCCAACAAGCATAGCTTGAATACTACTGACCATCCATAAGAAATGACGGAGGGCTACGACTGGTTTTGGCGAAACCGTGAACGTAGTGAACTTGATATAACCGAAGGAACCTGATAGCTTTTAAAAGGAGTGGTTAAATCTCCGCATTTAAAATATCTGTTTTAAAAATAACCGAGTGGTTTCCTTTTAAATTGTTCCAACGATTAAAACTTTGGTTTATTTTCTTTGCCTTATAGATAATACGTCTCATCATTAACCTATCATTGCAGAAACAACGAAAATATAACGTCCTCTTATGCCATCCGCATTCGCCATGGGGTCCCGTCATCACCCGTTAGGGTACTTAACTAACGACAGAACGGGGGCTGGGCAAGCGCGGGTGAAAAACATAAGTGACGTCTAAATAGCTATCATAAATATAGATATTTTACATTCGTCTGACGCAATGATATACATTCCAGAACACAGATGAACTTAATTGGATTTGCAAGCAATCTGTATTTCTTTTGAGCCTGCAAGAAAAGACAGATTACACAGTTGTGATGAATAGCCATTACCCCACCCTCGACCCCTACGGGTACGGCAAACTACCCACCCGGCAGTTTGTGTACCCCACCTTGGGTCAGTCCTAGGAGCAAAAACAGTAAAATGAAATAATACATCGGTGGCTACAACCGCAACCTGGATGTGCCCCGCAAAATAATATTACAACAAATTACATTTACAACAAATGAATTAAATAATAACCCATTGCTAAACCCCGGCTATACACCACAACAGTCCAATTACAGTTCATATGCACAAACAGATAAAACCATTTCAGAAATGTGCAACCCCCTGCTAACTGACATACTAGCAGTTAGGGGAGGTTTACAAACACATTTATCAATCACAGATATAATCCAATATGCAAATACTGTACAATTTCGATCGATTAAACATCTTTAATATTGCTCCAAAAACTGCTCTGTTAAACTGAAACCTGAGCAAAATTAAAATATACCAGAAAATCCCAAATATTACAGAGAACAATCACCAGAAAAATGAGTCCCTGGATCGTCTAATCGGCGGCGGAAGCGCGGCGGATAGGTGCTATCCGCCGCGGATCCGCGGCGCCGTAGGCGATTCAGGGGACCAAATTTTTTGTGTGTTCTACTGGTGTCATCTCAAGCTTTCTGAACTCACCTGAAAAATTTTTGGACATCATTTTAAATTCGACAGAAACATGACAGTTTTAGGGTTTTCCGGCTTCGTTTTTCCGTTCGAAATTCGTACAAATTTGCAATCAAGTTATTTATTGTTTAGCGAGGCTCTGATACCACTGTAAGTCGATGTACTTCACCCCAATACTTGTGGGGAGGCGGAATTTTCAAAAACGAACTTGTTTAGAGAACGAACATCGACTAACCGCTTAAATCGAAGCTAAACTACAAATAACCGTACACAAAGAGTTTCATAACTATTGTGTTTAGGGATTATACCTAATGAAACCAGTCCTTCTTCTTTACGATCTCCTTGTTCTCCTCGGCCTTCTCTAGGTAGTAGACGATCCACCCGAGAGCAAAACTCCAAACTAAACCTCTAACTTGAGGTAACTAATCTTCTTGGATTGCTAATCAAAGAAGATAGAATGAAATAGAGTGATGGTTATGGATTGATTAGTCTTTCTAATCCTTTGATCTCAACACATGAGGTGTAAGGATTAGGTTTTGAAGATGAGAGCTTGAGGAGAGAGAAGATGATGATAATAATGATAAGAGAATAGTGAGTCAAGAAGATATATATCTAGCATTTCTTTTTTCAAGAAAAGAATAAGAAAAGAATTTAGCAACCATGCTAGAAAATATCTTGTGATGATTCATTAGAATGACAAAAGACTTCTATGAATCATCAAGGTGACTCACTAATCACAATCATTTCATATGCCACCTTAACCTCCTTAGTCACCACCTTCTAGAAGCTTCCCGCATAATTACGAGAACGCCCCTCCTTTCCGCAAAAATACGGAAAAACTTTAGACTGTAAAAATCCAATAACCGGATACCAGTAACTGGCTTAAACCAAAGCCGACTGGTAAAAACTGTCCGAAAGTCGTACGCGCGTAAACGCACGTATGCGTCCGAACCCTTGTCGTAAAACCATACGACCTCTATATCGTTTCGCCTGGAATAGGAAACTCTCTGTGTGGGACTCTAGAGACTCGACTACTACGCTGGCAGTGGGTTTAACCACAGACCGCAAGCGGCACTAGCTGTACGTAACGGTCCCCAGGTAGTTGTCGATAAGAAGGCCGATGAGGAAACCCATCCGAACTCTTACTGAGTCTGATGTGACAATCTCCATACAGTCCGGTCCGTTCGTCCAAGACTATCGCATATCGGGCCTAGGGGGGCGGCAAGCGTCAGTCCCCTAATAGCGGTATAAGTCGTGTCGGAGGGAAGCCCATTACACCCTGAGAAACTACTGGAACCTACCAGCAAATCTCGCTTGCCCTGGCCAGGGACTTTTCGTAAAGGCTCTCTGACACAGCGCGATATCTACTCCCAATACCGGGAGGGACGAATCCTGTCTAACCGCCACTGCCTCCAAGTGCTCGGGAATGCACCCAACTGCTACCTGTTTGCACGACTCCTTTGAGCCATGGTAGGGTAGCAATCTAAGAACAGTGGGACACACTCGAGGCGAAGTAGCAGTGTCAAGTCTGCGGACTACGCTGTACTCATGTCACCTGGGAACTGTTCACTGACGACTGGTATAAAACCAACCAACAGTTCCCTGTGAGTCCAGTCCGGTGTACCCGTAACCTAACAAGCACCTGTATACTATCTCCAGTACGACGTACCGACGGCTGTGGGACAGACCATCTCCCCAACTGGGATGAGAAGCGTACACACTAGTCTACTCCGGAGTATCGATGCTCTGTCTCGATAATCCAATGACCAGGGACCTGAATAAGGATGTGCTTGTAGACTACCCAGCCCCCACTAGTGTGACTGCCATCACAACGCTGGTAGACAAGCAAGATCCTAAGAGCTCTATCAATACGTACACTCACATATTAAGATAGAAATATCAAGTAGCATACCACCATGTTTAGCAAGACTGTTATATACATGTGAATATCCCAAGCTTCCATTAAGTAATATACAAACTAGTATGATACAGTAATGGCCTTCTAGGGTATAAACACTAACAGCTGTTACGTTTAGCTGACCGCTTGCAGCTTATGGGTGTTTGATATGATCATCACCTACTGCCGGCGTATTGACGATTCTTTAGAGTCCTACACAGAGGTTTCTTGACTCAGGCAAAACGGAGTAGGAGCACATATATGATATGTGCGGGACCGAGGATAATGCGGTATGTGATACCGTATTGGATTCTCGCGATATGAGATATCGGCCAGGTATATGTGATATAGCCGGGTCATCGTATTAGTCGGTTATATGCGATATAGACGAATTGTCGGATCAAGTGTTGATTCGATAATTTAATGTATAATAATATATATGATATATTAAATTACATTAACTAATATTAGCTCACTAAAAGATTCATTTTCTCACGGGATAATACATTGATATATATGCGATATATGTTAATTGTATTATTTTCTATTGTTACAAAATATATTGTATATGTGATATATAATATTGTAACATGTTAGGGTTACAAATTTAACAATGGTTTAGGGTTTAAACTTGGTTAGGGTTTGGATTAGGGTTTGCTTTTGCATGAAGCTTCCATGAAGCTTCATGAAGCTTTGACTTTGTGTTTTGCTTGATATTTTGTGAAGATATTATGTTAACCCAATCCAAACCATTAACACTAGTTAATTCTCTACAAGGGTTAATTCCTTCATGCTTAACCCTTGGTTAGATTTGTAACCACTACAACAATTCATTATTCATCACAAAAGGATTAAGGTTTCATCTTCTTCCTTCTTCTTCCTTTGAGCAAAAGCTTTCTAGCTTTTGCTTTGTGATGAAAGTGAGTGAGAATATGAAAACAAATGAGAGCAAAAATCCTACTTCATCATCCGCATCTATCCTTGCCGTTTAGATGAGTGCGTTCACTTCATTTTGTGAGTGTTAGCTTGTGTTAATGAAACTTCAAGGTAGATCATCTTTGTATCGAAGATCGGAAGCAAGCTTGCATCTTTCTCTTCGTAGAATCTCTCGAGAGTCCAGAACACGATGATCGCAGCGAAGGGACTTCAACACGGAGCTTAAGAAGTGAGGGACCGGATCTACAAAGGTTGTAATCCCTCTCACTTAGTGTTAAAGAGTTTAACATGCTTGTTTTCGCCTAAACCCTAGTTTAAAGATCCGGTTTTGGGTTGTTCGGCACGGCTAAATTTTTAATCGGGCATGGTTGATGCCTCGTAGACCCTTGTACGCGTGCATCGCAACCCTACACATGCGTGTAGTAAACACTCAATTTCCTTCTAGAATGTCGATTATAACTATAACACGTGTTATTTGGTATTTTACAGATGAATTCGTAATCCGTGTTATATTTACAATAAACACCCTTATATGATTGATAAGAGTAGGGAAATTGACGTGTTGAGAATGCAATATTTTCGACTGATCAAATTCCCCCAAACTTAATTTTGGTCGTCTCGAGCAATAATCTTTTATTCAAGAGAAGGAGAAAATATAAGAAAAAGAAAAACTAACTAGCACACTTTCGTAGGCAACACGATTGCACTGAGCACGTGCAACAAGCCTTTAAACCTCTAGGTGTCCCTAGTAGGAGGAGTGTTGTCTCCTGAGGGTTCTCAGCGGATTGCACCCATAAAATCCCATAATAAAAGGAAAACCGTGAAAGTTACATTTAAAGATAAGAATTGTAAAAGAAAGACTTTGAAAAATAGAGTTTTCAACTATACTAGCTTTTCGGTTGTCATGAGCCCTATCTTAATAGTCATGAAAAAATATTAGAAATCACGTCATCCCTCAATAAAACATCGTCTTTATTCTTCATTTCTATCTTTCTTCCAAACACCGATCATATAACCCTACGTGTGTGTAAGAGACATCCCTACACTCGGAGAATTCAATTCAAGCTATCATACTCTTGTCCATCTACCTCAGTACTTTTTAATTAATGAATATTTAGATGGGATTGCTCACACATTTTTCATGCGACCGTTAATACTTCTTGAGGTACTAACCGACCGATTACTCAACATGCTTGCTTATAAGGTGTATTAAATATTTTCCTCGTCTTGCAACACTTAAGGCTTAACAGTGACTCCCAAACCAGTTGGTCTAAGGCACTAGGTAATGAAGCACCCTTGCAATATTTTTTTATTGCTGCCTTGGTGATAACAAAACCAGTGTTCATTTTTCTCGCCATTTTATCTTTTATTTCATTTATCATACTTTAGCTTTTAGACAAGAGCATTTCAAGGTATCCTCTACTATCCCGAGTTTCAAGATGTGTGTAAGTGCGTATAGTAGGGTATCAACGTTCAAATGTTTGGCTTCCATAATAGGAATTATTTTTCAGACTTATTTTTATCCTCGGATTAGTGACTTCTTTCATCCTACTAACCCTTGGGACAACGGCTCATAACTACTTAATTACTAGTTTCGTTTAAGAAAACTTCTAACTTTCTTGGTTTTCTTAAATTATTCTAATCTTATGGATGTAATTTTTCACTATCTAATCTTTTATTATCTTATTTATGTACAATTTTTTATTATTATTATTTGTTTTGTGCTTATACAAAGTATGATGAAAAAATGATGCGCAAATAAGCACAAACCTCCCCAAACTTGTTTTCAACAGTGTCCTCACTGTTGTCTTCTGCTAAAGCTTAAAAACCTGTCAGCTTGGGAGGACATTATTAACGGGGGCTAGAATAAGTGAAAGTGAAAATCTTCCCCCAAACTTATTTTTGGCTCATAATTTTGAGGACAAAAGTTATGTTCAAGAGCCAAAAATATACACCCCCCCAAACTTGAGTTAAACAATGTTAGGCTTTTAAAATCACAAGAGGGGGTCAAAGTTACTGCTCAATGCAAAGCCATACAAAGACCGAAAGTCAACACCAACCATTCGAAGATTTTATCAAGGAAACGCACCGGTTGGTGGAAGAACATGTTGTATAGAGTCAGGAAGAAGTGGGGAAGAGATAAGTGGTGTGATGGAATGGATTTGCGTTTCGTTCTGGAGAGACGACAGAGTGATTGTGATGGATTACTTGCATTCTTGTGAATTATACGAAGAAGGGGTGGAGGTTCAATTTCTTTGTTTTGGAGATGAATCATCTCAACACTCGTGTCTGCTAAGAATGCAAGTCTATCAGCGAAACTTTCATCGATATCCCGAAGAATAATGTCATAGGAAAGAACGGGATGATACACAGACTCCATGAAAAGTTCATCATCGACGTTAGATGTTGACCTGGACAACTCAAAAGAAGGGTCTGTATGTATATGATACATATCTGGGTCAAACAATAACGTGTAAAGAAAGTCCAGATCTGTATCGTGAAGCTGATCAAATTCGCTGCTATCGACATCCATTAATTCGACAGAACATACTCGAGCATGAGGATTGGAGGGTTGACTTCCTAACTTGTAAATGTTTAGCTCAATTGACCTATTCCCGAAAGATAGGTTCATAGAGCCGTTTCTACAGTTGATTACAGCGTTGGAAGTAGCCAAAAAGGGACGATCGAGAATCACCGGAATTTGGTTCCGTGGGTTCTCTACAGGCTGTGTATCAAGAACAAGAAATTCCACAGGGAATATAAATTCCCCGAATTTTATCAACACATCCTCAAGTTCACACCTAGGTTTGGTGATTGATCGGTCTGCCATCTGGAGAGTTATGTTCGAGGGTTTTAACTCTCCGATACCTAATTGCTCATAGACTGAATCTGGAAGCAAGTTAACACTAGCGCCAAGGTCAAGTAAAGCACGGTTAATGTTTTTATCCCCAATAGAAATAGAAATAGTTGGACAGCCAGGATCCTTACGTTTGCTTGGTAATTGTTTGGGAAAAGCTGTGTCTACCGTACTCGACATGAACACTTTTTTCGGCACTTGAGTCTTCCTCTTCCTAGTGCACAAGTTCTTTAGAATTTTCACATATGACGGAACTTGTTGTATAGCATCTGGGAGAGCGATAATGATGTTAACTTGCTTAAACATTTCCACCAGCTTCTCCATTTGGGCATTGGGTTTGTTGGGCCTCAACCTATCTGGAAATGGAGCTTTATCAATCAGTGTTGGGTCCAACATTTGTGGAGAAGTTTGTGGGGGTGGAAAGGATGAAGTGGGTGGAGGGTTCGAGCCTTTGGGAAAACGGAGAATAGGCTCGGAAGAAGAAGGTAAATTAGACGAAATAGGGTAAGAAGTAGAAGTGGGAGTGGAAGTGGAAGTGGAAGCCGAGGGTTCAATTGATTCCTCAACATCAATCTGTTCACCCACATGATTGTTTAGCACTCTTCCAGATCTCAACGTGGTAAGTGCATTCACATTAGTGTAATGTGAAGGTCCAGGATCAGGTGGGGGTTGAGATGGAAGATTCCTTTTCTCTCCAGCACTCATTTTGGCAGTCAGTTGTGCAATTTGTGCTTCTATCGATTTGATACTCTCACCGTGGGAGACAGTATTTTGCACTAACGTTTGGATAGAAGACGATAAAATGTCATTTGTTTTCATGGACTGTGTAATGAACATGTCGAGTGCAGAGAGTTTGTCGGTACCGACAGAATAAGGATCAAAGTTGTTGGCCGGGTTTTGAAAATTTTGTGGTTGGTAAGGGTGCTGACTCAGTTGTGGTGGTGGTTGTTGTTGCTGTGGAGGGACCCATTGGAAGTTATTCTGGTTTGGATCCGTGTATTGAGTTTGGTGTTGGATCCAAGAAAGATCAGGGTGATTCCTCCAATCTTGATTATATGAGGAAGAAGAAGGACCGTTTCCAGGTCTTTGCTGAAATGCAGCATTAGTGTGACCTTGAAACGGTACATTCAAAGGACATTCTTCCGTCAAATGTGATGGGTTAGAACAGCAGCCACACACAGTTCTGGGAAGTGTGTATTGGTTTAGGGAGGTTGAAGAAATTCTGTTTTCTATAGCATCGAGTTTCCTTTGTATTGCGGCCATTTCGGCTCTCATCGTGACTGAAACATCGAGCTGATTGATATCTTCCCTAGACGATGGTGGTCTAACACTTTCCCATTGTAATGTGTTTTGAGCTAAATCTTCTACGTATTTCCAAGCTTCACCATCATCTTTAGATAGGAATTGACAATGACACATGGTTTCAAGCATCTGTTTAGTTGTGAGATCAATACCCTCATAGATAACTTGACACAAATCCCATCTGGGGATTCCGTGATGAGGGCATTGTAAAAGAAGATCCTTGAACCGTTCAAAGCATTTCCAGAATGGTTCATTGGAAAATTGGATAAATTTGAATATTTTCCTCCGAACACGGCTGGTCTTATGATTGGGATAAAATTTCTTAAGGAATGCTGCAACAAATTCATCCCATTTTGAAATAGAATGTGCGGTAGTATTATAAAGCCACTTCTCGGCTAAATCGCACAAAGTGAATGGGAGAAGACGTAAACGCAGAGCATCCAAAGACAGTTGTGACGTTCCAATCATTGCGCATACGTTTTCGAATTTGGAGATAAAAACATATGTGTCTTCAGACTCAAGACCGTGAAATTTGGGTAACAGTTTGATCAATTGGCGGTTGATTTCAAAATTTTCCTCGTTGGCAGGTGGAATAGAAAGACAGGTGGGAAGGGAAACACGTGTAGGATAGCATCTCTTTTGAAGAGAAATGCGTGGAGGGTTCTGCGCACCTGCAGGCAGTGGCAGAGTGGTGGGTGGTGGGAAAAAGAAAATGTAGAAATACCGACTTTAGGGTCGATAGGAGGAACGCGGACAAGACGTGCACTAGAATCCCGTATCCAACCGAGCTTGCACTAAAGGGTTTAGCACAAGTGGCAGCGTTGTGATAATTAGAGGAAAAGATGGATTTGGTGTTTCTTTATGAAAAATACGGATTTTGAAAAAAAATCAAAACACAAAAAATGCACACACCACCCTAGATCTAATGGTCACCTAGGTTAAGTCACTAGACCGCTCCTAGACTTCCAGAAGACAAATCGCAGGATAAATCCTCTACCGCCTCTTTGTTCCTTCTGTAACCAGGTAAGTGCCAGGTAAGTAGGAGGTTCTCCAATACGTAAGTAGTGGGCCTAATTAAATAACCACTTGCCTTAGACACACTTGCCTAGATACCACAAAAGAAACGCGGATAAGCAATAGATTACCCACGACCTCCTTCTGTCCTAAATGAGGGCGACAGTCCTTAGAGTCTTGTATAGATATTTTTTAGTTAATGAGGGTGATGCGGATGCAAGTTTGTGATTTTTGGGGGTTAGGAAGGGTAATGAAATCCCCACCTAATCTGAATTTGGTCTTTGCCCCTTAATTTCCGTATTAAAAATATGCAAAACAACCAATTTCAAGAATCGAAACAAATGTATTTTTTAGCGGCGCTGAATTTTGCATAGAATCCTGCATAAAATTGATATTGGACAAGATCAGAGAGAAGAGGAGGGTACAGAAAGCAAACCTGAGAAATTTCACACTGTGAAAACCCTAAACGGCGGCGGTTCCGCCGCAAAAACACTCCTATAGCCGCGGTTCCACTCTAGGAAGGAGGAATTAGGGTTTGAAAATTTTTCCTCAGCTTTCTGTGCTTCTCTGGACTTTGTAAAACTTCTCTGAATCTTGAGATCCCTTCTACAGTGATGCCCGATTCCCTTGCAAAAATTCAAACACTATCGTTAAGCACTTGATGCGAATCTTGATGTAAAAATTCTGATGGAATAAAAAAATTTCAACTCAAATAACAAAAACGAACAAAATAGCACACATCCCCGGCAACGGCGCCATTTGATTGATCATCTTCATTGTGTTTTGAAAATATAATCACAATCAAAGAAATTTATACCCCAATCAATTAACGGTGTCGGTGTAGCGCGTTAATGAATACGGATCATCCACTGAGATGTGTGTTTTGATCGATTTTGTTTTAGATGAGTCGAAATGAAAAGATAAAAGAAATTGCAAGAAAATTGATTCAAGATTTGTGAGTTTTCATTTCAAGAAACATGAAGAAAATAAAGATCTAGAATCAAGAATCAAGAATCAAGAATCAAGAAATGTCCCAATCGTTTGGATTATCAAGATTTGTAAAGTAGCTTGTAGGAATCGATCCAATTGATAGTGATGATGAAATGATTACTAATTCTTATCTATTGAAGATTTGTTGATAGATCGATGACGATTAATGGGGATTAGGGATCTATTGAAGAAACTAGGGTTTCTCCATCATCATCCCTTGTCATTTCATTAATTATCATTCAAATTCTAGCCTCTAGCAAATTAAATCACCGATAGTTGATCTGTAATTTGGAGCAAAGAAAGCGATCTTTCTCAAATTAGGTTTTCGATAATTCAATTTCCTAAAGTTTACAAAACTCATAAGACTTAAGAATCGTTCAAGAATTTTATCAACATCATCTACATATTCTCTCGATTCCGCTACAAGCGGAGATTTCACTCAAACATCATGAAAATTAATGAATCAAAGATCAAGAAGTTTCATAACGCAAGAATGTAAAGAAAGAAAGAATTTCAATTATCACCTTTATTAAATCGACGACTAATTACACATTTCCTCATTTCGAGGTTACAAGATTTTTCTCTCGATCGCTCCTTTTGAAGAGGTAACTAGATCCGCCGAAGTTCGCTCCGCTCGATCTTCTTGAGTCGCGGATCGTCGCGGATCTCTTGCTCGGATGAAGATTGGCTTCGCGGATAAAGGATCGATGGTTGCTTGCTGGATTTGCTTCTCAAAATAATCTTGATTTGGCTTTGGAATTGGATTTAAGCTAGGGTTTTGGTATCAAGTTGTGTCACTCAACTTGAATTTGAATTGTGGCTCTCAATTTTCTTCCCCCCAAAAATGAACAACTTCAAATCTAGATCTAGATCTTCTTTTATAAATTCAAATTCAAATTTCCCTCCAAAAGGTAGGTTGTTAGAGAGAGCCTTCTAGAATGAGTTTGTTAGAGGGAATATTCTAGAGTGAGGTTGTTACAAGGAATATTCTAGAATGAGGTTGTTACAAGGAATATTCTAGAAAAAGTTTGTTATGCAGAGCCTTCCAGAAGAAGCCACGTGGTAATTGAGAGTCGTCTGGAAGCTAGGGTTGTTACAGGGAATATTCCAGAGGATTTTGGAGCACCAAGGAGCTAACCAGGCCGCGGAACCGCGGCGGATCGGCCAACTCGGCCCGGATCCGCGGTCTTATAGTGAGGTCTCTGTATGATAATTTCAGGGTTGTTTTGTGTTGGTCTTGGGATCTTTATCTGATGCCTGGAATATTATATTTCTTTCTTGTTTGTTGCCAGATCTCAAGTCTTGGACTTGCTGCATTTTGTCGACACTTTTGTGATTCCGGCTTTTTGACCTGAAGGATTTCCTGCACACAATCTTGATACAAGTGTTGAGACATATAAAATCATGCGTGTAGTAATAAACACTCAATTTCCTTCTACAATGTCGATTATAACTATAACACGTGTTATTTGGTATTTTACAGATGAATTCGTAATCCGTGTTATATTTACAATAAACACCCTTATATGATTGATAAGAGTAGGGAAATTGACGTGTTGAGAATGCATTATTTTCGACTGATCACTCGACATGATAGTATGCTATCTGGTTGCACTTTATCTTAACATATACACTTATTGTCTCTCTATTACATGTTGATAAAGCCCGTAGGATGAGTACTTGACTACCAGGATTATGATGCAGATCATGCTAGTGGGGGCAGGGTAGTCGGTAAGTATATCCTTCAAATGTTCCAAGTCGTGGGAGTATCGAGACAGGGCATCGATACTCCAGAGTAGACTAGCATATGCGCTTCTTGACCCATATGATGGGCGATGGATGATCCCACATCCATTAGTGTTTGACATCAGAGAAGGTATACGGGTGCTCAGTGGAGACTGGGTACACTGAACGGACTCGCCGAGAACTCCTAGATGGTATTATACCTATCATCAGATAGCAGTTCTCTAGTGACACTGGTACAGGTTAGTCTGTCGACCCGAGATCGTCATAAAGTCTTGTGTGATTCCCACTGTGCTTTGATTTCCACCATGCCACGTTCAAGAGATCGTGCAAAATGGTGGTTTTTGGGTACAATCCCGAGTCACATGGAGGCAATGAGCGATAGGAGGGGATTCGTCTCTCCCGGTATTGAGGGTTGATGTTGCGCTATGCTCGATTGGCCATAACAGGAAATCCTTGGCCAAGGTTACTGAGATCTACTGGTAAGTGTTATCAGTAGTTTCTCGAACCGTTATGGACTTGCATCGGCATGAATTTTCAGGCTATTGGGGTCTGACGTTATACCACCCCCTGGCTGTGATATGCGACATATCTGACGAAGAGACCGGACTATACGGTAGTGTTACTGATTGGATTCGCAGGAGTATGAGTAGGCTTGCTTGTTGATCTTCTGATCGCTCAATACCCGGTTGGCCGTTACGTTTAGCAGACCGCTTGCGGCTTGTGGGTGTTTGATATGATCATCACCTACTGCGGGCGTATTGACGAGTCTTTAGCATCCTACACAGAGGTTTCCTGGTTAATGCCATGACCCGAAATATTAGCTCGTGACCTGCACTTGAATCACACAACGTCTAAAGGTGTAACGGAATTCAAGTAAGCTGAAACCCAGAAATCTAAACCTTTTTAAGAAAATAAAAGAGGTGAAGTTTGAAATAAAGGTATAATGAAATCAAGTTTTCTTAAATGCATGGAAAATGGACATAAATAATGCAAGTGAAATTTTCTAGTTTGAAAACGTGTTTCGTCTTTTAAAAAAATTTGGGCAGCACCTCCTTTGTATTTTTGATCCAAAACCACAATACAAGATGATAATAAAGGCATCCCCAAGCGGGAGCTCACGACCCGAAATATTAGCTCGTGACCAGCACTTGAATCACGCAATGTCTAAAAGCGTAACGGAATTCAAGTAAGCTGAAACCCAGAAATCTAAACCTTTTTAAGAAAATAAAAGAGGTGAAGTTTGAAATAAAGGTATAATGAAATCAAGTTTTCTTAATTGCATGGAAAAGGGACATAAATAATGCAAGTGAAATTTTCTAGTTTGAAAATGTGTTTCGTCTTTTTAAAAAATTTGGGCAGCACCTCCTTTGTATTTTTGATCCAAAACCACAATACAAGATGATAATAAAGGCATCCCCAAGAGGGAGCTAGCTCTTCGCCAACTGGCGGATCACAACCACGCAAGACAGTATAAATAAGTATACGACGTCCAACGGCGAAGATCACCACAAAAGATAAAGAATAAAGCGGGATATAAATCCCCAAAAGAGAACATAAAACTCATCGCTCATGTAACATCTCAGAAAAATAAAATATTATTTTTGGGAATTTTTATAATTTAACAATAAAATATTGAATATTTTAATAAGGCGGTATAATTTAATACCGATAAATTGGGAAAAATTTGGAAAATTATGGAAATTACTAAAAAGAGGGTGCTTTATGTGATTTATTCAAATTATGAAATTTTATAATTTATTATACACTAATTTTGTGCTAATTGCGATTAGATATCGCTAATCGGGCACTAAACATGTTTTGTGCACATGACATGCAAAAGTCTTTTTTTTCCCCACACTTGTTACATTTTTTCCTACATGATTCTTGTGTATGGTTGTTGTTTTGGGTTTACTATTGCAAAGAGAAGGAAATAAAAGAAAAGAAAAGATAAAGAATAGTATAATCAGGTATGGGCAAGTGAGAGAAAGTGAGGGGTCAAGAGAGAGCCATGCCCACTTGTTCCCTTCTTCTTCCTTCATCATTTTCTCCCCCCATTTCCTCATGTGCTGCTACCCTCATCTCCCCCTCCACAAATCACCTCAATTCATCTCCAAAACAAACCCAAAACCCCACTCCCACTTCATAAAATGTGTGCACAAGCTCATGGCAAACACTTTGGACCAAGAAAGGAAAGGTTTTTGAGACTTGGGTCAACTCAAGAGAGTTCTTGAGTTGCCAAATGAGGTAATTTCTGCACTCTTGGTATTGTATTTAGATTTCCTTAGCACCCATATAAGTTTAGAGGTGTTTTATATCGGTTTAGTGAACCTTGAAGTTTTCTTGAGAGGGTTAAGGTTAAATTGAGTTGTGTTAGTGTAATTGAACTCTTGAGGTGACCTTAAACCCCCCAAATTGTCTAATACCCAGATCTAACCAAACCTGAAAATGAAAATACGGAATTACAGAACTTTCATGTCGGTTTGTGAGGTATTTGAGTGTGCAGGGAAATCTGGGATGACCTGGGGTATTTTTAAGCCTAGCAAACAACTTCAGAGACTTTTTTGGACCAATGTGAGACCACCCTGACCATACAAGACCCTAATTCCATGGAAAAACCAAGGAGGCCGGATTTCTGGTGGGTGTGGCCGGCCATGGGGTGAGGGAATGGGTCCAGGTTGCTTCAGTAGGTCGCATACACCCTATATATCACCCTAGTGTTGTTTGCTTACTTTGTTTTCACCTGAGACAAAATCTGGAGCATGTTTTCTTAATTGCTGCTTTACGTTTCATGATGTTTATGGATTTATGTTTTGGTATTTGTGTTTAGCATCGATCACTTGACGTTTGTACGTCTCAATCGGGTGTTATTTGGTTAAGTTGCGAGGGCAACCATAGGTTTTGACCTATGTGAGTTCCGCGTGTCGTTTTGGTATTTAATGCGACACGATACATTATGATGTGTAGGTACCCCGATGTGAGTTTTGCCGTACAGGTTTCGTTGCGGCTTTGCTGGCACACTGTTCCTTCCGGGGTGATTGCTTTGGTAGGTGGGCTCACTTGTATCGTGACCACCATTTTACCTTTATTTTATTTAGTTGTATCTAGAACTCCATCAACCAGACTTGTATATTTATTTCAGACATAGCAGACCAGTGATGTTATTTCTTTCGATCTTAGAGTCGCTCATTGTATTATTATGGTTTTCATTGATGTTTTGAGTTTCCTTTTGATCTTTGATCCTCACCCTTCGGCGTTGTATATTATATTGCTTACGTGGTTGTGACCGTCGATTGACGAAGAGCTAGCTTCCGCTTGGGGATGCCTTTTATCATTTCATATACTATTCATGTTGTACCTCGTTCGGGGCCAGTTTTTACAAAGGAAACTCTGCCGAAATTTTCTAAAAGGATTTGTGACTTTAAAAATGCATATTCGGCTTATGCTATTAAAACCACTTGTTTTAAAATAATTTTCTTCTTACCTAAAATGGTTTTAGATTTCTGGGCTTTTGGCTTACTTGAATTAGATGGGTCCTATAGACTTCATATGATTCAGGGGCCAGTAACGTGCTATTTTCGGGTCGTGACAAAGTTGGTATCAGAGCGCTAGGTTAACCTTGGTTCGAGTCTAGGTTTGACTATACGGAGCCTAGGGCGTTTGTATATATATACGGAATCTACGCTTGACCTTACGGAACTTAGACTTAGTCGAGGGGGTATTAGACCCGAACATTCGTCGCATAAGTTGACCTTGGTTGATGGAGTAGGTGACTTAAGGAGAGTGACGTACCGTGTGTATGTTCCGCGGCATATTTACGATACGATACTCCGCTTAAGAAGCCTTAGGATGTACATTTCCTTGCACAGCATTATATTCATTCATGATCTATCCTCATCGATATCGGTATATGGTTTTGCTGCCACGGTTGTACGGGTGTGGAGAGTTACGGCTAGAGTTGCGGTCAACACGAGTTCGTCACGGACGAGGACTGACCATGGTGTGATTCCAGGGATACGATTGCATAGAGAGGCGTCGTTTTATTGTGTTTTCACGCCATGAGCGTTTGGTGGATCGCTTTTATGAGATTACTCGGACGTGCAAATCAGCACCATAGGATTGAGCCACTGATAGAGGCCAGCCAGAATGTGATGACCATTGATGTATCGCTTATTCATGATGATTGAGGCACTGTTCAGCATGCAGACGAATAAGCCAGTTGTTGATGCGAACGACGAGATATCTCCCCAGATGTTGGAGCTATTGCAGTACGAGTGGTACTTAGAGATATGATAGATGGTAGCTAGTCATCCGAGGATGAATGACTAGGACATGTGATTCGTTCACTTAACCCGATGCGAGGTCATCAGATTGATTGATTCCAGCTTGAGGAGACTTCATACGGATACGTTGGGAGTCGATAGAGACGATCGAATGTTAGAAACCAATTTTCCAAGTTTAAAGTGGCTGAAGAAAACATGCAAGTAACTCTACAGACCCTCTAGAAGAATGAAACCCTAACTCGACATAATGACCATGTGAAACCCTTTGAACCTTCGGGTTTCCGGCAGTTCTGCGGTGCCATTAATGAGGCTTGGGTTTGCCCTTCTACGGCTGGTCCACCGATGTTGTGGTACGTACTCAATACTATTAAACCGTACCCAAGATGTTGAGCTCTTAGGGGATTATGAGGTTTTGACGAATCGATCAAATGGTTCGACTTCATTCGGATGCTATGTGGTGAGATGCATTTCTTGGGAGACTCCAGATACGAGTATAGCCGTTGGAGCACAGTCCATGCAGCCATGAAGAGACGAGTCCGGAGCAGTCGACATTAGATAAAGGTGGAGTAAGAGATTCGTACGAGATCTTGATGAGATGACGTTCCATTCCACCGACATCAGAGATGTGATACGCATGCAGAGGCGTTGTATATAGATATATCTTCCAGAAGGAGTCGCGATGAGTATGCAGCCGTTCCGTAACAAGAAACAGATTTAGTGAAGGGTGATAACTTCCGGATAGTTCGGCAGAGACAGGATTTGGGAGAGACCTCGACAAGACCTTTCTGGAATAAATTACGAGAAGACTTGGACCCAGGAGTGGTCATGTTACGCACACCAGCAGGCCAGAGTTCGGCATTACTGACGAGAAATGTTTGAGTGACCATGACAGTTGGCCAGAGATTCTTAGAGGATGTGCTTGAGCGGGACTATTCCGCCATACTTGATTTCGGTATTTTGGGCGATCTATTCGCAAGATTGAGTTTTGATGATTGAGTTTCATGATATTTGTTTCATGCACCATGGTTGCACCTACTGAGTATTTACGATTTGTGCACAGTTATTTCACATGATATCGTTTTCGTGCCTTGGTTGCACATGCTTATGATTTCATGGATTTCATATAGTTGGGTTGATTTTGGTGCATATGGTACGCACCCGATTTGATTTTTGCACTCGGTATAGTTCACATATGCTTGCAGTGCAGTGATACGTATTTTTTGCACTACAGTTGCACAAGACTTCGATTTGATGTTAGTTGAGGTAATGATTTTGACTTCATGCCTAGGGCATGCATATGATTTGACTTATGCTTACGGCATAGTTTTCATGCACTTTTAGAGTTTTGATTAGATTTTGTGCACGCTGATACACATGGTTGTGTGATTTGATACCACGGTATACCTGATTTGGATTTGAGATGTGTTGTATACCGTCGATTTCGATTGTGATACTCGACATTTGTTTTGTGCACCTGTTTGGATCCTTACGCATATTTGACGCGATTGGATTGGATTTTGCGCATGTTCGTCGCTTGACATTGGATTTCGTAATTTCGTGCACGTTGGATGCACATGAGTTAGACTTTATTGTGCATGATGGATGCATCTGTTTTGGATTTTCGCGCATGTTGGGCGCATGTTATGAGATGCGATTTTTGTGCATACCAGATGCACTAAATCGAGATTCTTCATGCATGTCCGATGCACCTGATTTTGCTGTCAGGCACACACGTTGCCTCTGACAGGCGTTTCGTGCACACCCGGTGCACTTAGATGTTGTTTCTGTGCACATATATGACACATATATGGATTTTGATTTCCGTGCGCACCAGACGCGCGTAGCATTCATATGCACATTTTGGGATTGATTCTTATGGAGCAGTACGTTTTTATGATATTTACTATTGTTTTCGTACTGAGCAGGACTAGTCAGAGGACAGTACCTGGATGTATTTTGCATGCATTGATAGTTATCGAAAGGATTTCCAAAAAGAGAGCTATAGTCTCAGTATTTACCTACGTGTCTGAAATGACACGAAACGTTTAAAACATGGAAACCCTTCTAAATTGTTTTCAAAATGGCGGTACGTGCATGTAAACAAAGGATATATATATAGAGAGAGTTATTTTCTTACTAGAGACGTCCTCCACTGTGCCGTGTTATGCGCATCGCACAGCGGCTTAAAAAGGTTTGGCATGCATTTCCTTCAGATGTTTACATGTATAGATCTGATGTTTACATGTATAGTTTCGATGTATATCATATTGGTTTTGTTTTGGATTTGACTTTTGTGTCTTCGCCATGACTCCGATGATTGCGAGATGCTTGATGGAGTTTTGATTTGGAGTTATCTGCTCATTGTTCATGCGCATGCATTGCGCTACGATGCGTTTTATGTATTTATGATTTCGGAGCCCCGACGACTAGATCTTTTACTGAAATGTTTTAGAAATTGGGGGAGTTTAAATTTAAATTCGGGGACCTAATGTCTTTAAGGGGGAAAGACTGTAACATCTCAGAAAAATAAAATATTGTTATTGGGAATTTTTATATTTAATAATAAAATATTGAATATTTTAATAAGGCGGTATAATTTAATACCGATAAATTGGGAAAAATTTGGAAAATTATGGAAATTACTAAAAAGATGGTGTTTTATGTGATTTATGCAAATTATGAAATTTTATGATTTATTATACACTAATTTTGTGCTAATCGCGATTAAATATCGCTAATCGGGCATTAAACGTGTTTTGAGCACATGACATGCAAAAGTCTTTTTTTTTCCACACTTGTTACATTTTTTCCTACATGATTCTTGTGTATGGTTATTGTTATCGGTTTACTATTGCAAAGAGAAGGAAATAAAAGAAAAGAAAAGATAAAGAATAGTATAATGAGGTATGGGCAAGTGGGAGAAAGTGAGGGGTCAAGAGAGAGCCATGCCCACTTGTTCCCTTCTTCTTCCTTCATCATTTTCTCCCCCCATTTCATCATGTACTGCTGCCCTCATCTCCCCCTCCACAAATTACCTCACTTCATCTCCAAAACAAACCCAAAACCCCACTCCCACTTCACAAAAAGTGTGCACAAGCTTATGGCAAACACTTTGGACCAAGAAAGGAAAGGTTTTGGAGACTTGGGCAACTCAAGAAAGTTCTTGAGTTGACAAATGAGGTAATTTCTGCACTATTGGTATTGTATTTAGATTTTCTTAGCACCCATATAAGTTTAAAGGTGTTTTATATCGGTTTAGTGAACCTTGAAGTTTTCTTGAGAGGGTTAGGGTTAAATTGAGTTGTGTTAGTGTAATTGAACTCTTGAGGTGACCTTAAACCCCCCCAATTGTCTAAAACCTAGACCTAACCAAACCTGAAAATGAAATTACGGAATTACAGAACTTTCATGTCGGTTTGTGAGGTATTTGAGTGTGCAGGGAAATCTGGGATGACCTGGGGTATTTTTAAGCCTAGCAAACAACTTCAGAGACTTTTTTGGACCAATGTGAGACCACCCTGACCATACGAGACCCCAATTCCATGGAAAAACCGAGGAGGCTGGATTTCTGGGTGGTGTGGCCGGCCATGGGGTGAGGGAATGGGTCCAGGTTGCTTCAGTAGGTTACATACACCCTATATATCACCCTAGTGTTGTTTGCTTACTTTGTTTTCACCTGAGACAAAATCTGGAGCATGTTTTCATAGTTGTTGCTTTACGTTTCGTGATTTTTATGGATTTAAGTTTTGGTATTTGTGTTTAGCATCGATCACTTGACGTTTGTACGTCTCTATCGGGTGTTATTTGGTTAAGTTGCGAGGGCAACCATAGGTTTTGACTTATGCGAGTTCCGCGTGTTGTTTTGGTTTCGATTTGGTTTTTAATGCGACACGATACGTTATGATGTGTAGGTACCCCCATGTGAACTTCGAGACGACAAGAAAGCGCGTGGCGACGTCGGCATCGGCAAAACGAAGATCGGGTGAGTAGATATATATCTACGGGGGAAGTCGGGTGGATGGCGTATAGCACCCCAGCAGTTCGATGTATAGTATGCTATATATATGATATCTTTTATGTGTGACATGGTTATTCAAGATATGGTTGTGTTCATGGATTAGTAGTGTTGTTTGCGAAACCCTAGAGTAGTTGTTGCACCCACACACGCACGCACACACTTGCATACATTCATTCTTTTAACTGTGCGTATGTGGGGATATGTATATATATATATACACATGGGTATGGGACTATGTATATATATATATATATACGTATACATATACACGGATTATGAGGATAGTACTTGGGATTTGAGATGAGTCGATGAGATTGGGCTTGAGGCCGTGAGATCGGTGATATGATGTGGTTTGTATTTGAGACACGACGTGATGTTTTAGCGGGTCCTTTTGGCGTGGTGTTTTCATACACACGCATGCTTATACTTAGATTGGTATCAGTATTGTACTAGATGTAGATCAGTACCCCGGATCAGGATAATTGATAAAAAGGATACCATACGAATAATGAGATAATGTGACTTAACCCGTACCCAGATTTGGGACGCCGTACAACGGATTTACCGTACGAGCTATATATTGATGATAGATCCGCACTCTTGACTCGAGGATGCCATATTATATTAGGGTATCGTATGGGATACTATTGAGGCGGGATCACCGACTATTGTATATTATATATATGTATCGACTTAGATGTTAGGCGGTTTCCTTACCTTTCGTTTAGCCTGTTAGCTCAGCCCTGTAGTTTAGTGTAGTTGTTAGACTAGATTCGATTCCTACCTATTTCAAAACTAATGAATCGTGGGTATTTTAAAGACAGGACAAGGGATTCTACGGATATTTCAAAGGGCGTACATTTTCTACAAAACACCATAACCCTTGTTTTCAAAACACCACGATTCGTATTATTTCAAAAGGCAAACAGTATTGATATATGTATAGTATTGTAGATTCCTTATTGTTGCATTATATTCAGCTCCCGCACATTATTGCTGTTCACATCGCATCGCATGCTTATTTTGTGTTTTCATACGCTAATATTGAAATCGCTCTGTCAGGACATCAGCACCATTACCGATGATGCGTATGTTCCACATACACTTACTTGCCGGCTAACACACATCATCATCGGTAATTGCCATGTCACGTACACTTTAGAGAATATTCTTTGATTGATATCGCCTGTTAGCTAATAGTCTCGACTTATCCTTACTGTGCTAGTTTAGACATTGCATTCATTATTGTGATACTTCATGCATATTTAAATTCATTGTTATTTATTCTCGAGATTTGGATTTTCATGAGATTATGGATTCGGAGAAACCGCAAGATTTATAAAATTGAATATCATTTTAAAATGAAAAGTGTGGTTTTCTCGTGATGTATGAGTCGTCCACCATGAGTTTTCAGGATTGCTGTTGGATTTCGAGACCCGATTCGAGGAGTTGGATGAACCGTCTTGGGTACATGGTAGGCCCGGTATGGTACCCGGGGCAAGAAGCTCGAGTTGTATTCGATGAGCCTAGCATGGGAGCACTACCTACCGGTGATATTATTTGGACTCGTTGTTTATCCGGAGGATACCGGCCGGAGTCATGAGATTGATATAGGCTAATCCTTTCTGCCGGAGCCCGCGGGCCGATCCCGCAGATGTTACGGATGCCTGAGATATTGAGATTTGAAACACTGAGATTTTGAGATTTGATGATACGGGCCAGTCCGTGTAGCCAGAGCCTGGGATATTGGGATATTGTGATTTATGTTTTGTGTCGATGCTTGACACGGATTTCTCTATTGATTTCATTGATGATACTCGATTTATATACATACAGAAATCCCATTAAATAAAGAAAACAGTTGTCTCACTCATTTCATTACATTACATTCATACCTCATACATATAATACATTGCTACCTGAGGCACTGACACGAGCACATGTGATTACACTTATGGATAGATGTTTACCCTTACCTTTATATTATGCTTCAGGCAATATTATTATTATTTGAGGATATTACTGATCGTATGACCTAGGATAGCTTCATGCATGCGATTCCTTCTCGTAGATATTTTCTACTCACGAGTTGGCAACTCACCCCCGTTGTGCCACAGTTTCTTGCAGGTTTTGCCGTACAGGCTTCGTTGCGGCTTTGCTGGCATACTGTTCCTTCCGGGGTGATTGATTTGGTAGGTGGGTTCACTTGTATCGTGACCACCATTGTACCTTTATTTTATTCATTTGTATCTAGTAACTCCATCAACCAGACTTGTATATTCATTTCAGACTTAGCAGACCAGAGATGTTATTTCTTTCGACCTTAGAGTCGCGCGTTGTATTATTATGGTTTTCATTGATATTTTGAGTTTCCTTTTGAGCTTTGATCCTCGCCCTTCGGCGTTGTATATTATATTGCTTGCATGGTTGTGACCGTCAATTGACGAAGAGCTAGCTCCCGCTTGGGGATGCCTTTTATCATTTCGTATACTATTCATGTTGTACCCCGTTCGGGGCCAGTTTTTACAAAGGAAACTCTGCCGAAATTTTTTGAAAGGATTTGTGACTTTAAAAATGCATATTCGGCTTATGCTATTAAAACCACTTGTTTTAAAATAAGTTTCTTCTTACCTAAAATGGTTTTAGATTTCTGGGCTTTTGGCTTACTTGAATTAGATGGGGTCCTATAGACTTCATATGATTCAGGGGCCAGTCACGTGCTATTTTTGGGTCGTCACAGCTCAAGTCTCGCACTACAAGTCTTACTAAGTCTCATCACTTATACAAATACTAGTTTGATTTGATGGAGTTGACTAGATACAATATGAATAATGAATACAAGAGTGGGTACGATACAAATGTCCCACCTACCAAGCAATCCCCCGAAATACAACTGTGCGCCAGCGATGCCGCTCCTGATCTATGCGGTCAACCTGCAAGAACTGTGGCACAACGGGGGTGAGTTGCCAACTCGTGAGTAGAAAAACATCAACAAGTAGAAATCGAATTAAATAACGATTTCCTAGGTCAACTATATCATAAAGGTAATACTATGATATCTAGGGTGACCGTATCTACATCTATGCCAACAATGAAATCAATACCTATATGTATGCGGATATAATCCAACAATATAATCAATGTATGTATGCATGTGGATCTCGTCCAACCATATAATCAATGTATGTATGCATGTGGATCTCGTCCAACCATATAATCAATGTATGCATGCATGTGGATCTCGTACAACCATATAATCAATGTATGTATGCATGTGGATCTCGTCCACGTGTCAACCAATGACACAACAATATCATGCATGTAAATATTATAAAAGCATATGCATGAAAGTATGAGGATATAAATCAACGTGTGCCCCCTCACAACACATCAAAATCATGGAACCTGAGTGTCCAATCTCGACACTCGAAAACATCATGAAAACCGGTGTCCAGCATCGACACATAAATCCTCATATATCTCAGGCGTCGCACACCTTGGTCGGCCCTCATATCCATCTCTCTACTCCGGTCGGTATCCTCCGGATAACCGCCGAGTCCAAATACAATCACCGGTAGGTAGTGCTCCCCTGCCAGGCTCACCGTCTAACAATACGAGTCTTCTTGCCCCAGGGTACCTCATCGGGTCTACCATGTACCCACAGACGGTGCCTACCGCTCCTCGAATCGGGTTTCACATGCCACACTCAGAACCGAGAAAACACATGGTGGACACACTGAAATATCATATCAAGAGAAACCGGGTTTTCAAACAATTCATACTTTCTTAAAATAATACCACGGTTCTCAAATCCAGAAATCACATGAAATCCAAAACTCAATGCGTGAATCCATGCAATGTGACGTATGCAGCATAAAATAGTACTATGAGCGAAAAGGGAAAACCGCTCTTTTAAATGGATCCAGTTTTTAAAGTATAACATGCGGTCCCCAATTCTCCAAAATCAAAGCCTACATCATCTATGTATGTACAAATGTGTATGTAAGTAGGCATGGATGCACAATATATATATATATATATATATATATATATATATGCACATAAGTATGGGTGTACAATATATATGTGCGCTAATATGGATGTACAAGTGGGTATATACGCAAGTATGCGTGTACAATATGTATGTACGCCAATATGGATGTACAGGTGGGTATATACGCAAGTATGAGTGTACAATATGTATGTGCGCCAATATAGATGTACAGGTGGGTATATACTTAAGTATGAGTGTACAATATGTATGTGCGCCAATATGGATGTACAGGTGGGTATATACGCAAGTATGAGTGTACAATATGTATGTGCGCCAATATGAATGTACACGTAGGTATATACGCAAGTATGAGTGTACAATATGTATGTGCGCCAATATGGATGTACAAGTAGGTATATACGCAAGTATGAGTGTACTATATGTATGTGCGCCAATATGGATGTACAAGTAGGTATATACATAAGTATGAGTGTACAATATGTATGTGCCCCAATATGGATGTACAAGTGGGTATATACGCAAGTTTGAGTGTACAATATGTATATGCGCCAATAAGGATGTACAACTGGGTATATACGCAAGTATGAGTGTACAATATGTATGTATGCAAGTATATCATGCAAGGAGTCATATCCTGATGCAGTGATTCTACTGTGTAGTGACATGGCAATTATCGATGATGAAGTGCGTGAGCCGGCAAATCTGTGTAAGTGCAACATACGCATCATCGATAATGGTGCAGGTGTACTAGCACGGGTATAAGTAATGCAATGCGAATAATATGAAAGCAGTATAAGGTAAATCATCAGCTAAAAGCTATAAGGTATATGTGTCTACAAGACCGAATCGGTGAATCTATCAATCGGCATCCAGCCTCACAACATCGCGTACGGTATAATCCATCGTACGGCATCCTCTAGTCAAGGGTATGGATCAATCATCAAGTCAAACTCATCACGTATGAAAAAACCATCGTACGACGGCATTAAACCATCAGGGATCCTATCATCCTATATGACAATGAGGGGTATGGACCTAACGTCTCGTACGACATATCACACATGATTCACGACATTCAATATATATCTATATACTTATGTCCCAGGTCACATCCATAACAATCTCATATCAGGGGACCGACAAGGTATCAATCATCTTAATCGACTCGCATTCGTATACCAACATATCACCAAGTCATCATATCGCATCGTACATTCTTTTCATCACATTTATATCTCACATCAAATCAAATGTTATATATACATTATACCTTTACTATAAGCATACTTATCTAATCTAACAAACACACCCGAACCATACAATCAGTTTTTAAAAGATGCGAATCGTAGTTTTGAAAGTAGGGGCTACGGTGTTTTTAAGGAAGAGATATCATTTGAAAATCCGTAACGTCCCTCAAGGTATCTGTTTAAAAGATGCATACGATTCTTCAGTTTAGAAGTAGGTACGGTTCGGATGACACATCTACGTCGACTATCTAGTCTTATAATACCCTAAACGGCAATATCATCAAATATCATCCTCAAATCCCGTCATCACATACTAGTCGTATCACAACACTTCTAACTATCCTTAAGTTTCGAATATGGTTCTCTAACTACCTTTTAACTCTATCTATAGTTTTTCTATTAAAGGTTCCCTTAACCATATTCTACATATAATTAGTTTTCCATCAAAAACTTGCGGGGGTGCTATACGCCATCCACCTGACTTCCCCCGTGGATATAGATCCACTCACCTTGCTTGCCGAAGTCGATGATGCCACGCTCCGTCGCCTCGGAATCCACGTGAAGGTACCTACAATATCAACACAATAGCAAATGCTATTAAAATCGAGTTCGGAAAACCGATACGGCACACGACACGCTTATAGGTTAGAACCTATGGCCCACGCGTGCAAAACAATCAACAACCCTTGTTGTTGATGTACAAACATCCAACCACCAAATCCAAATCCAAATCTCAACACTTATCATTCAAAATATGGAAAATGTGAAAACAATAACATAGGAAATGTTAGTTATGTATATGCCCTAGAGGCCATTGTTGTACATATGATGTATATTATAATGGATGCTTGGATATATATAGAGAGGACTTTCTTTCTCGTCATGATAGTATGCTATTTGGTTTTCCTTTATCTTAACATGTTGACTTATATTAGTTTACTATCTTACTCTCACATGTTGATAAAGCCCTTAGGATCTGTACTCGACTACTAGGACTATGATGAGGTCATACTAGTGGGGTCATGGTAGTCGATGAGTACATCCTATAACTGTTCCTAGTCGGGGGTGTATCGAGACAAGGCATCGATACACCAGAGTAGAATAGCGTATACGCATCCTGACCCATATGATGGGCGATGGATGATCCCATATCCATCGGTGTTTGACATCAAGGATGGTGTACGGGTGCTCAGTGGAGACTGGAGACACTGGACGGACTCGCCGAGAACTCCCAGATGTTGATATACCTCACGTCAGATGGTAGTTCTCCGGTGACACTGGTACAGGGTAGTCTGTAGACTCAAGATCGTCATAGAGTCTTGTGTGATTCCCACTGTGCTTTGATTTCCACCTTACCACGTCCAAGAGGGCGTGCAAAACGGTGGCTTTTGGGTGCATTCTCGTATCACATGGAGGCAATGAGCGATAGGAGGGGATTCGTCTCTCCCGATATAGGGAGTTGATGTTGTGCAGTGTTCGATTGGCTAAAACTGGAAGTCCCTTGCCAGGGCTGATATAGAGATTTACTGGTAAGTGTTACCAGTAGTTTCTCGACCTGTTATGAGCCTCACATTGACACGACTTATCGGTTACTGGGGTCTGACGTATACCACCCCTAGACTAGATATGCAACATATCAGACGAAGAGACCGGACTGTACGGGAGTGTTACTGATTGGATTCACAGGAGAATGTACAGGCTTGCTTGTTGATTTTCTGATTGCTCAATACCTGGGTGGTTGTTACGTTTAGCTGACCGCTTGCAGCTTGTGGGTGTTTGATATGATCATCACCTACTGCCGGCGTATTGACGATTCTTTAGAGTCCTACATAGAGGTTTCTTGACTCAGGAAAAACGGAGTAGGAGCACATATATGATATGTGCAGGACTGAGGATAATGCGATATGAGATACCGTATTATATTCTCGCGATATTTTGATATGAGCCGTATAATCGGATCAAGTGTTGATTCGATGAATCGGTATATGATATATTAGTCGGTTATATTCGATATAGCCGGATTATCGGATCAAGTGTTGATTCGATAATTTAATGTATAATAATATATATGATATATTGCATTACATTATCTAATATTGGCTCGCTTTATTATTTCATTTTCTCACCGGATAATACATTGATATATATGCGATATATGTTAATTGTATTATTTTCTTTTGTTACAAAATATATTAAATATGTGATATATAATATTCTAACATGATATGATTACTAATGCAACATGTTTAGTGGAAATTAAACAAGGTTAGGGTTTGAATTGGGTTAGTTCTTTCATGAACCTTCTAGAAGGTTTCTTTTTGTTTTGAGCTTAGATATTATGGTTGATATTTTCTAGTGACTCATTCTTAACCCAACCCAAACCCTTAGCCTTAGTTAATTCTCTACATGGCTTAGCCTTGTCATAGTTAACCATGGTTGCATTATTAATCATATATCATTTCATTATTCATCACAAAAGGATTTATCCATTATTTCTTCTTCTTCTTCAACCTTGAGCTTTGAGAAAGCTTTCTAGGTTTTCATTTTGTGATGATTAAGAGTGAGAATTTGATAAGAAAAGAGAGCACAAATACTACACCATCATCCTCATCTAATCTAGCCAATTAGATTAGGGTGTTCACCTCATTAGAGAGAGAGAGAGCTTGAGTTAAAGAAACTTCGAGGTAGATCATCGGAGAAAAGGAAGACTACAAGCTAGCATGGATCGTTCGAGTTGTGGAGCCTCTCTTGAGTCCGGGAGATCATGGATCGCAGCGAAGGGACTTCTACTCGGAGCTTATGAAGCGAAGGAGCGGACTACAAAGGTTGTAATCCCTCACTTTTAGTTGTAAAGATGTTTACTTGCATGTGTAACCCTAATTATCTAGCAAAGATCCCGGCTTTGGGTTGTTCGGCACGTCTAAAGGTTTATTCGAGCATGGTTGATGCCTTATTAACCCTTGTAATAGTGCTTAGGAACTCTACAGTGGTATCAGAGCCTAGCTAGAGCATTAGGCGACGTGTATACAAAGTTGAAACTCCGATCGAACCCCGATACGACGAAATAGACCCCCTCTCTGGAAATTTTGTAAAAATATGATTTTTTCTGCATTAAAAATACTTAAAAAATCGGCAGGGAATTCTAAGGATAACCCTAAAACACGAGGCCCCAAGGATCCCAAAGAGCCGCGGAACCGCGGCAAGAACATGCTTGTCGCGGCGGTTCCGCGGCCAAAAGAGTGACTTGGGGACACGTGTTTGTACAGTAATATCTGTAAGTCCATGCTACCGCTCCCGGTACTTACGAGCTTGCGGAAATGACGAAAAACAATTTTTCTAGAGGAGGTAACATGGACTCAAAACGGATCTTTGTTAAACTATCTACCTAACAACCTAACTAGGAGTTGTTAACTACTCGGTTAGGGGGTTATACCTTTCTTTCTTGAACTCCTTCGTCTTCAGCACTTGATGGTGTACGGATCGGCTTCACTCCGTCGTCTCCTTGCGCCGAAGATCGATCCACCCGAAAGCTTCTACCTTTGGCTTCTTCTTCGAACTTTGAAGAAACTAGTTCACTTGGTTTACTAAACCTTCTGAACTAGAGTGAGTAGAGGAGAGTGTGTTGGGATTTTTCTCTATGGTTCTTGCTTCTCAACACATGAGACAAGTGATCCATAGACAAGAAAGAGAGCAAGAGGAAGAGGGAGAGCTCAAGCAAGAGAGAGAAAGCAAATGAGAGAATGAGCAAGACTTTTTCTCTCTTGGCTCTCATAATCCAAAAACATCATAAAAAATAATAGCAATCAAGTATTATGTGATGGTTTAAGTCAAAATAGCCATATCATTTCATGCACTCATTTTGCACAAGAGAAACAAGCAAGCAAAAGTCTTTGCCATGAAATGATAGCTATTGTCATGATGATGGTCAACTAGTCCAACCTAGTCAACCGGTCAACAAAGTCAACAAGTCAACAAAGTCAACCCCTCAACAACCATGTCACTATAATACTTAATTAATATTATTGTTAATAATATTTCATATTCTCATTAGGGTTTAGCAAAAAGTCAATAGTCAACAGTCAACAGTCAACAACCCTAATGAGAATCCCCTGCCTCTGTCTCTTTGTCAACTGTGCATACACACCCGCATCCGCGTTCCGAGGAACACGAATACATACGAGATAAAACCAATCCCAAATCGTACACTAGGATCTGGCTTACAACAAAGCCCGCTAGTGTTAACTGTCCGGACACTAAACGTGCACAAGTGCACGGGTGTGACCGAACCCTGTCGCAAAACCATGCGACCTGTCGCAAAACCATGCGACCTCTACTCTTTTGCCTAAAGGAGAATAGCTCTCTGTGTGGGACTCTAAAGACTCGACACTACGCTGGCAGTGGGTTTAACCACAGATCGCAAGCGGCACTAGCTGTGCGTAACGGTCCCCAGGTAGATGCCGACAAGAAGACTGACGAGGCGAAACCTATCTGAACTCCTACTGAGTCTGACTGTGACAATCTTCATACAGTCCGGTCTATTCGTCTGATACATCGCATGGCGGGCCTAGGGGGCGGTAAACGCCAGTCCCTTAATAGCGGTACAAGTCGTGTCGAAGTGAAGCCCAGAACACCCTGAGATAACACTGGAAACCTACCAGTATATCTCGCTTGCCCTGGCCAGGGACTACACGTGTAATGGCTCTCCTAGACACAGCGCGATGTCAACCCCCAATACCGGGAGAGACGAATCCTGTCTAACCGTCACTGCCTCTAAGTGCTTCGGGACTGCACCCAACTACTACCTGTTTGCACGACTCCTTTGAGCCGTGGTAGGGTAGTAATCTAAGTACAGTGGGAACACACTCGAGGCGAAGTGACAGTGTCAATTCAGCGGACTAAGTTGTACTCATGTCACCTGGGAACTGATAACTGACGATAGGTATAATACCAACCAACAGTTCCCGACGAGTCCTGTCTAGTGTACTCGTAACCCAACGAGCACCCGCATACTATCTCCAGTACGACGTACTGATGGCTGTGGGACAGACCATCTCCCACACTGGGATGAGAAGCGCATACGCTAGTCTACTCCGGAGTATCGATGCCCTGTCTCGATAGTCCTGCGACTAGGGACCTGCATAAGGATGTGCTTATAGATTACCCAACCCCCACTAGTGTGACTGCCATCACAACGGTGGTAATCAAGCAAAGATCCTAAGGGCTCCACTAATATGTATAGGTGATATACTAAAATAAACACATGTACACATTGAAGTAGAAACAAACCAAGTAGCATACTACTATATTAAGCAAGATTGTTTATACAAGGTGAATATCCCAAGCTTCCATTAAGTAATATACAAACTAGTTTGATACAGTAATGGCCTCTAGGGCATATACACTAACAATCTCCCACTTGCACTAAGGCCATGTACTGGCGTATCGAAGACCTATCATCTCGATCAGCCGCTCGAACTGAGTCTGGGGTAAGGCCTTTGTGAGTGGATCAGCAGTGTTATCTGCCGTAGAAACTCTCCGAACCTCGATCTCCTGGCGACCCACGATCTCCCTGATCAGGTGATACCGCCTCAAGATGTGTCTGGACTTCTGATGGGACCTGGGTTCCTTCGCTAAAGCTATAGCCCCGTTGTTGTCGCAATACAGCGGTATTGGATCACCAATCGACGGAACCACCTGAAGTTCAGTTAAGAACTTCCTTACCCAGACAGCTTCTTTTGCGGCATCTGCAGCAACGATATATTCCGCTTCCATCGTCGAGTCAGCAACGGTTTCCTGTTTCGAACTCTTCCAACACACCTCCCCTCCATTGAGGGTAAAGACATAACCCGACATGGACTTGGAATCATCCTTGTCACTTTGGAAGCTGGAGTCAGCAAAGGCCTCGATCTGGAGGTCTTTTCCGCCATACACCAAGAACGTCTCCTTAGTCCTTCTCAAGTACTTGAGAATGTTCTTTACTGCTATCCAATGTTTCTCCCCAGGGTTTGACTGATACCGGCTTACCACACTCAGTGCATAAGCTACATCTGGTCTGGTACACAACATCGCATACATTATAGAGCCTACCGCAGAAGCGTAGGGTATAATAGACATGCGATCCCTTTCCAAATCAGTCTTGGGAGACATCTCTTTGGAAAGGGTGATCCCGTGACAAGCCGGTAAATTACCGTGCTTGGAATCTTCCATACTGAATCTTTTCAGTATGGTGTCGATGTACCTGGACTGTGAGAGTCCCAGTATCCTCTTGGATCTGTCACGATAGATCCGGATCCTCAGAATGTATGAGGCATCACCCAGGTCTTTCATGGAGAACCTGTGTGACAAGAACCCTTTGACAGATTGTAGCATAGGAATATCATTTCCTATTAAGAGAATGTCATCCACATATAAAACAAGGAACACTATAGTTCTCGCTACAAATCTACTATAGATGCATGGTTCATCTGGATTTTTGATAAAGCCAAATTCTTTGACCGTCTCATCAAAACAGATGTTCCAACTCCGCGATGCCTTCTTTAGTCCAT
This sequence comes from Agapanthus africanus, assembly GCA_030015575.1. Taxonomy (NCBI): domain Eukaryota; kingdom Viridiplantae; phylum Streptophyta; class Magnoliopsida; order Asparagales; family Amaryllidaceae; genus Agapanthus; species Agapanthus africanus. Next base: position 173,481,748 of record JASDDO010000016.1, on the reverse strand, counting down.
AGATGGACTTAAGCAAATTGCACACCTTTCCGCTGCTCCCACTCTGAATGAAACCCTCTGGCTGGTCCATATAAACACACTCCTCTAAATTTCCATTTAGAAAAGCGGTCTTTACGTCCATCTGCCAAATCTCATAATCGTGGAAGGCAGCAATGGCAAGAAGGATCCGAATGGATTTCAGCATAGCTACTGGAGAAAAGGTCTCATCATAGTCCAAACCAGGTCTTTGACGAAAACCCTTTGCAACCAGTCTACCTTTATAGGTCTCAACCTGTCCATCTACACCAATCTTCCTTTTGAAGATCCACTTGCATCCTACGGGTTTTACCCCATCTGGAGCAACGTCCAACGTCCATACTTTGTTGGTGTACATGGACTCCATTTCGGTCCGCATTGCATCCAGCCATTTTACCGAGTCAACGCTCTGAATGGCCTGCTGGAAGCTAGTTGGCTCATCATAATCTATGATGCAATCCTCTTTATCCCCGTCTATGAGAAAACCGTAGTATCTCTCGGGCGGATAAGACTGCCTACTACTCCTGCGGAGCGGCGTAGGAATGTCATTTTCTTTTGAACCCTCTGGTTCTACTAAGCTTTCAGTAATAGTCTGTGGTTCTATAATTTCTTCCAGTTCTATTTCGCTCCCACTTGTTTCCTTTTCTAAGAACTGGTGTTCCAGAAAATGGGCATTACGAGAAACAATGATCTTTTGTTCCTCTGCGTAATAGAAGAGATATCCCTTGGAGTTCTTTGGATATCCCACAAACTTGCACTGTACTGAGCGTGCCTCGAGCTTGTCCGCATGCTGCTTTTTGACAAAAGCTGGACTTCCCCATGTCTTAATGTGATTAAGATAGGGTCTCTTCCCACACCACATCTCATATGGTGTAGTAGGCACAGTCTTAGTTGGAACTCGGTTCAAAAGGTATGCAGCTGATTCTAGTGCATATCCCCAGAATGATCGCGGTAACTCAGCGTTACTCATCATGGACTGTACCATATCCAATAGGGTCCGGTTCCGTCTCTCCGATACACCGTTATGTTGCGGAGTGTATGGAGGAGTAAGCTGAGAGAGAATTCCGTTCTCTTTTAAATAGTTCAGGAACTCGGCACTCAAGTATTCACCACCTCGATCCGATCTTAGTGCCTTGATACTTTTGCCGGTTTGTTTTTCTACTTCATTCTTATATTCCTGGAATTTTCCAAAGGCTTCGGACTTATGTTTCATTAAGAAGACATAACCGTACCTTGAAAAGTCATCCGTAAAAGTAATGAAGTAAGAATAACCGCTTCGCGCATGTATAGACATTGGACCGCACACGTCGCTGTGTACGAGTCCCAAGAGCTCGCTCGCTCTTACTCCGTGTCCAGTGAACGGAGTCTTTGTCATCTTTCCTTTGAGACAGGATTGACAAGTGGCATACGATTGATATTCGAACGGATTCAAATATCCTTCTGTATGTAACTTCGTCAACCTTCTCTCATTGATGTGACACAGTCTACAATGCCATAAGAAAGTCTGATTTATTTCCGGAGACTTTCTTTTGTGTGTATTCTGGACATTGAAAATCTGTGGTTGGTTTAATACGTATATACCATTGCTTAATGTACCTGACCCAATCAGAACTTGATTAAGGTGAATGTTTACAACATTACTTACAAACGCAAATTCATAACTTTCCTTAGAAATCAAAGATACAGAAATGATATTACAAGTTGCGTTGGGTACAAAAAAGCAATTACGCAAATCCAAAACGTGTCCATCTGACAACCCCAGGTGATAGTCCCCCACGGCTTTAGCATCCATGCTAGCTCCGTTTGCAACTTTGAGGGTCATGTCACCTGCCTTTAAAATCCTACGGTTTCTCAACGCCTGCAAAGAATTACAGATATGAGATCCTGATCCGGTATCCAATACCCAGGAAGTAGAGTTTATTGATAGACAGTTTTCAATAACATACACACCTGAAGCTGAAGCCGCAACTTGCTTCAGTTCCTGTGTCCTGGCTTTCCAAGCCCTGCAATCTTTCTTCCAGTGACCACTCTTATGACAAAAAAAGCACTCGTCTTTGTCCACAAGCCTTCCCGCTACCTTTGTTGCTTTTGTCTTTCCCTTCGTATCCACTTTACTAACACCGCCCCTTGGTTTGGCGGAGGCTTTCTTCTTCTTTCCCTTGGCTTTCGCCTTGGACATAGAAGATGAAGATCCTCCTACAAACAAAGTGGATGTTTCCCTACCTTTCTGTAGGGTGCCCTCTGCACTCCTCAGCATGTTGAGGAGTTCTGAAAGTTCAACTTCTTTTTCTTGTAAGTTGAAGTTCAGGATAAACTGGGCGTAAGTGGAAGGAAGGGACTGGAGAATCAAGTCCATATAGTGCTCGTTCTCTAACGTGGTCCCAAGTTCCGCGAGCTCCTCAATGAAGCCAATCATCTTAAGCACGTGTTCCGCTACCGATGATCCGATGGCCAACCTTGCCGAAAATAACTTCTTCGACACTTCGTATCTTGCGATACGAGATTGCTCTCCATACAGTTCTTTTGTATGGAGAAATATGGATTTGAGGTCCATATTCTCATGCCTCCTCTGATGTTCGTTGTCCATAGAGGCAAGCACGAGGCACTTGGCCTTCGCGATATCGATCTCCCAAGTCTTACGGATTTCCTTATCCGTGACGCTGGAGGTGGGACCTGGGACAGGGGGAGCTTTGGTGGTAAGGAGATACTCCAACTTGTCATAAGCGATTGCCATTTTGACATTCCTGAGCCAATCTTTGTAGTTTGGCCCTATCAGTATGATTTTATCTAGTAATAACTTAAGTCCGGTGATGATGATTGGTCGCTGCAATTAGGAGAGAGAGAAGAAACACTTTAGCATGATGCTCTTGCAAGTTTAGAGTGGTTTTTAATTTGTCTAAACAGGATGGCTCCCACTGTCTCTCGAATCCCTCCTCAAACCAAAAAGGAAGAATTAGTCAGGATCAATCTCACCGTACAATTCTTGCTTAACCGTTCGGCCAGGCTGGTGTCGGTACTTAGAAGGAGGTTTTCCAACGCTTTCGCGAAGTTCCTTAATTTAAGAACCTCTTTTCCCTGGGGGCGTAGCCCCGCTAACACCTTTGTAGACACCTACTTGGTTTATAGCATTGATCGTTAAGTGAGAAATTTCCCGAGGAGTAGCATATACTCACAGTAGGATCGGGATCCAAATATCATTGCGTGACAAAACCGAAGGAATCCTACCAGAATCATCACACTCCAAATGGTATGCAACGCTAGCAAGTTTCAGTTCTTTTGAAACTCCCGATGTGGATTTTTGCCCCATGCTCTTATGACCTTGACTTTGGCCAAAATATCATAAGTCACATGTCAAGTTCTACCCGTCATTCTCCAGGTTAATTTGAGCCCATCCGCACATACCCTTGACTTTGGCCAAAATGGCAGTACGACTGCCCCAAACCAACACATCTATCTATGCTGCACATGAATACCCAATAGCTACCAATCACTATGCCTTGACTTTGGCCAACATACATAGCTTGAATACTATTGACCATCCATGTGAAACGACGGAGGGCTACGAATGGTTTTGGCGAAACCGTGAACGTAGTGAACTTGATATAATCGATGGAACGAGATAGCTTTTAAAAGGAGTGGCTTAAGCTCCGCGTTTAAAAGTTATTTTGAAAAGAAACCGAGTGGTTTTTGAAAGTGTTCCAACGACTTTTACTTGGTTTATTTTTCTTTGCATTAGTTCTTTTAATGCGTATTTTTCTTGCATTAGTTCTTTTAATGCGTCCCATCATTTAATCCTATCATTGCAGAAAACAACCAAAATATGACGTACGCTTATGCCATTCGCATTCGCCACGGGGTCCCGTCAATACCCGTTAGGTTACTTAACTAACGACAGAGCGGGGGCTGGGCTAGCGCGGCTGCAAAACATAAGCAACGCCTAAATAATATCATACATAGATATATTGCAATGATAGTCATTTCAGATCACAGATGAATACATTGGATATACTAGGAATCCGCAATTCGTACGAGCCTGTAACGAAAAGCGGATTACACGGTCGCGATGAATAGCCAATACCCCACCCTAGACCTCTACGAGTGCGGCAAACTACCCGCCAAATATCCGAAGTGGAGCAACCTCCCTCAACGACGTGAGTAGGCCACTCGGCACTTCGAGATACCCGGTAGTTTGTGCACCCCACCTTGGGTCTATCCTAGGAGCAAAAACAGTAAAAAGAAATTATACAATGACGGCTACAACCCCGACCCGGTTGTGCGGCCAAAAATAATATTACATCAATTTACATATTACATGAATTGAAATATAAAAAGAAAAACTCTCATCTCACAACGCCCGGCTATTCATCCGCGACAATCCAAAGAATTCATATACACATACCATCAACATTACAGATCACAGATTTGTATAACTCCCACTAATCGACATATATCGATTAGCAGACGTTCAATACAAATATCACATCACAGATATAAACCCGTTAGCCTTAGTCTTTAGAAACTCGATCAAAATACGGTTTTTAAAGCCCCCAAAACAAATTTTTCTTTCTGGAAAACCTGGGCTGAAAAAACATATACCAAAAACCCAAAATACCCCATAGAACAAACTGCAACCAAAATTCCCTACGGCCGAGTCAACTCGGCCGCGGAACCGCGGCGGGAGCATGCTCCCGCCGCGTTTCCGTGGCGCTTTGATCGGATCAGTGGACCAATTTTTTGCAGTTTCTTCTAAAAACCCTGAGCCGAATTTTAAAGCATGATTTATCATTTTTTGAACAGTGGAAAAATTTGACAGAAAGTTGATAATCCGGGTGTTTTTCGCGACTTTTTTTTCCGATCGAATTTCTAGTTACTATGCTAACATGTTAGGTAGTGTTTAACTAGGCTCTGATACCACTGTAAGTCCATGCTACCGCTCCCGGTACTTACGGGCTTGCGGAAATGACGAAAAACGATTTTTCTAGAGGAGGTAACATGGACTCAAAACGGATCTTTGTTAAACTATCTACCTAACAACCTAACTAGGAGTTGTTAACAACTCGGTTAGGGGGTTATACCTTTCTTTCTTGAACTCCTTCGTCTTCAGCTCTTGATGGTGTACGGATCGGTTTCACCCCGTCTTCTCCTTGCGCCGAAGGTCGATCCACCCGAAAGCTTCTACCTTTGGCTTCTTCTTCGAACTTTGAAGAAACTAGTTCACTTGGTTTGCTAAACCTTCTGAACTAGAGTGAGTAGAGGAGAGTGTGTTGGGATTTTTCTCTATGGTTCTTGCTTCTCAACACATGAGACAAGTGATCCATAGACAAGAAAGAGAGCAAGAGGAAGAGGGAGAGCTCAAGCAAGAGAGAGAAAGCAAATGAGAGAATGAGCAAGACTTTTTCTCTCTTGGCTCTCATAATCCAAAAACATCATAAAAAATAATAGCAATCAAGTATTATGTGATGGTTTAAGTCAAAATAGCCATATCATTTCATGCACTCATTTTGCACAAGAGAAACAAGCAAGCAAAAGTCTTTGCCATGAAATGATAGCTATTGTCATGATGATGATCAACTAGTCCAACCTAGTCAACCGGTCAACAAAGTCAACAAGTCAACAAAGTCAACCCCTCAACAACCATGTCACTATAATACTTAATTAATATTATTGTTAATAATATTTCAAATTCTCATTAGGGTTTAGCAAAAAGTCAATAGTCAACAGTCAACAGTCAACAACCCTAATGAGAATCCCCTGCCTCTATCTCTTTGTCAACTGTGCATACACACCCGCATCCGCGTTCCGAGGAACACGAATACATACGAGATAAAACCAATCCCAAATCGTACACTAGGATTTGGCTTACAACAAAGCCCGCTAGTGTTAACTGTCCGGACACTAAACGTGCACAAGTGCACGGGTGTGACCGAACCCTGTCGCAAAACCATGCGACCTGTCGCAAAACCATGCGACCTCTACTCTTTTTCCTAAAGGCGAATAGCTCTCTGTGTGGGACTCTAAAGACTCGACACTACGCTGGCAGTGGGTTTAACCACAGACCGCAAGCGGCACTAGCTGTGCGTAACGGTCCCCAGGTAGATGCCGACAAGAAGACTGACGAGGCGAAACCTATCTGAACTCCTACTGAGTCTGACTGTGACAATCTTCATACAGTCCGGTCTATTCGTCTGATACATCGCAGGCGGGCCTAGGGGCGGTAAACGCCAGTCCCTTAATAGCGGTACAAGTCGTGTCGGAGTGAAGCCCAGAACACCCTGAGATAACACTGGAAACCTACCAGTATATCTCGCTTGCCCTGGCCAGGGACTACTCGTGTAATGGCTCTCCTAGACACAGCGCGATGTCAACCCCCAATACCGGGAGAGACGGATCCTGTCTAACCGTCACTGCCTCCAAGTGCTTCGGGACTGCACCCAACTACTACCTGTTTGCACGACTCCTTTGAGCCGTGGTAGGGTAGTAATCTAAGTACAGTGGGAACACACTCGAGGCGAAGTGACAGTGTCAAGTCAGCGGACTAAGCTGTACTCATGTCACCTGGGAACTGATAACTGACGATAGGTATAGTACCAACCAACAGTCCCCGATGAGTCTTGTCCAGTGTACTCATAACCCAACGAGCACCCGCATACTATCTCCAGTACGACGTACTGATGGCTGTGGGACAGACCATCTCCCACACTGGGATGAGAAGCGCTTACGCTAGTCTACTCCGGAGTATCGATGCCCTGTCTCGATAGTCCTGCGACTAGGGACCTGCATAAGGATGTGCTTATAGATTACCCAGCCCCCACTAGTGTGACTGCCATCACAACGCTGGTAATCAAGCAAAGATCCTAAGGGCTCCACTAATGTGTATAGGTGATATACTAAAATAAACACATGTACACATTGAAGTAGAAACAAACCAAGTAGCATACTACAATATTGAGCAAGATTGTTTATACAAGGTGAATATCCTAAGCTTCCATTAAGTAATATATAAACTAGTATGATATAGTAATGGCCTCTAGGGCATATACACTAACAATATCTGTAGTTGTTCCTGCATATTTCTGGGTATTTTTAATCTGACTCAAGTGTTGAATGTTCTGGGGATTATTTTTAATTCGTTGATTCGATCGGAAAATTTAATTTCGTTCTATTTTCCGGATAATTTAGAAACTGTTAAAATGTTCGAACGGATATCATTAACTCACTTTTTCCCGGCACGAAAAACTTTCAAGTGTTGAATTTTTCTTGAGTTTAAATCTTTCGAAAAAACATGCAAGTAACGCGGTGGATCCTCTAGAAGAACACAAACCTTAACTCGATTATGTGACCGTCTGAACCGCCTCTAAACCTTAAGGTTTGGGGCAGTACGGCGTGCCACATGTGAGGCGTTGGCTTGACCCTTCTACGGATGGACCATTGGTACTGTGACATATTCTAGGATTTTTTGAACTCCGCTCAAGTGTTGAGCTATTTAGGAAGTCTTGGGTATTTGATTATTCGATCAGAAAGTTTAATACTCTCTATTTATCTGGAATGTGATACAATATGTGGAATTCATATAGTTAGGCATGAAATGCAAAGTATGTGATATTTCGGATTTATGATATCTAAAGTGATTGTGGATTCCAAATGTTGTAGTTTTACAATTTCTTTTCTGTGACCGTAAGTGTAGTATGTAGTTGTATTGCAAGGTTTTCGTTGCTATACATCAACGACCATCGGTATATGCATACTTACTTACGTTGATGATATGAGATATTATGTGTTGTTGTGATATGTTATATTGGATCGTCGTGTTCTGAATTGCCGGGGGTTTTATGTGAGATGAGGGTTTTTATTTTCATTCATGTAAAATTCATTTGTATGTAATATTCTTTTATTGGGGAACTTCCGGGATGAGGTTGATGTCACCAGTGTATATTAGTTACTTTTCCACATTTGGTAGACCCATGGAGGGGAGCACAAGTAACCGGGTTCTAGGGTACAGTGGGAGGCCATCTCGAGGAGTCGAGACCGGGTCTCCTAACCCTAGAATTGGCGGTGTTACTTGCTGCTCTCGTAGGGGTCTAGGGATGTGGGTTTGGCTATTCATCGCGACCGTGGAATCCGTGTTTTATACAGGCTAGTATTAAAACACGGACATCCTAGCATATCCAATATTTCATATATGTTCTTCTGCTGCAATGTTCTGTGATGAGATCATATTACTGCTTGAGACGAATGCTTATACTATATATATATGCTGATATATAAATATTACTGCTTTCGTTTCTTCTATAAGCTTAGGAAGCATAAGCTGATGGTTTTATTAATGAGATTAATAAAAGAAAAGAAACCTAAAGATGTTGTAGAATCAAAACTTTATAAAAATGGTAGCTTCAGTTTTCCTTTGCATAGCGGTATATATGATATACCCTGCACCTTATTAGATGGGGAAAGAGCCGAGATCCCTTCACCGGGAGTGACCTCTTTAGCTAAACTGACAGATGCTACAAACTTTTGGTTTCGTTTTTGACAGCTTCTATAGTTCTTGCTTTGCACAGCGGTATATATGATATATCCTGCACCTTATTCGATGGGGAAACAGCCGAGATCCCTTCACCGGGAGTGACCTCTTTAGCGAAACTAGAAAAGCCTCAAAAACACTCCTTTTCAAAAATCACTTGTTTCTACAACGATATCAAGTTCATTACGCTCACGGTTTTCTGAAAAACCTACGTAGCCCTCAGACATTTCAGATAGGTAATACTTAGTATTCGTGCTGCGTTTGTTGGCTTTCGTCAAGGCGTAGTGTGCGGTAGCTAACAATTGCTTATCTGTAACATATGATGAAATTGGGTTAGGGTAGTCGTGCGGCTTTGTTGGCTTTCGTCAAAGGACGTACGGCTGGGTTTAATTCAATCAAGAAATGTACGGGTTGAACTTGACTAGCGGACTATGGTTTGTTGGCATTCGTCAAGGTCATAGCACGTTAGGGGTAAAAGCATTATCAGGAATTTCAAGTGTTGAAATTTGCAATGAGATTGCATACCTCCTATGAGATAGTTGGATCCCGATACCCACTGCGAGTAAGAGTTACTCCTGGGAGAATTTTACACAGGACAATTAGTCGATCAAGTAGGTGTCTAGAAAGGTGTTAACGGGGTTATGCCTCTGGGAAAACGAGGTTTATTTTAATTAGGTCCGTGCGAAAGCACGGGGAACCTCCCTCAAGTACCGACACTGATCTGGCTGAAAGATTGACGAAATTGTAGGGTGTAATTAATCCCGGCTAATCTTACCTTTTAGGGGTTGAAGGAAGATTTGATGAAAACAGTGGGAGACATCCTGATTAGATAAGATAATAACCAATCTAATCTTGCAAGAGCATACGCTAAAGTGTTTTCTTCTCTCCCTCTCCAGGTAGCGACCATGTCAGACCATAATCAAGATAATAATATGGATGTATTGACTGAACCCGCTTATTATACTGAGCAGGGGATCGTTGGTCCCGTTCTTTCTTATAAGAGTTATAAGACTGAACAGGAAACATGAGAATATCTGGATTCTCATGCCGCCCAAACGGAGAACATGCATGTTGATACACCTTCTTCGGGTTTGTTAGTTATTGAGAACTGTTTCTCAGTTCACCCTACGTCCTGGGTATTAGATACCGGATCGGGATCCCATATATGTAAAATGTTACATGGGCTACGTAAAGGTAGAGAACTGGGAAAAGGTAATCATTCCGTTCAAGTAGGGAATGGTGCAAGTATTGCAGCCAAAGCAGTTGGCGAATATCACCTAGTATTACCAAGTAGTAATACACTGATTCTGAATGAGTGCTATTATATACCGAACATGATGTGCAACATTATATCAGTTTCTTTATTAAGTAAAGAAGGATATAATTTTGTAGTACAGGATAATGTTATGAACATCTTCCTAGATCAAAAGTTGATTGCATCAGGCTTGTTACATAATGTCATATTCATTCTCAATCAAAATACAGTCCTTAATATACAAAACACATACAAGAAGAAGAGTTCAGAAATGAATGAATTCTTCTTGTGGCATTGTAGACTTGGTCATATCAATGCGAAACGGCTAGCGAAGTTACATAAGAATGGATATTTGAATCCGTTCGAATTATCATCTTATGATACTTGCCATTCATGTCTCAAAGGTAAAATGACCAAAACTCCGTTTAGTGGACATGGAGAAAGAGTTACGGAACTCTTAGGACTGGTACATAGTGATGTATGCGGTCCCATGTCTACACACACCAAGAACGGTTCTTTCTACTTCATTACATTCACTGACGATCTCTCAAGATATGGACATGTGTTCCTGATGAAACTCAAGTCTGAAGCTTTTGAGAAATTCAGAGAATATAAGCACGAAGTAGAGAACCAAACGGGCAAAAGTATTAAAATCCTTCGATCTGATCGAGGAGGAGAATACTTGAGCAATGATTTTCTGGATTATCTAAAAGAGAATGGGATTCTCTCTCAGCTTACTCCTCCTTATACACCACAGCACAACGGTGTATCGGAGAGGAGGAATCGCACCCTATTAGATATGGTACGCTCTATGATGAGTGATGTTGAGTTACTTATTTCCTTTTGGGGGTATGCGCTTGAGACAGCCATACACCTATTGAATATGGTTCCTACCAAATCAGTGCCTACCACTCCATATGAGATATGGAAAGGGAAGATACCATCTCTTAAGTATGTTAAGATATGGGGTTGTCCGGCCTATGTCAAAAGGCTAAATCCGGACAAACTCGAGGCAAGGTCCGTCCTATGTAAGTTTGTAGGATATCCTAAGAACCCACAAGAGTATATCTTCTACCACACTGAGGAACAAAAGGTGTTTGTTTCTCGACATGCCACCTTTTTAGAAAAGGAATTTCTTGCAAAAGAAATTTGTGGCGAGGAGGTTGAACTGGAAGAAGTTACAGCAACACAAACTGTAACTGAAGATTTAGTGGAACCAGAGGATTCAGTAGTACCCGACGAACCTCAGCCTCTCCACTGATCTAGCAGGGTTTCTCATCCACCTGAGAGATACTACGGTTTTCTCATTGATGGTGGAAGCGAGGATTGCATCATGGAAGATGATGACCCGATTAGTTTCGATCAGGCCATCACGAGTGGTGACTCTGTGAAATGGCTGGATGCAATGCGATCTGAGATGGAATCCATGTACACCAACAAAGTATGGACTTTGGAAAATGCTCCTGAAGGGGTAAAACCCATTGGGAGCAAGTGGATCTTTAAAAAGAAAATTGGTGTAGATGGAAAAGTTGAGACTTTCAAAGCTAGATTTATTGCAAAGGGTTTTCGTCAACGATCAGGTGTGGATTATGACGAAACCTTTTCTCCAGTGGCTATGCTTAAATTCATCCGGATCTTACTTGCCATTGCTGCATACCAGGACTACGAAATCTAGCAAATGGATGTTAAGACCGCCTTTCTAAACGGTGATTTAGAAGAGTGCGTGTACATGACTCAGCCAGAGGGCTTCGTAGATAGTGGGAGCAACGGAAAGGTGTGCAAGCCGCTTAAATTCATTTATGGGTTAAAGCAAGCATCGCTGAGTTGGAACATCTGTTTTGATGTTGTAGTCAAAGAGTTTGACTTCATCAAAAATATAGATGAACCTTGTATTTATAAGAAGGTTGCAGAGAGTAAGGTTGTATTCTATGTATTGTACGTGGATGACATACTCTTGATAGGAAATGATGTTCCTATGCTGCAATCAGTCAAGCTCTTCTTATCACAAAGATTCTCAATGAAAGATCTAGGAGATGCCTCCTGCATATTAGGAATTATGATTTATAGAGATAGATCTAAACGGATACTGGGATTGTCCCAATCCAGATACATTGACATCATACTAAAGAGGTTTAGTATGGAAGAATTCAAGCATGGGAACCAACCCACGATCTCTGGACTCACTCTCTCCAAAGAGATGTCTCCCAAGACTGATTTGGAGAGAGCTCGCATGCAAGGGATACCTTATGCTTCGGCAGTAGGCTCTATCATGTATGCGATGCTATGTACCAGACTCGATGTAGCATAATCACTAAGTGTAGTGAGTTGGTATCAAGCAGATCCTGGAGAGAGTCACTGGACAGCTGTGAAGAACATTCTCAAGTACATACGAAGGACTAAAGAGACGTTCTTGGTGTATGGTAATAGAGAACTCCAGGTGGAGTCCTTTACCGATTCCAGCTTCCAAAGTGATAAGGACGACTCTAAGTCGCACTCGGGATTTGTCTTTACCATCAATGGAGGGGCAGTATGTAGGAAGAGTTCCAAACAGGATACCGTTGCAGACTCGACGATGGAGGCTGAATACATCGCTGCCAACGATGCTGCCAAAGAGGCTGTCTGGATAAAGAAGTTCATTAGTGAACTTGGTGTGGTTCCATCTATTGAACATCCAATACCTCTGTATTGCGATAACAATGGAGCTGTGGCTTTAGCTAAGGAACCCAGGTCCCATCAAAAGTCCAGACATATTCTGAGGCGGTATCACCTGATCAGGGAGATAGTTGATCGCCGGGAGATCGAGGTCAGGAGAGTAGATACGAAGGACAACACTGCGGATCTACTCACGAAGGCCATTCCCCAGACACAGTTTGAGAGATTATTCGGCATGCTAGGTATGAGATACTACAGCAGCTGACCTTAGTGCAAGTGGGAGATTGTTAGTTATGTATATGCTCTAGAGGCCATTGTTGTACATATGATGTATATTATAATGGATACTTGGATATACATAGAGAGGAATTTATTGCTCGTCATGATAGTATGCTATTTGGTTTTCTTTTATCTTAACATGTTGACTTATATTAGTTTACTGTCTTACTCTCACATGTTGATAAAGCCCTTAGGATCTGTACTCGACTACTGGGACTATGATGAGATCATACTAGTGGGGCCACGGTAGTCGATGAATACATCTTATAACTGTTCCTAGTCGGGGGGTGTCGAGACAGGGCATCGATACACCAGAGTAGACTAGCGTATACGCATCTTGACCCATATGATGGGCGATGGATGATCCCATATCCATCGGTGTTTGAAATCAAGGATGGTGTACGGGTGCTCAGTGGAGACAGGGTACACTGGACGGACTCGCCGAGAAATCCCAGATGGTGATATACCTCACGTCAGATGGCAGTTCTCCGGTGACACTGGTACAGGGTAGTCTGTAGACCCGAGATCGTCATAGAGTCTTGTAGGATTCCCACTGTGCTTTGATTTCCACATTACCACGTCTAAGAAGGCGTGCAAAACGGTGGCATTTGGGTGCAGTCCCGAATCACATGGAGGCAATGAGCGATAGGAGGGGATTCGTCTCTCCCGGTATAGGGAGTTGATGTTGTGATGTGTTCGATTGGCTATAACTGGAAGTCCCTGGCCAGGGCTGATATAGAGATTTACTGGTAAGTGTTACCAGTAGTTTCTCGACCTGTTATGAGCCTCACATCGACACGATTTATCGGTTACTGGGGTCTGACATATACCACCCCTAGACTAGATATGCAACATATCAGACGAAGTGACCGGACTGTACGAGAGTGTTACTGATTGGATTCACATGAGAATGTACAAGCTTGCATGTTGATCATCTGATTGCTCAATACCTGGGTGGCTGTTACGTTTAGCTGACCGCTTGCAGCTTGTGGGTGTTTGATATGATCATCACCTACTGCCGGCGTATTGACGATTCTTTAGAGTCCTATATAGAGCTTTCTTGACTCAGGCAAAACGGAGTAGGAGCACATATGTGATATGTGCAGGACCGAGGATAATGCTATATGTGATACCGTATTATATTCTCGCGATATTTTGATATGAGCCGGATCATCGGATCAAGTGTTGATTCGATGAATCGGTATATGATATATTAGTCGGTTATATTCGATATAGCCGGATTATCGGATCAAGTGTTGATTCGATAATTTAATGTATAATAATATATATTATATATTGCATTACATTATCTAATATTGGCTCGCTTTATTATTTCATTTCCTCACCGGATAATACATTGATATATATGCGATATATGTTAATTGTATTATTTTCTTTTGTTACAAAATATATTATATATATGATATATAATATTGTAACATGATATGATTACTAATGCAACATGTTTAGTGGAGATTAAACAAGGTTAGGGTTTGAATTAGGTTAGTTCTTTCTTGAACCTTCTAGAAGGTTTCTTTTTGTTTTGAGCTTAGATATTATGGTTGATATTTTCAAGTGACTCATTCTTAACCCAACCCAAACCCTTAGCCTTAGTTAATTCTCTACATGGGTTAGCCTTGTCATAGTTAACAATGGTTGCATTATTAATCATATATCATTTCATTATTCATCACAAAAGGATTTATCCATTATTTCTTCTTCTTCTTCAACCTTGAGCTTTGAGAAAGCTTTCTAGGTTTTCATTTTGTGATGATTAAGAGTGAGAATTTGATAAGAAAAGAGAGCACAAATACTACTCCATCATCCTCATCTAATCAAGCCAATTAGATTAGGGTGTTCACCTCATTAGAGAGAGAGAGCTTGAGTTAAAGAAACTTCGAGGTAGATCATCGGAGAAAAGGAAGACTACAAGCTAGCATGGATCGTTCGAGTTGTGGAGCCTCTCTTGAGTCCGGGAGATCATGGATCGCGGCGAAGGGACTTCTACTCGGAGCTTATGAAGCGAAGGAGCGGACTACAAAGGTTGTAATCCCTCACTTTTAGTTGTAAATATGTTTACTTGCATGTGTAATCCTAATTATCTAGCAAAGTTCCCGGCTTTGGGTTGTTCGGCACGTCTAAATTTTTACTCGGGCATGGTTGATGCCTTATTAACCCTTGTAAGAGTGCCTAGGAACCCTATAGGAAAACCCTTCCTAGATTTCACTAGTGGCCAAACTAAAGGATTTTGCACATTGGGTTGCTCTAGATAGAAGATATAGGAGCTACAGACCAAGTATGAGCCAATTCCAACCTACCCAGGCCGCAATTTGTGGCCATATTGAATTAATTTGCGGCCAGGAATTGGGGGGAGGGGTTCAGGTTTCTATGAGTGATTCATGGTTGCCTGGACGTCTCGTGGTCATGGGAACTTATTTTATAAAGGCCTCGGGTCATCCCAGATACCTATATACCATCACTAATTCCACAAAAACCCGATATCGACGAATCTAAAGTTCGTATTTCGGCATTTTGGTTACTGTTCCAGGTCAAGAATTGGTCTCTAGGGTCTTATAACAGCCACTAGGCATCACCCAATCCACACAACACTCAAATCATTCTCTAGGAATTTCCATGCTCACAAATCCACACCTTAACCCAATTCTAACTAACTAGAATGCTAGGAAAACATAAACTAAACTAAATGGAAGGGATTATACCTCATGGATGCCACCAAGCAAAACCCTAGAAGTCCAAAGTCCTCAAAATCCTACATTGATGGGTCCAAAGTGTAGAGGGTGAAGAGGGGATCAACTTTTGTGAAGGGGGTTTAGGGTTTTGGTGAACATTTGGAGATGATTCCTTAGGGTAGAAGTGGAGGGAGACGAAGAAAAATGGATGTCACGACCCAAAGTTCAGCCCGTGACTGGCATTTAATCACGTAACGTCTACAGGCGTAACGCGACTAAGTAAGCCGAACCCAGAAATCAAACCATTGAAAAAGTAGTGAGTGTTAAAATATTTAATGGAAACATTTGTTAAATCATTTAGAAAACCTTAAGTTGTTTAGAAAAATTCTTTAAAGTTCAATTTATTATCTTAAAAATTTTGGCAGCATTTCCTTTGTAAAAACTAGCCCTGAAATCGGGTACAAGACAAGATATGAGTAAAGTGATATACAATAAGAATAAAGCATCCCGAACGGGAGCAATCACGCCCAACGGCGGAACAATCACCACAAATATAATATACGACGCCGTAGCGATGAAATGAGCAGTATAACCGAAAACAAATATCATGAAAGATAAAGCTGCATAAATAAAGTCGGCTCACAACGAGCTCAACCCAGAGTACAAAATAATATACATCGTCCTCACGACTGGTCTCTAAGTCAATACAGAAGTAGTAGATGGAGAGTACTAGATACGACAGTGTGTACAACTGGAAAATAAACAGATACCGCACAAAACCCACCTATCAGCAAAAGGGCTAGCACGCCAACTGCAGTGGTATCTATGTCAAAAGATGCAAGAAAACAGCCTGCCGCGACTACTCTGAGGGGCAACCTGCAAACACTGTGGCACAACGGGGGTGAGTTGCCAACTCGTGAAAAGTAAATAACATATAAAGGTAATCGTGAGTATGCACGTACTGCGATACTCTAACATGTGCCAGCAGATAATGTCTATATGATGAACTGGATACGCAATAATCATGCTTAACATGTGCAATTTAATAACATCAATATATATATGATGAGCAGGGTATGCAATAATCATGCAAAAGTACTCTATCAGGCACTATAACTACATGATGAGATGTAAAATAATGAATGCTGAGCATGGGATAAAATATCATCTACACGGAATGTCAACGGTGGAAAAATAACCGGTGTCCATCAATGCACCCAAATCCCAGTAAAACTCAGGCGCCGTCACTCTAATCGGCCCTCAAATCCTGTAAATCTCATAGAATCGTGAGTGCCCAACCTCGGGACTCAAAATATCATAAAATAACCGTGTCCAGCATCGACACGCAAATCCTCAAGTATCGGGCTCCGTCAGTCCGGATCGGCCCACGGGCTCCGTCTACGGAATCGGCCCTTGGCCCTGGCAGTATGTGTCGTCCCATTTCCATCTATCGACTCTGGTCAGTATCCTCCGGATAACCGTCATGTCCAACCAATCACCGGTAGGTAGTAGTCCCTCTGCCAGGCTCACCGTCTGTATACACAGCATCCCTTTCTTTCCCCGGGGTACCATACCGGGTCCACTATGTACCCGTAATCGGCCTCATCCAGCTCCTCGATTCGGGTTCACATGTCACACGTCTCAGAACCGAGAAAACACATGGTGGACGCACTGAAATATCATATCAAGGGAAACCGGGTTTTTAAAAAAGTGCGTGTTTTCTTAAAATAATACCCAGGCTCCTAAATCCAGAAATCACGTAAATCCAAACTCAATGCGTAAATCCATAAAATGTGTTGTATGACATTAAGAGTAAAAAGGGGAAAAACTGCTCTTTTAAAAGAATCCAGTTTTGAAAATATCTTATGCGGTCCCTTTGTTTTTAAATCATGTCAATATCATCCATGTATGTAACATATGTGTGTGTATAGGTATGGATGTGTAAGTGGATGTATACGCAGATATGAGTGTAGCAATATATAGGTGCACTAATATGAATACACAGTGTGTATGTACGCATCGATGTCAATATACAATATGAATGTGCGCAATATATTGCAGAAACATGTTTAATCATCAATGATGCGGTAATCCTATAGTGCGAGTGTCATGGCAATCACTAACGGTGTGAGTGTAACATACATTAGTGCTCGTGCAGCTTAAACCGTTAGTGACAGTGCAGTGTTCTATAATTACCATTCTATATGCACAGGAGATGGTATGCTACTATAGTATATATATATGAACACATACAACTAAATTAACCTATTACGCCCTGACGCTTAACGCCATACGGGCGATTTCCCCGTAGATGTTAAATCTACTCACCTGGTCGCGCGCTAAGTGTAGCCGACCACTTGCTTCCCCTTCTTTGCGGCGTCCGACGTACCCGCCTGCGAACCTGGAATTTACATAAGGAATCTTTATATAAGAAAAATATCTCGCAAAATGCGATATCGAAATCAAACGAAAAACTCGCGTCGTGAACAAAACGCGCGTGTGTCCGATACGCTAGATCATGTGTATACGCGTATAAAACTACCCCGACACGTCGCGACATGCTGGAACACAGAACCCACTAACGTATGGCACGTATCGCGCAAACCAAACGTGTTATAAAAACGATATATGGTTTCAGATTCTAACTCAGGTGAAAACTTACAAAGTTGCACATTCCAAAACACTGGAAAACACAGCAAACTCCCGTATCCAAATCCCCAGAACCCAATTCCCCTATCTGGCCGCAAATTGCGGCCAGAACGATTTAATTGGCGGCCAAACAGTAAAATTTGGAGTTCGTTCTTGGTGTGTGCGGTCTAGGTCTAGTGTATATGCTCCAGTCTTCCCAGATTTTCTCTGAAGCTAACGGGTCTACAGCAGATCACAGAAAGGCTAACTTTAACTTTAAAACGCTAATTTTACACCAAATTGGAACCCTATGGTATTTTAGTGAAATCTGGGATTAAGCTAGGTTAATGTGGCCCTAATAACACTTAATCAAGTTAATCTAACCATCAAAGTCACCACTTTGCCAAAACTCTACACAAATCACCATTTTAGCACTAAAACACACACATTTAACACTAATCGAAGCTAATCAACACACAAGATTAGCAATCTAGGAAGTTAAGCCTAAGAAGTATACCTCACTTGGCCCTAGGTGCAAGGAGGAGGTGAAGAAGTTGTGTTGCTGCTGCTGCTTGCTACTGCTGGTGCAGCATGTAGCCGCTGCTGTTGATGCCTGAAGCTTTGGGCTGTTGCTGCTGATGTTGCTGGTGTTGATGCTGCTGATGTTGCTGTTGTTGCTGATGCTGGTGGTGAGTCAGAGGGAGATTGTTGTGAGAAAATGAGAGGCAAGCAAACAAAGAAAAGAGAGTCAAGGCTAGTCAACCCCCTCTCTCTCTTTCTTCATTTAATGCAAGTATAGCACAAGCCATGAAGCTCATTCCCTCTCTCTCACCTTGTCAACTTAAACTAAAACATTTTCCATTTAAAAAAAAACAAACCCAAAACAATTAAATCAAATTTTGAATTAGCTTAAGGAAAATGGGTTAATCCACCATGGTTGCTAATCATGGTCTAACCCTAGTTTTATCCCTAGTTTACATGCACAAGTGTGTGCAAGCCTAGGAAAAATCTAATAAAATATTCATTAAATAGGATAAAATATTTGAAAATCGATTTAGTAAACCTTTTATTAAAAACCATAGTTTAGAGTATAATTAGCCACTAATCATATCCTAAGGTGTTACAATGGAGGAAACAAATGGGGGTGAGGTTAGATGGCAGCCCTCTCTCTCTCACTCTCTTATTCTCATCCACTCTCACACTCTTTTACCCTTTTACCCTTTTCTCTTTTTTTTTCACTTTTCTTTTAAAACCAAACCATAAAATACCCCATAACAACACAAGAAAACAACATGTAACCAAATGCAACATGACATGGTGCACTAACCATGGAAAACTGTAGAAACACTGATTTGGCTTAATCGCGATTGGCAGTGCACTAATCGATTTTTATCCAAATCGCATATAATAAAATTTAAAAATGCCAAATCCATTAAATATCTTTTTAAACGAATAAATCATTTTAATATCCATTTATTTCATAAATATTGTTATATATTTATACCCTTTTTTGAAAACACCAATTTCGCAAATCGGGCAGTTTTCGGGAAAAATATTATTTTAATATTAAAATCCAAAAATAATATTTTATATTTTCTGAAATGTTACATTCATGCGAAATGAAGTAGGAGCACATATGCGATATGTGCAGGACCGAGATTAATGCGTGTATGTGATACCACATTCTATTCTCGCGATATGTGATATCGGTCGGTTATATGTGATATAGCCGGGTTATCGGATCAAGTGTTGATTCGATAAATTGTTACATTTGATATTGGCCGGTTGTATGTGATATAGACAGATTATTGAATCAAGTGTTGATTTAATAATTTAATGTATAATTATATATTTTATATATTGAATTACATTAACTAATATTAACTCACTTAAACATTTCTTTTTCTTACTTGTGTGCATATAGTATATATGTGATATATATTAATGTATATTTTATTTGTGTCATGCTTGATGCCACATGCTTCATGGGTGTACGAGACTCAAACCATGCTTGATATAATGAAGGGTTTTATTTATTTGAAGTTAATCAAAATTAGATGGAATTAAGTCACATAGTTGAAGCTTGTAGAACCTTGTGGAACCATTGATCAAGTCCACTAATTTTGTTTACTTGTAGATATTTATTAACCAAACCATTATTGTTAGCCATGGTTTATTCTCTACATGAGTTAGTGTATGACACTAACTCATCCATGGTTGCTATTCTCACCTCATGAGTTTCATTCTCATCTCCACTTCATCTTCTTCATTCTCATGAGAAAGCTTTCTAGCTTTTGAAATGGTGAAGAAATATTGTGAGAAAAATAAATCTAAAGTGAGCAAAATTCCTACTTCATCATCCTCTACTATATTAGCCATTTAGTTTAGGGTGTTTACTTCACTAATCTACCATTAGTGAAGAGGTAGCATGAGCTTGAGTCTCCTCGACGTAGATCATCATCGGCCTCGAAGACTTCGAGCAAGCTTGTTCATTTCTTGATGTGAACCCTTACTAGAGTTTGGGTGTTCACTACTTGGAGCGAAGGGTCTAATACACGGATTTTTAGAAGTGAAGGACCGGTCTACAAAGGTTGTATTCCTCATTCACTTAGATGTAAAGTTGTTTACATTGTTGTTTCGTCTAAATCTCTAGTTAAGATTCTAGGTTAGGGTTCTTTAGGACGGTAAATTTTTTAAAACGGCATGGACGATGCCTCCCGAAACCTTGCTGCTGCGCTACGTAACCCTACAGTGGTATCAGAGCCATGCTAGAGAATTAGACGATGTTTTTAGAATTACGAAAGCGAAACAACTCCGAGACCCCCGATACTAAAACCTAGTTTTTGTCATTTTTAAAATAGTGTCAATTTTTTTAAGCAATTGCAGAATGTTATATGAGATGTAACATGAACACAACAAAAATTTGACCCCGCGTCGCCGGAATTTTGCCGGTGACATGAAGAGAAATTCTGGCCTGGCCGACCATTATCTTGGTTCTGGGCTTCGAATTCTTGTGGTGTTCCAGGCTCTGGGTTTTGGTATTTCAGGTGCTTCTTGTTTTTGCTAAATTTGCATGTGATGTTATTTTTGTGCAAAGGCAATTCAGAGTGTTTCGTAATCGTAATTCTAACATCTATTCGGGTTATTTAGACGACGTTAAAAAGTTCGAACGGATATCAATAACCCATTTTTTCCCTCGCTGGAAATTTTCCAAGAGTTGGATTTTTCCAAGTTTAAAATCTTCAGAAAATAATGCAAGCGATTCTGTGGACCTTCTAGAAGAACGATACCCAAACTCGACTTTTTGGATCGCGGAACCGTGGTCATACCTTAGGGTTTGCGGCAGTTCCGCAGCGACATGAGTGAGGCATGGGTCGGCCCTTCTACGGATGGTTCATAGGTGCTGTGGCATGTTCTGGGTACTTTTTGAACTCCGCTCAAGTGTTGAGTTCTTTGGGAAATTTTGGGTGTTTGTTTATTCGATCAAAAAGTTTAACATCGTCTAGCTATCTGTGATTGTGATACAATATTTGGAATCCACAATAATTAGTTATTTGATAACTAGTTTGAATTTTATAAATCTAGCAGTTTAGTCTCATTTGATCGGTTGCCACGGAATTTTGATGTGGATCAAAAGTCCGTCGAAATTACGTAGCGTACGCGGATACTCGCCGGGTAACCTTACTAGATAGCTATGCCTCATAGCCCTGACTAAGTGACTCTAGGAGAACCCCGTCGCCAAAAGCATCCGTTCGGGTGCTCGCGGCCGTGGTGTTCCGCCTAAGTACACTTCGTCGACGACATCGGGGGTGCGGCCGTCTACTAAAGTTTCCGACGAGCATTCGATCAGGTTATCGGGAATCTTGTTGAATTACCCTACAGTTTATTGGAAAGTGTTTTCAATATCGAGACTAAAATACGGGGTTTGTAATTTTTAGACATATGATGTCTAAGGAATTCATTTTGTAAGGCATGAAATCCAAAGTATGTGATACATTGGGTTTATGATGTCTATGGTGGTAGCGGATTCCAATTGTAGTAGTTTTTCACTTTCTTTTCTGCGACCGTAAATGTAATATGTGGTGTATCGCCGGTTTCGTTGCTATATGTCAACGACAATTGGGATACGCATATTTACTTACATTGATGACATGTGATGTTATGTGTTGCTGTGATATGTTATATTGGATCGTCGTGTTTTGAATAGCCGGGTTTTTTTTATGTGAGATGAGAGTTTTTCATTTTCATTCATGTAAAACCTTGTATATAATATTCTTTTATTGGGGTACTTCCGGGTTGAGGATGATGTCACCATTGATGTATATTATTTACTTTTCCGCATTAGGATAGACCCAAGGAGGAGAGCACAAGTAACCGAGTTCTAGAGTCCAGTGGGAGACCATCTCGTAGAGTCAAGACCAGGTCTCCTAACTCTAGAATTGGTAGGTTTGCTTGCCTCTCTCATAGGGGTATAAAGATGTGGGTTTGGCTATTCATCGCGACCGTGGAATCCGCGTTTTATTAGCTTAATTTAAAACACGGAATTCCTAGTATATCCAATATTTCATATGTGTTCTTCTGCTGCTGATATTCTGTGATGTGATCACTTGATATGTTGAGAAGAATGCTTATATTATATATATGATATATAGTAAATATTACAGCTTTCGTTTCTTCTGTGATGCTTAGGAAGCATAATTTGATGGGACTTCATTAATGAGATTAATGAAATAAAAGAAACCTAAAGATGTTGCAGAATCTTGTTTTAAAAACTGTTATCTCTAGTTCTTGCTTTGCATAATGGTATTCCTTGTAGAATATCCAGCCCTTATTTGATAAGGAAAGAGCCGAGATCCCTTCACTGAGAGTGACCTCTTTAGCGATACTAGCAGATGCTACAACCCACTCGGTTTTGTCTTTTGATTGCTTTTGTAGTTCATGCTTTGAATGGTGGTATTTATGAAATATCCAGCACCTCATTCGATGAGGAAAGAGCCGAGATCCCTTCACCGGGAGTGACCTTTTTAGCTAAACTAGTAAAAGCCTCAAAAACACTCCTTTTAAAATTCACTCAATTCTACAACGATATCAAGTTCATTACACAAAGGTTTTTCTTAAAAACCTGTTGTAGCCCTCCGTCATTTCAGATAAGTAGTATTTAGTATTCGTGCCGCGTTTGTTGACTTTGTCAAGGCGTAGTGTGCGGTAGCTATTAGTGCTTATCTGCAAAGCATATGATGCGATTGGATTAGGGTACTCGTGCGGCCTTGTTGACCATATCAAGGGTCGTGTGGGTGGGTTTAATTCAATCAAGAAATGACAGGTTGAACTTAACTTGCAGTCTATAGTTTGTTGACATTGTCAAGGTCATAGATCGCTTGGGGCAAAATAATATCGGGAATTTCAAATGTTGAAATTTGCAATGAGATTGCATACCTTCTATGAGATAGTTGGATCCAGATATCCACTGCGAGTAAGAGTTACTCTTGGGAGAGTTTTGCACATTACAATTAGCCGAACAAGTAGGTGTCTAGAAAGGTGTTAACGGGGTTACTCCCTTGGGAAAACGAGGTTTATTTTGATTAGGTCCGTTCAAAAGCAAGGGGAACCTCCCTTAAAGTACCGACACTGGCCTGGCCGAAAGATTGACGAACTTGTAGGGTGTAATTAATCCCGTCTAGTCTTACCTTTTAGGGTTTGAAGGAAGATTTGATAAAAACAGTGGGAGCCATCCTGATTAGATAAAATAATAACCAATCTGATCTTAAAAGAGCGCGCATAGAGTGTTTTCTTCTCTCTCTTTCTCTTCTGGTAGCGACCATGTCATGCCTTAATCAAGATAATAATATGGTTGCTTTGACCAAACCTGCTTATTATACTGTGCTGGGGAACGTTGGTTCCGCTCTGTCTTATAACTGTTATAAGTCCGAGCAGGAAATAGGGGAATATCCAGATTCCCATGCCACCCAATCGAGGATTAAGCATGTTGATGCATATTCTTCGGGTGTGTTCATTACCAAGAACTGTTTCTAAGTGTCCTCTACGTCCTAGGTATGAGATACCGGATTAGGATCCCATATATGTAATTTGTTATATGGGCTAGAGAAAGGTAGAGAACTGGGAATGGGTGATATGTCTCTAAGTGTTAGAGAATGGTGCAATTGTTGCAGCCAAATCAGTTGGCATATATCACCCTGTATTACCAAATGGGAAATACATTGATTCTGAACAAATGTTATTAGATAACGAACCTGATATACAACATTACATCAGATTCTTTATTAAGTTAAAGAATGATATAATTCTGTATTGGAGGATAATATTGTAAACATTTTCCTTAATCAAGAGTTGATTGGGTCAGGCACGTTATGTAATAGCTTATACGTTCTAAATCAAACCACAGTTCAAAGTATGTAGAACACACACAAGAGGATTAGTTCATAAATGAACGAATCCTTCTTGAGGCATTGTAGACTAGGTCATATCATTGCGACACGACCAGCTAAGTTATATAAGGATGAATATGAGAATCTGTTCGAATTTTCATCTTATGATACTTGCCAGTCTTGTCTCAAAGGTAAAATGACCAATACTCCGTTTACTGAAAACAGAGAAAGAGTTATTGAACTCTTGGGACGGATACATGATGATGTATACGATCCTATGTCTACAAATGCCAAGGTTGGTTCTTTGTACTTCATTACATTCATCGACGATCTCTCAAGATTCGGACATATGTTCCTGTTGAAACACAAGTCTGAAACTTTTGAGAAATTCAAGAAATATAAGTTTGAAGTTGAGAACCAGACGGGTAAAAGTATTAAGTCTTTCGATGTGATCGAAGAGGCGAATACTTGGGCATGGAGTTCCTGGATTTTCTAAACGGAGAATGGGATTCTCTCTTGGCTTACTCCTTCGTATACACCACAGCACAACGGTGTATTGGGACGGAGGTATCGTACCTTATTAGATATGGTGTGCTCTATGATGAGTACTGCTGAGTTGCCTGTTTCCCTTTGGTGTTATGCACTTAAGAAGATGCATACCTATTGAATGGGGTTCCATCCAAATCAGTGCCTACCACTCCATATGAGATATGGTATGGAAAGAGACCATGTCTTAAACGAGTTAAGATATGGGGTTGTCCGTCCTGTGTTGAAAAACAATATCCGGACAAGCACGAGGCAAGGTCGGTTCTGTATAAGTTTGTTAGGATATCCTAAACATTTCTGAGGGTATATCTTCTACCACACTGAGAAGCAAAAGGTGTTTTGTTTCTCAACATGCCAACTTTTTTAGAAAAGGAATTTCTTATGAAGAAATTAGTGGAGATGAGGTAGAACTGGAAGGAGTTCCAGCTAGACAAACTAACAGCTGATGATTTGGTGAAACCAAAGGATTCAATAGTCTCCAACGAGAATTAGCCACTCAGCGAATCTAGTAAGGTTCCTCATCCACCTGAGAGATATTACAGTTTCCTCGGTGACGGTGGGAGCGAGGATTGCATCATGGTAGATGATGACCCAACCAGGTTTAGGCAGGCCATCACGAGTGGGGACTCTGTGAATTGGATGGATGCTATGCAATCAAAGATGGAATCCATGTACACCAACAAAATATGACTTTGCATGTTGCGCCTGAAGGGGTAAAACCCATTGGGAGCAAATGGATCTTCAGAAGATTCTTGGTATAGATGGAAAAGTTGAGACTTTCAAAACTACGCTTAAGTCCATCAGGATTAAAGCAAGCATCGCGGAGTTGGAATATCTGTTTTGATGTGACAGTCAAAGAGTTTGACTTCATCAAAATGGTAGATGAACCTTGTATATACAAGAAGGTTGTAGAAAGTGAGGTCGTCTTACACGTATTGTACGTAGATGACATACTCTTGATAAGAAATGGTTTCCTATGCTACACTCGGTCAAGCTCCTCTTATCACGAGGGTTCTCCATGGAAGATTTGGATGATACCTACTACATCTTATGGATTATGATCTATGGCGATAGATCTAAGTAGATGTTGGGAGTGTCCCTAATCCAGGTACATTAACACATACTAAAGGGGTTTAGTATGGAAGATTCTAAGCGTGGTGGTTCTCCCACGAACTCATGGATCACTCTCTCCAAAAAGATGTCTCCCAAGACTGATTTGGATAGAGCTCGCGTGCAAGGGATACCCTATGCTTCGACAGTAGGCTCTATCATGTGTGTGATGTTATGTACCAGACCAGATGTAGCTAACTCACTAGGTGTAGTGATCAGGAATCAATCGGATCTTAGGAAAATCACTGGACAGCTGTGGAAGACATTCTTAAGTACTTGAGAAGCACTAAAAGAATGTTCTTGGTTCGAGCTTCCAAAGTGATAAGGTCGACTGAAAGTTAGTCACGGGCATTGTTTTTACCCTCACTGGAGGGACGGTATGTTGGAAGAGTTCCAAGCTATATACCGTGGCAAACTAGACGATAAAGGCTGAATACATTGCTACCAATGATGCTGCCAAAGTGGCTGTCTGGGTATTTCTTGTTCATGAGATGAACATGGTTCCTACCATTGAGCGTCCAATAACTGTTATTGTGATAACAATGGAGTTGTGGCTTTGTCCTAGGAACGCCGGTCCCATCAGCAATCCAGACATATTCTGAGGTAAGTATCACCTGATCAGGGAGATAATTGATCTCCCGGGGATCGAGGTCAGGAGAGTTGAAGCGAAGGATAACACGGCGGATCCACTCACAAAGGCCTTTCCCTAGAGAGACTTCTATAGGACGTTGAGTATGAGATACTACAACAAATGACCTTAGTGCAAGTGAGAGATTGTTAGTTATATGTATGCCCACGAGGCCATTACTGTTAGTTATATATATGCCCTAGAGGCCATTAGTGTACATGCGATGTATATTGTAGTGGATGCTTGGACATATATATAGAGGACTTTCTTGCACGATATGATAGTATGCTATCTGTTTGCACTTTATCTTAACATGTACACTTATTATCTCTCTATTACATGTTGATAAAGCCCTTAAGACGAGTACTTGACTACCAGGATTATGATGCAGATCATACTAGTGGGGACATGGTAGTCGGTAAGTACATCCTTCAAATGTTCCTAATCGAGGGAGTATCGAGATAGGGCATCGATACTTCAGAGTAGACTAGCGTATACGCTTCTCGACCCATATGATGGGCGATGGATGATCCCATATCCATTGGTGTTTGACATCAGAGAAGGTATACGGGTGCTCAGTGGAGACTGGGTACACTGAACGGACTCGCCGAGAACTCCTAGATAGTATTATACCTATCGTCAGATAGCAGTTCTCTGGTGACACTGGTACAGGTTAGTCTGTAGACCCGAGATCGTCATAGAGTCTTGTGTAATTCCTACTATGCTTTGATTTCTACCCTACCACGGTCAAGAGATCGTGCAAAAAGGTGGTTTTTGGGTACAGTCCCGAGTCACATGGAGGCAATGAGTGATAGGAGGGGTTTCGTATCTCCCGGTATTGGGAGTTTATGTTGCGCTATGCTCGATTGGCCATAACAGGAAATCCCTGGCCAGGGTTGCTAGATTTGCTGGTAAGTGTTACCAGTAGTTTCTCGAACCGTTATGGACCTTGCATCGGCATGACTTATAAGGCTATTGGGGTTTGAAGTTATACCACCCCTAGGCTGTGATATGCGACATATCAGACGAAGAGACCGGACTATACGGTAGTGTTACTGATTGGATTCACAGGAGTATGAGCAGGCTTTCTTGTTGTTCTTCTGATCGCTCAATACCCGGGTGGCTGTTACGTTTAGCAGACCGCTTGCGGCTTATGGGTGTTTGATATGATCATCACCTACTGCTGGCGTATTGACGAGTCTTTAGAGTCCTACACAGAGGTTTCCTGGTTCATGCGAAACGGAGTAGGAGCACATATGCGATATGTGCGGGACCGAGAATGATACGAGTATGTGATACCGTATTGTATTCTCACGATATGTGATATCGGGCGGGTATATGTGATATAGTCGGGTTATCGGATCAAGTGCTGATTCGATAAGTTGTTACATTAAATATTAGTCGGTTATATCTGCTATAGCCGGATTATTAAATCAAGTATTGATTTAATGATTTAATGTATAATTATATTTTTGATATTTTAATTTACATTAACTTGTATTATCTCACTTGTGATTTCTTTTCTCACTTGATTTTGTGCATGTGTATATATATATGATATATATAAGTGTACAAAGTTTTGTGTCATGCTTGATGATACAAGATTCATGGGTGTGTGTATGACTTACACCATGCTAAGTGATAATCTAGGATTTTAATTTCTTAAGTAATTCAAAATTGGTAGCATTTGGTCATGGCTAGAAACTTGGAGAAGCTTTGCTAACCATTGACTAAGTCCACAAGTTTTGTTTTACTAAAGATATTTATAAACCCAACCATTACACTTAGACATGGTTAACACTCTACAAGGGTTAGGGTATATCATATACTCACCATGGTTGATTTTCTAACCTCATGAGTTTTTATTATTATTCATCTCTCTTCATCTTCTTCATGAGCTCAAGAAAAAGGTTTTCTAGGGTTTTGAGAGGTGATGAAATATTGTGAGAAAAATAAATCTAAAATGAGCAAAATTCCTACTTCATCATCCTCTACTACTAACCATTTGGTATAGGGTGTTTGCTTCACTAATTCCACAATTAGTGAAGAGCTAGCTTGGGTTAGTGTCTTCTCGACGTAGATCATCTTCGGCCTCGAAGACTTCGATGCAAGCTTGTTCATTTCTTCATGGGAGCCTCTCTAGAGTCCGGGAGTTCATGATCGCAGGGAAGGGATTACTACACGGAGCTATTGAAGTGAAGTACAAGTCTACAAAGGTTGTATTCCTTGTTCACTTTAGTTGCAGAGGTGTTTGCATTCGTTTCGTCGGATTTTCTAGTTTCGATTCTAGGGTTAGGGTTTACTAGAACGACAAATTTTTAAAATTAGCATGGACGATGCCTCCCAAAAACTTGGTGTCGTGCTAGGCAACCCAGCAGTGGTATCAGAGCCATGCTAGAAAATCAGACAATGTTTGCTAGGATTACAAAACCGAAACTACTCCGAAACACCTGATACGATAACTTAGTTTCTGTCGATTTTAAAAGTTCTTCAAAAAAGATTTTAAACAATTGCAGAATGTTATATCTGATATGACATGAACACAGAAGAAATTCGAGGCAATTTGGAGAAATTTGGGCCGGCCACATGCATGGAAAATCCGGTGTGCTCGGTTTTTTCATGGGCATTTGTCTTCAAATTTCTTTTGTGTTCCAGTCTCTGGGTTTTGGTGTTTCAGGTATTGTTTGTTTTTGCTAAATTTTCATGTGATGTTAACTTTCTGCAAAAGAAATTCGGAGTGTTTCGTAATCATAATCCTAACATGTATTCGGGTTATTTAGACGATGTTAAAAAGTTCGTACGGATATCAATAACCCAATTTTTCAGAAATTTTCAGAAAATCTTGCAAGCGATTCTGTTGACCCTCTAGAAGAACGAAACCTTAACTCGATTATGTGACCGTCAGAACCACCATCAAACCCTAGGTTTTGTGGTAGTTCAGCGGTGCCACTTGTGAGGCATTGGCTGACCCTTCTACGGCTGGTTCATAGGAGCTGTGGCAGTTTCTGGGTACTTTTTGAACTCCGCTCAAGTGTTGAGCTTATTGGGATATTTTGGGTGCTTGCTTATTCGATCGAAAAGTTTAACTTCGTCTAGTTATCTGTGATTGTGATACAATACTTGGAATCCACAAAAGTAGTTATGTGATAACTAGTTTGAATTTTATAAATCTAGCAGTTTAGTTTCATTTGATCGGTTGCCACGGAATTTTGATGTGGATCAAAAGTCTGTCGCAATTACGTAGTGTACGCGTATACTCGTTGGGTAACTTTACTAGATAGCCATACCCCATAGCCCCGACCAAGTGGCTGTAGGAGAACCCCGTCGCCAAAAGCATCCGTTCGGGTGCTTGCGATGTTCCGCCTTAGTGCACTTCGTCGACGGCATCGGCGGGAGCGGCCGTCTGCTAAAGTTTCCGACGAGCATTAGATCAGGTTATCGGGAATCTTGTTGAATTACCCGACAGGTTATTGGAAAGTGTTTTCAATATCGAGACTAAAATGCGGGGTTTATAATTGTTAGGCATGTGAGGTCTAAGGAATTCATTTGGTTGGGCATGAAATCCAAAGTATGTGATACATTGGGTTTATGATGTCTAAGGTGGTTGCGGATTCTAATTGTTGTAGTTTTTCACTTTCTTTTCTGCGACCGTAAGTGTAATATGTGGTGTATCGCCGGTTTCATTGCTATATGCCAACGACAATTGGGATACGAATATTTAGTTACGTTGATGACATGTGATGTTATGTGTTGCTGTGATATGTTATATTGGATCGTCGTGTTTTGAATAGCCGGGGGTTTTATGTGAGATGAGGGTTTTTATTTTCACTCATGTAAAATTAATTGTATGTAGTATTCTTTTATTGGGGCACTTCCGGGTTGAGGATGATGTCACCATTGTATATTATTTACTTTTCCGCATTAGGATAGACCCAAGGCGGGGAGCATAAGTAACCGGGTTCTAGGGTCTAGTGGGAGACCGTCTCGAGGAGTCGAGACCGGGTCTCCTAACTCTAGAATTGGTAGGGTTGCTTGCCGCTCTCGTAGGGGTCTAGGGATGTGGGTTTTGCTATTCATCGAGACCGTGGAATCCGCGTTTTTACTGGCTTAAATAAAACACGGAATTCCTTGTATATCCAATATTTCATATATGATTCTTCTGCTGATGATATTTTGTGATGTGATCACTCGATATGTTCTGAGACGAATGCCAATATTATATATTGAGATATAATTAATATTGCTACTTTCGTTTCATATGTGATGCTTGGGAAGCATAATTTGATGGAACTTCATTAATGAGATTAATGAAATAAAAGAAACCGAAAGATGTTGTAGAAAATTGTTTAAAAACTAGTAGCTGTAGTTCTTGCTTTGCATGGCGGTATTCCTTGTAGAATATCCATCACCTTATTCGATAAAGAAAGAGCCGAGATCCCTTCACCGGGAGTGACCTCTTTAGCGAAACTAGCAGATGCTACAACCCACAATGATTTGTCTTTTGAATGCTTCTATAGTTTTTGCTTCGCATAGTGGTATTTGTGAAATATCCTGCACCTCATTCGATGAGGAAAGAGCCGAGATCCCTTCTCCGGGAGTGACCTCTTTAGCAAAACTAGTAAAACCCTCAAAAACACTCCTTTTAAAATTCACTCGATTCTACAACGATATCAAGTTCATTACGCAAAAGGTTTTCTTAAAAAACTGTCGTAGCCCTCCGTCATTTTAGATAAGTAGTATTTACTATTCGTGCTGCGTTTGTTGACCTTGTCAAGGCGTAGTGTGCGGTAGCTGATTAGTGCTTATCTGCTACCATATGATGCGATTGGATTAGGGTAGTCGTGCGGCCTTGTTGACCTTGTCAAGGGTCATGCGGGTGGGTTTAATTCAATCAGGAAATGACGGGTTGAACTTGACATACGGTCTATGGTTTGTTGACCTTGTCAAGGTCATAGATCGCTTGGGGCAAAATTTTATCGGGAATTTCATGTGTTAAAATTTGCAATGAGATTGTATACCTTCTATGGGATAGTTGGATCCCAATACCCACTGTGAGTAAGAGTTACTCCTGGGAGAGTTTTCCACATTACAATTTGCCGATCAAGTAGGTGTCTAGAAAGGTGTTAACGGGGTTACGCCCCTGGGAAAACGAGGTTTATTTTAATTAGGTCCTTGCGAAAGCACGGAGAACCTCCCTCAAAGTACCGACACTGGCCTGACCGAAAGATTGACGAACTTGTAGGGTGTAATTAATCCCGTCTAGTCTTATCTTTTAGGGTTTGAAGGAAGATTTGACTAAAACAGTGGGAGCCATTATGATTAGATAAAATAATAACCAATCTAATCCTGCAAGAGCGCACGCAGAGTGTTTTCTTCTCTCTCTCTCTCCCGGTAGCGACCATGTCACGCCTTAATCAAGATAATAAAATGGATGCGTTAACCGAACCGGCTTATTATACTGAGCTAGGGAACGTTGGTTCCACTCTATCTTATAATTGTTATAAGTCCGAGCAGGAAATAGGGGAATATCCGTATTCCCATGCCACCCAATTGAAGATTAAGCATGTTGATGCGTATTCTTCGGGTGTGCTTATTACCGAGAATTGTTTCTCAGTATCCTCTACGTCCTAGGTATGAGATACCGGATCAGGATCCCATATATGTAAGAGTTACTTGGGCTACAGAAAGGTAGAGAACTGAGAATGGGTGATATATCTCTAAGAGTTAGAGAATGGTGCAATTGTTGCAGCCAAGTCAGTTGGCAGATATCACCTTGTATTACCAAAAAGTTAATACATTGATTCTGAACAAATGTCATTAGATACCGAACCTGATATACAACATTAAATCAGTTTCTTTATTAAAGTTAAAGAAGGATATAATTTTGTATTGGAGGATAATGTTGTGAACATTTTCCCGAATCAAGAGTTGATTGGATCATGCACGTTATGAAATGGCATATACGTTCTAAATCAAACCACAGTTCAAAGTATATAGAACACACATAAGAGGACTAGTTCAGAAATGAACGAATCCTTCTTGAGGCATTGTTGACTAGGTCATATCAATGCGACACGACGAGCTAAGTTACATAAGGATAAATATGAGAATCTGTTCGAATTTTCATCTTATGATACTTGCCAGTCTTGTCTCAAAGATAAAATGACCAATACTCCATTTACTTGAAATAGAGAAAAAGTTAGTGAACTCTTTGGACGGATACATGATGATGTATGCGGTCCTATGTCTACAAATGCCAGGGTTTGTTCTTAGTACTTCATTACATTCATCGAATATCTCTCAAGATTCAGACATGTGTTCCTGTTGAAACACGAGTCTGAGACTTTTGAGAAATTCAAGGAATATAAGCTTGAAGTTGAAGAACCAGACGGGTAGAAGTATTAAAGTCCTTCGATGTGATCGAGGAAGAGTATACTTGGGCATGGAGTTCCCGAATTATTTAAAGGAGAACATGATTCTCTCTCAGCTTACTCCTTCGAGTACACCACAGCACAATGGTGTATCGGGGCGGAGGTATCGCGCCCTATGAGATATGGTGCGCTCTATGATGAGTACTGCTGAGTTACATGTTTCCTCTTGGTGTTATGCACTTGAGAAGCTGCATACCTACTGAATGATGTTCCGTCCAAATCAGGGCCTACCACTACATATGAGATATGGTGTGGGAAGAGACCATGTCTTAAAAGAGTTAAGATATGGGGTTGTCCGGCCTATGTTGAAAGGCAGAATCCGGACAAGCTCGAGACAAGGTCAGTTCTGTACAAGTTTGTTTGGATATCCCGAACATTCCCAAGGGAATATCTTCTACCACTCTGAGGAGCAAAAGGGTTTTGTTTCTCAGCATGCCACCTTTTTAGAAAAGGAATTTCTTGTGAAGAAATTTGTGGACATGAGGTAGAACTGGAAGGAGTTCCAGCTAGACAAACTAACAGCTGATGATTTGGTGAAACCAAAGGATTCTATAGTCTCCAACGAACCTCAGCCTCTCCGCGAATCTGGTAGGGTTACTCATCCACTTGAGAAATACTACGGTCTTCTCAATAACAGTGGGAGCATGGATTGCATCATGTTTGATGATGGCCCAACTAGGTTCAGGAAGGCCATCACGAGTGGGGACTCTGTGAAAAGGCTGGATGCTATGCGATCAAAGATGGAATCCATGTACACCAACAAAGTATGACTTTGATTATTGCACCTGAAGAGGTAAAACACATTGGGAGCAAATGGATCTTGAGAAGATTCTTGGTGTAAATGGAAAAGATGAGACTTTCAAAGCTATGCTTAAGACCATCAGGATCAATGCAAGCATCGCGGAGTTAGAACATCTGTTTTGATGTGGTAGTCAAAGAGTTTGACTTCATCAAAAAGGTAGATGAATCTTGTATATACAAGAAGGTTGTAGAGAGTAAAGTTGTCTTCCACGTATTGTACGTAAATGACATACTCTTGATAGGAAATGGTTTCCTATACTACACTCAGTCAAGCTCTTCTTGTCACGGAGATTCTCAATAAAAGATTTGGATGATACCTACTACATCTTGTGGATTATTATCTATGGTGATAGATCTAAGTGGATGTTGGGAGTGTCTCAAATCCAGGTACATTAACACCATACTAAAGGGGTTTAGTATAGATGATTCTAAGCGTGGTGGTTCGCCCACTTACTCATGGATCACTCTCTCTAAAAAGATGTCTCCCAATACTGATTTGGAGAGAGCTCGCATGCAAGGGATACCCTATGCTTCGGATGTAGACTCTATCAGAGTATGCGATGTTTTGTACCAGACCAGATGTAGATGACTCACTAGGTGTAGTGATCAGGAATCAATCAGATCTTGGGAGAATCGCTGGAAAGCTGTGGAGGACATTCTTAAGTACTTGAGAAGCACTAAAAGAATGTTCTTTGTTCGAGCTTCCAGAGTGATAAGGTCGACTGAAAGTCAGTCACAGGCATTTTCTTTACCCTCAGTGGAGGGACGGTATGTTGGAAGAGTTCCAAACTAGATACCGTGACATACTAGACGATAAAGGCTGAATACATTGCTACCAATGATGCTGCTAAAGTGGCTGTCTAGGCATTTCTTATTCATGAGATGAACTAGGTTCCTACCATTGAGCGTCCAATAATTGTTATTATGACAACAATGGAGTTGTGGCTTTGTCCTAGGAACACCGGTCCCATCAGTATTCCAGACATATTCTGAGGCAAGTATCACCTGATCAGGGATGGTTGATCTCCGAAGGATCGAGGTCAGGAGAGTTGACACGAAGGAGAACACAGCGGATCCACTCACAAAGGTCTTACCCTTAGAGAGACTTCTATGGGGTGGTTGAGTATGGGATACTACAACCACTGCTATTTTGTTGTGTATTGGATAATACAGCAGATGGCCTTAGTGCAAGTGGGAGATTGTTAGTTATATGTATGCCATAGAGGCCATTACTGTACATGCGATGTATATTGTAGTGGATGCTTGGACATATATAGAGAGGACTTTATTGCTCGATATGATAGTATGCTATCTGTTTGCACTTTATCTTAACATGTACACTTATTGTCTCTCTATTACATGTTGATAAAGCCCTTAGGATGAGTACTTGACTACCAGGATTATGATGCAGATCATACTAGTGGGGACAGGGTAGTCGGTAAGTACATCCTTCAAATGTTCCTAGTCAAGGGAGTATCGAGACAGGGCATCGATACTCCAGATACGCTTCTCGACCCATATGATGGGCGATGGATGATCCCATATCCATTGGTGTTTGACATCAGAGATGGTATACCGGTGCTCAGTAGAGACTGGGTACACTGAACGGACTCGCCGAGAATGCCTAGATGGTATTATACCTATCGTCTGATAGCAGTTCTCTGGCGACACTGGTACAAGTTAGTATGTAGACCCGAGATCGTCATATAGTCTTGTGCGATTCCCACCATGCTTTGATTTCCACCATACCACGGTCAAGAGATCGTGCAAAAATGTGGTTTTTGGGTACAGTCCCGAGTCACATGGAGGCAATGAGCGATAGAAGGGGTTTCGTCTCTCCCGGTATTGATACATATAATATTAGTCAGTTATATGTGATATAGCTGGATTATTAAATCAAGTGTTGATTTAACAATTTAATGTATAATTGTATATATGATATGCTAATTTACATTAACTAA
Organism: Agapanthus africanus; assembly: GCA_030015575.1. Taxonomy (NCBI): domain Eukaryota; kingdom Viridiplantae; phylum Streptophyta; class Magnoliopsida; order Asparagales; family Amaryllidaceae; genus Agapanthus; species Agapanthus africanus. Next base: position 173,445,848 of record JASDDO010000016.1, on the reverse strand, counting down.
TATTTGCTCACTTATACATTTTTTTCTCACATGTGCACACTTAATATATATATGATATATATTATTTGTGTTTTCTTTTTGTCATGCTTGATTATACATGCAACATGGGTGTATGAGACTTACACCATACTTGAGATAATATTAAGGTTTTTATTTATTTAAGTAATTCAAAATTGAGTGGATTTTTGTCATGGTTAGAAGCTTGGAGAAGCTTGTGATGACCATTGACTTAGTCCACCAATTTTGTTTTTCCTTAGATATTTATTAACCTAATCCTTATCTACAACCATGGTTATGTCTCTACAAAGGTTAGGTTATATGAGATATTTTCTCACCCATGGTTGCCATTCACTCTCTCATCCATTAACTCTTCATCTTCTTCATCATCAAGAGCCAAGGTCTGTAGCTTTTGAGGAAGTGAAGAAAAATAGTGAGAAAAAGAATTCTAAAGTGAGCAAAATTCCAACTTCATCATCCTCTGCTAGATTAGCTATTTAGTTTAGGGTGTTAGCTTCACTATTCCCTAATTAGTGAAGATGTAGCTTGAGTTGGTGTCTCCTCAAAGTAGATCATCTTCGGCCTCGAAGATCATTGTGTAAGCTCGTTCATTTCGACTAGTGGAGCCTACGGAGAGTCCGGATCACCACTACTTAGAGCGAAGCGACTTCTACACGGAGCATTTGAAGTGAAGGACCGGTCTACAAAGGTTGTATTCCATATTCACTTAGATGTAAAGTTGTTTACATATTGTATTGTCTAATTCTCAAGTTAAGATTCTAGGGTTATGGTTAAGTAGCTTGGTAAATTTTTGAAAATGGCATGGACGATGCCTCCCGAAACCTTGTTGTCGTGCTAGGTAACCCTACAGTGGTATTAGAGCCAGGTTAGAGAATTAGACGATGTTTGTTAGATTACGAAACCGAAACTACTCCGAAACTTAAAACATTGAAATCTAGCTTCTGTCAAATATTTTAAGTCGTCGAAAAAAAAATTTAGCAACTGCAGAATGGTATATGAGATGTAACATGAACACTGGACAAAAATGAACACATTTGGCCGAATTTGACCCGGTGAGAAGGCCTAAATTTCCGAGCTGGCCGGCCTATATGTTGCTTCTGGGGTTCATTTTTGTTCTGTGTTCTAGTCTCTGGGTTTTGGTGTTTCAGGTGTTGCTTGTTTTTTTTCTAAAATTGCATGAGATGTTATTTTTTCTATAAAGGCAATTCGGAGTGTTTCGTAGTCATAATTCTAACAATATTTCTGGTTTTTTAGACGGCGTTAAATATTTCGAACGGATATCAATAACCCAATTTTTCCCTCGACGGAAAATTTTTCAAGAGTTCGATTTTTTCCAAGTTAAAGAACATTCAAAAATCATGCAAGTAATTCGATGGACCCTCTAGAAGAACGAAACCCTAACTCGATTCTATGATCGTAAGAACCGCCACCAAACACTAGGGTTTGCGGTAGTTCCGCGGCGCCTTAGGTGGTGCAAGGGTTGAACCTTCTACGGCTGGTCCTAGGTACTGTGGCATGTACTGAGTATTTTTAAATTACACTCAAGTGTTGAGCTCTTTGGGAAATTTTGGGAGTTTGTTGATTCGATCGGAATGTTTAACATCGTTTATCTTTTTCTGGAATGTGATACAATATTTGGAATTCATATTGTTAGGCATGAAATCCAAAGTTTGTGATATTTCGGGTTTATGATGTCTAAGGTGATTGTGGATTCCAAATGTTGTAGTTTGACATTTTCTTTTATGCGAACGTAAGTGTAATTTGTGATGTATCGCCGGTTTCATTGCTATATGTCAACGACAATTGGGATACACATATTTACTTACGTTGATGACATGTGATGTTATGTGTTGTTGTTATATGTTATATTTGATCGTCATGTTTTGAATAGCCGGGGGTTTTATATGATATGAGAGTTCTTATTTTCATTCAGGTAAAATTCATTGTATGTAATATTCTTTTATTGGGGCACTTCCGGGATGAGGATGATGTCACCATTGTTGTATATTATTTACTTTACCGCATTACGATAGACCCAAGGTGGGGAGCACAACTAACCGGGTTCTAGAGTCCAGTGGGAGACCATCTCGAGGAGTCGAGACCGGGTCTCCTAACTCTAGAATTGGTAGGGTTTCTTGCCGCTCTCGTAGGGGTCTAGGGATATGGGTTTGGCTATTCATCGCGACCGTGGAATCCGTGTTTTATACTGGCTTAATTTAAAATACGGAATTCCTGGTATATCCAATATTTCATATGTTATCTTCTGCTGCTGATATTCTGTGATGTGATCACTTTATATGCGTGAGACGAATGCTTTATTATTATATATATGATATATAATAAACGTTGCTTATGTTTTGCACCCGCGCTAGTCCCGCCCCGCTATGTCGTTAGTTAAGTAACCTAACGGTGCATAACGGGACACTGTGGCGAATGCGGATGGCATAAGCATACGTTGTATTTTTGTTTCTTCTATGATGCTTAGGAAGCATAAATGATGGGACTTCATTAATGAGATTAATGAAAGAAAAGAAACCTAAAAGATGTTGTAGAATCAAATTTTCAAAAAGGGTAGCTCTAGTTTTTGCTTTGCATAGCGGTATTCCTTGTAGAATATCCAACACCTTATTCGATAAGGAAAGAGCCGAGATCCCTTCACCAGAAGTGACCTCTTTAGCGAAACTAGCAGATGCTATAACTCACTCGGTTTTGTTTTTTATTGCTTCTATAGTTCTTGCTTTGCATAGTGATATTTGTGAAATATCCTGCAACTTATTCGATAAGGAAAGAGCCGAGATCCCTTCACCGGAAGTGACCTCTTTAGCGAAACTAGTAAAAACCTAAAAAACACTCCTTTTCAAAATCACTTGTTTCTACAACGATATCAAGTTCATTACGCAAAAAGGTTTTCATAAAAACCTGAAGTAGCCCTCCGTCATTTCAGATAAGTAATATTTAGTATTCGTGCTACGGTAGTTTGGCCTCCGTCAAGGCGTAGTGTACGGTAGATGATTAGTACTTATCTGTAGCATGAGATGCGATTGGATTAGGGTATTCGCACGGCGTTGTTTGGCCTCCGTCAAGGGTCGTGCGGGTGGGTCTAATTCAATCAAGAAATGAACGGGTTGAACTTGACTAGCGCCCTATGGCCAGTTTGGCCTCCGTCAAGGTCATAGGACGCTAGGGGTAAAAAGTATTATCGGGAATTTCATGTTTTGAAATTTGCAATGAGGTTGCATACCTTCTATGAGATAGTTGGATCCTGATACCCACTGCGAGTAAGAGTTATTCCTGGGAGAGTTTTACACATAACAATTAGCCGATCAAGTAGGTGTCTAGAAAGGTGTTAACGGGGTTACGCCCTTGGGAAAACGAGGTTTATTTTAATTAGGTCCGTGCGAAAGCACGGAGAACCTCCCTCAAAGTACCAACACTGGCCTGGCTGAAAGATTGGCGAACTTGTAAGGTGTAATTAATCCCGGCTAGTCTTACCTTTGAGGGTTTGAAAGAAGATTTGATAAAAACAGTGGGAGCCATCCCGATTAGATAAGATAATAAACCAATCTAATCTTGAAGAGCATATGATAAAGTGTTTTCTTCTCTCTCTCTCTCCAGGTAGCGACCATTTCAGGCCTTAATCAAGATAATAATATGCATGTATTGACCGAACCCGCTTGTTATACTGAGCAGGGGAACGTTGGTTCCGCTCAAACTTATAATTGTTATAAGTCCGAGCAGGGAATAGGGATATATCCGGATTCCCACGCCGCCCAAACGAAGAATAAGCATGTTGATGCATCTTCTTCGGGTGTGTTAGTTACCGAGAACTGTTTCTCAGTACACTCTATGTCCTGGGTATTGGGTACTGGATCGGGATCCCACATATGTAATATATTACATGGGCTAAGGAAAGGTAGAGAACTGGGAATGGGTGATCATTCCGTAAGAGTAGGGAATGGTGCAAATGTTGTAACTAAAGCAGTTGGCGAATATCACCTTGTATTACCAAATGGTAATACATTGATTCTGAACGAATGCTATTACATACCGACCCTGATATGCCATCTTATATCAGTTTCTTTATTAAGTAAAGAAGGATATAATTTTGTAGTGCAGGATAATGTTATGAACATCTTCCTGAATCAAAAGTTGATTGGATCAGGCCCGTTAAATAATGGCATATACGTTCTAAATCAAACAACAGTTCTTAATGTACAAAACACACACAAGAGGAAGAATTCAGAAATGAACGAATCCTTCTTATGGCATTGTAGACTAGGTCATATCAATGCGACACTACTAGCTAAGTTACATAAGGATGGATATTTGAATCCGTTCGAATTTTCATCTTATGACACTTGCCAGTCATGTCTCAAAGGCAAGATGACCAAAACTCCGTTCACTAGACACGGAGAAAGAGTTACGGAACTCTTGGGACTGATACATAGTGATGTATGTGGTCCCATGTCTACACATGCCAGGAATGGTTCCTCGTACTTCATTACATTCACTGACGATCTCTTAAGATACGGACATGTGTTCCTGATGAAACACAAATCTGAAGCTTTTGAGAAATTCAAAGAATATAAGCATGAAGTCGAGAACCAGACGGGTAAAAGTATTAAAATCCTACGATCTGATCGAGGAGGAGAATACTTGAGGAATGAGTTCCTGGACTATCTAAAAGAGAATGGGATTCTCTCTCAGCTTACTCCTCCGTATACACCACAGCACAACGGTGTATCGGAACGGAGGAATCACACCCTATTAGATATGGTGCGCTCTATGATAGGCACCGCTGAGTTGCCTATTTCCTTTTGTGGTTATGCGCTTGAGACAGCAGCATATTCCAACCAAATCAGCGCCTACCACTCCATATGAGATATGGAATGGGAAGAGCCCATATCTTAATTTTATTCAGATATGGGGTTGTCCGGCCTATGTGAAGACACAAAATCCGGACAAGCTCGAGGCAAGGTCTGTTCTGTGCAAGTTTATTGGATATCCCAAACATTCGTGAGGGTATATCTTCTACCACTCCAAGGAACAAAAGGTGTTTGTTTCTCGACATGCCACCTTTTTAGAAAAGGGTTTTCTTATGAAAGAAATTAGTGGCAATGAGGTAGAACTGGAAGATGTTCCAGCTACACAAACTGCAACAAAAGATTTGGTGGAACCAGAGGATTCAGTAGTTCCCAACGAACCTCAGCCTCTCCGCTGATCTAGTAGGGTTCCTCATCCACCTGAGAGATAATACGGTTTTCTCATTGATGGTGGAAGCGAGGACTGCATCATGGAAGATGATGACCCGACTAGCTTCGAGCAGGCCATCACGAGTGGGGACTCTGTGAAGTGGCTGGATGCGATGCGATCTGAGATGGAATCCATGTACACCAACAAAGTATGGACTTTGGAAATTGCTCCCGAAGGGGTAGAACCCATTGGGAGTAAATGGATCTTTAAGAAGAAACTTGGTGTAGATGGAAAAGTTGAGACTTTCAAAGCTAGACTTGTTGCAAAAGGTTTTCATTAACGACCAGGTGTGGATTATGATGAAACCTTTTCTCCAGTGGCTATGCTTAAGTCCATCCGGATCCTACTTGCCATCGCTGCATACCATGACTACGAAATCTGGCAAATGGATGTTAAGACCGCCATTCTAAATGGTGATTTAGAAGAGAGCGTGTACATGAATCAGCCAGAGGGCTTCGTAAACAGTGGGAGCAGCGGAAAGGTGTGCAATCTGCTTAAATCCATCTACGGGTTAAAGCAGGCATCACGGAGTTGGAACATCTGTTTTGATGTGGTAGTCAAAGAGTTTGACTTTATCAAAAACTTAGATGAACCTTGTATATACAAGAAGGTGGCAGAGAGTAAGGTTGTCTTCCTCGTATTGTACGTGGATGACATACTCTTGATAGGAAATGATGTTCCTATGCTGCACTCGGTCAAGCTCTTCTTATCACAAAGATTCTCAATGAAAGATCTAGGTGATGCCTCCTACATCTTGGGAATTAAGATCTATAGAGATATATCTAAACGGATACTGGGATTGTCCCAATCCAGGTACATTGGCACCATACTAAAGAGGTTTAGTATGGAAGAATCCAAGCGTGGGAATTTACCCACGATCAAAGGACTTACTCACTCCAAAGAGATGTCTCCCAAGACTGATTTGGAGAGAGCTCAAATGCAAGGGATACGCTATGCTTCGGCAGTAGGCTCTATCATGTATGCGATGCTATGTACCAGACCCGATGTAGCATATTCACTAAGTGTAGTGAGTAGGTATCAAGCAGATCCAGAAGAGAGTCACTGGACAGCTGTGAAGAACATTCTCAAGTACTTGAGAAGGACTAAAGAGATGTTCTTGGTGTATGGTAACGGAGAACTCCAAGTGGAGTCCTTTACCGATTCGAGCTTCCAGAGTGATAAGGACGACTCTAAGTCGGTCTCGGGATTTGTCTATACCCTTAATGGAGGGACGGTTTGTTGGAAGAGTTTCAAACAGGAAACCGTGGCAGAGTCGACGATGGAGGCTGAATACATCGCTGCCAACGATGCTGCCAAAGAGGCTGTCTGGATGAAGAAGTTCATAAACGAACTTGGAGTGGTTCCGTCCATCGAGCATCCAATACCTTTGTATTGCGATAACAATGGAGCAGTGGCTTTGGCAAAGGAACCCAGGTCCCATCAGCGATCCAGACATATTCTGAGGCGGTATCACCTGATCCGGGAAATAGTTGATCGCCGGGAGATCGAGGTCAGGAGAATTGACATGAAAAACAACACAGCGGATCCACTCACGAAGGACATACCCCAGATACAATTTGAGAGACTCTTCGGGATGTTGGGTATGAGATATACTACAACAACTGGCCTCAGTGCAAGTGGGAGATTGCTAGTTATGTATATGCCATAGAGGCCATTATTGTACATATGATGTATATTATAGTGGATGCTTGAATATATATATATAGAGGAATTTCTTGCTCGACATGATAATATGCTATCTGGTTGCTCTTTGTCTTAACATGTAGACTTGTATTGTGATACTGTCTTGCTCTTACATGTTGATAAAGCCCTTAGGATGTGTACTTGACTACTAGGACTATGATGGAGATCATATTAGTGGGGCCAGGGTAGTCTACAAGTACATCCTATAATTGTTCCTAGTCGAGGGTGTATCGAGACAGGGCATCGATACTCCAGAGTAGACTAGCGTATACGCTTCTTGACCCATATGATGGGTGATGTATGATCCCACATCCATTGGTGTTTGACATCAAAGATGGTATAGGGTGCGCAGTGGAGACTGGGTACACTGAACGGACTCGCCGAGAACTCCTAGTTGGTATTATACCTATCGTCAGATAGCAGTTCTCTGGTGACACTGGTACAGGTTAGTCTGTAGACCGGAGATCGTCATAGAGTCTTGTGTGATTCCCATTGTGCTTTGATTTCCACCTTACCACGTTCAAAAGAACGTGCAAAATGGTGGCTTTTGGGTATAGTCCCGAACACATGGAGGCAATGAGCAATATGAGGTGTTTCGTCTCTCCCGGTATTGGGGGTTCATGTTGCACTGTTCTCGATTGGCTATAACAGGAAGTCCTTGGCCAGGGCTGATATGGAGATCTACTGGTTAGTGTTATCAGTAGTTTCTCAACCCGTTATGAGCCTCACATCGGCACGACTTATCGGTTACAGTGGTCTGACGTTTACCACCCCTAGACTGGATATGCGACATATCAGACGAAGAGACCGGACTGTTACGACATTGTTATTGACAAGCTTTACAGGAGTATGAGCAGGCTTGCTTGTTGATCTTCTGATCGCTTAATACCCGGGTAGCCGTTAAGTCCAGCTAGTACCGCTGACGGCTTGTGGGTTCTTGATATGACCATCACCTACTGCCGGCGTATTGACGAGTCTTCAGAGTCCTACACAGAGGTTTCCTGGCACATGAAAAACGAAGCAGGAGCACATATGTGATATGTGCGGGACCGAGATTAGTACGAGTATGTGATACCGTATTCTATTCTCGCGATAATTGTATTGGTCGGTTAAATGTGATATAGCCGGGTTATCGAATCAAGTGTTGATTCGATAGGTTGATACATATAATATTAATCGGTTATATATGATATAGACGGATTATTAAATCAAGTGTTGATTTAATAATTTAATGTATAATTGTATATATGATATGCTAATTTACATTAACTAATATTTGCTCACTTATGCATTTCTTTTCTCACATGTGCACACTTAATATATATGTGATATATATTATTTGTGTTTTCTTTTTGTCATGCTTGATTATACATGCAACATGAGTATATGAGACTTACACCATACTTGAGATAATATTAATGTTTTTATTTATTTATGTAATTCAAAATTGAGTGGAATTTTTTCATGGTTAGAAACTTGGAGAAGCTTGTGATGACCATTGACTTAGTCCACCAATATTGCTTTTCCTTAGATATTTATTAACCTAACCATTATCTACAACCATGGTTATGTCTCTACAAGGGTTATGTGAGATATTTTCTCACCCATAGTTGCCATTCACTCTCTCATCCATTATCTCTTCATCTTCTTCATCTTCAAGAGCCAAGCTCTCTAGCTTCTGAGGAAGTGAAGAAAAATAGTGAGATAAAGAATTCTAAAGTGAGCAAAATTCCTACTTCATCATCCTCTACTAGATTAGCCATTTAGTTTAGGGTGTTAGCTTCACTAATCCCTAATTAGTGAAGAGTTAGCTTGAGTTGGTGTCTCCTCAAAGTAGATCATCTTCGGCCTCGAAGATCATTGTGCAAGCTCGTTCATTTCGACTAGTGGAGTCTACGGAGAGTCCGGATCACCATTACTTGGAGCGCAGGGATTTCTATACGGAGCATTTGAAGTGAAGGACCGGTCTACAAAGGTTGTATTCCATATTCACTTAGATGTAAAGTTGTTTACATATTGTATTGTCTAATTCTCAAGTTAAGATTCTAGGGTTAGGGTTAAGTAGCATGGAAATTTTTTGAAAATGGCATGGACGATTCCTCCCGAAACCTTGCTGTCGTGCTAGGTAACCCTACATGATATAGCTGGGTTATCGGATCAAGTGTTGGTTCGATAAATTGTTACATTTGATATTGGCCGGTTGTATGTGATATAGCCGGATTATTGAATCAAGTGTTGATTTAATAATTTAATGTATAATTATATATTTGATATATTGAATTACATTAACTAATATTAGCTCACTTATACATTTCTTTTTCTCACTTGTGTGCATATAGTATATATGTGATATATATTAATATACATTTTATTTGTGTCATGCTTGATGTCACATGCTTCATGGGTGTATAAGACTCACACCATGCTTGATATAATGAAGGGTTTTATTTATTTAAAGTTAATCAAAATTAGATGGAATTAAGTCACATGGTTGAACCTTGTAGAAGCTTGTGGAACCATTGATCAAGTCCACTAATTTTGTTTTACTTGTAGATATTTATTAATCTAACCATTATTGTTAGCCATGGTTTATTCTCTACATGAGTTAGTGTATGACACTAACTCACCCATGGATGCTATTCTCACCTCATGAGTTTCATTCTCATCTCCACTTCATCTTCTTCTTCCTCATAAGCTTTCTAGCTTTTGAAATGGTGAAGAAATATTGTGAGAAAAATATATCTAAAGTGAGCAAAATTCCTACTTCATCATCCACTACTATATTAGCCATTTAGTGTAGGGTGTTTGCTTCACTAATCTACCATTAGTGAAAAGGTAGCATGAGCTTGAGTCTCCTCGACGTAGATCATCTTCAGCCTCGAAGACTTCGAGCAAGCTTGTTCATTTCTTCATGTGAACCTTTAGTAGAGTTCGGGTGTTCACTACTTGGAGCGAAGGGACTACTACACGGAGCTTTAGAAGTGAAGGACCGGTCTACAAAGGTTGTATTCCTCATTCACTTAGATGTAAAGCTGTTTACATTGTTGTTTTGTCTAAATCTCTAGTTAAGATTCTAGGTTAGGGTTCTTTAGGATGGCAAATTTTTTAAAACGGCATGGACAATGCCTTCTGAAACCTTGCTGCCGTGCTATGTAACCCTACAGTTGGCTATAGGATCCTCTGTTGGGGACCACATCCTAAAGATGATTACTTCCATCGAAGAGCTTGTGGACCTGGGAACTATGTTGAAGAATGAGTTGTATACCGACTTAATTCTACAGCCCCTTCCCTCCACCTATGCCCAATTCATATTGAACTTCAATATGCAGAAGCTAGAAGTTACACTTCCTGAGCTCCTCAACATGTTAAGGGTGGCAGAGGGAACTATAAAGAAATCCAAGGAAACACCCGTTCTGTTTGTCGGGGAATCATCTTTCGCTAAATCCAAGGCTAAGGCCAAAGGCAAGAAGAAGAAGGCCCCCACCAAACCGAGAGGAGGTGTGCAGAGGGTGCAGGGTAAGGGAAAGGAAAAGATAGGTGGATCAAACACAAAGGAAGAGTGTTTCTACTGTCACAAGAAGGGACATTGGAAGAAGCATTGCCGGGCTTTAAAAGCTAAGAATCAGGACACAAAGCAAGTTGTGACTTCGGCTTCAGGTCTGTTCGTGATTGAAAATGGTTTCTCTATTAACTCTACTTCCTTGGTATTGGTACCGGATCAGGATCTCACATCTAAAATTCTTTGCAGGCGCTGAGAAGCCGTAAAGTTTTGAAGAAAGGTGATATGACCCTCAGGGTTAGCAACGGAACTAGTATGGATACTGTTGCAGCGGGAGAATATCACCTTGGATTGACGAGTGAACGTATTTTGTTGTCACATAACTGATTTTGTGTACCCAGTATGATGTGTAATATTATATCTGTAACTTTATTATCTAATGAAGGATATAATTTTGCACTTGAAAGCAATGTCATAAACATTCACCTAAATCATGAAATGATTGGGTCGGGTACACTGAATAACGAAATATAAGTTCTCAATCAACATCAAGTTTTCAACGTCCAAAACACGCTAAAAAGAAAGACTCTAGAATCAAATCAAGCTTTCTTATAGCATTGTAGACTTGGTCATATCAATGAAACACGATTAACTAAGTTACATAAAAATGGATATTTAGATCCATTTGAATATCAATAATATGCAACTTGTCAATCATGTATCAGAGGAAAGATGATCAAAACTCCATTCACTGGACACTGAGAAAGAGCAACTGAGCTTATGGGACATATACACAATGGCGTGTATGGGCCAATGTCTACGCATGAATGAAGTGGCTATTCTTATTTCATTACTTTTACCGATGATTTCTTAAGGTATGTACATGTATTCTTGATGGAGCATAAATCCAAGGCCTTTGAGAAATTCCAGGAGTATAAGAATGAAGCGGAAAAGCAAACCGGCAAAAGTATCAAGATGCTCCGATCTGATCGGGGTGTGGAATATTTAAGTGCTGAGTTCCTGAAATATCTAAAAGAGAATGGAATTCTGTCACGACCCGAAGTTCGGCCCTTGACCGGCTTTAAGCCACGCTACGTCTACAGACGTAACATGACTAAGTAAGCCGATCCCAGAAATCAAAACCATTAAAATATAGAGTGTTAAAACATTTAATAGAATATTTGTCGAAACATTTAGAAAACTTTAAGTTGTTTAGTAGAAATCCTATTTGGTCCAAGTTATTATTTAAATAATTTTAACCACATTTCTTTCAACAAAATTTGTCCCGAAATCGGGTAAAAGGCGAGATACAAGTAAAAGTAACATGTGAAATAAATAGAGCATCTCAATGGGAGAATCGCGCCCAACGGCGGAGAAATCACCATAATATAATATACGACGCCGAAGCGAAGAATGAGCAGTAAAGTGAAAACAATATCATAAGAGGTAAACCTGCATAAATAAAGTCGGCTCACAACGAGCTCGACACCAGAGTACAAATAAAATACATCGTCCTCACAACTGTTTCTAAGTCAATACATGAAAGTAGATGGAGAGTACTAGATACATCAAGATGTAACTGAAAAGTAAACAGATACCGTACAAAACCCAACTAATGGCAAAAGGGCTAACACGCCTCAGCAATGGTATCTGTGTCAAAAGATGCGGTAAACAGCCAGCCGCGACTACTCCAAAGGGCAACTTGCAAGCACTGTGGCACAACGGGGGTGAGTTGCCAACTCGTGAATAGTAGATAACATATAAAGGTAATCGCGAGTATGCACGTGTTGCGATACTCTAACCTATGCCAACAGATAACATCTATATGATGAACTAAATGCTTACATCAGGCAACAAGTGCAATCTAAAAGTCTTTCCATATGATGTGCAAGATATGCAATAATCATGTCTGATATGGAATCTAACAACCCTATATAACATGAGCAGGGTATGCGATAATCATGTATAGCATGTGTACTATATCAGGTACAATAGGTACAGGATGAGATGTCAATACTAAATGCTGAGTATGGGAATAAATAGTGTCTACACGGAATATCAACGTGGAAAAATGACCGATGTCCATCAATAAACCCAAATCCCAGTAAAACTCAGGCGTCGTCATCCACATCGGCCCTCAAATCCTGTGAATCTCATACTATCGTGAGTGCCCAACATTGGCACCTAAATCTCAAAAAATCAGCCGTGTCCAGCATCGACACGCAAATCCTCCAGTATGGGGCGTCCGTCCATCGGATCTGCCCACGGGCTCCATCTGCGGAATCGGCCCCCGGCAGTACGCATTGTCCCGTATCCATCTATCGACTCTGGTCGGTATCCTCCGGATAATCGCCAGGTCTAACCAATCACCGGTTGGTAGTAATCCCTCCCCCGGGCTCACCGTCTAACAATACGAGTCTTCTCGCCCCGGGGTACCGTACCGGGTCCACCATGTACCCGCAATCGGTGCCTACCTCTCCTCGAATCGGGTATATTCACACAAGCTCTCTGGAACCGAGAAAACTCATGGTGGGCGCACTAAAATATCATATCAAGGGAAACCGGGATTTTAAGCAGTGCGTATTTTCTTAAAATAATACTCCGGTTCCCAAATCCAGTAATAACATAAATCAAGTACAATGCGTAATCCATGCAATGTGTCGTATGACGCTAAGAGTAAAAGAAAGGGAAAACCGCTCTTTTGAAAGATCTAGTTTTGAAAATATCGCTTGCGGTCCCTTAGTTTTAAATCAAGTCAATATCATCCATGTATGTAGCATATGAATATGTGTATAGGTATGGATGTGCGAATGGATAAGTATACAAAGTGAATATAGCAATGTACATATGCACTATTGTAGATATATGATGCATATGTGCCCAAGTAGTGATATATCAATGAAGGTACTCACAAAAGTGCGTATACAGTGTGCATGGTATGAATATCCATATGATAGTATGCGGAAAATCATGACAACGTCAAATAAGCAGAATCAAATATGCGGTTTATAGCGATCCTATAAGGTGAGTGTCATGGCAATCACTAACGGTGTGAGTGTAGCATATAAATCGTGCTCGTGCAACTTGGACCGTTTGTGACAGTGCAGTGTTCTATACTATCAGTATATCTATATATATAAGGAGGTATGCAACTCTCGTATGTCTACATGAACACATAAAACTAACATTCTATCACGCCCTGACGCTTAAAGCCATACGGGCGATTTTCCCGTAGATGTTAAATCTACTCACCTGGTCGTGTGCTAAGTATAGCCGACCACCTGCTTCCCTTTCCTGGCGGCGTCTGACGTACCCGCCTGCGAACCTGGAATTTACACAAGAATCCCAATATAATCAAAATCTCGTAAAACGCGATATCGGAACGAAACGAGAAACTCGCGTCGCGAATTAACGCTCGTGCGCGCAATACGCTGGAACGCGTGTGTGTGTCTAAAACTCAACTCGATACGCCGCGATACGCTGAATCACAGAATCCACTCGCGTATCGCGCAAACTAAAAATACCAGAAACGACATAATGCCCCAGATTTTACCTAGGTTAGAATATTACAAAACTATATATACCATGGACCTAAAAAATGTAGCAGACACCTGTACCAAAAACCCTAGCTCCTAACTCCCTGGTCTGGCCGCAATTTGCGGCCAGAAAGAATTTTCCGGCGGCCGTGGGTTGGAGTGGTGGGGTCTGGCTCTGGTGGTGGGGTCAGGGTGTCACCAGTAGGCTATGGTCCACTCAATTTTATTCAGAACTTACAGGGGTAACAGCAGATCTCAAAAAGCTAAGTTTTGCTCAAAAACGTCAAGTTTTGCACAATTTGAAAACTGAGGGTATTTTAGTGTAATCTGGGGTTTTCCTAGGTTAATTGGCCCTAACAACACTTACTTAGGCTAGTCAACCCAACACTAACATCACTTAAACAAAACTTCACACATATCACCAAAACAAGCACAAAATCTCATATTTTACACTAACCGAAGCTATTTCTATACATAAACTTAGCAAGCTAAGAAGCTAAGCTAAAGAAGTATACCTCACTTGACCCCTACACCAAGGAGAAGAGAAGAAGTGGAGGGAGGGAGTTGCTGCAGCTGCTGGAGCTACCTGAAGCTGCTGCTAGTGCTGCTGCTCACTGCACAGGCTGATGCAGTTCAGGCTGCAGCTTGTGTTATATTTCTTTGTGCTGGTGTTGCTGTTGTTTTGGTGTTGTGTGGTTGCAGTAGATGAAGAAAGAGTTGTTGTAGGTGTGGGAATGGTTGTTTTGTGATGTTGTTTGTGGTTACAGCTGCTGCTGCTGGGGCTGAAAACTGCTGCTGCTGTTACAAGTAGCTAATGCTGTTGTTATTGTTTTTGTTATTGTGTTTGGGGCTGAGGTAGTAGCAGCTACTGCTGTAGGGTTTGAGTGAGAGGGTGAGTGTATGTGTGAGTGAGAGATGTGAGGGATGTGAGTGAGAGGGAGAGTGTGGAGGATATGAAAATGTTTTGAAATGAAAAGGAGGTGACATAAGCTTAGCCACCCCTCTCTCTGTATATATAAATGCTAACAAGACACCCATCATGCCCTCTCTCTCCTCAACCCAAGTCAACCCCAAAACCAATTTGAATTTCCAAAACTAAAAATCTTAATTAAAACTAATTATCTTAACAAAAGGGGTTAGACCACCATGGTTGCCTAAACATGGTTTAATCCAAATTTTAACCCTAGGTTACATGCACATGTTTGTGCAAGCTTAGGAAAATTCTAGAAAAATGTTTATTAATTTTGATAAAACATTTGAAAGTCAATTTGGTAAACTTTATTAAAAAAATTCACTTATTAAAATATAATTAGTTACAAATATATTCCCAATTGTTACAGTCGTCCCCCCTTAAGAAAATTCGTCCCCGAATTTAAAATATATAACTACGCGTACCTTCAAAGAGATGAGGGAATTTCTTCCGCACCTCTCCCTCGGCCTCCCAAGTGATCTCCTCACCATTCGGGCTGCGCCAAAGAACCTTCACCGACGGCAGGACCCTAGATCGAAGTTTCTTCACCTGCCGATCCAATATCTCAACTGGCTGCACGGTGAACGAAAGGTCGGGCTCAAGCTGAATTGTCTGATGCTGGATCGTGTGGGAAGGGTCATGAAGATATCTGCGTAGCATCGATATGTGGAAGATGGGGTGGACATCCGAAAAACTGGGTGGAAAAGCCAAACGATACGCTACTACGCCGACACGCTCGAGGATCTCGAAAGGACCTATGAATCTGGGGCTAAGCTTCCCCTTCCGTGCAAACCTCATCACTCCCTTTATCGGAGAGACCCTCAGAAAAACGCGAACGCCAACCGCGAACTCTAATCTACGGCGGCGTCTGTCAGTATACGATTTTTGCCTGCTCTGAGCCGTCCTCATCCTGTCTCGAATCAGCTGTATCTTTTCGGTCGTCTCATGTACGATCTGTGACCCCAAAATACTGATCTCGCTCAGCTCTGTCCAACAGACGGGCGATCTACATCTCCTCCCATACAAAGCCTCGAAAGGTGCTATCTGAATAGTGTCCTGGAAGCTATTGTTGTAGGAGAACTCTATCAGGGGTAAATGATGATCCCAGCTACCACCAAAGTCTAAAATGCACGCTTGGAGCATGTCCTCGAGAACCTGAATAGTCCGCTCTGACTGTCCGTCGGTCTGCGGATGAAATGCCGTGCTGAAACTCAAACGAGTGCCCAAAGCCTCCTGAAGTCTCTGCCATAATCTGCTGGTAAACTGGGTGCCTCGGTCGGACACAATACACGTCGGGACCCCATGTAGTCGTACAATCTCGTCGATATAAATCTGGGCGTATTGAGCAAATCCGAAAGTCGTCTTTACCGGCAGGAAGTGAGCCGCTTTCGTCAAACGATCCACGATCACCCAAATGGA
This sequence comes from Agapanthus africanus, assembly GCA_030015575.1. Classification (NCBI taxonomy): domain Eukaryota; kingdom Viridiplantae; phylum Streptophyta; class Magnoliopsida; order Asparagales; family Amaryllidaceae; genus Agapanthus; species Agapanthus africanus. The sequence goes on along the minus strand of JASDDO010000016.1, from coordinate 173,429,449 downwards.
GTCATACCCCCGCCTAGTCCTGGGTAGACCCACAACGAAGTCCATCGAAATCTGTTCCCATTTCCACTCCGGAATGGGTAACGGCTGTAGCTCTCCTGCGGGCCTCTGGTGCTCGGCCTTGACTTGCTGACAAGTCAGGCATCTCAATAAGAAATCTGTGATGTCTTTCTTCATTCCGTCCCACCAGTAGACCTCTCTCATATCATGGTACATCTTGGTGGAACCGGGATGGACACTGTACACTGATCGATGTGCCTCCTCGAGAATATCGCGCCGCAATCCCACAGCATCTGGTAGGCACAGTCTAGACCCAAATCGTAACATCCCCTGATCATCGATCACGAACTCGGAGAATCAGCTCTGTCCAATCTGTGCCACGATCTCTGAGCAACGGTCATCCCTGCGTTGTGCCTCATATATACGGTCAAGCAACTATGGGAGTGCACGAACGTGCGCAAGCTGTCCCCCTATCTGCGTGAACTTGAACTGCACTCGGCTGTCGCATAATATCTGCCAATCTGCCGACGACTGCCTCTGTACTGCACTCAAACACGATAGACTACCCTCGGGCCTCCTGTTCAAAGCATCCGCTACTACATTAGCCTTGCCCAGGTGATACAAGATCTCGCAGTCGTAGTCCTTCACCAGTTCCATCCAACGGCGCTGTCGTAGATTCAGGTCTCGCTGCTGAAATATATACTTTAGGCTCTTGTGATCAGTGAATATCTGGCACAACTCGCCATAGAGGTAATGTCGCCAGATCTTAAGTGCAAAGACCACTGCGGCCATCTCTAAATCGTGAGTGGGGTAGTTCTGTTCATGTTTCTTCAATTGCCGGGAAGCATATGCGATCACCCTGCCATGCTGCATCAATACGCACCCTAGCCCCACTCGTGAAGCGTCACAATAGACTACAAACCCGCCTGATCCTGAAGGCAATGATAACACTGGCGCCGTAGTCAAACAAGTCCGTCGCTGCTGGAAACTGTGCTCGCACTCCTCCGTCCAAACGAAAGGAACCCCATTCCGGGTCAAACCAGTTAAAGGTGCAGCAATACGGGAGAAATCCTGTACAAATCGCCTGTAGTAGCCAGCCAGTCCTAGAAAGTTGCGTATCTCAATAACGGATGTAGGTCTGGGCCAACTCCGCACGGCCTCGACCTTCCTCGGGTCTACATATATACCATCCCGTGTAATCACGTGACCCAAGAAGTCAACGCTGTCCAGCCAGAACGCGCACTTAGAGAATTTTGCATAAAGCCGGTGCTCCCTCAAAGTCTGCAGTGTAATCCACAGGTGCTGCTCGTGCTCCTCTCTGCTCCGGGAATACACCAATATATCGTCAATGAATATGATGATGAAAAAGTCGAGATACGGCCTAAATATACGGTTTATCATGTCCATGAAGGCTGCTGGCGCGTTGGTGAGTCCGAACGACATCACCAAAAACTCATAATGGCCATAACGCGTAAAGAAGGCTGTCTTCGGAATGTCCTCCTGTCGAACTCTCAGCTGATGATAGCCTGATCACAAATCGATCCTCGAAAAATATCCTGCCGCCTGAAGCTGGTCGAACAAGTCGTCGATGCGTGGCAACGGATATCTGTTTCGCACGGTCACCCGGTTCAGCTGCCGGTAGTCGATACACAGACGCAAACTGCCGTCCTTCTTCTTAACAAACAGGACCGGAGCACCCCAAGGAGAAACACTGGGTCGAATGAGTCCCTTGTCCAGCAAATCTTGCAATTGACTCTTCAACTCACTAAGCTCCGCCGGGGCCATCCGATAAGGCGGTATAGAAATAGGCCCCGTGCCGGGAATCAAATCAATACAGAACACAACATCACGCTCAGGCGGTATCCCAGGAAGCTCGTCAGGGAATACGTCAGGGAGCTCACATACAATCGGAACCTGACCCAACGGAACCTCTGTGGCTCTAGTATCACAAATATAGGCTAGAAGTCCCTGACATCCCTTCCTCAAAAGCTGTCCAGCGCGAAGAGAAGAAATCAATCCGTGAGGGGCGGCACCACGGTCCCCCAGCACAACAAAAGTCGACTCGCCGGGAAAACAGAACCTAACTGTCTTCACGCGGCAGTCCACAGACGCATAGCACGTGGCCAACCAATCCATGCCCAAAAGAACGTCGAAGTCCAACATCTCCAGAAGGATCAAGTCGACATGCAAATCTCTCTCGCCAATACGGACAACACAAGATCGGAACACGTGCCTAGCAACAAACGACTCTGCCACGGGAGTGGTGTTAGTGTATATGCCCTAGAGGCCATTACTGTATCATACTAGTTTGTATATTACTTAATGGAAGCTTGCAATATTCACCTTGTATATACAATCTTGCTCAAAATAGTAGTATGCTACTTGGTTTGTTTCTACTTCAATGTGTACATGTGTTTATTTTAGTATATCGCCTATACACATTAGTGGAGCCCTTAGGATCTTTGCTTGATTACCAGCGTTGTGATGGCAGTCACACTAGTGGGGCTGGGTAATCTATAAGCACATCCTTATGCAGGTCCCTGGTCGCAGGACTATCGAGACAGGGCATCGATACTCCGGAGTAGACTAGCGCATGCGCTTCTCATCCCAGTGTGGGAGACGGTCTGTCCCACAGCCGTCGGTACGTCGTACTTGAGATAGTATGCGGGTGCTCGTTGGGTTACGAGTACACTGGACAGGACTCGTCGGGAACTGACTAGTTGGTATTATGCCTATCGTCAGTTATCAGTTCCCAGGTGACATGAGTACAGCTTAGTCCGCTGACTTGACACTATCACTTCGCCTCGAGTGTGTTCCCACTGTACTTTGATTACTACCCTACCACGGCTCAAAGGAGTCGTGCAAACAGGTGGTAGTTGGGTGCAGTCCCGAAGCACTTGGAGGCAGTGACGGTTAGACAGGATTCGTCTCTCCCGGTATTGGGGGTTGACATCGCGCTGTGTCTAGGAGAGCCATTACACGAGTAGTCCCTGGCCAGGGCAAACGAGATATACTGGTAGGCTTCTAGTGTTATCTCAGGGTGTTTTGGGCTTCACTCCGACACGACTTGTAACGCTATTGGGGGACTGACGTTTACCGCCCCCTAGGCCCGCCATGCGATGTATCAGACGTACAGACCGGACTGTACCGAGATTGTCACATTCAGGCTCAGTAGGAGTTCAGATGGGTTTCACCTCGTCAGTCTTCTTGTCGGCATCTACCTGGGGACCGTTACGCACAGCTAGTGCCGCTTGCGGTCTGTGGTTAAACCCACTGCCAGCGTAGTGTCGAGTCTTTAGAGTCCCACACAGAAAGCTATTCGCCTTTAGGCAAAAGAGTAGAGGTCGCATGGTTTTGCGACAGGTCGCATGGTTTTGCGACAGGGTTCGGTCACATCCGTGCACTTGTGCACGTACAGTGTCCGGACAGTTTACACTAGAAGGCTTTGGTTTAAGCCAGATCCTAGTGTACCTTTTGGGATTGGATTTATCCAGTTTGTATTCGTGTTCCTCGGAACGCGGATGCGGGTGTGTATGCACAGTTGACGGAGAGACAGAGGCGGAGGATTCTCATTAGGGTTGTTGACCGTTGACAGTTGACTATTGACTTTTTGCTCAACCCTAATGAGAATATGATATGTGATTAACAATTATATTAATTAGGTATTATGGTGACATGGTTGTTGAGTTGTTGACTTTGTTGACTTGTTGACTTTGTTGATCGGTTGACTAGGCTTGACTAGTTGACCATCATGATAACTATAGCTATCATTTCATGGCAAAGACTTTTGCTGGCTTGCTCTTTTGTGTAAAATGAGTGCATGAAATGATATGGCTATGGTTGCTTAAACCATCACATAATACTTGATTGATATGAGGTGTTATGATTGTTTTGGATTATGGGAGCCAAATGAGAAAAGTCTTCTCTCATTCTTTCATACTCATTCTCTCTCTTGTTCTTGAGCTCTCATCTTCCTCCTCTTGCTCTCCCTCTCTTGACTCTATGGTTCACTTGTCTCATGAGTTGAGAACCAAGAACCATAGATAAAATCCCATACAAACTCTTCTCTACTCACTCTAGTTCACAAGGTTTAGCAAACCGAGTGAACTAGTTTCTTCAAAGTTCGAAGAAGGAGCCAAAGATTGAAGCTTTCAGGTGGATCTATCTTCGGCGCAAGGAGACGACGGGGAGAAGCCGATTCGGACGACCATCAAAGCTTGAAGACGAAGGAGTTCGAGAAAAAGAAAGGTATAACCCCCTAACCGAGTAGTTAGCAACTCGTAGTTAGGTTGTTCGTTAGATGTTTAACAAAGATCCGGTTTTGAGTCCATGTTACCACCTCTAAGAAAATCGTTTTTCATCAAATTCCGCATGCCCGACAGTACCGGGAGAGGTTGTTAGTTATGTATATGCCCTAGAGGCCATTGTTGTACATATGATGTATATTATAATGGATACTTGGATATATATAGAGATGACTTTCTTGCTCGTCATGATAGTATGCTATTTGGTTTCACTTTATCTTAACATGTTGACTTGTATTTGTTTACTGTTTTTCTCTCACATGTTGATAAAGCCCTTAGGATCTGTACTCGACTACTGGGACTATGATGAGATCATAATAGTAGGGCCTTGGTAGTCGATGAGTACATCCTATAACTGTTCCTAGTCGAGGGTATATCGAGACAGGGCATCGATACACCAGAGTAGACTAGCGTATACGCATCTTGACCCATATGATGGGCGATGGATGATCCCACATCCATCGGTGTTTGACATCAAAGATGGTGTACGGGTGCTCAGTGGAGACTGGGTACACTGGACGGACTCGCCGAGAACTCCCAGATGGTGATATACCACACGTCAGATGGCAGTTCTCTGGTGACACTGGTACAGGGTAGTCTGTAGACCCGAGATTGTCATAGAGTCTTGTGTGATTCCCACTGTGCTTTGATTTCCACCTTACCACGTCCAAGAGGGCATGCAAAACGGTGGCTTTTGGGTACAGTCCCGAATCACATGGAGGCAATGAGCGATAGGAGGGGATTCGTCTCTCCCGGTATAGGGAGTTGATGTTGTGCTGTGTTCGATTGGCTATAACTGGAAGTCCCTGGCCAGGGCTGATATAGAGATTTACTGGTAAGTATTACTAGTAGTTTCTCGACCCGTTATGAGCCACACATCGACACGACTTATCGGTTACTGGGGTCTGACGTATACCACCCCTAGACTTGATATGCGACATATCAGACGAACAGACCGGACTGTACGGGAGTGTTACTGATTGGATTCACAGGAGAACGCACAGGCTAGCTTGTTGATCTTCTGATCGCTCAATACCTGGGTGGCTGTTACGTTTAGCTGACCGCTTGCAGCTTGTGGGTGTTTGATATGATCATCACCTGCTACCGGCGTATTGACGATTCTTTAGAGTCCTACACAGAGGTTTCTTGGCTCAGGCGAAACGGAGTAGAGGCACATATGTGATATGCGCAGGACCGAGGATAATGCGATATGAGATACCGTATTATATTCTCGCAATATTTAGATATGAACCGGGTCATCGGATCAAGTGGTGATTCGATGAATCGGTACATGATATATTAGTCGGTAATATTCGATATAGCCAGATCGTCGGATCAAGTGTTGATTCGATGATTTAATGTATAATAATATATGTGATATATTGTATTACATTATCTAATATTGGCTTGTTTTATTATTTCATTTTCTCTCTGGATGATACATTGATATATATGCGATATATGTTAATTGTATTATTTTCTTTTGTTGCAAATATATAATATATGTGATATATATTATTGTGACATAATATGATTTATTGTTAAACATGTTTAATGATGATTAAATGAGGTTAGGGTTTGATTAGGGTTAGTTGCTTCATGCACCTTCTAGAAGCTATTTCTTTTGTCATGGTTAAGATATTTGTTGATGACACATTTCTAAACCGAATCAAACCCTAACTCTAGTTTATTCTCTACACATTATTAGCCACTCATCCTTGACCATGGTTTATACATCAATCATATACTTTTATTTCTATTCATCACAAAAGGATTTTGATCATTATCTTTTTCCATTATCATCTTCTTCTCTCTTGAAAAAGCTCACTAGAAATTCTTTATGTGATGAATAAATATGAGAAAATGATTTAAAAAGAAAGCAAAAATACTACTCTCTTATCCTCATCTCATCTAGCCCATGAGATTAGTGTGTTCATCTCTTTAGAGTGAGAAAGCTTGAGTCTTTGCAACTTCGACGTAGATCATCGGAGATTTGGAACACTTCAAGCTAGCATGGATCGTTCGAGTCGTGGAGCCTCTCATGAGTCCGGGAGATCGTGGATCGCGGCAAAGGGACTTCTACTCGGAGCTTGTGAAGCGAAGGAGCGGACTACAAAGGTTGTAATCCCTCACACTTAGATAAAAAGTTATCATCTTGCATGTTTAACCCTAATAATCTAGCAAAGATCTCGGCATTGGGTTGTTCGGCCCGTCTAAATTTTTATCCGGGCATGTTTGATGCCTTATGAACCTTCACAAGAGTGCCTAGGAACCCTACAGTGGTATCAGAGCCTAGCTAGAGCATTAGGCGATGTGTTTACGAAGTTAAACTCCGATCGAACCCGAACCGACAAAATATACCCCCTCTCTGGAAATTTTTTAAAAATTGGGATTTTTCTGAATTAAAAATACCTGAAAAATACAGCAACAAAAGATAAGAATTGCTGTGAAATTCGTGCCTCTAATTCGACCACGTGGCCGCGGAACCGCGGCAAAGACCCCCCATTGGCGGCGGTTCCGCGGCAGTATAAGGGAATTAGCCACGGTTTTTTGCACAGTAATTCATGCCTCTGTGTTTACTATTTTATGGATATTTTTAATCTGTTTCAAGTGTTGAATATTCTGGGGTTTGTTTTGTAATAGTAGACTCGATCGGAAATTTAAATTCGTATTTCTTTCGGATATTTAGAAACTGTTAAACTAGTTGAACGGATATCATTAACCCACTTTTCCCGGCACGTAAAACTTTCAAGTGTTGAATTTTTATCGGGTTTAAATCTTTCGGAAAAATTGTACAAGTTAAGCAGTGGACCCTCTAGAAGACAACAAACCTTAACTCGATTATGTGACCGTCTTGAACTGCCTTTTGAACCTTCGGGTTTGGGCAGTACGGCGTGCCACATGTGAGGCGTTGGCTTGACCCTTCTACGGCTGGATCACTGGTACTTTGACATATTCTGGGATTATTTGAACTCCGCTCAAGAGTTGAGCACTTTAGGAAATTTTGGGTATTTGATTATCTGTTCGGAAAGTTTAATACTGTCTATTTATCTGGAATGTGATACAATATGTGGAATTCATAGAGTTAGGCATGAAATGCGAAGTATGCGATATTTCGGATTTACGATGTCTAAAGTGATTGTGGATTCCAAATGTTGTAGTTTTACGCTTTCTTTTCTGTGACCGTAAGTGTAATATGTGATATCGCCGGTTTCGTTGCTATATGTCAACGACAATTGGGATGCGCATATTTACTTACGTTGATGATATGTGATATTATGTGTTGCTGTGATATATTATATTGGATCGTCGCGTTCTGAATAGCCGGGGGTTTTATGTGAGATGAGGGTTTTTATTTTCATTCATGTAAAATTCATTTGTAATGTAATATTCTTTTTTTGGGGCACTTCCAGGTTGAGGCTGATGTCACCAGTGTATATTATTTACTTTTACGCATTAGGTAGACCCAAGGAGGGGAGCACAAGTAACCGGGTTCTAGGGTCCAGTGGGAGGCCATCTCGAGGAGTCGAGACCGGGTCTCCTAACCCTAGAATTGGCAGTGTTACTTGCCGCTCTCGTAGGGGTCTTGGGATGTGGGTTTGGCTATTCGTCGCGACCGTGGAATCCGTGTTTTATACAGGCTCGTATTGAAAACACGGACGTCCTAGTATATCCAATATTTCATATATGTTCTTCTGCTGCAATGTTCTGTGATGAGATCATATTACTGCCTGAGACGAATACTTATACTATATATATATGCTGATATATAAATATTACTGCTTTCGTTTCTTCTGTGATGCTTAAGAAGCATAAGCTGATGGGATTTTTATTAATAAGATTAATAAAAAGAAAAGAAACATAAAGATGTTGTAGAATCAAAACTTTATAAAAAGGGTAGCTACAGTTTTGCTTTGCATAGTGATATATATGATATATCCTGCACCTTATTCGATGAGGAAAGAGCCGACGATCCCTTCACCGGGAGTGACCTCTTTAGCGAAACTGGCAGATGCTACAAAACTCGGTTTGTCTTTTGATTGCTTTTAGAGTTTTGCTTTGCACAGCGGTATATATGATATATCCTGCACCTTATTCGATGAGGAAAGGCCGACGATCCCTTCACCGGGAGTGACCCCTTTAGCGAAACAAGAAAAGCCTAAAAAACACTCCTTTTCAAAAACACTCGATTCTACGACGATATCAAGTTCATTACGCTCAGGGTTTTCTGAAAAACCTGCGTAGCCCTCCGTCATTTCAGATAAAGACTAGTTAGTATTCGTGCTACGTTTGTTGACTATGTTAAGGCGTAGTGTGCGGTAGCTAATTAGTACTTATCTGCTAAAACATGAGATGTGATTGGATTAGGGTAGTTGTACGACTTTGTTGACTATGTTAAGGGTCGTGTAGGTGGATTTAATTCAATCGGGAAATGACGGGTTGAACTTGGCTAGCAATTATGATTTGTTGACTATGTTAAGGTCATAAATTACTAGGGGCAAAATATTATCGGGAATTTCAAGTGTTGAAATTTGCAATGAGATTGCATACCTCCTATAAGATAGTTGGATCCCGATACCCACTGCGAGTAAGAGTTACTCCTGGAAGAGTTTTACACAGGACAATTAGTCATTCAAGTAGGTGTCTAGAAAAGTGTTAACGGGGTTATGCCTCTGGGAAAACGAGGTTTACTTTAATTAGGTCCGTGGGAAAGCACGGGGAACCTCCCTCAAAGTACCGACACTGATCTGGCTGAAAGATTGACGAAATTGTAGGGTGTAATTAATCCCGGCTAATCTTACCTTTTTAGGTTTTGAAGGTAGATTTGATAAAAACAGTGGGAGACATCCTGATTAGATAAGATAATAACCAATCTAATCTTGCAAGAGCATACGCTAAAGTGTTTTCTTCTCTCTCTTTCTAGGTAGTGGTCAGGCCATAATCAAGATAATAATCTGTATGTATTGACTAAACCCGATTATTGTACTGAGCAAGGGAACGTTAGACCCATTCTTTCTTATAAGAGTTATAAGACTGAACAGGAAACAGGAGAATATCTAAATTCTCACGCCGCCCAAAAGAACATGCATGTTGATGCATCTTCTTCAGGTGTGTTAGTTATTGAGAACTGTTTCTTAGTTCACCCTACGTCCTGGGTATTGGATACCGGATCCGGATCCCATATATGTAAATTGTTACATGGGCTACGGAAAGGTAGAGAACTGGGAAAAGGTGATCACTCCGTTCAAGTAGGGAACGGTGCAAGTATTGTAGCCAAAGCAGTTGGCGAGTATCACTTTGTATTACCAAGTCGTAATACACTGATTCTGAATGAGTGTTATTATATACCGAACATAATGTGCAACATTATATCAGTTTCTTTATTAAGTAAAGAAGGATATAATTTTGTAGTAAAGGATAATGTTATGAACATATTCCTAGATCAAAAGTTGATTGCATCAGGCTCGTTACATAATGGCATATTCATTCTAAATCAGAATACAGTCCTGAATATACAAAACACACACAAGAGGAAAAGTTCAGAAATGAACGAATCCTTCTTGTGGCATTGTAGACTTGGTCATATCAATGCGACACGACTGGCTAAGTTACATAAGGATGGTTATTTGAATCCGTTCGAATTATCATCTTATGATATTTGCCATTCATGTCTCAAAGGAAAAATGACCAAAGCTCCGTTTAGTTGACACGGAGAAAGAGTTAATGAACTCTTAGGACTAATACATAGTGATGTATGCGGTCCCATGTCTACGCATGCCAGGAACGGTTCTTCCTACTTCATTACATTCACTGACGATCTCTCTAGATTCGGACATGTGTTCCTGATGAAACACAAGTCTGAAGCTTTTGAGAAATTCAGAGAATATAAGCACGAAGTAGAGAATCAAACGGGCAAAAGTATTAAGATTCTTCGATCTGATCGAGGAGGTGAATACTTAAGCAGTGAGTTCCTAGATTATCTAAAAGAGAATGGGATTCTCTCTCAGCTTACTCCTCCTTATACACCACAGCACAACGGTGTATCTGAGCGGAGGAATCGCACCCTATTAGATATGGTGCGCTCTATGATGAGCGAGGCTGAGTTGCCTATTTCCTTCTAGGGTTATGCGCTTGAAACAGCAGCATACCTATTGAATCAAGTTCCGTCTAAATCTGTGCTTACCACACCATATGAGATATGGAGTGGGAAGAAACCATATTTTAAAAGAGTTAAGATATGGGGTTGTCCGGCCTATGTCAAAAGACAAAATCCGGACAAGCTCGAGGCACGATCAGTTCTTTGCAAATTTGTGGGATATCCTAAGAATTCCCAAGGATATTTTTTCTACCACGCTGAAGAACAAAAAGTGTTTGTTTCTCAATATGCCACCTTTTTGGAAAAGGAATTTCTTGCAAAAGAAATTAGTGGCAAAGAGGTAGAGCTGGAAGAGGTTCCAGAAACACAAATTACAGCAGAAGATTTAGTAGAACCAGAGGATTCAGTAGTACCCGACGAACCCCAGCCTCTCCGCCGATCTAGCAGGGTTTCTCGTCCACCTGAGAGATACTACGGTTTTCTCATTGATGGTGGATGCGAGGACTGCATCATGGATGATGATGAACCGATTAGTTTTGAGCAGGCCATCACGAGTAGTGACTCTGTGAAATGGCTGGATGCAATGCGATCTGAGATGGAATCCATGTACACCAATAAAGTATAGATTTTGGAAAATGCTCCTGAAGGGGTAAAACCCATTGGGAGCAAGTGGATTTTTAAAAAGAAATTTGGTGTAGATGGAAAAGTTGAGACTTTCAAAGCTAGACTTGTAGCAAAGGGTTTTCGTCAACGACCAGGTGTGGATTATGACGAAACCTTTTCTCCAGTGGCTATGCTTAAGTCCATCCGGATCTTACTTGCCATTGCTGCATACCATGACTACGAAATCTGGCAAATGGATGTTAAGACCGCCTTTCTAAACGGTGATTTAGAAGAGAGCGTGTACATGACTCAGCCAGAGGGCTTCGTAGATAGTGGGAGCAGCGGAAAGGTGTGCAAGCTGCTTAAATCCATTTATGGGTTAAAGCAAGCATCGCGGAGTTGGAACATCTGTTTTGATATTGTAGTCAAAGAGTTTGACTTCATCAAAAATATAGATGAACCTTGTATTTATAAGAAGGTAGCAGAGGGTAAGGTAGTCTTCCTCGTATTGTACGTGGATGATATACTCTTGATAGGAAATGATATTCCTATGCTGCAATCAGTCAAGCTCTTCTTATCATAGAGATTCTCAATGAAAGATCTAGGTGATGCCTCCTGCATATTGGGAATCATGATCTATAGAGATAGATCTAAACGGATACTGGGATTGTCCCAATCCAGGTACATTGACACCATACTAAAGAGGTTTAGTATGGAAGAATCCAAGCGTGGGAACCAACCCACGATCTCTGGACTCACTCTCTCCAAAGAGATGTCTCCCAAGACTGATTTGGAGAGAGCTCGCATGCAAGGGATACCCTATGCTTCGGCAGTAGGCTCTATCATGTATGCGATGCTATGTACCAGACCCGATGTAGCATACTCACTAAGTGTAGTGAGTCGGTATCAAGCAGATCCTGGAGAGAGTCATTGGACAGCTGTAAAGAACATTCTCAAGTACTTACGAAGGACTAAGGAGATGTTCTTGGTGTATGGTAACGGAGAACTCCAGGTGGAGTCCTTTACCGATTCCAGCTTCCAAAGTGATAAGGACGACTCTAAGTCGCACTCGGGATTTGTCTTTACCTTCAATGGAGGGGCGGTATGTTGGAAGAGTTCCAAACAGGATACCGTTGCAGACTCGACGATGGAGGCTGAATACATCGCTGCCAACGATGCTGCCAAGGAGGCTGTCTGGATAAAGAAGTTCATCAGTGAACTTGGTGTGGTTCCATCCATTGAGCATCCAATACCTCTGTATTCCGATAACAATGGAGCTGTGGCTTTGGCCAAAGAACCCAGGTCCCATCAAAAGTCCAGACATATTCTGAGGCGGTATCACCTGATCAGGGAGATAGTTGATCGCCGGGAGATCGAGGTCAGGAGAGTAGATACGAAGGACAACACTGCGGATCCATTCACGAAGGCAATTCCCCAGATACAGTTTGAGAGATTATTTGGGATGCTAGGTATGAGATACTACAGCAGCTGGCCTTAGTGCAAGTGGGAGATTGTTAGTTATGTATATGCCCTAGAGGCCATTGTTGTACATATGATGTATATTATAATGGATGCTTGGATATATATAGAGATGACTTTCTTGCTCGTCATGATAGTATGCTATTTGGTTTCACTTTATCTTAACATGTTGACTTGTATTGGTTTACTGTTTTTCTCTCACATGTTGATAAAGCCCTTAGGATCTGTACTCGACTACTGGGACTATGATGAGATCATACTAGTGGGGCCTTGGTAGTCGATGAGTACATCCTATAACTGTTCCTAGTCGAGGGTATATCGAGACAGGGCATCGATACACCAGAGTAGCTAGCATATACACATCTTGACCCATATGATGGGCGATGGATGATCCCACATCCATCGGTGTTTGACATCAAAGATGGTGTACGGGTGCTCAGTGGAGACTGGGTACACTGGACGGACTCGCCGAGAACTCCCAGATGGTGATATACCACACAACAGATAGCAGTTCTCTGGTGACACTGGTACAGGGTAGTCTGTAGACCCGAGATCGTCATAGAGTCTTGTGTGATTCCCACTGTGCATTGATTTCCACCTTACCACGTCCAAGAGGGCGTGCAAAACGGTGGCTTTTGGGTACAGTCCCGAATCACATGGAGGCAATGAGCGATAGGAGGGGATTCGTCTCTCCCGGTATAGGGAGTTGATGTTGTGCTGTGTTTGATTGGCTATAACTGGAAGTCCCTGGCCAGGGCTGATATAGAGATTTACTGGTAAGTGTTACTAGTATTTTCTCGACCCGTTATGAGCCACACATCGACACGACTTATCGGTTACTGGGGTCTGACGTATACCACCCCTAGACTTGATATGCGACATATCAGACGAACAGACCGGACTGTACGGGAGTGTTACTGATTGGATTCACAGGAGAACGCACAGGCTAGCTTGTTGATCTTCTGATCGCTCAATACCTGGGTGGCTGTTACGTTTAGCTGACCGCTTGCAGCTTGTGGGTGTTTGATATGATCATCACCTGCTACCGGCGTATTGACGATTCTTTAGAGTCCTACACAGAGGTTTCTTGGCTCAGGCGAAACGGAGTAGAGGCACATATGTGATATGCGCAGGACCGAGGATAATGCGATATGAGATACCGTATTATATTCTCGCGATATTTAGATATGAACCGGGTCATCGGATCAAGTGGTGATTCGATGAATCGGTACATGATATATTAGTCGATAATATTCGATATAGCCGGATCGTCGGATCAAGTGTTGATTCGATGATTTAATGTATAATAATATATGTGATATATTGTATTACATTATCTAATATTGGCTTGCTTTATTATTTCATTTTCTCTCTGGATGATACATTGATATATATGCGATATATGTTAATTGTATTATTTTCTTTTGTTGCAAATATATAATATATATGTGATATATATTATTGTGACATGATATGATTTATTGTTAAACATGTTTAAGGATGATTAAATGAGGTTAGGGTTTGATTAGGGTTAGTTGCTTCATGCACCTTCTAGAAGCTATTTCTTTTGTCATGGTTAAGATATTTGTTGATGACACATTTCTATACCTAACCAAACCCTAACTCTAGTTTATTCTCTACACATTATTAGCCACTCATCCTTGACCATGGTTTATACATCAATCATATACTTTTATTTCTATTCATCACAAAAGGATTTTGATCATTATCTTTTTCCATTATCATCTTCTTCTCTCTTGAAAAAGCTCACTAGAAATTCTTTATGTGATGAATAAATATGAGAAAATGATTTAAAAAGAAAGCAAAAATACTACTCTCTCATCCTCATCTCATCTAGCCCATGAGATTAGTGTGTTCATCTCTTTAGAGTGAGAAAGCTTGAGTCTTTGCAACTTCGACGTAGATCATCGGAGATTTGGAACACTTCAAGCTAGCATGGATCGTTCGAGTCGTGGAGCCTCTCATGAGTCCGGGAGATCGTGGATCGCGGCAAAGGGACTTCTACTCGGAGCTTGTGAAGCGAAGGAGCGGACTACAAAGGTTGTAATCCCTCACACTTAGATAAAAAGTTATCCGCTTGCATGTTTAACCCTAATAATCTAGCAAAGATCCCGGCTTTGGGTTGTTCGGCACGTCTAAATTTTTATCCGGGCATGTTTGATGCCTTATGAACCTTCACAAGAGTGCCTAGGAACCCTACAGAGGTAGCATGGACTTACAGTGGTATCAGAGCCTAGTTAAACTCTATCTAACATGTTAGCAAAGTAGCTAGAAGATCGATCAAAGAAAAGTCGCAAAACGAACCCAAAACTGTCAAGTTTCTGCCAATTTTTATTCTGTTCAAAAGTTGATAATTTTCATCTTAAAAATCGGCTCAGGCTTTTATTTGAATAACCACCAAATTTGGTCCCACGATCGATTCAAAGCGCCGCGGAAACGCAACGGGAGCACTCTCCCGCCGCGGTTCCGCGGCCGAGTTGACTCGGTCGGGGTCCATCTTTGGTGCGGTGTATTTCTGGGGTTGTTTTGGGATTTTTGGAATATGTATTTTCTGCCCAGATTTTCCAGAACGAAAATTTTGTATTTGGGGCCTATAAATCCGTATTTTTGATCGAACTTCTAAAAGACTTAAGCTGACAGGTTTTTCTGTGATGTGATATTTGTATTGAACGTCTACTAATCGCTATATGTCGATTAGTGGGGGTTATACAAATCTGTGATCTGTAATGTTGCTGGAATGTGTATATGAATATGTTGGATTGTCGCGGGTGAATAGCCGGGGGTTCTGAGACGAGAGTTTTCTTTTCTTTCAAATCATGTAAATTTGTAAATTGATGTAATAATTATTTGTATGGCCGCACAACCGGGTCGGGGTTGTAGCCGTCATTGTATAATTTCTTTTTACTGTTTTTGCTCCTAGGATAGACCCATGGAGGGGGTGCACAAACTACCGGGTATGCCGAAGTGCCGAGTGGCCTACTCACGGGGATGAAGGAGGTTGCTTCGCTTCGGGTACTTGGCGGGTAGTTTGCCGCACCCGTAGGGGTCTTGGGTAGGGTTTTGGCTATTCACCGCGACCGTGTAATCTGCTTTTCGTTACAGGCTCGTACGAATTGCGGGTTCCTAGTATATCCAATGTGTTCATCTGTGATCTGAAATGTCTATCATTGCAATATATCTATATATGATATTATTTAGGCATTGCTTATGTTTTACAGCCGCGCTAGCCCAGCCCCCGCTCTGTCGTTAGTTAAGTAACCTAACGGGTAAAGACGGGGCCCCGTGGCGAATGCGAATGGCATAAGCGTACGTCATATTTTGGTTGTTTTCTGCAATGGTAGGATTAATTGATGGGACGCATTAAAAGAACTAATGCAAGAATATCACGCATTAAAAGAACTAATGCAGGAAAATAAACCAAGTAAAAGTCGTTGGGACACTTTCGAAAAACCACTCGGTTCTTTTCAAAACTAACTTTTAAATGCGGAGCTTGAGCCACTCCTTTTAAAAGCTATTTCGTTCTTTCGATTATATCAAGTTCACTACGTTCAAGGTTTCGCCAAAACCATTCGTAGCCCTCCGTCGTTTCGTATGAATATTCAATAGTATTCAAGCTATGTTTGTTGACCTTCGTCAAGGCATAGTGATTGGTAGCTGTTGGGTGTTCATATGTAGCATAGATAGATGCGTTGGTCTGGGACAGTCGTATTACCTTGTTGACCTTCGTCAAGGGTATATACGGGTGGGTTCAAATTAACCTGGATAATGACGGGTAGAACTTGACATGTGACTTATGATTTGTTGACCTTCGTCAAGGTCATAAGAGCATGGGGCAAAAATCCACATCGGGAGTTTCAAAAGAACTGAAACTTGCTAGCACTACATACCATTTGGAGTGTGATGATTCTGGTAGGATTCCTTCAGTTTTGTCACGCAATGATATTTGGATCCCGATCCTACTGTGAGTATATGCTACTCCTCGGGAAATTTCTCACTTAACGATCAATGCTATAAACCAAGTAGGTGTCTAGAAAGGTGTTAGCGGGGCTACGCCCTCAGGGAAAAGAGGTTCTTAAATTATGAAACTTCGCGAAAGCGTTGGAAAATCTCCCTCGAAGTACCGACACCAGCCTGGCTGAACGGTTAAGCAAGAATTGTACGGTGAGATTGATCCTGACTAATTCTTCCTTTTTGGTTTGAGGAGGGATTCGAGAGACAGTGGGAGCCATCCTGTTTAGACAAATTAAAAACCAATCTAAACTTGCAAGAGCATCATGCTGAGTGTATTCTTCTCTCTCTCTTAATTGCAGTGACCCTGTGACTACACCTAGGTTACATCTAGATAAAAAGATGACTGAACCTGACTGTTTTGACTGGCAAAGGTCTGTCCAGATGTCCATTGCCCATGACAAGCTGGGACACCTCTTAACTAATCAAATCCCTGCCGTCTCAGGTCCAGTTTCCCCCGTCACGGATGTTCACATCCGCAGGACATCGGAAAAGGATTGTGCGAAAGCCAAGTGCCTCGTGTTAGCCTCAGTTGATGGTGCAAACCAGAGGCAGCACGAGAAGATGGACTCAGTTTCTATCTTCCTCCATAACAAAGTTTTATATGGAGAGCAATCTCGTATCGCAAGATATGAGACCTCGAACGAATTGCTTCAAGCGAGGTTGGCTGTTGGGTCATCTGTAGGGGGGCAACGTCCTTACAGAGACCAGCTATTTTGAGCTCACGGACCTGGAGACCACGTTGGAGAATGGGTCAAGTACTGACCTAATTCTACAGTCCCTGCCCTCTGCTTATACCCTGAAGGAAACCAGGGAAGAAGAAGGAAAAGGAAGGGCAAAAGTTTCGGGACTGGATATGATTAAAGACGGATGTTCCTATTGTAACGGGAATGAACATTGGCAGAAGGATTGCAGGGCTTGCAAAGCCAGTAGCCAGAATTCGAAGCATGTTGTGGCTTCGGCTTCGAGTGTGTTTGTGATTGAGAACTGTATGTCAGTTAACCCTACTTCCTGGGTATTGGATACCGGATCGGTATCTCATATCTGTAATTCGTTACAGGCTCTGAGAAACCGTATGGTTATCAGGAAAGGTGATATGACTCTCAGGGTTGCTAACGGAATGAGCATGGATGCTGAATCCGTAGAGGAATATCATCTTGGACTGACAACTGGGCAGATATTGATTTTGCGTAACTGTTTGTATATACCAGATGCGACTTGTAATATCATATCTGTATCCTTACTTTCTAAGGAAGGATATGAATTTACTTTTGTAAGCGATGTAGTACACATCCACCTAAATCAAGTTCTGATTGGGTTAGGTACATTACAGAACGGAATATACGTGTTAAATCAAGCTCAGATTTTCAGTGTCCAGAACACACTTAAAAGAAAGTCTCAGGAAACAAATCAGGCTTTCTTATGGCAATGTAGACTAGGTCAAATTAATGAGACACGATTAACTAAGTTACATAAAGAAGGGTACTTGAATCCGTTAGAGTATCAGTCTTATGCCACTTGTGAATCTTGTCTCATGGGAAAGATGACAAAGACTCCGTTCATTGGACGCGGAGAAAGAGCGAGCAAGCTCTTGGGACTCATACCCAGTGATGTGTGTGGTCCAATGTCTACACATGCGCGAAGTGGTTATTCATACTTCATTACTTTCACAGATGATTTCTCTAGGTATGGACATGTCTTCTTAATGAAGCACAAATCCGAGGCCTTTGGGAAATTTCAAGAATACAAGAATGAAGTTGAAAAACAAACCGGCAAAAGTATCAAGATTCTAAGATCGGATCGAGGTGGAGAATACTTGAGTGCCGAGTTTCTGGGCTACTTAAAAGAGAATGGAATTCTCTCTCAACTTACTCCTCCATACACACCACAACACAACGGTGTATCAGAAAGGCGGAATCGGACCCTATTAGATATGGTTCGTTCCATGATGAGTAAGGCTGAGTTACCGCGATCTTTCTGGGGTTATGCACTAGAAGCAGCTGCATATCTCTTGAACAAGGCTCCAACCAAGACTGTGCCTACCACCCCATATCAGATGTGGAGTGGGAAGAATCCCTGTCTTAAGTATCTTAAGATATGGGGATGTCCAGCTTTTGTAAAAAAGCAGCATGCGGACAAGCTCGAGGCACGCTCAGTATTGTGTAAGTTTGTGGGATACCCAAAGAACTCCAGAGGGTATCTTTTCTATTCCGCAGAAGAACAAAAAGTTTTTGTTTCTCCGCATGCCCATTTCTTGGAAACTGAATTTTTGGAAAATCAGATAAGTGGGGGCGCAATAGAACTGGAAGAAATTTCAGAACCATAAGCTGTTACTGAAAGCTTGGATGAACCAGACGTTTCAGGAGAACCGGACATTCCTACGCCGCTCCGCAGAAGTAGTAGGCAGTCTCATCCGCCTGAGAGATACTTCGGTTTTCTCATAGACGGGGATAGAGAGGATTACACAGTCAATTATGATGAGCCTACTAGCTTCCAGCAAGCCATTCAGAGCGGTGACTCGGTAAAATGGCTAGATGCAATGCGGACCGAGATGGAGTCCATGTACACCAACAAAGTATGGACTTTGGACTTTTCTCCAGAGGGGGTAAAACCCGTAGGCTGCAAATGGATCTTCAGAAAGAAGATTGGTGTAGATGGGCAGGTTGAAACCTATAAAGCTAGGCTCGTTGCAAAGGGTTTTCGTCAAAGACCTGGTTTGGACTATGACGGGACCTTTTCTCCGGTAGCTATGCTTAAATCCATTCGGATCCTTCTTGCCATTGCTGCCTTCCACGATTATGAGATCTGGCAGATGGACGTAAAGACGGCTTTCCTAAATAGAAATTTGGAAGAGTGCGTCTATATGGATCAGCCAGAAGGATTCATTCAGAGTGGGAGCAGCGGTAAAGTGTGCAAGTTGCTCAAGTCCATCTATGGACTTAAGCAGGCATCGCGGAGTTGGAACATCTGCTTTGATGATACTGTCAAAGAATTCGACTTTGTCAAAAACCCAGATGAACCATGCATTTACAGTAAGATTGTAGAGAGAAATGTGGTATTCCTCGTCTTGTACGTCGATGACATTCTCCTAATAGGAAATGATATTCCTATGCTACAGTCAGTCAAAGGATTCTTGTCGCAGAGGTTCTCCATGAAGGACCTAGGCGATGCCAACTACATTCTGGTGATCCAGATCTATCGTGATAGATCTAAGAGGATGCTGGGACTTTCACAGTCAAGGTACATCGACACCATACTGAAACGATTCAGTATGGAAGATTCCAAGCGCGGTAATCTACCGGCTTGTCACGGAATCACCCTCTCCAAAGAGATGTCTCCCAAGACTGATTTGGAAAGGGCTCGCATGTCATCAATACCCTACGCATCTGCGGTAGGCTCTATTATGTATGCGATGTTGTGTACCAGACCAGATGTAGCATACGCATTGAGCGTTGTAAGCCGGTATCAGTCGAACCCAGGGGAGAAACACTGGATAGCAGTAAAGAACATTCTCAAGTACCTGAGAAGGACTAAGGAGATGTTCTTGGAGTATGGCGGAAAAGACCTCCAGATTGAGGCCTTTGCTGACTCCAGCTTCCAGAGTGACAAGGATGACTCCAAGTCCATGTCGGGTTATGTCTTTACCCTCAATGGAGGGGCGGTTTGCTGGAAGAGTTCCAAGCAGGAAACCGTTGCTGACTCAACCATGGAAGCGGAGTACATAGCTGCTTGCGATGCCGCAAAGGAAGCTATCTGGATGAAGAAGTTCCTCACGGAACATCAGGTGGTTCCTACCAGTGTTGATCCAATACCGCTGTATTGTGACAACAACGGCGCTATAGCTTTAGCGAAGGAACCCAGGACCCATCAGAAGTCCAGGCACATTTTGAGGCGGTTCCACCTGATCAGGGAGATCATTGATCGCCGGGAGATCGAGGTAAAGAGAGTAAATTCAGAAGATAACACTACAGATCCACTCACGAAGGCCCTACCCTAGACTCAGTTCGAGCGGCTGATCGAGATGATAGGTCTTCGATACGCCAGTACATGGCCTTAGTGCAAGTGGGAGATTGTTAGTGTATATGCCCTAGAGGCCATTACTGTATCATATTAGTTTGTATACTTAATGGAAGCTTGGGATATTCACCTTGTATATACAATCTTGCTCAAAATAGTAGTATGCTACTTGGTTTGTTTCTACTTCAATGTGTACATGTGTTTATTTTAGTATATCGCCTATACACATTAGTGGAGCCCTTAGGATCTTTGCTTGATTACCAGCGTTGTGATGGCAGTCACACTAGTGGGGCTGGGTAATCTATAAGCACATCCTTATGCATGTCCCTGGTCGCAGGACTATCGAGACAGGGCATCGATACTCCGGAGTAGACTAGCGCATGCGCTTCTCATCCAAGTGTGGGAGACGGTCTGTCCCACAGCCGTCGGTACGTCGTACTTGAGATAGTATGCGGGTGCTCGTTGGGTTACGAGTACACTGGACAGGACTCGTCGGGAACTGACTAGTTGGTATTATGCCTATCGTCAGTTATCAGTTCCCAGGTGACATGAGTACATCTTAGTCCGCTGACTTGACACTGTCACTTCGCCTCGAGTGTGTTCCCACTGTACTTTGATTACTACCCTACCACGGCTCAAAGGAGTCGTGCAAACAGGTGGTAGTTGGGTGCAGTCCCGAAGCACTTGGAGGCAGTGACGGTAAGACAGGATTCGTCTCTCCCGGTATTGGGGGTTGACATCGCGCTGTGTCTAGGAGAGCCATTACACGAGTAGTCCCTGGCCAGGGCAAACGAGATATACTGGTAGGCTTCCAGTGTTATCTCAGGGTGTTTTGGGCTTCACTCCGACACGACTTGTACCGCTATTGGGGGACTGACGTTTACCGCCTCCTAGGCCCGCCATGCGATGTATCATACGAACAGACCGGACTGTACCGAGATTGTCACATTCAGGCTCAGTAGGAGTTCAGATGGGTTTCACCTCGTCAGTCTTCTTGTCGGCATCTACCTGGGGACCGTTACGCACAGCTAGTGCCGCTTGCGGTCTGTGGTTAAACCCACTGCCATCGTAGTGTCGAGTCTTTAGAGTCCCACACAGAAAGCTATTCGCCTTTAGGCAAAAGAGTAGAGGTCGCATGGTTTTGCGACAGGTCGCATGGTTTTGCGACAGGGTTCGGTCACATCCGTGCACTTGTGCACGTACAGTGTCCGGACAGTTTACACTAGCGGGCTTTGGTTTAAGCCAGATCCTAGTGTACCTTTTGGGATTGGATTTATCCAGTTTGTATTCGTGTTCCTCGGAACGCGGATGAGGGTATGTATGCACAGTTGACGGAGAGACAGAGGTGGAGGATAGGGTTGTTGACCGTTGACAGTTGACTATTGACTTTTTGCTCAACCCTAATGAGAATATGATATGTGATTAACAATTATATTAATTAGGTATTATGGTGACATGGTTGTTGAGTTGTTGACTTTGTTGACTTGTTGACTTTTGTTGACTTGTTGACTTTGTTGACCGGTTGACTAGGCTTGACTAGTTGACCATCATGATAACTATAGCTATCATTTCATGGCAAAGACTTTTGCTTGCTTGCTCTTTTGTGCAAAATGAGTGCATGAAATGATATGACTATGGTTGCTTAAACCATCACATAATACTTGATTGATATGAGGTGTTATGATTGTTTTGGATTATGAGAGCCAAATGAGAAAAGTCTTCTCTCATTCTTTCATGCTCATTCTCTCTCTTGTTCTTGAGCTCTCATCTTCCTCCTCTTGCTCTCCCTCTCTTGACTCTATGGTTCACTTGTCTCATGAGTTGAGAACCAAGAACCATAGATAAAATCCCATACAAACTCTTCTCTACTCACTCTAGTTCACAAGGTTTAGCAAACCGAGTGAACTAGTTTCTTCAAAGTTCGAAGAAGGAGCCAAAGGTTGAAGCTTTCAGGTGGATCTATCTTCGGCGCAAGGAGACGACGGGGAGAAGCCGATTTGGACGACCATCAAAGCTTGAAGACGAAGGAGTTCGAGAAAAAGAAAGGTATAACCCCCTAACCGAGTAGTTAGCAACTCGTAGTTAGGTTGTTAGTGTAACATTTCAAAAAAGATAAAATGTTAATTTTGGGAATTTTTATAATTTAATATTATTTTATTGAAAATTTTAATATTTTGGAATTATTAAATACAAATAAATGGGGAAAAATTTTGGAAAATTCTAAAATAGGGTAAATTAGAGAATTATGACATTTTAAAGTTTTTGTGATTAATTTGACACTAATTTAGTGCTAATCGCGATTAAAAATCGCTAATCGGTTTTTAGCTTTTTGTGCAACACATGCACATATCACTTTTTCACACTTGTGCATTTTCTTGCCATGCTTTTCATTTGGGTTTACTATTTGAGTGAGAAGGGTTTTAAAAGGAAAAAGAAAAGGAAAAGAATAAAGAAATGGGCAGTTGGTGAGAGAGAGAGGTATGGGCTTCATTGACTAAGGACTTAACCATTTCTCCCCTCATTTCCCTCCCTCTTCTCCCTTCTCCTGCTGCTCCTGCACCTCCTTTCCCTCCCCTCTTCAAGCTCCAAAACACCTCTAAAACAACCCCAAAACCCAATCTCCATTTCATTAAATGTGTGCACAATCCCTAGATCTACACTTGGTGCTAAAGAAGCAAGGATTTTGGCTACTAGGGGCAACTCAAGAAAATTCTTGAGTTGCCAAATGAGGTATTTTCTGGACCTTAAACTTAGTTTATGCATTTCCTTTACCCTCATATTAAGATCGAATCGATATTGTGTGATATTATGGACTTGTGGATAACCTAGTTAGGGTTGTGATGATTTATGGGTTGTAATATGGAATTGAGGTCAGTAGAGGTTATACCATCACCCTAGTGTATGAATTGGAAATCCAAAACCTGAAGCTTAAACCATAATACGGATTTTAGAAACCGATATCGGGGAATTTATGAAATCTGTGAAGGGTATATTGAATCTGCTATCACCCGAGACACCCTAAATTAAAATTGATTGGACAGTGACACGTGCAGGCACCCAGGAAGCTAACCCCAAGACCCCAGCTCCCACTTCTTCTTCCCGGCCGCCAATTTATCCCCATTGGCCGCAAATTGCGGCCTGGGTCCCACCATTTTGGCTCGTATTGGTTCTGTAGCTCCTACATGTTCATGTTAGACCCCTGGTATATATAGATTTGTATAAAGTGACCTAGGGTAAAGTCTGGGGCATATTTCCTAAGTTGCTGTTTTAGATTCATGTTTCCGTATTCTGTATTTTTAATTCTGCAATTGTGGATTGTGTTTTGCCTCGACTATTTGGCGTTTATACGATGATATAGAGGATGTGTTGATGGTTTTGAAGGCGTGCCATGGGTTTTAACCTATAGGCCTCTTATCGTATCATTTTGGATTTCATGTGCCGTTTTAGCTTTGATTTGGTTTTAATGCGCATATACGATATTTTGATGTGTAGGTACCCCATGAAGACTTCGGGACGACAAGCAAGCGCGTGGCGACGTCCACAAATGAAGACGCTAGGTGAGTAGATTATATCTACTGGGGGAAGTCGGGTGGATGGCGTATAGCACCCCCGCAGTCCGTAGTTGTTATTATATATGATAGTTAGGTGTATTATGGATAGTGTAGGGTTAGAAGTGACTAGTGTAGTTCATAGTCGCGAACCCTAGAATAGAATTACACCTACACGCACACCCTTGCATATTACTTATACTGGCACTGTGTTGATGATATTGGATGACTTTGGAGATGAGTCAATGATATTGGGCTTTGTGCCGCGAGATCGGTGATGTGATATGATTCGTATTTGGGATACGAAATATGATTCTTGCGGGCTTGGGATGTGTGTTTACCCCCGCATGCATACCTTATTGATGGTATCGATTTATACTAGACATAGAATAGTACCCCAGATTATATGATATGTTGATAGTGATACCTGAAGTGTGATGAGATAGTGTGATATTGACCCGTACCCAGCTATTGGGATGCCGTACGACGATTTACCGTATGAGCTTTACATTGATGATAGATCCACACTCATGACTTGAGGATGTCATATGATATACTGTATCGTACGCGATACTATTGAGGCGGAATCACCGACTATTATATATATATATATATCGACTCAGATGTTAGGCGGTTTCCTTACCTGTAGCTCAGCTTGTTAGTTCAGCTGTATAGTTTAGTGTAGTTGTTAGATTAGATTAGACTCCTACCTATTTCAAAACTAGCGGGTCGTGGGTATTTTAAAAGACAGGTCAAGGGATCTACGGACATTTCAAAAGGCGTATCTTTTCATAAAAACACCGTAGCCCCTATTTTCAAAACCCCATGATTCGTGATATTTCAAAAGGCACCATTTGTAGGACTTATATTAGATTAATGCAGATTAGTTATAGTTGCGTCTAGATTCAGCTCCCACTTTTTTTGTGGTTCGCTTTGCATCGCATTCTTATATTACGTTTCATACTCCCTTATTGATATCATGCTGTTAGGACACCAGCACCATTACCGATGTTGCGTATGTACCACGTACACTTACTTGCCGGCTCACACACATCTTCATTGGTAATTGCCATGTCACGTACACCTTAGAAAATACTATTGCTTGACATAACCTATTAGCTAATAGTTTAGACATTGTAGTTATTACCTGCTATTTCATGCATACTGATATTCATTGTTATGCTGCATTCATGGATTCTCATGCATATATTCACTATTTTACGTGTTACTGAGGTTTTGGATTTGGATTTCCGTGAGATTTTCTGGATTTGGAGGAAAACCGCAAAAACACAGACAAACATTTTCTCTCTTTTAAAATAAAAAGTGTGGTTTTCCCATGATGTATGAGTCGTCCACCATGAGTTTGCTGATGGATTTGGAAACCCGATTCGAGGAGACGGATGAACCGTTTCGGGTACATGGTGGACCCGGTGCGGTACCCCGGGGCAAGATGAATGTGGTGATGACGTTGAGCCTGGCAGGGGAGCACTACCGACCGGTGATTTTACCTGACGCGTCGGATATCCGGAGGATACCGTCGTGGTCTTGAGATTGATGGTAGGGGCCGGTCTGGACTGACGGCGCCCTAGATTTTGTGATTGGGATACAGAGATATCGGGATATTTGGATTACGTTTTGTGTAGATGTTAGGCACTGTTTTATGCTGATTTCATTATGATACCTCATTTTAAAAATACAAAGGAAATCTCACTAAAGTATGAAAACAGTTTCTTCATTTACATGTATTATGTTCTCATGCATTCATACCTCATTCTTATGTTATATTGCTACCTGAGGCACTGACACAGGCATAGGAGATTACACTCGGGTTAGATATTTACCCTAGCCTTGTTATAGGCTGCATGTTTTATATTGAGGATTTTGTACTGATCGTTTTGACCTAGGATTATGTCTTGCGTTCGGTTTCTACTTGTAGTTATTCTCTATTCACGAGTTGGCAACTCACCCCCGTTGTGCCACAGTTCTTGCAGGTTTTGCCGTACAGGTTCCTTTGCGGCATTTCTGGCACATTGCTTCCTTGCGGGTGAATTGCATTTGGTAGGTGGTTCCTTTTGCATCAAAACCACCATTGTACTTATATTATTCTTTGTATCTAGAATTTCCATCAACCAAATTTGTTTATTGTTTCAGACTCAGACTTTAGTGATGTTTTATTTGGCCTTAGAGTCGCGCTTAGTAGTATTGCGGTTTTCATGCTTACTGTGTTTCTTTTGGATCGATCCTCGCCTTTCGGCGTTGTATATTATATTGCATGTGTGGTTGTGACCGTCAATTGACGAAGAGCTAGCTCCCGCTTGGGGATGCCTTTTATCATTGTATATATGTTATGCTTGTTGTATCCCGTTCGGGGCCAGTATTTACAAAAGAAACTCTGCCGAAATTTTTAGAAAAGACTTTACCTTTTAAAAATGCACCTTCGGCTTAGTTATTTAAAAACCTCGACTTCAAACATATTTTCCTTCACTTCTTTAAACCAGTTTTCTTCACTTACTCTTAAAATGGTTTTAGATTTCTGGGCTTTGGCTTACTTGGATCAGATGGAGTCCTATAGATTTCATATGGTTCGAGGGCCAGTCACGTGCTCTTTCGGGTCGTGACAGTTAGTTAGATGTTTAACAAAGATCCGGTTTTGAGTCCATGTTACCACCTCTAAGAAAATCGCTTTTCATCAAATTCCGCATGCCCGAAAGTACCGGGAGAGGTAGCATGGACTTACAAGTGGTCACAACAAGCGGCTGATCAAGCAACCCAGACTCTCTACCCAAACTCGTCACAAAATGTGTGGAAACGTACGAGTGCGTGGATCCGGGATCGAATAATACGTGTGCATCAACAGAACATACTGATAAGGTACCTGAGACCACCGCATTGGACGCCTGCGCGTCCTGATTCGTCAACGCAAAAACCCGTGCCTGTCCTCCACCTGTAACTGGCGGTCCCCTGCTAGCAGCTGGCTGTACTCTGCCGGTGGATGGCTTTCCTCTGCCTCGCCCGCCTTGCCCTCTAGGAACAAACCCTCAGTGACCATGGCCTCTCTGTGCATGAGTCTGACGCAGAGCAACTGTGGGTACAACAGGTAACGCCCTCTGGGTTGGAGAAGGTGGAAGTGTGACTTGCGGTACGGCTGGCTCCTTCTGGCGTGTCTCGGTACAATCTCTGACGCGGTGATGAGGACTACCACATCCAAAGCATCCACGGGACAACTGCTGACCCTCCTTGGGGTATGAGCTAAACATCTGACCTCACACCGAGTCTCTGCCACCTGTATAACGTCTATCACGGCGTCTGAACAGATGTCTCTGAGCTGATGTGTCAGTACGAACCCTCTTCGGCCCTTGGACTACTGAAGTCTCGGCAAGGCGCTCCTCGACAAATAGGGCTGCGTCTATAGCTGCGACATATGTCTCGTAATGCTGTGCGCTGATCTCAAGGAACAGTGGGGTAAGCAAGCCTCGGACAAATCTCTTGACTCGCAGTTCCTTAGTAGCCACTAGGTACGGAGCATAAACTGATAGCTTGGTGAACATCACGTCGTACTCCGCCATGGTCATCTCTGGCGTCTGGCGTAAGGACTCAAATCTGCGTGCTCGGGCATCCCTGACACTCTGGGGAAGGAAGCGGGCTAGAAAGATCGTCACAAACTCTGTACAGGTCATAGGAGGAAGACCTGCTGCTCTGCCCTTCTCGACCGATTCGCACCATTTCTGCGCAAGTCCTTCCAGGAGAAAGCTCGCGAACTCGACCCATCTCGTATCTGAGCATATAAGGGAACGGCATATCCGAGCCATCCTATCAATGAAGAACTGTGGGTCCTCGGCTGCGTCGGTGCCTGTGAAGACCGGAGGCTTCAGCCTTATGAATTCTGCTAATGATACTGTAATCACCTTCATGGCTGCAGGGGAAACTGCCTATGCTGTAGATACCATCGCGGTCCCCGTGACTTATGGAGCTACCTCTGGTCGCTGCGCTCGAAGCGTTTCAACTAGCGACTCTATCATCTGACGCATCTCCTGCATGCTGGATCCCACCGTCTGGCGCATCTCCTGCATACCAGCCCCTAATGTGGCGATCTTGTAAGTCTACGTTAGCGCCCCGGCCGTCTACAGACGCCAAATGCGGAACAAAAACTTTTTAACTGGCGCTATCGTATACTTAACCCGGATCTTCCATTATTGCTAAACTAACAAACTGTAAAGAGTGTAGAAAGGTTATACCGAACGATCCGAGTCCTTCGTTCTTTAACCATCATCCCACGCTCCGTTGCGGCTGCTCCGATCTCGTCGATCTCCGATCTGCTCGTCCAAGTGGCACCACGTCTCTGATTCTTTAAACGGGCTCCCGCCTCTGACTTGAGGCAACTCGGTCGTCAAGTTTGCTAAAAGAGACGACCAAGAATGATGTAGAGAATGAGTAGATGACTTTGTCTCACTTCGTCCAAATCCGTGGACGATCGGTTAATGAAGTTGCCGAGGGAATCGGGTGATGGAATGAAATGAGCTGTGAATTCCATACAGCCCAAAATCTATCATAATCTTTTAACAAATGAAAACCATCAAGTGAGAGTGAGAGAGGAGGGGTCGGCCATTTATAGGTGGAGGGAGGTGAGTGTAGGAGAGGGGAGAGTGACCATAAGAACAAAGCTTCTCACAAAATATCCTTAGCTAAATAAGAATCATTAAAGCTAAAGCATGACTCACTTAAACACCTCATCAAGTCATTAATGCAACCATTAATGTCAAGATGAGTCATTAGCCACCTCATCATCCTTGTCATCTAATCTAGAAACTTCTAGAAGATTCAACACTTATCTCAAGAAAAGATAAACCCGTCTTTAACCAAATGTTAAAAGACGGCTGATAGAAAACTGGAAACTGGCAACTTCCAAAGTGATCCTGAAACGACTTTCAGGATAACCCCGTAACTGTATAAATATAACCGCATTTGTATTACGACCGAATACAAATGCAACTGAGACAAAGATATTATACCTACTCAATATAATACTCGGATCCGGCTTAAACCAAAGCCGACCAGTATCATCTGCCCGAAAAATAACACGTGCGTAAACGCACGTGTATTTTCCGAACCCTGCCATAAAACCATACGGCCTCTACAACGTTTCGCCCGAACTTGGGAAACTGTTTGTGGGGGACTCTAATGACTCGTCAGTACCCTGGCAGTGGGTTTAACCACAAACCGTCAGCGGCACTAGCAATGCGTAACGGCTGCCCATGGACTGACCTCAAGGGAGGCTGATGAGCGAACTCATCCAGAAACCCTACTGAGCCTAACAGTGACAATGTATATACAGTCCGGTCCGTTCGTCTATGAGTATCGCATATCTGCCTAGGGGGATAGTAACGTCTGTTGGAGATAGTGCCCTCATAGTCAATTATTGGATCACAGGTACGTGATTGCAATGATTGCGGAGGACCTATACCGGTATGACAGTCTTACTCGAGATGATAGTATGCTATCTGGTTTGCCTTTATCAGTCGTGTACATGTTCAGGTGACTGATTACATGTTACACTTTGATAGAGCCCTTAGGATCTTGCTTTACTACCAACAGTATGATGGCGATCATATACGTGAGAGTTGGGTAGTTTATATGCATATCCTTAATTGTGGTCCCTAGTCATGGGAGTTTCGAGACAGGGCATCGATACTCCGGAGTAGACTAGTGT
The DNA here is from genome assembly GCA_030015575.1 of Agapanthus africanus. NCBI lineage: Eukaryota > Viridiplantae > Streptophyta > Magnoliopsida > Asparagales > Amaryllidaceae > Agapanthus > Agapanthus africanus. Next base: position 173,399,668 of record JASDDO010000016.1, on the reverse strand, counting down.
ATACAGTCGAGACCCAGACGAGGGGCGGTGGCCGGTCTCACAAGCCACTGGTGTCAGTTGGATCACCTAAGATGTATACATGTGCTCATTGGGTTATGAGTACACCGGACAGGACTCGCCGGGAATCTGCTAGTTAGTACTATATCTATCGTCAGATAGCAGTTCCCTGGTGACATGTGTACAGGTTAGTTCATCGACCTGAGGTCGCCATTTGTCTCGTGTGAGTTCCCACTGTGCTTTGATTTCTACCCTACCACGGCTTAAAGAAGTCGTGCAAACAGGTAGCTTTTGGGTACAGTCCCGAGCCATATAGAGGCACGTGAGCGGATCGGCAGGGGATTCGTCTCTCCCGGTATTGGGGGCGAGATCGTGCTGTGTCTTGGAGAGCCATTACACATAGCCCACGGCCGTGGCAGGAGATTTACTGGTAGGTACTCCAGTAGTATCTCAGGGTGTTATTGGGCTTCACTCCGACACGACTTATACTGCTATTGGGGGTCTGACGTTGCTAGCCCCCTAGGCAGATATGCGATACTCATAGACGAACGGACCGGACTGTATATACATTGTCACTGTTAGGCTCAGTAGGGTTTCTGGATGAGTTCGCTCATCAGCCTCCCTTGAGGTCAGTCCATGGGCAGCCGTTACGCATTGCTAGTGCCGCTGACTGTTTATGGTTAAACCCACTGCCAGGGTACTGACGAGTCATTGGAGTCCCCCACAGACAGTTTCCCAAGTTCGAGCGAAACGTTGTAGAGGCCGTATGGTTTTATGGCAGGGTTCGGAAAATGCACGTGCGTTTACGCACGTGTTATTTTTCGGGCAGACAATACTGGTCGGCTTTGGTTTAAGCCGGATCCGAGTATTATATTGAGTAGGTATAATATATTTGTCTCAGTTGCATTTGTATTCGGTCGTAATACAAATGCGGGTGTATTTATACAGTTTCGGGGTTGTCCTGAAATTCGTTTCAGGATCACTTTTGGAAGTTGCCAGTTTCCAGTTTTCTATCAGCCGTCTTTTAACATTCGGTTAAAGACGGATTTATCTTTTTTTCGGTTGAGGTGAGTCAGTGTTCTAGAAGCATCTAGATGAGGTGACTAGGATTAATTGGTGTTGAGTTTTCATTGGTTGCATTTAATGGTTCATTAATGCATGATGACTAGGTTTATGACTCATGCTTTAACATTAAAGCATTTTGTTTTGGTTAAGATCTTTTCTTCATGATATGCTTCATGTTATGGTCACCACTTGCTCCTACCATCACCTCCCTCTTGTATATAAAGTGGCCGGCCCCCTCCTCACTCACTCACTTGATGTTTGATTTGTAGAAAAGATTATGATAGTATTAAGGGTGCATGGAAATTTCATTGCCTCATTTCATTCCATCACCCGATTCCCTCGGCAACTTCATAACCGATCGTCCACGGATTTGGACGAAATGAGACAAAGTCATCTACTCATTCTCTACATCATTCTTGGTCGTCTCTTTCAGCAAACTTGACGATCGAGTTGCCTCAAGTCAGAGGCGGGAGCCCGTTTAAAGAATCGTCGACGTGGTGCCACCTCGACGAGGATATCGGAGATCGACGAGATCGGAGCAGCCGCAACGGAGCGTGGGATGATGGTTAAAGAACGAAGGACTCGGATCGTTCGGTATAACCTTTCTACACTCTTTACAGTTTGTTAGTTTAGCAATAATGGAAGATCCGGGTTAAAGTATACGATAGCGCCAGTTAAAAAGTTTTTGTTCCGCATTTGGCGTCTGTAGACGGCCGGGGCGCTAGCGTAGACTTACAGTGGTATCAGAGCCTAACCATTTTGCTATGCTAACTTGTGCTAACGCGTTTAAAACATCGATCGAACCGGAAAACTAAAAACTGCAATTTCTAACTTCACAGTTTCTGTTGTTTTTAAATGATCTCCTAAAATTTTTCTACATGTCTCAGAAAACTGTGCAGGCTTTTCTAAGAACCACGACAAAATTTGGGCACATGACTCCACCAAAACGCCGCGGAAACGCGGCCAAACCTATGGTTTGGCCCCACATCCGCGGCCACTTGGTGAGCTCATGCTCCCAAATTTGTACAGTGGGTTCTTCTGTGGGAATTGAGGTTTTTGGTATATATATTTTGGGCCCAGGTTTTGTTACTGTTCACCAGTAAGTCGTGGGGCCCACTTTGTGATATTTGGTCGATCGAAATTTAAACACGTTATTTTACAGTGCTTACATTATATCTCCGACCGGGAATGTCATTTGATCGGCAAACCGCGTCTGATTGCTATAGTTCTTTTAGACGGGTTTGCGAACGTGACATTCGCGTTGATGTTCTGTGTTGTGCTGTGATGTTGCGGATTTGTCGTGGCGGATAGAAGTGTGCAATGGTAGTACAGTTTGAGTTTATTTGTACATTTGATATTGCGGGGCGAGCGTCCAACTTGTGGACTGCCGTCACTGCCTGTTGTATAATATTCTTTTGGGGCACGACCAGGTTGCTGTCGATATACCTATTGTACTATTTTTCATTACTGTACTAGGTTTTGCCCCGCGACGGAGTGCACGGTAGCCGGATTCTGGAGGGGCAACGGGTCCGCATCTCATGGCTTTGAGAGGCAGAGGGGCCCCACTCTAAAATTGGCAGACTATTCGCCGCACTCGTAGGGGGCACCGGTTGACCCAAGGAGGGGTACCCAAGATTACCGGATTCCGTGGAGTGTGTTAGTTATATGTATGCCCTAGAGGCCATTACTGTACATACGATGTATATTGTAGTGGATGCTAGGATGTATATAGGGAGGACTTTCTTGCTCGACATGATAGTATGCTATCTGGTTGTACTTTATCTTAATATGTACTCTGATTGTCTCTATGTTACATGTTGATAAAGCCCTTAGGATATGTACTCGACTACTGGGACTATGATGAGATCATACTAGTGGGGCCACGGTAGTCGACGAGTACATCCTATAACTGTTCCTAGTCGAGGGTGTATCGAGATAGGGCATCGATACACCAGAGTAGACTAGCGTATACGCATCTTGACCCATATGATGGGCGATGGATGATCCCATATCCATCGGTGTTTGACATCAAGGATGATGTACGGGTGCTCAGTGGAGACTGGGTACACTGGACGGACTCGCAGAGAACTCCCAGATGGTATTGTACCATACGTCAGATGGCAGTTCTCCGGTGACACTGGTACAGAGTAGTCTGTCGACCCGAGATCGTCATAGAGTCTTGTGTGATTCCCACTGTGCTTTGATTTCCATCATACCACGTCCAAGAGGGCGTGCAAAAGGGTGGCTTTTGGGTACAGTCCCGAATCACATGGAGGCAATGAGCGATAGGAGGGGATTCGTCTCTCCCGGTATAGGGAGTTGATGTTGTGCTGTGTTCGATTGGCTATAACCGGAAATCCCTGGCCAGGGTTGCTGAGATTTACTGGTAAGTGTTATCAGTAGTTTCTCGAACTGTTATAGACCTCATATCGACACGACTTATCGAGCTACTGGGGTCTAACGTTTACCACCCCTAGGCGAGATATGCGACATATTAGACGACGAGACCGGACTGTACGGGAGTGTTACTGTTTGGATTCACAGGAGAAGTTACAGGCTTGCTTGTTGATCTTCTGAGCGCTCAATACCTGGGTAGCTGTTACGTTTAGCTGACCGCTTGCAGCTTGTGGGTGTTTGATATGATCATCACCTACTGCCGGCGTATTGACGATTCTTTAGAGTCCTACATAGAGGTTTCTTGACTCAGGCAAAACGGAGTAGGAGCACATATGTGATATGTGCGGGACCGAGGATAATGCGGTATGTGATATCGTATTGTATTCTCGCGATATTTGATATCAGCCGGGTCATCGGATCAAGAGTTGATTCGATGAATCGGTACGGATAAATATTAGTCGGTTATATGCGATATAGCCGGATTGTCGGATCAAGTGTTGATTCGATAATTTAATGTATAATAATATATTTGATATATTAAATTGCATTAACTAATATTTGCTCACTAAAAGATTCTTTTTCTCACTCGGGTAATACATTGATATATATGCGATATATGTTAATTGTATTATTTTATTTTGTTACAATAAATATTGTATATGTGATATATAATATTGTAACATATTATAATTATTAATGCAACATGATTAGAGGAGTTTAAACATGATTAGGGTTTGGATTAGGGTTAAACCTTCTAGTTGATTCTAGAAGCTTTACTTTGTCATGATAAAGATATTTGTGTTGATCTTTATCCATGACTCACACTTAACCCAACCCAAACCCTAACCCTAGTAAACTCTCTACAATGGTTAAGTGAACCATGGTTGCATAAATGATTATGATAACATTCTTTCTATTCATCACAAATGATTTATCATCTTCTTCCTCCTTCATTCTTCCATGAAAAACCTTGCTTGTTTTTCAAAGGTGATGAATAATTGTGAGAAAAATATAAATAAAGAGAGCAAAAATCCTACTTCATCATCCTCATCTTCCCTTGCCATTTAGATGAGGGCGTTCACATCATTTCATGAGTGTTAGCTTGTGTTAAAGAAACTTCAAGGTAGATCATCTTAGTATCGAAGATCGGAAGCAAAGGTTGCGTCTTTCTCTTCGTGGAACCTCTCGAGAGTCCGGATCCCGATGATCGTAGCGAAGGGACCACAACACGGAGCATATGAAGTGAAGGACCGGATCTACAAAGGTTGTAATCCCTCTCACTTAGTGTTAAATTGTTTAGCATGCTAGTTTTCGCCTAATCTCTAGTTTAAAGTTCCGTATTCGGGTTGTTCGGCACGGCTAAATTTTTAATCGGGCATGGTTGATGCCTCGTAGACCCTTGTGCGCGTGCCTAGCAACCCTACAGTGGTATCAGAGCCAAGCTAGTGCCTTAGGCGAAGTCTAGACGACGTTTGAAACCCGATCGAACCAAAACCCCAAAATCCAAAATGCTCTCTGGAAATTTTCTGAAAATTTGGATTTTTGTCAATTAAAAATATGCAGAAAATTAATCAGGGTTTAATGTGAATTACTGTGAAATACGGGGGCCTAATTCGAATTTTCCACCGCCGAACCGCGGCATAAGCCTGCACATGCGGCGGTTCCGCGGCCGTACTATCTCGTTGTCTAATGTTTTCTGCACAGTAATTCATATGATTGAATGCTATATTTTCTGGGAATTTTTTATTCTGACTTTACAGTTGAGTATTCTGGGTTGTATTGGGGACTTAAAGATTCAATCGGTTTTTATAGCTTTGTTTAGTTTTTCCGGATAACTTTTAGAAACTGTTAAAAAGTTCGAACGGATATCAATAACTCACTTTTTCCCCTGTCGGAAAATTTTTCAAAAGTTGGATTTTTCCTCGTGTAAGTAACTCGGTGGACCCTCTAGAAGACAACAAACCTTAACTCGATTATGTGACCGTCTTGAACAGCTCTTTGAACCTTAGGGTTTGGGGCGGTACGGCGTGCCACATGTGAGGCGTTGGCTTGACCCTTCTACGGCTGGACCATTGGTACCGTGGCATGTGATGGACGTTTTTAAACTGATTTCAAGTGTTGAGATATATTGGGGAAATCTTGGGTGCTTGATGATTCGATCGGAAAGTTTAACTTTTTCTATTTATCTGGAATGTGATACAATATTTGGAATCCACAGGTAGTTATGAGATAACTGATTTGAATATTATAAACATAGCAGTTTAGTCTCAGTTGATCGGTTGCTACGGAATTTTGATGTGATCAAAAGTCCGTCGCAATCACGTAGAGTACGCGGATACTCGCCGGGTAAACTTAATAGACAGCCTCACTCCATAGCCCCGACCAAGTGACTGTAGGAGAACCCCGTCGCCGAAAGCATCCGTTCGGGTGCTCCCGGTAGCGGTGTTCCGCCTTGGTGCACTTCGTCGACGGTATCGGGGGTGCGGCCGTCTACTAAAGTTTGCGACGAGCATTCGATCAGGACGTCGGGAATCTTGTTGAATTGTCCGACTTGATATTGAAAAGAGTTTTCGATAATGAGACTAAAATGCGGAGTTTATAATTGTTAGGCATGCGATGTCTAAGGAATTCATTTGGTTAGGCATGCGATGTCTAAGAAGGTTGCGGATTCCAACTGTTGTAGTTTTACACTTTCTTTTCTGTGACCGTAAGCGTAGTATGTGGTGTATCGCTGGCTTCGTTGCTATACATCAACGACAATCGGGATACGCATACTTGCTTACGTTGATGATATGAGATATTATGTGTTGCTGTGATATGTTGTATTGGATCGTCGCTTTTGAATAGCCGGGGGTTTTATGTGAGATGAGAGTTTTTCTTTTTCATTCATGTAAAATTCATTTGTATGTAATATTCTTTTATTGGGGCACTTCCAGGTAGCGGAAGATGTCACCGTTGTATATTATTTACTTTTCCGCATTAGGTAGACCCAAGGCGGGGAGCACAAGTAACCGGGTTCTAGGGTCCAGTGGGAGACCATCTCGAGGAGTCGAGACCGGGTCTCCTAACCCTAGAATTGGCAGTGTTACTTGCCGCTCTCGCAGGGGTCTAGGGATGTGGGTTTGGCTATTCATCGCGACCGTGGAATCCGTGTTTTATACAGGCTCGTATTGAAAACACGGACGTCCTAGTATATCCAATATTTCATATATGTTCTTCTGCTGCAATGTTCTGTGATGAGATCATATTACTGCCTGTGACGAATGTTTATATTATATATATGAGATATATGTTATATTGCAGATTTCGTTTCAAATGAGATGCTTGTGAAGCATAATAAAATGGGACTTCATTAATGGGATTAATGAAATAAAAGAAACCTAAGATGTTGTAGAAACTTGTTTATAAAAACTGGTAGCTCTAGTTCTTGCTTTGCATAGCGGTGTTCCTTGTAGAACATCCAGCACCTTATTCGATAAGGAAAGGACCGAGATCCCTTCACCGGGAGTGACTCCTTTAGCAATAACTGGCAGATGCAACAAACTCGGTTTGTCTTTTGATTGCTTCTATAGTTTCTGCTTTGCATAGTGATATATATGATATATCCTGCACCTTATTCGATGAGGAAAGGGCCGACGATCCCTTCACCGGGAGTGACCCCTTTAGCAAAACTAGAAAAGCCTCAAAAACACTCCATTTAAAATCACTCGATTCTACAACGATATCAAGTTCATTATGCAAAGGGTTTTCTGAAAAACCCGTCGTAGCCCTCCGTCATTTCAGATAAGTTGTATATAGTATTCGTGCTGCATTTGTTGGCTTTCGTCAAGGTGCAGTGTGCGGTAGCTATATGCTGCTTATCTGCTAGCATACGATGCGATTGGATTAGGGTAGTCGTGCGGCTTTGTTGGCTTTCGTCAAGGGTCGTGCGGGTGGGTTTAATTCAATCAAGAAATGAACGGGTTGAACTTGACTAGCGAACTATGAGAGTTTGGCCTTCGTCAAGGTCATAGGACGCTAGGGGCAAAATATTATTGGGAATTTCAAGTGTTGAAATTGTTAGTTATATGTATGCCCTAGAGGCCATTACTGTACATACGATGTATATTGTAGTGGATGCTAGGACATATATAGGGAAGACTTTCTTGTTCGACATGATAGTATGCTATCTGGTTGTACTTTATCTTAACATGTACTTTGATTGTCTCTATATTACATATTGATAAAGCCCTTAGGATATGTACTCGACTACTGGGACTATGATGAGATCATACTAGTGGGGCCACGGTAGTCGACGAGTACATCCTATAACTGTTCCTAGTCGAGGGTGTATCGAGACAGGGCATCGATGCACCAGAGTAGTCTAGCGTATACGCATCTTGACTCATATGATGGGCGATGGATGATCCCATATCCATCGGTGTTTGACATCAAGGATGGTGTACGGGTGCTCAGTAGAGACTGGGTACACTGGACGGACTCGCCGAGAACTCCCAGATGGTATTATACCATACGTCAGATGGCAGTTCTCCGGTGACACTGGTACAGAGTAGTCTGTTGACCCGAGATCGTCATAGAGTCTTGTATGGTTCCCACTGTGCTTTGATTTCCATCATACCACGTCCAAGAGGGCGTGCAAAAAGGTGGCTTTTGGGTACAGTCCCGAATCACATGGAGGCAATGAGCGATAGGAGGGGATTCGTCTCTCCCGGTATAGGGAGTTGATGTTGTGCTGTGTTCGATTGGCTATAACCGGAAATCCCTGGCCAGGGTTGCTGAGATTTACTGGTAAGTGTTATCAGTAGTTTCTCGAACTGTTATAGACCTCATATCGACCCGACTTATCGAGCTACTGGGGTCTGACGTTTACCACCCCTAGGCGAGATATGCGACATATCAGACGACGAGACCGGACTGTACGGGAGTGTTACTATTTGGATTCACAGGAGAAGTTACAGGCTTGCTTGTTGATCTTCTGAGCGCTCAATACGTGGGTAGCTGTTACGTTTAGCTGACCGCTTGCAGCTTGTGGGTGTTTGATATGATCATCACCTACTGCCGGCGTATTGACGATTCTTTAGAGTCCTACACAGAGGTTTCTTGACTCAGGCAAAACGGAGTAGGGGCACATATGTGATATGTGCGGGACCGAGGATAATGCGATATGTGATACCGTATTCTATTCTCACGATATTTGATATCAGCCGGGTCATCGGATCAAGTGTTGATTCGGTGAATCGGTACGGATAAATATTAGCCGGTTATATGCGATATAGCCGGATTGTCGGATCAAGTGTTGATTCGATAATTTAATGTATAATAATATATTTGATATATTAAATTACATTAACTAATATTTGCTCACTAAAAGATTCTTTTTCTCACTCGGGTAATACATTGATATATATGCGATATATGTTAAATGTATTATTTTATTTTGTTACGATAAATATTATATATGTGATATATAATATTGTAACATGATATGATAACTAATGCAACTTGTTTAGTGGAGTTTAAACATGATTAGGGTTTGGATTAGGGTTAAGCTTTCTAGATGTTTCTAGAAGCTTTTCATTTTGTTTTGTGAAAGATATTTTCAAATGACTCATGCTTTAACCAAACCCAAACCCTAACCCTAGTTAATTCTCTACAAGAGTTAGCTTGACCATGGTTGCATTATCTATCATATGATTTGATTTCCTATTCATCACAAAAGGATTCAACATTATTGTTCATCTTCTTCTTCATTTTTCTTTCATGGAAAAAGCTTGCTTGATTTTTCAAAGGTGATGAATAATAGTGAGAAAAAGATAAATAAATAGAGCAAAAATCCTACTTCATCATCCTCATCTTCCCTTGCCATTTAGATGAGGGTGTTCACATCATTTCATGAGTGTTAGCTTGTGTTAAAGAAACTTCAAGGTAGATCATCTTAGTATCGAAGATCGGAAGCAAAGGTTGCGTCTTTCTCTTCGTGGAACCTCTCGAGAGTCCGGATCCCGATGATCGCAGCGAAGGGACCACAACACGGAGCATATGAATTGAAGGACCGGATCTACAAAGGTTGTAATCCCTCTCACTTAGTGTTAAAGTGTTTAGCATGCTTGTTTTCGCCTAATCTCTAGTTTAAAGTTCTGTATTCGGGTTGTTCGGCACGGCTAAATTTTAAATCGGGCATGGTTGATGCCTCGTAGACCCTTGTGCGCGTGCCTAGCAACCCTACAGTGGTATCAGAGCCAAGCTAGAGCTTTACGCGAAGTCTAGACGAAGTTTAAAGTCCGATCGAACGCCGAAACCCCGACACGGAACCCTCTCTGTCCTTTTTCCAAAAATGTGGTTTTTTCTGAATTAAAAATTCTCAGAAAATTAAGCAGGAAAAACTAAGAATTATTGTGAAGTACAGACCTCTAACTCGAAAATTTGACCGTGGAACCGCCGCGAAACCATGCGTTTTGCGGCTCTTCCGCGGACAAAATTTGGACTTAGTCCCTGAAATTTCATGTAATTATTTTTAGGCCCTTTCTTGTTAATTTTTTCTGGGAATATTTTAATTTCACTCAAGTGTTGAGTTTTCAAGGGTTGTATTGGGGAATCGTTGATTCGATCGGATAATTTAACTATGTTTAGTTTGTCCGGATAATTTTAGAAACTGTTAAAAAGTTCGAACGGATATTAATAACTCACTTTTTTCCCTGTCGGAAAATTTTTCAAAAGTTGGATTTTTCCTCGTGTTTAAGAACGTTCTAAGTCGTGCAAGTAACGCGGTGGACCCTCTAGAAGACAACAAACCTTAACTCGATTATGTGACCGTCTTGAACTGCCTTTTGACCCTTAGGGTTTGGGGCAGTACGGCGTGCCACATGTGAGGCGTTGGCTTGACCCTTCTACGGCTGGACCATTGGTACTGTGGCATGTGATGGATGTTTTTAAACTGATTTCAAGTGTTGAGATTTATTGGGGAAATCTTGGGTGTTTGATGATTCGATCGGAAAGTTTAACTTTGTCTATTTATCTGGAATGTGATACAATAATTGGAATCCACAGGTAGTTATGAGATAACTAATTTGAATATTATAAACATAGCAGTTTAGTCTCAGATGATCGGTTGCCACGGAATTTTGATGTGATCAAAAGTCCGTCGCAATCACGTAGTGTACGTGGATACTCGCCGGGTAAACTTAATAGACAGCTACGCCCTATAGCCCCGACCAAGTGACTGTAGGAGAATCCCGTCGCCGAAAGCATCCGTTCGGGTGCTCCCGGTAGCGGTGTTCCGCCTTGGTGCACTTCGTCGACGGTATCGGGGGTGCGGCCGTCTACTAAAGTTTGCGACGAGCATTCGATCAGGACGTCGGGAATCTTATTGAATTGCCCGACTTGATATTGAAAAGAGTTTTCGATAATGAGACTAAAATGCGGGGTTTATAATTGTTAGGCATGCGATGTCTAAGGAATACATTTGGTTAGGCATGCGATATCTAAAGAAGGTTGCGGATTCCAACTGTTGTAGTTTTACACTTTCTTTTCTGTGACCGTAAGCGTAGTATGTGGTGTATCGCCGGCTTCGTTGCTATACATCAACGACAATCGGGATATGCATACTTGCTTACGTTGATGATATGAGATATTATGTGTTGCTGTGATATGTTATATTGGATCGTCGCGTTTGAATAGCCGGGGTTTTTATGTGAGATGAGAGTTTTTTCTTTTTCATTCATGTAAAATTCATTTGTATGTAATATTCTTTTATTGGGGCACTTCAGGTAGCGGAAGATGTCACCGTTGTATATTATTTACTTTTCCGCATTAAGTAGACCCAAGGCGGGGAGCACAAGTAACCGGGTTCTAGGGTCCAGTGGGAGACCATCTCGAGGAGTCGAGACCGGGTCTCCTAACCCTAGAATTGGCAGTGTTACTTGCCGCTCTCGTAGGGGTCTAGGGATGTGGGTTTGGCTATTCATCGCGACCGTGGAATCCGTGTTTTATACAGGCTCGTATTGAAAACACGGACGTCCTAGTATATCCAATATTTCATATATGTTCTTCTGCTGCAATGTTCTGTGATGAGATCATATTACTGCCTGAGACGAATGTTTATATTATATATATATGAGATATATGTTATATTGCAGATTTCGTTTCAAAAGAAATGCTTGTGAAGCATAATAAAATGGGACTTCATTAATGAGATTAATGAATTAAAAGAAACCTAAGATGTTGTAGAAACTTGTTTATAAAAACCGATAGCTACAGTTCTTGCTTTGCATAGCGGTGTTCCTTGTAGAACATCCAGCACCTTATTCGATAAGGAAAGGACCGAGATCCCTTCACCGGGAGTGACTCCTTTAGCAATGACTGGCAGATGCTACAAACTCGGTTTGTCTTTTGATTGCTTCTATAGTTCTTGCTTTGCACAGCGGTATTTGTGAAATATCCTGCACCTTATTCGATGAGGAAAGGGCCGACGATCCCTTCACCGGGAGTGACCCCTTTAGCAAAACTAGAAAAGCCTCAAAAACACTCCATTTAAAATCACTCGATTCTACAACGATATCAAGTTCATTACGCAAAGGGTTTTCTGAAAAACCCGTCGTAGCCCTCCGTCATTTCAGATAAGTGCTGTTTAGTATTCGTGCTGCGTTTGTTGGCCTCCGTCAAGGCGCAGTGTGCGGTAGCTAACCAGTATTTATCTGCTTATGCATATGATGCAGATTGAGTTAGGGTAATCGTACGACCTTGTTGGCCTCCGTCAAGGGTCGTGCGAGTGGGTTTGATTCGATCAAGAAATGGCGGGTTGAACTTGACTAGTAGCCTATGGTTTGTTGGCCTCCGTCAAGGTCATAGGGTGCTAGGGGCAAAATATTATCGGGAATTTCAAGTGTTGGAATTTGCAATGAGATTGCATACCTTCTATGAGATAGTTGGATCCCGATACCCGCTGCGAGTAAGAGTTACTCCTGGGAGAGTTTTATACATTACAATTAGTTGATCAAGTAGGTGTCTAGAAAGGTGTTAACGGGGTTACGCCTCTGGGAAAACGAGGTTTACTGTAATTTGGTTCGTGCGAAAGCACGGGGGACCTCCCTCAAAGTACCGACACTGGCCAGGCTGAAAGATTGGCGAACTTGTAGCGTGTAATTAATCCCGGCTAGTCTTTCCTTTTAGGGTTTGAAGGAAGATTTGACTAAAACAGTGGGAGACATCCTGATTAGATATATTAGATAACCAATCTAATCTTGCAAGAGCATACGCTGAGTGTTTTCTTCTCTCTCTCTCCAGATAGCGACCATATCACGCCTTAATCAAGATAATAAAACGGATATATTGACCGAACCCGCTTGTTATACTGAGCTGGGGAACGTTGGTCCCGCTCCAACTTATAATTGTTATAAAACAGAGCAGGAAATTGGGGAATACCATATTTCCCATGCCGCCCAAACGAAGAAAGTGCATGCTGATGCATCATCTTCGGGTGTGTTCATTATACAGAACTGTTTCTCAGTATCCTTTACGTCCTGGGTATGTGATACCGGATCAGGATCCCGTATATGTAATCTGTTACATGGGCTACAGATAGGTAAAGAACTGAGAACGGGTGATAAGTTTCATGAGACAGAAAACGGTGCAAGTGTTGCAGCCAAGTCTGTTGGTCACTATCACCCTGTATTACCTGAATACATTGATTCTGAACAAATGTTATTAGATACCGAACCTGATATACAAAATCATATCAGTCTCTTTATTAGTAAAGAAAGGATATAATTTTGTATTGTTGGATAATGTTTTGAACATTTCCTATATCAAGAGTTGATCGGTTCAAGCACGTTATCTAAAAGCATTGACGTTCTAAATCAAATTGCAGTTCTTAGTATACGGAACACACACAAGAGGAAGAGTTCAGAAATGAACGGATCCTTCTTGAGGTATTGTAGACTAGGTCATATCAATGCGACCCGACTGGCTGAAGTTATATATAGATGCATATTTAAATTAGTTTGAATTTACATCTTGTGAAACTTGCCGGTCATGTCAAAAAGATAAGATGACCATAGCTCTGTTTATTAGAAACAGAGAAAGAGTTAGTGAACTTTTGGGATTGATACATGCTGATGTATGAAAATCCCCTGTCTACACATGCCAAGATCGGTTCTTTCTACTTCATTACGTTCTCGGATAATCTCTCAAGATTCAGACATGTGTTCCAGTTGAAACACAAGTCCGAAGCTTTTGAGATATTCACAGAATATAAGTTAGAAGTAGAGAACCAAAATACGGGTATAAGTATTATGTCCTTTGATGAGATCATGGAGGAGAATACTTGAGCACGGAATTCCTGGACTATTCTAAAGGAGAATGAGATTCTCTCTCGGCATTACTCCTCCGTATACACCACAGCACGTCGGTGTATCGGGGCGGAGCAATCACACCCTATGTGATATGGTGTGCTCTATGATGAGTACTACTGAGTTTCCTATTTCCTTTAGGGAGTTATGCACTTATGAAGTTGCATACCTATTGAATAGGGTTCAAATCAAATCAGTTGCCTACCACTTCATATATGATATAGAAAGGGAAGAGCCCATATCTTAAGTTTGTTAAGATTTGGGGTTGTCCGGCCTATGTCTAAAAGCAAAATCCGGACAAGCTCGAGGCAAGGTCTGTTATGTAGAACTGGAAAGGTTCCAGCTATACAAACTGCAGCTGATGATTTAGTAGAACCAAAGGATTCAATAGTTTCCAACGAACCTCAGCCTCTCCGCCGATCTAGTACGGTTTCTCACCCACCTGAGAGATACTTCGGTTTCTCTATGACAGTGGGAGCGAGGATTGCATCATGAGATGATAACCCAACTAGTTTCGAGCTGGCCATCAGGAGTGGGACTCTGTAAGAATGGCTGGGTGCTTATCGATCTGAGATGGAATCCTTATACACCAACAAAGTATGGACTTTGGTTGCTTTATCTGAAGGGTTAAATCCTCATCAGGAGCAAGTATATCTTGAGAAGATTACTTGGTGTACATGAAAAAGTTGAGACTTTCAAAGCTAGACTTGTTAAAGGTTTGCATCATAGACCAGGTATGGATTATGTTGAAACCTTTTCTAAGGATCTATGCTTAAGTCCATCCAGATCCTACTTGCCACGGCTACATACCATGACTACGATATCTGGTGGTTGGGTGTCATGACTGCTTTTCTAATGATGTTTTAGAAAAGAGCGTCTATAAGTACACAGCCAGAGGGCTTCGTAGACAGTGGGAGCAGCGGAAACGTGTGCAAGTTGTTTTATGTGATAAAGCAGGCATCGCGGAGTTGGAACATCTGTTTTGATGTGGTAGTAAAAGAGTTTGACTTCATCAAAATGGTAGATGAACCTTGTATATACGAAAAGGTAGTAGAGAGTATGGTGGTGATCCTCGTAGAGTACGTGGATGACATACTCTTGATAGGGAAGGAGTTTCCTATGCTACGATCGGTCAATCTCTGCTTATCATAAGGATTCTCCATATAGGATCAAAGTGATACCTCCTAAATCCTGGGTTTTGGATCTATGAGATAGATCTAATTGGATGTTAAGATACTCACTAGTTATAGTGAGATGGTATCAATCGATCCTGGGGATAATCACTGGAAAGGTTCCAGGGTGATAAGGACGACTGAATGTCAGTCGCAGGCTTGTCTATACCCTCAGTGAAGGGGCGGTAAGTTGGAAGAGTTCCAAGCTAGATACCGTGACATACTAGACGATTAAAGGCAAGATACATCGTTACCAAGGATGCTACCAAAGAGGCAGTCTGGATATATATAAGTTCATAAGATGAACTTCGTTCCTACCGTTGTGTGTCAATGGGGTTGTGGCTTTAGCCAAGGAACTTCCGTCCCATCAGAAATCCAGATATAATTCTTAGGCAGTATCACCTGATCATGGAGATGGTTGATCTCCAGGGAGATCAAGGTTAGGAGAGTAGACACAGAGGACGACAGCGCGGATCCACTCACAAAGGCCTTTTTCCCAGTAGAGACTTTTATGGGATGGTTGAGTATGAGATACTTCAACCGCAGCTAATTGTTGGGTATGCGATACCATAACAGATGGTCCTAGTGCAAGTGGGAGATTGTTAGTTATATGTATGCCCTAGAGGCCATTACTGTACATTCGATGTATATTGTAGTGGATGCTAGGACATATATAGGGAAGACTTTCTTGCTCGACATGATAGTATGCTATCTGGTTGTACTTTATCTTAACATGTACTTTGATTGTCTCTATATTACATATTGATAAAGCCCTTAGGATATGTACTCGACTACTGGGACTATGATGAGATCATACTAGTGGGGCCACGGTAGTCGACGAGTACATCCTATAACTGTTCCTAGTCGAGGGTGTATCGAGACAAGGCATCGATGCACCAGAGTAGACTAGCGTATACGCATCTTGACCCATATGATGGGCGATGGATGATCCCATATCCATCGGTGTTTGACATCAAGGATAGTGTACGGGTGCTCAGTAGAGACTGGGTACACTGGACGGACTCGCCGAGAACTCCCAGATGGTATTATACAATACGTCAGATGGCAGTTCTCCGGTGACACTGGTACAGAGTAGTCTGTTGACCCGAGATCGTCATAGAGTCTTGTATGGTTCCCACTGTGCTTTGATTTCCATCATACCACGTCCAAGAGGGCGTGCAAAAAGGTGGCTTTTGGGTACAGTCCCGAATCACATGGAGGCAATGAGCGATAGGAGGGGATTCGTCTCTCCCGGTATAGGGAGTTGATGTTGTGCTGTGTTCGATTGGCTATAACCGGAAATCCCTGGCCAGGGTTGCTGAGATTTACTGGTAAGTGTTATCAGTAGTTTCTTGAACTGTTATAGACCTCATATCGACCCGACTTATCGAGCTACTGGGGTCTGACGTTTACCACCCCTAGGCGAGATATGCGACATATCAGACGACGAGACCGGACTGTACGGGAGTGTTACTATTTGGATTCACAGGAGAAGTTACAGGCTTGCTTGTTGATCTTCTGAGCGCTTAATACCTGGGTAGCTGTTACGTTTAGCTGACCGCTTGCAGCTTGTGGGTGTTTGATATGATCATCACCTACTGCCGGCGTATTGACGATTCTTTAGAGTCCTACACAGAGGTTTCTTGACTCAGGCAAAACGGAGTAGGGGCACATATGTGATATGTGCGGGACCGAGGATAATGCGATATGTGATACCGTATTCTATTCTCACGATATTTGATATCAGCCGGGTCATCGGATCAAGTGTTGATTCGGTGAATCGGTACGGATAAATATTAGCCGGTTATATGCGATATAGCCGGATTGTCGGATCCAGTGTTGATTCGATAATTTAATGTATAATAATATATTTGATATATTAAATTACATTAACTAATATTTGCTCACTAAAAGATTCTTTTTCTCACTCGGGTAATACATTGATATATATGCGATATATGTTAAATGTATTATTTTATTTTGTTACGATAAATATTATATATGTGATATATAATATTGTAACATGATATGATAACTAATGCAACTTGTTTAGTGGAGTTTAAACATGATTAGGGTTTGGATTAGGGTTAAGCTTTCTAGATATTTCTAGAAGCTTTTCATTTTGTTTTGTGAAAGATATTTTCAAATGACTCATGCTTTAACCAAACCCAAACCCTAACCCTAGTTAATTCTCTACAAGAGTTAGCTTGACCATGGTTGCATTATCTATCATATGATTTGATTTCCTATTCATCACAAAAGGATTCAACATTATTGTTCATCTTCTTCTTCATTTTTCTTTCATGGAAAAAGCTTGCTTGATTTTTCAAAGGTGATGAATAATAGTGAGAAAAAGATAAATAAATAGAGCAAAAATCCTACTTCATCATCCTCATCTTCCCTTGCCATTTAGATGAGGGTGTTCACATCATTTCATGAGTGTTAGCTTGTGTTAAAGAAACTTCAAGGTAGATCATCTTAGTATCGAAGATCGGAAGCAAAGGTTGCGTCTTTCTCTTCGTGGAACCTCTCGAGAGTCCGGATCCCGATGATCGCAGCGAAGGGACCACAACACGGAGCATATGAAGTGAAGGACCGGATCTACAAAGGTTGTAATCCCTCTTACTTAGTGTTAAAGTGTTTAGCATGCTTGTTTTCGCCTAATCTCTAGTTTAAAGTTCCGTATTAGGGTTGTTCGGCATGGCTAAATTTTAAATCGGGCATGGTTGATGCCTCGTAGACCCTTGTGCGCGTGCCTAGCAACCCTACAGAAATTTGCAATGAGATTGCATACCTTCTATGAGATAGTTGGATCCCGATACCCGCTGCGAGTAAGAGTTACTCCTGGGAGAGTTTTATACATTACAATTAGCCGATCAAGTAGGTGTCTAGAAAGGTGTTAACGGGGTTACGCCTCTGGGAAAATGAGGTTTACTGTAATTAGGTTCGTGCGAAAGCACGGGGGACCTCCCTCAAAGTACCGACACTGGCCTGGCTGAAAGATTGACGAACTTGTAGCGTGTAATTAATCCCGGCTAGTCTTTCCTTTTAGGGTTTGAAGGAAGATTTGACTAAAACAGTGGGAGACATCCTGATTAGATATATTAGATAACCAATCTAATCTTGCAAGAGCATACGCTGAGTGTTTTCTCCTCTCTCTCTCCAGATAGCGACCATATCACGCCTTAATCAAGATAATAAAACGGATATATTGACCGAACCCGCTTGTTATACTGAGCTGGGGAACGTTGGTCCCGCTCCAAATTATAATTGTTATAAGACAGAGCAGGAAATTGGGGAATACCAGATTTCCCGTGCCGCCCAAACGAAGAAAGTGCATGCTGATGCATCATCTTCGGGTGTGTTCATTACACAGAACTGTTTCTCAGTATCCTTTACGTCCTGGGTATGTGATACCGAATCAGGATCCCGTATATGTAATCTGTTACTTGGGCTACAGATAGGTAAAGAACTGAGAACGGGTGATAAGTTTCATTAGACAGAAAACGGTGCAAGTGTTGCAGCCAAGTCTGTTGGTCACTATCACCCTGTATTACCAGAATACATTGATTCTGAACAAATGTTATTAGATACCGAACCTGATATACAAAATCATATCAGTCTCTTTATTAGTAAAGAAAGGATATAATTTTGTATTGTTGGATAATGTTTTGAACATTTCCTATATCAAGAGTTGATCGGTTCAGGCACGTTATCTAAAAGTATTGATGTTCTAAATCAAACTACAGTTCTTAGTATACGGAACACACACAAGAAGAAGAGTTCAGAAATGAACGAATCCTTCTTGAGGCATTGTAGACTAGGTCATATCAATGCGACCCGACTGGCTGAAGTTACATTCAGATGCATATTTAAATTAGTTTGAATTTACATCTTGTGAAACTTGTCGGTCATGTCACAAAGATAAGATGATCACAGCTCTGTTTATTGGAAACAGAGAAAGAGTTAGTGAACTCTTGGGATTGATACATGCTGATGTATGAAAGTCCCCTGTCTACATATGCCAAGATCGGTTCTTTGTACTTCATTACATTCTCTGATAATCTCTCAAGATTCAGACATATGTTCCTGTTGAAACATAAGTCCGAAGTTTTTGAGATATTCACAGAATATAAGTTAGAAGTAGAGAACCAAAATACGGGTAAAAGTATTATGTCCTTTGATGCGATCAAGGAGGAGAATACTTGAGCACGGAATTCCTGGACTATTCTAAAGGAGAATGAGATTCTCTCTCAGCATTACTCCTCCGTATACACCACAGCAGGTCGGTGTATCGGGGCGGAGCAATAGCACCCTATGTGATATGGTGTGCTCTATGATGAGTACTACTGAGTTGCCTATTTCCTTTTGGGAGTT
This sequence comes from Agapanthus africanus, assembly GCA_030015575.1. Taxonomy (NCBI): domain Eukaryota; kingdom Viridiplantae; phylum Streptophyta; class Magnoliopsida; order Asparagales; family Amaryllidaceae; genus Agapanthus; species Agapanthus africanus. The sequence goes on along the minus strand of JASDDO010000016.1, from coordinate 173,380,314 downwards.
ATGCACTTGAGAAGCTGCATACCTATTGAATAGGGTTCAAATCAAATCAGTTGCCTACCACTTCATATGTGATATCGAAAGGGAAGAGCCCATATCTTAAGTTGGTTAAGATTTGGGGTTGTCCGGCCTATGTCTAAAAGCAAAATCTGGACAAGCTCGAGGCAAGGTCTGTTATGTACAACTGGAATGGTTCCAGCTATACAAACTGCAGCTGATTTGGTAGAACCAAAGAATTCAATAGTTTCCAACGAACCTCAGCCTCTCCGCCGATCTAGTAGGGTTCCTCACCCACCTGAGAGATACTTCGGTTTCTCTATGACAGTGGGTGCGAGGATTGCATCATGAGATGATGACCCAACTAGTTTCGAGCTGGCCATCAGGAGTAGGACTCTGTAAGAATGGCTGGATGCTTATCGATCTGAGATGGAATCCTTATACACCAACAAAGTATGGACTTTGGTTGCTTTATCTGAAGGGTTAAATCCCCATCAGGAGCAAGTATATCTTGAGAAGATTACTTGGTGTACATGGAAAAGTTGAGACTTTCAAAGCTAGACTTGTTAAAGGTTTGCATCATTGACCAGGTATGGATTATGATGAAACCTTTTCTAAGGAGCTATGCTTAAGTCCATCCAGATCCTACTTGCCACGGCTACATACCATGACTACGATATCTGGTGGTTGGGTGTCATGACTGCTTTTCTAAATGATGTTTTAGAAGATAGCGTCTATAAGTACACAGCCAGAGGGCTTCGTAGACAGTGGGAGCAGCGGAAACGTGTACAAGTTGTTTTATATGTTAAAACAGGCATCGCGGAGTTGGAACATCTGTTTTGATGTGGTAGTCAAAGAGTTTGACTTCATCAAAATGGTAGATGAACCTTGTATATACAAAAAAGTAGTAGAGAGTATGGTGGTGATCCTCGTAGAGTACGTGGATGACATACTCTTGATAGGGAAGGAGTTTCCTATGCTACGCTCGGTTAATCTCCGCTTATCACAAGGATTCTCCATATAGGATCAAAGTGATACCTCCTAGGTTTTGGATCTATGAGATAGATCTAATTGGATGTTAGGATACTCACTAGCTGTAGTGAGATGGTATCAATCGATCCTGGGGAAAATCACTGGAAAGGTTCCAGGGTGATAAGGACGACTGAATGCCAGTCGCAGGCATTATCTTCACCCTCAGTGGAGGGACGGTATGTTGGAAGAGTTCCAAGCTAGATACCGTGACATACTAGACGATTAAAGGCAAGATACATCGTTACCAAGGATGCTACCAAAGAGGCAGTCTGGATATATATAAGTTCATAAGATGAACTTCGTTCCTACCATTGTGTGACAATGGAGTTGTGGTTTTAGCCAAGGAACTATCGTCCCATCAGAAATCCAGATATAATTCTTAGGCAGTATCAACTGATCATGGAGATGGTTGATCTTCAGGGAGATCGAGGTTAGGAGAGCAGACACAGAGGACAACAGCGCGAATCCACTCACAAAGGCCTTTTTCCCAGTAGAGACTTTTATAGGATGGTTGAGTATGAGATACTTCAACCGCAGCTAAATGTTGGGTATGTGATACTATAACAGATGGCCCTAGTGCAAGTGGGAGATTGTTAGTTATATGTATGCCCTAGAGGCCATTACTGTACATACGATGTATATTGTAGTGGATGCTAGGACATATATAGGGAGGACTTTCTTGCTCGACATGATAGTATGCTATCTGGTTGTACTTTATCTTAACATGTAGTCTGATTGTCTCTATGTTACATGTTGATAAAGCCCTTAGGATATGTACTCGACTACTGGGACTATGATGAGATCATACTAGTAGGGCCACGGTAGTCGACGAGTACATCCTATAACTGTTCCTAGTCGAGGGTGTATCGAGATAGGGCATCGATACACCAGAGTAGACTAGCGTATACGCATCTTGACCCATATGATGGGCGATGGATGATCCCATATCCATCGGTGTTTGACATCAAGGATGGTGTACGGGTGCTCAGTGGAGACTGGGTACACTGGACGGACTCGCCGAGAACTCCCAGATGGTATTGTACCATACGTCAGATGGCAGTTCTCCGGTGACACTGGTACAGAGTAGTCTGTCGACCCGAGATCGTCATAGAGTCTTGTGTGATTCCCACTGTGCTTTGATTTCCATCATACCACGTCCAAGAGGGCGTGCAAAAGGGTAGCTTTTGGGTACAGTACCGAATCACATGGAGGCAATGAGCGATAGGAGGGGATTCGTCTCTCCCGGTATAGGGAGTTGATGTTATGCTGTGTTCGATTGGCTATAACCGGAAATCCCTGGCCAGGGTTGCTGAGATTTACTGGTAAGTGTTATCAGTAGTTTCTCGAACTGTTATAGACCTCATATTGACACGACTTATCGAGCTACTGGGGTCTGACGTTTACCACCCCTAGGCGAGATATGCGACATATTAGACGACGAGACCGGACTGTACTGGTGTGTTACTGTTTGGATTCACAGGAGAAGTTACAGGCTTGCTTGTTGATCTTCTGAGCGCTCAATACCTGGGTAGCTGTTACATTTAGCTGACCGCTTGCAGCTTGTGGGTGTTTGATATGATCATCACCTACTGCCGGCGTATTGACGATTCTTTAGAGTCCTACATAGAGGTTTCTTGACTCAGGCAAAACGGAGTAGGAGCACATATGTGATATGTGCGGGACCGAGGATAATGCGGTATGTGATATCGTATTGTATTCTCGCGATATTTGATATCAGCCGGGTCATCGGATCAAGAGTTGATTCGATGAATCGGTACGGATAAATATTAGTCGGTTATATGCGATATAGCCGGATTATCGGATCAAGTGTTGATTCGATAATTTAATGTATAATAATATATTTGATATATTAAATTGCATTAACTAATATTTGCTCACTAAAAGATTCTTTTTCTCACTCGGGTAATACATTGATATATATGCGATATATGTTAATTGTATTATTTTATTTTGTTACAATAAATATTGTATATGTGATATATAATATTGTAACATATTATAATTATTAATGCAACATGATTAGAGGAGTTTAAACATGATTAGGGTTTGGATTAGGGTTAAACCTTCTAGTTGATTCTAGAAGCTTTACTTTGTCATGATAAAGATATTTGTGTTGATCTTTATCCATGACTCACACTTAACCCAACCCAAACCCTAACCCTAGTAAACTCTCTACATTGGTTAAGTGAACCATGGTTGCATAAATGATTATGATAACATTCTTTCTATTCATCACAAATGATTTATCATCTTCTTCCTCCTTCATTCTTCCATGAAAAACCTTGCTTGTTTTTCAACGGTGATGAATAATTGTGAGAAAAATATAAATAAAGAGAGCAAAAATCCTACTTCATCATCCTCATCTTCCCTTGCCATTTAGATGAGGGTGTTCACATCATTTCATGAGTGTTCGCTTGTGTTAAAGAAACTTCAAGGTAGATCATCTTAGTATCGAAGATCGGAAGCAAAGGTTGCGTCTTTCTCTTCGTGGAACCTCTCGAGAGTCCGGATCCCGATGATCGCAGCGAAGGGACCACAACACGGAGCATATGAAGTGAAGGACCGGATCTACAAAGGTTGTAATCCCTCTTACTTAGTGTTAAATTGTTTAGCATGCTAGTTTTCGCCTAATCTCTAGTTTAAAGTTCCGTATTCGGGTTGTTCGGCACGGCTAAATTTTTAATCGGGCATGGTTGATGCCTCGTAGACCCTTGTGCGTGTGCCTAGCAACCCTACAGAGTGCTGGGTGGTCCATTCACTATGCTGTAGGGCGCTGCCTCGCTTCAGGTTTTGGCGGGTAACTTGCCGCACCCGTAGGGGTCTAGGTTTCATTACACAGGCTATCCACACGACAGGGGAACGTCGGGTTTCTGCAGCGGCTCTGTGAAACCCGGGGATCCCAGATTATCTGTATTGTTCTGTGATGCTTATTACTTTTCTGTAATGTTGCATACTATCACGCCTGGAGCGATTATTGTATATTGGTTTATATACTATTAGATGTTGTATATGTTTTACACCCGCGCTAGTCCAGTCCCCGCTCTGTCGTTAGTTAAGTAACCTAACGGGTGATGACGGGACCTAGTGACGAATGCGGATGGCATATACGTACATTTTATTTTCGTTCTTTTCTGGTGTGATTGTATGATGGGACTGCGTTGATTCTGATCAATGCAAAGTAAAGCAAACCTGTTTACAGTTGTTGGAACGAATTTAAAAAGTTTTATTGCAAAGACGTTTCCTTTTGTTATGCATAGCGGTATTCAGTGGAATATCCTGCACCTCATTCGACGGGGCAAGGGCCGATATCCCTTCACCGGGACCGACCCCTTGGACAGAAGTTTGCGTCAGGGTAATAACTTCACTATAGTCGATTACAAGTTGCTTTGCATAGCGGTATTCAGTGGAATATCCTGCACCTCATTCCACGAGGAAAGAGCCGAGATCCCTTTACCGGGAGTGACCTCTTTAGCAAAAGGTTTTCGCTACTATATTTTAAAAAGCTATCAGGTTCCTTCAGCGTTATCAAGTTCACTACGTTAAAGGTTTTTCGCCAAAAACCAGCCGTAGCCCTCCGTCACTTCTTTTAGGTATTCAGTAGTATTCAAGCTATGTATTTTGACCTAACGCCAAGGCATAGTGTTTGGTAGCTGCTGGGTATTCAATTGTTGCATAGATAGATGAGTTGGTTTGGGACAGCCGTTCTGCCATTTTGACCTAACGCCAAGGGCATGTGCGGGTGGGTTCAAATTAACAAGATAGTGATGGGTAGAACTTGGCATGTGACTTATGACATTTTGACCTAACGCCAAGGTTATAAGAGCATGGGGCAAAAACTATATCGGGAGTTTCTAAAGAAACTGAAACTTGCCAAGTATGCGCATACCTTCTGGAGTATGAGTAACGTTGATGCATTCCATCACGTTATCATGCGATGAGAGTTGGATCCCGATTCCCACTGATGAGTTGGTTTACTCTTCGGGTGATCCCGATTGATTCTTCTTTCTGGTTTGGAGGAGAATTTGAGAGGACAGTGGGAGGTTTCCGGATTAGATAAAGTGATAACCATTCTGATCTAGGTTAGAGTGCAAGCAGAGTGTTTCTTTTCTCTCTCTCTTTGGCAGCGACCTTTGACCGACCCTAGACTATGACTCAGTGACCAGGTTGACCGAACCTTCTTAAAATACTGGCTTTTGGATTGTCTATGTTGCATAAGTCATTTCCACTCCTTCTTTTACCCTTTGAATTTCTCAGAACACCCGTATTACTACGGATATCCACTTCCATTGGATAGATCCATCGTATGGTTATATACGAACTCGAAGGGACTTCTTCGAGGATAGATCTAGGTTCAGGAGAAATAGAATTGGTCTATTCAGTTGTCTTTTATTATCACCTTCTCTCAGGTTGCGAGAGCTCCTTGGTTTAGGAGAGTACACCTATTACGCTTATTGGATAGTCTTATTCCAAACCATAGGCTGGTGCCGAAAGGTAGGGAATGAAGAAAACCAATTAGCCTAAGTAGGGTGTGCAGAAGGTAATATGTAAAGACAAAATAAAGAGATTAGAAAGAGGGCAAAGTAAATTGCGACTGGTATCATTCACGACCAAAACCGCGTACTTCATCGCCACTCCTATTTCACCTTTAAAGGAATAAGGTATTATTCAGTTGTCTTTTATCATCACCTTCTCTCAGTTGCGAGTACTCCTTGGTTTAGGAAGGTACACCTATTATGCTTACTGGATAGTCTTCTTCCAAACCATAGGCTGGTGCCGAACGGTAGGGAAGGAAGAAAACCATTTAGCCTAACGATGGTGTACAGAAGGTAACGACTAAAGACAAATAAAGGGATTTGGAGAGATGGCAATAAGATATACGGTTGAAGTCATGAATTGGATTATGGAAGAGGCATTGCTATGAATACCAAGATACCCCTACGAAACATTTTCATGTTTCAGTGCATTGTTAAAGAAAAACTGTTTTCCCGATTAGATACTTACTCCAAGGGTATGTATTTACCAGGTTTCATTCTCATATCTGTATGGTTTTACAGATGATGAGTTGGAGTAAGATATTGGGAATTAGGTGATCATCCTCATTATATCGGAATTCGTTGTAATTGGTGATATTTGAGGAAATCGCCAGGCTACGGTTTTCCACCTACAACGCACAGGTTTTGAGTTGTTAACTCAGCAGACTTATACAGAGTATTGTATGTTGTCCAGTGTCCATCAGGACAAAGGGGTAGGTCCTCGTACTGTGTTCTGTTTACTTATAACTTCTCTAGTATTTAGACAAGTGTTTCGCAGAAATACATGGTCTAAGTTTTGAGAAGTTGTGGGAATAAGAATAAAGTAGAGAACCAGGTATCACAAGTATCGGGATTCTTCAAAGAGATCGAAGATGTAGATTCTTGTGATTGGTATTCAGATGATAGTGATGGTTTTGAGAAACTTGTTTCTCTTTCAGGTTACTCATAATTGGATGGATTCCTAAGTTGAGTAATGCTGATTAGCCTCTTTCCATTAAGATGATATGCACTGGAGATAGCTGCATGGTTTGAATATGGTTCCAATTAAATAAGTGCCAAAGTTTCTATATTGGATATAGAATAGTTCGTACCTTAAAAGATATTAAGGTACGGGGAGTTGTCCAGCTTATGCTTAAAACCAGACTCTGGATAACTCAGGGCACGTTTCTGTAATGGCTGTTTGTGGGTTGACCCTGGCTATGACGAGGGTTGATATTCTACCATTTGGAAGATCAATAGTGATATTGTTCTTGACTCGCCACAGTTTTAGTAAAAATGGATCTTTTTCAGAAAACAGTAGTGGGGGTATGGTAGAACTGGAAGTGATTCCAGAACCGCGAACGATTACGGAAAATTTAATAGGACCTATATATTCAATCAGGTTTGACATTCCAATAGCCACTCCGCAGATTTGGTGGGTAACCTCAGACACCCGAGAGGTACTTCGGTAGGCTCAAGGACGGTGACAGGGAGGTTCTTATCTACCCAGACTTGACACTACTGTTGTTCCAGGATATGAGACCCGGTAGGAGGGTTGTCGTAGTCAGTGGGAGCAGCAGAAGCATAGTGGGCAAGTTGCTTATATCTATTTATAGACTTGAGCAGTTATAGCGGAGATAGATCATCTAATTTTGATGTGACAGTCATGGGTTTGACTTCAATCAGAATAGGGGATGGATCAGTTAAGGAGGTAGTAGGGTGTGATGTCATGGTATCTGGATGACATACACAGAGTAGGAAGTAAAATTCCTATACTACGATCGGTATTACTATGGTCGTCACACAGTTGTTTCTCCAGACAGGATATGGATATAATATTTGACATTCTGGTTTCTAGATCTATGGTTTTAGATCTGGATTTGGGTAGTTTCCCAATGTGGTTACTTTGACAGATATTCTAATGGTTTTTGGAATAGTTGACTCCTAGCATGTTGGTGTACCTGCAGGTGATGGAGCCACCCTCTCTAAAGGTGTCTTACAGACTAAAGGGGAGAGGGATGTGCATGATTGGCAGATCACTTGCTTAGGCAATTGAGTCAATCATGAGATGTCAAGTACCACACCAAATGTTGGTTTTGCACTAGATGCAATAAGTTTGTATTAATCCAATCCTGGAGAAATATAAGGAAGCAGTTTTAGAACATAAGTACATGTTCTAAGGATTAGATGACGGCAGCCTCCTTCGGGAGACGGTTATCATTCCAGGCTTCAAAGGTGACATGGATGACAGAGTGATTGTCAGAGTTATAGTTTTTCCCTCTGACGAAGAGGGACAGTATTATGGACAGGTGGTTCAAGAGGATACTGTGGGTGGCATGGTGCCGGATACTGATTGGATTCAGTGATCGATACAGTCTAAGAAGTTTGGATTTGGAGTTCATTTATGAACTAGGTCCCATCTGATATCCAGACATATTCTAAGACCGGTATTACTCAATTCGGGAGATGGCATTTCTCCGCGAACTTGAGATTTAGAGAGATATAGAAAGAAACATCTAGGCGGATTCCACTCACTAAGGCTATTTCTCGAACACAATAGTTTTACAAACGGGCTTTGTGATACTGATTAGTAGAGGAGTTGGATGTTCGGTTTCACACGGGCTGTGAGTAGTCGACATCGCAATAATTAGCCTTGAGTGCAAGTGGGAGATTGTTGGAGATAGTGCCCTCATAGTCAATTATTGGATCACAGGTACGTGATTGCAATGATTGCGGAGGACCTATACCGGTATGACAGTCTTACTCGAGATGATAGTATGCTATCTGGTTTGCCTTTATCAGTCGTGTACATGTTCAGGTGACTGATTACATGTTACACTTTGATAGAGCCCTTAGGATCTTGCTTTACTACCAACAGTATGATGGCGATCATATACGTGAGACGTTGGGTAGTTTATATGCATATCCTTAATTATGGTCCCTAGTCATGGGAGTTTCGAGAAAGGGCATCAATACTCCGGAGTAGACTAGTGTATACAGTCGAGACCCCGACGAGGGGTGCGGTGGCCGGTCTCACAAGCCACTGGTGTCAGTTGGATCACCTAAGAGGTATACAGGTGCTCATTGGGTTATGAGTACACCGGACAGGACTCGCCGGGAATCTGCTAGTTAGTTACTATATCTATCGTCAGATAGCGGTTCCGTGGTGACATGTGTACAGGTTAGTCCATCGACCTGAGGTCGTCATTTGTCTCGTGTGAGTTCCCACTGTGCTTTGATTTCTACCCTACCACGGCTCAAAGGAGTCGTGCAAACAGGTAGCTTTTGGGTACAGTCCCGTGCCATATGGAGGCACGTGAGCGGATCGGCAGGGGATTTGTCTCTCCCGGTATTGGGGGCGAGATCGTGCTGTGTCTAGGAGAGCCATTACACATAGCCCACGTCCGTGGCAGGAGATTTACTGGTAGGTACTCCAGTAGTATCTCAGGGTGTTATTGGGCTTTACTCCGACACGACTTATACTGCTATTGGGGGTCTGACGTGCTAGCCCCCTAGGCAGATATGCGATACTCAGAGACGAACGGACCGGACTGTATATACATTGTCACTGTTAGGCTCAGTAGGGTTTCTGGATGAGTTCGCTCATCATCCTCCCTTGAGGTCAGTCCATGGGCAGCCGTTACGCATTGCTAGTGCCGCTGACGGTTTGTGGTTAAACCCACTGCCAGGGTACTGACGAGTCATTAGAGTCCCCCCACAGACAGTTTCCCAAGTTCGGGCGAAACGTTGTAGAGGCCGTATGGTTTTATGGCAGGGTTCGGAAAATGCACGTGCGCTTTACTCACGTGTTATTTTTCGGGCAGACAATACTGGTCGCGCTTTGGTTTAAGCCGGATCCGAGTATTATATTGAGTAGGTATAATATCTTTGTCTCAGTTGCATTTGTATTCGGTTCGTAATACAAATGCGGGTGTATTTATACAGTTTCGGGGTTGTCCTGAAATTCGTTTCAGGATCACTTTTGGAAGTTGCCAGTTTCCCAGTTTTTCTATCAGCCGTCCTTTAACATTCGGTTAAAGACGGATTTATCTTTTCTTCAGTTGAGGTGAGTCAGTGTTCTAGAAGCTTCTAGATGAGGTGACTAGGATTAATTGGTGTTGAGTTTTCATTGGTTGTATTTAATGGTTCATTAATGCATGATGACTAGGTTTATGACTCATGCTTTAACATTAAAGCATTTTGTTTTGGTTAAGATATTTTCTTCATGATATGCTTCATGTTAGGGTCACCACTTGCTCCTACCATCACCTCCCTCTTGCATATAAAGTGGCCGGCCCCCTCCTCACTCACTCACTTGATGTTTGATTTGTAAGAAAAGATTATGATAGTATTAAGGGTGCATGGAAATTTCATTGCCTCATTTCATTCCATCACCCGATTCCCTCGGCAACTTCATTAACCGATCGTCCACGGGATTTGGACGAAGTGAGACAAAGTCATCTACTCATTCTCTACATCATTCTTGGTCGTCTCTTTTAGCAAACTTGACGATCGAGTTGCCTCATGTCAGAGGCGGGGAGCCCGTTTAAAGAATCGTCGACGTGGTGCCACCTCGACGAGGATATCGGAGATCGACGAGATCGGAGCAAGCCGCAACGGAGCGTGGGATGATGGTTTAAAGAACGAAGGACTCGGATCGTTCGGTATAACCTTTCTACACTCTTTACAGTTTGTTAGTTTAGCTAAAATGGAAAATCCGGGTTAAAGTATACGATAGCGCCAGTTAAAAGGTTTTTGTTCCGCATTTGGCGTCTGTAGACGGCCGGGGCGCTAGGCGGTAGACTTACAACGTCAGACCCCCAATAGCAGTATAAGTCGTGTCGGAGTGAAGCCCAATAACACCCTGAGATACTACTGGAGTAACCTACCAGTAAATCTCCTGCCATGGCCATGGACTATGTGTAATGGCTCTCCTAGACACAGTACGACCTCGCCCCCAATACGTGGAGAGACGAATCCCCTGCCGATCCGCTCACGTGCCTCCATATGGCTCGGGACTGTACCCAAAAACTACCTGTTTGCACGACTCCTTTGAGCCGTGGTAGGGTAGAAATCAAAGCACAGTGGGAACTCATACGAGACAAATGATGACCTTAGGGTCGATGAACTAACCTGTACACATGTCACCAGGGAACTGCTATCTGACGATAGATATAGTACTAACTAGCAGATTCCCGGCGAGTCCTGTCCGGTGTACTCATAACCCAATGAGCACCTGTATACATCTTAGGTGATCTAACTGACACCAGTGGCTTGTGAGACCGGCCACCGCCCCTCGTCGGGGTCTCGACTGTACACACTAGTCTACTCCGGAGTATCGATGCCCTGTCTCGAAACTCCCACGACTAGGGACCACAATTAAGGATATGCATATAAACTACCCAACTCTCACGTATATGATCGCCATCATACTGTTGGTAGTAAAGAAAGATCCTAAGGGCTCTATCAAAGTGTAACATGTAATCAGTCACCTGATCATGTACACGACTGATAAAGGCAAACCAGATAGCATACTATCATCTCGAGTAAGACTGTCCTACCGGTATAGGTCCTCTGCAATCATTGCAATCACGTACCTGTGATCCAATAATTGACTATGAGGGCACTATCTCCAACAATCTCCCACTTGCACTCAAGGCTAATTATTGCGATGTCGACTACTCACAGCCCGTGTGAAACCGAACATCCAACTCCTCTACTAATCAGTATCACAAAGCCCATTTGTAAAACTATTGTGTTCGAGAAATAGCCTTAGTGAGTGGATCCGCCTAGAAGTTTCTTTCTATTTCTCTCTTAATCTCAAGTTCGCGGAGAAAGCCATCTCTCGAATCGAGTAATACCTGTCTTAGAATATGTCTGGATATCTGATGGGACCTAATTCATAAATGAACAATGCCAAACTTCTTCAGACTGTATCGATCACTGAACCTGATATCAGTATCTGGCACATGCAACCTCACCACTATCCTCTTGAACCACCTGTCCATAATACTGTCCCTCTTCGTCAGAGGGAAAAACTATAACTCTAACAATCACTCTGTCATCCATGTCACCTTTGAAGCTTGGAATGATAACCGTCTCCCGAAGGAGGCTGCCATCATCAAATCCGTTAGAACATGTACTTATGTTCTAAAACTGCTTCCTTATGTTTCTCCAGGATTGGATTAATACAAACTTATTGCATCTATTGCAAAAACAACATTTGGTGTGGTACTTGACATATCATGATTGACCCAATTGCCTAAGCAAGTGATCTGCCAATCATGCACATCCCTCTCTCCTTTAGTCTGTAAGACATCTTTAGAGAGGGTGACTCCATCACCTGCAGGTACACCACCATGCTAGGAGTCATCTATTCTAAAAACTATTAGAATACTGTCAAAGTACCCACATTGGGAAACTACCCAAATCCAGATCTAAAACCATAGATCTAGAAACCATAATGTCAAATATTATATCTATATCCTGTCTGGAGAAACAACTGTGTGACGACCACAGTACAACCGATCGTAGTATAGGAATTTTACTTCCTACTCTGTGTATGTCATCAGATACCATGACATCACACCCTACTATCTTCTTAACAGATCCATCCCCTATTCTGATTGAAGTCAAAACCATGACTGTCATATCAAAATTAGATGATCTATCTCCGCTATAACTGCTCTAGTCTATAAATAGATATAAGCATCTTGCCCACTATGCTTCCGCTGCTCCTACTGACTACGACAACCCTCCTACCGGGTCTCATAGCCTGGAACAACAGTAGTGTCAAGTCTTGGTAGATAAGAACCTCCCTGTCACCGTCCTTGAGCCTACCGAAGTACCTCTCGGGTGTCTGAGGTTACCTACCATATCTGCGGAGTGGCTATTGGAATGTCAAACCTGATTGAATATATAGGTCCTATTAAATTTTCCGTAATCGTTCGCGGTTCTGGAATCACTTCCAATTCTACCATACTCCCACTACTGTTTTCTGAAAAAGATCCATTTTACTAAAACTGTGGCGAGTCAAGAACAATATCACTATTGATCTTCCAAATGGTAGAATATCAACCCTCGTCATAGCCAGGGTCAACCCACAAACAGCCATTACAGAAACGTGCCCTGAGTTATCCAGAGTCTGGTTTTAAGCATAAGCTGGACAACTCCCCGCACCTTAACATCTTTTAAGGTACGAACTATTCTATATCCAATATAGAAACTTTGGCACTTATTTAATTGGAACCAGATTCAAATCATGCAGCTGTCTCCAGTGCATATCAACTTAATGGAAAGAGGCTAATCAGCATTACTCAACTTAGGAATCCATCCAATTATGAGCAACCTGAAAGAGAAACACGTTTCTCAAAATCATCACTATCATCTGAATACCAATCACAAGAATCTACATCTTCGATCTCTTTGAAGAATCCCGATACTTGTGACACCTGGTTCTCTACTTTATTCTTATACCCACAACTTCTCAAAACTTAGACCTTGCATTTCTACGAAACACTTGTCTAAATACTAGAGAAGTCATAAGTAAACAGAACATAGTACGATAACCTACCCCTTTGTCCTGATGGACACTGGACAACATACAATACTCTGTATAAGTCCGCTGAGTTAACAACTCAAAACCTGTGCGTCGTAGGTTGAAAACTGTACCCTGGCGATTTCCTCAAATATCACCAATTACAACGAATTCCGATATAATGAGGACAATCACCTAATTCCCAATAACTTACTCCCACTCATCATTTGTAAAACCATACATATATGAGAATGAAACCTGGTAAATACATACCCTTGGAGTAAGTGTCTGATCGGGAAAACAGTCTTCGATTAACAATGCACTGAAACATGAAAATGTTTCGTAGGGGTATCCTGGTATTCATAGCAATGCCTCTTCCATAATCCAATTCATGACTTCAACCGTATATTTTATTGCCATCTCTCCAAATCCCTTTATTTGTCTTTAGTCGTTACCTTCTGTACACCATTGTTAGGCTAACTGGTTTTCTTCCTTCCCTACCGTTCGGCACCAGCCTATGGTTTGGAAGAAGACTATCCAGTAAGCATAATAGGTGTACCCTCCTAAACCAAGGAGTACTCGCATCTCGAGAGAAGGTGATGATAAAAGACAACTGAATAATACCTTATTCTTTTAAAGGTGAAATAGGAGTGGCGATGAAGTACGCGGTTTTGGTCGTGAATGATATCAGTCGCAATTTACTTTTCCCTCTTTCTAATCCCTTTATTTTGTCTTTACATATTACCTTCTGCACACCCTACTTAGGCTAATTGGTTTTCTTCATTCGCTACCTTTCGGCACCAGCCTATGGTTTGGAATAAGACTATCCAATAAGCGTAATAGGTGTACTCTCCTAAACCAAGGAGCCCTCGCAACCTGAGAGAAGGTGATAATAAAAGACAACTGAATAAACCAATTCTATTTCTCCTGAACCTGGATCCATCCTCGAAGAAGTCCCTTCGAGTTCGTATATAACCATACGATGGATCTATCCAATGGAAGTGGTTATCCGTAGTAATACGGGTGTTCTGAGAAATGCAAAGGGTAAAAGAAGGAGTGGCAATGACTTATGCAACTCAGACAATCCAAAAGCCAGTATTTTAAGAAGGTTCGGTCAACCTGGTCACTGAGTCATAGTCTAGGGTCGGTCAAAGGTCGCTGCCAAAGAGAGAGAGAAAAGAAACACTCTGCGTGCACTCTAACCTAGATCAGAATGGTTATCACTTTATCTAATCCGGAAACCTCCCACTGTCCTGTCAAATTCTCCTCCAAACCTAAAGAAGAATCAATCGGGATCACCCGAAGAGTAAACCAACTCATTAGTGGGAATCGGGATCCAACTCTCATCGCATGATAATGTGATGGAATGCATCCACGTTACTCATACTCCAGAAGGTATGCGCATACTTGGCAAGTTTCAGTTTCTTTAGAAACTCCCGATATGATTTTTGCCCCATGCTCTTATAACCTTGGCGTTGGTCAAAATGTCATAAGTCACATGCCAAGTTCTACCCGTCACTATCTTGTCAATTTGAACCCACCCGCACATGCCCTTGACGTTGGCCAAAATGGCAGAACTACTGTCCCAAACTAACTCATCTATCTATGCAACAATTGAATACCCAGCAGCTACCAAACACTATGCCTTAGAGTTGGTCAAAATACATAGCTTGAATACTACTGAATACCCAAAAGAAGTGACGGAGGGCTACGGCTGGTTTTTGGCGAAAAACCTTTAACATAGTGAACTTGATATCGCTGAAGGAACCTGATAGCTTTTTAAAATATAGTGGCGAAAACCTTTTGCTAAAGAGGTCACTCCCGGTAAAGGGATCTCGGCTCTTTCCTCGTGGAATGAGGTGCAGGATATTCCACTGAATACCGCTATTGAAAGCAACTTGTAATCGACTATAGTGAAGTTATTACTCTGACGCAAACTTCTGCCCAAGGGGTCAGTCCCGGTGAAGGGATATCGGCCCTTGCCCCGTCGAATGAGGTTCAGAATATTCCACTGAATACCGCTATGCATAACAAAAGAAAACGTCTTTGCAATAACACCTTTTTAAATTTGTTCCAACAACTGTAAACAGGTTTGTTATACTTTTGCATTGATCAGAATCAACGCAGTCCCATCAATTGATCACACCAGAAAAGAACGAAAATAAAATGTACGTATATGCCATCCGCATTCGTCACTGGGTCCCGTCATCACTCGTTAGGTTACTTAACTAACGACAGAGCGGGGACTGGACTAGCGCGGGTGTAAAACATATACAACATCTAATAGTATATAAACCAATATACAATAATCGCTCCAGGCGTGATAATATGCAACATTACAGAAAAGTAATAAGCATCACAGAACAATACAGATAATCTGGGATCCCCGGGTTTCACAGAGCCGCTGCTGAAACCCGACGTTCCCCTGTCGTGTGGATAGCCTGTGCAATGAAACCTAGACCCCTACGGGTGCGGCAAGTTACCCGCCAAAACCTGAAGCGAGGCAGCCCCCTACAGCATAGTGAATGGACCACCCAGCACTCCACGGAATCCGGTAATCTTGGGCACCCCTCCTTGGGTCAACCTGTACCCCCTACGAGTGCGGCGAATAGTCTGCCAATTCTAGAGTGGGACCCCTCTGCCTCTCAAAGCCATGAGATGCGAACCCGTTGCCCCTCCAGAACCCGGCTATCCGTGCACTCCGTCGCGGGGCAAAACCTAGTACAGTAATGAAAAATAGTACAATAGGTACATCGACCGCGACCTGGTCGTGCCCCAAAAGAATATTATACAACAGGCAGTGACGGCAGTCCACAAGTTGGACGCTCGCCCCGCAATATCAAATGTACAAATAAACTCAAACTGTACTACCATTGCACACTGCTATCCACCACGACAAATCCGCAACATCACAGCACAACACAGAACATCAACGCGAATGTCACGTTTGCAAACCCGTCTAAAAGAACTATAGCAATCAGACGCGGTTTACCGATCAAATGACATTCTCGGTCGGAGATATAATGTAAGCACTGTAAACTAACATGTTTAAATTTCGATCGACCAAATATCAAGAAGTGGGCCCCACGACTTACTGGTGAACAGTAACAAAACCTGGGCCCAAATGATATATATCAAAAACCCCAAAATCCAACAGAGAACCCACTGTGAAAATTTGGGGCCACGATCTCACTGTATGGCCGCGGATGCGCGGTCAAACCATAGGTTTGACCGCGTTTCCGCGGCGGTCTTATCGAATCACGTGCCCAAATTTCTACTGTGTTCTTAGAAAAGCCTGCTGAATTTTCTGTGATGTGTAAAATTAATTTTGGAACCCTTTTAAAATCGACAGAAACTCAGAAATTGGATTTTGCAGTTTTTTGATTTTCGGTTCGATCGATATTTTAAACGCGTTAGCACAAGTTAGTATAGCAAAATGGTTAGGCTCTGATACCACTATAAGTCTACGTTAGCGCCCCGGCCATCTACAGACGCCAAATGCGGAACAAAAACTTTTTAACTGGCGCTATCGTATACTTTAACCCGGATCTTCCATTATTGCTAAACTAACAAACTGTAAAGAGTGTAGAAAGGTTATACCGAACGATCCGAGTCCTTCATTCTTTAACCCTCATCCCACGCTCTGTTGCGGCTGCTCCGATCTCGTCGATCTCCGATCTGCTCGTCCAAGTGGCACCACGTCTCTGATTCTTTAAACGGGCTCCCGCCTCTGACTCGAGGCAACTCGGTCGTCAAGTTTGCTAAAAGAGACGACCAAGAATGATGTAGAGAATGAGTAGATGACTTTGTCTCACTTCGTCCAAATCCGTGGACGATCGGTTAATGAAGTTGCCGAGAGAATCGGGTGATGGAATGAAATGAGCTGTGAATTCCATACACCCCAAAATCTATCATAATCAACAAATGAAAACCATCAAGTGAGAGTGAGAGAGGAGGGGCCGGCCATTTATAGGTGGAGGGAGGTGAGTGTAGGAGAGGGGAGAGTGACCATAAGGACAAAGCTTCTCACAAAATATCCTTAGCTAAACAAGAATCATTAAAGCTAAAGCATGACTCACTTAAACACCTCATCAAGTCATTAATGCAACCATTAATGTCAAGATGAGTCATTAGCCACCTCATCATCCTTGTCATCTAATCTAGAAACTTCTAGAAGATTCAACACTTATCTCAAGAAAAGATAAACCCGTCTTTAACCAAATGTTAAAAGACGGCTGATAGAAAACTGGAAACTGGCAACTTCCAAAAGTGATCCTGAAACGACTTTCAGGATAACCCCGTAACTGTATAAATATAACCGCATTTGTATTACGACCGAATACAAATGCAACTGAGACAAAGATATTATACCTACTCAATATAATACTCGGATCCGGCTTAAACCAAAGCCGACCAGTATCATCTGCCCGAAAAATAACACGTGCGTAAACACACGTGCATTTTCCGAACCCTGCCATAAAACCATACGGCCTCTACAACGTTTCGTCCGAACTTGGGAAACTGTCTGTGGGGGACTCTAATGACTCGTCAGTACCCTGGCAGTGGGTTTAACCACAAACCGTCAGCGGCACTAGCAATGCGTAACGGCTGCCCATGGACTGACCTCAAGGGAGGCTGATGAGCGAACTCATCCAGAAACCCTACTGAGCCTAACAGTGACAATGTATATACAGTCCGGTCCGTTCGTCTATGAGTATCGCATATCTGTCTAGGGGGCTAGTAACGTCAGACCTCCAATAGCAGTATAAGTCGTGTCGGAGTGAAGCCCAATAACACCCTGAGATACTACTGGAGTACCTACCAGTAAATCTCCTGCCATGGCCATGGACTATGTGTAATGGCTCTCCTAGACACAGTACAACCTCGCCCCCAATACCGGGAGAGACGAATCCCCTGCCGATCCGCTCACGTGCCTCCATATGGCTCGGGACTGTACCCAAAAACTACCTGTTTGCACGACTCCTTTGAGCCGTGGTAGGGTAGAAATCAAAGCACAGTGGGAACTCATACGAGACAAATGACGACCTCAGGTCGATGAACTAACCTGTACACATGTCACCAGGGAACTGCTATCTGATGATAGATATAGTACTAACTAGCAGATTCCCGGCGAGTCCTGTCCGGTGTACTCATAACCCAATGAGCACCTGTATACATCTTAGGTGATCCAACTGACACCAGTGGCTTGTGAGACCGGCCACCGCCCCTCGTCGGGGTCTCGACTGTACACACTAGTCTACTCCGGAGTATCGATGCCCTGTCTCGAAACTCCCACGACTAGGGACCACAATTAAGGATATGCATATAAACTACCCAACTCTCACGTATATGATCGCCATCATACTGTTGGTAGTAAAGCAAGATCCTAAGGGCTCTATCAAAGTGTAACATGTAATCAGTCACCTGATCATGTACACGACTGATAAAGGCAAACCAGATAGCATACTATCATCTCGAGTAAGACTGTCCTACCGGTATAGGTCCTCCGCAATCATTGCAATCACGTACCTGTGATCCAATAATTGACTATGAGGGCACTATCTCCAACAGATCTGATCTGTCATAGGAGGGATAGTCTGCTCGGGTGCAACAGGTGCACTGCCCGGATCACTCCTAGTCTCGGACGAGTCAATACGAGCCTCGACT
Source organism: Agapanthus africanus (assembly GCA_030015575.1). Classification (NCBI taxonomy): domain Eukaryota; kingdom Viridiplantae; phylum Streptophyta; class Magnoliopsida; order Asparagales; family Amaryllidaceae; genus Agapanthus; species Agapanthus africanus. The sequence continues at coordinate 173,361,552 of JASDDO010000016.1, read as the reverse complement.
CTCGCAGCCGCTCTCTGTGCCCTCGTAGTCCTTGGCGACATAGTGGCTGAAAAGGAAGGTAGGATTCGATAAGGATACGGAAATAGAATTGCAAGAATGTATACAGTCATGAAGGAATTTTAATCAATAATTCCTAAGGTCGCTTAGGCGGAGTACCGTGTCGTGAGTATGCCGCGGAACATACACACGCCAAGCCACCCTGCTGCAGCTACCTACTCCATCATACCAGGGTCATCCTACACTCCGAAGGTAAAACCTACGCTCTGATACCAACTTTGTCACGACCCAAAGTTCGGCCCATGACCGGCTCTTAGCCACGCAACGTCTACAGGCGTAACGTGACTAAGTAAGCCGAACCCAGAAATCAAAACCATTAAAATATAGAGTGTTAAAACATTTAATAGAATATTTGTCGAAACATTTAGAAAACTTTAAGTTGTTTAGTAGAAATCCTTTTTGGTCCAAGTTATTATTTAAATAATTTTAACCACATTTCTTTTAAGAAAATTTGTCCCGAAATCGGGTAAAAGGCGAGATATAAGTAAAAGTAACATGTGAAATAAATAGAGCATCTCAATGGGAGAATCGCGCCCAACGGCGGAGAAATCACCGCAATATAAAATACGACGCCGAAGCGAAGAATGAGCAGTAAAGTGAAAACAAATATCATAAGAGGTAAAACTGCATAAATAAAGTCGGCTCACAATGAGCTCGACATCAGAGTACAAATAACATACATCGTCCTCACAACTGTCTCTAAGTCAATACATGAAAGTAGATGGAGAGTATTAGATACATCAAGATGTAACTGAAAAGTAAACAGATACCGTACAAAACCCACCTAATGGCAAAAGCGCTAACACGCCTCAGCAATGGTATCTGTGTCTAAAGATGCGGTAAACAGCCAGCCGTGACTACTCCAAAGGGCAACCTGCAAGCACTGTGGCACAACGGGGGTGAGTTACCAACTCGTGAATAGTAGATAACATATAAAGGTAATCGCGAGTATGCACGTGCTGCGATACTCTAACCTATGCCAACAGAAAACATCTATATGATGAACTGAATGCTCACATCAGGCAACAAGTGCAATCTAAAAGTCTTTCCATATGATGTGCAAGATATGCAATAATCATGTATGATATGGAATCTAACAACCCTATATAACATGAGCAGGGTATGCGATAATCATGTATAGAATGTGTACTATATCAGGTACAATGGGTATAGGATGAGATGTCAATACTAAATGCTGAGTATGGGAATAAATAGTGTCTACACGGAATATCAACGTGGAAAAATGACCGATGTCCATCAATAAACCCAAATCCCAGTAAAACTCAGGCGTCGTCATCCACATCGGCCCTCAAATCCTATGAATCTCATACAATCGTGAGTGCCCAACATCGGCACCCAAATCTTATAAAATCAGCCGTGTCCAGCATCGACACGCAAATCCTCCAGTATGGGGCGTCCGTCCATCGGATCTGCCCACGGGCTCCGTCTGCGGAATCGGCCCTCGGCCCCCGGCAGTACGTGTCGTCCCGTATCCATCTATCGACTCTGGTCGGTATCCTCCGGATAATCGTCAGGTCTAACCAATCACCGGTAGGTAGTAATCCCTCCGCCGGGCTCACCGTCTAACAATAAAAGTCTTCTCGCCCCGGGGTACCGTACCGGGTCCACCATGTACCCGCAATCGGTGCCTACCTCTCCTCGAATCGGGTATACTCACACAAGCTCTCTGGAACCGAGAAAACTCATGGTGGACGCACTAAAATATCATATCAAGGGAAACCGGGTTTTTAAGCAGTGCGTATTTTCTTAAAATAATACTCCGGTTCCCAAATCCAGAAATCACATAAATCAAATAAAAGGCGTAATCCATGCAATGTGTCGTATGACGCTAAGAGTAAAAGAAAGGGAAAACCGCTCTTTTGAAAGATCTAGTTTTGAAAATATCGCTTGCGGTCCCTTAGTTTTAAATCAAGTCAATATCATCCATGTATGTAGCATATGAATATGTGTGTAGGTATGGATGTGCGAATGGATAAGTATACAAAGTGAATATAGCAATGTGCATATGCACTATTGTAGATATAAGATGCATATGTGCCCAAGTAGTGATATATCAATGAAGGTACTCACAAAAGTGCGTATATAGTGTGCATGGTATGAATATCCATATGATAGTATGCGGCAAATCATGACAACATCAAATAAGCAGAATCAAATATGCGGTTTATAGCAATCCTATAAGGTGAGTGTCATGGCAATCACTGTTAGTTATGTATATGCCCTAGAGGCCATTGTTGTACATTTGATGTATATTATAATGGATGCTTGGTTATATATATAGAGAAGACTTTCTTGCTCGTCATGATAGTATGCTATTTGGTTTCACTTTATCTTAACATGTTGACTTGTATTGGTTTACTGTTTTACTCTCACATGTTGATAAAGCCCTTAGGATCTGTACTCGACTACTGGGACTATGATGAGATCATACTAGTGGGGCCACGGTAGTCGATGAGTACATCCTATAACTGTTCCTAGTCGAGGGTATATCGAGACAGGGCATCGATACACCAGAGTAGACTAGCGTATACGCATCTTGACCCATATGATGGGTGATGGATGATCCCATATCCATCGGTGTTTGACATCAGAGATGGTGTACGGGTGCTCAGTGGAGACTGGGTACACTGGACGGACTCGCCGAGAACTCCCAGATGGTGATATACCACACGTCAGATGGCAGTTCTCCGGTGACACATGTACAGGGTAGTCTGAAGACCCGAGATCGTCATAGAGTCTTGTGTGATTCCCACTATGCTTTGATTTCCACCTTACCACGTCCAAGAGGGCGTGCAAAACGGTAGCTTTTGGGTACAGTCCCGAATCACATGGAGGCAATGAGCGATAGGAGGGGATTCGTCTCTCCCGGTATAGGGAGTTGATGTTGTGCTGTGTTCGATTGGCTATAACTGGAAGTCCCTGGCCAGGGCTGATATAGAGATTTACTGGTAAGTGTTACTAGTAGTTTCTCGACCCGTTATGAGCCATACATCGACACGACTTATCGGTTACTGGGGTCTGACGTATACCACCCCTAGACTTGATATGCGACATATCAGACGAACAGACCGGACTGTACGGGAGTGTTACTGATCGGATTCATAGGAGAACGCACAGGCTAGCTTGTTGATCTTCTGATCGCTCAATACCTGGGTGGCTGTTACGTTTAGCTGACCGCTTGCAGCCTGTGGGTGTTTGGTATGATCATCACCTGCTACCGGCGTATTGACGATTCTTTAGAGTCCTACACAGAGGTTTCTTGGCTCAAGCGAAACAGAGTAGTGGCACATATGTGATATGCGCAGGAACGAGAATAATGCGATATGGGATACCGTATTATATTCTCAGGATATTTAGATATGAACCGGGTCATCGGATCAAGTGTTGATTCGATGAATCGGTACTTGATATATTAGTCGGTAATATTCGATATAGCCGGATCGTCGGATCAAGTGTTGATTCGATGATTTAATATATAATAATATATATGATATATTATTATATTAACTAATATTGGCTTGCTTTATTATTTCATTTTCTCAGTGGATGATACATTGATATATATGCGATATATGTTAATTGTATTATTTTCTTTTGTTGCAAATATATAATATATATGTGATATATATTATTGTGACATGATATGATTAATTGTTAAACATGTTTAAGGATGATTAATTGAGGTTAGGGTTTGATTAGGGTTAGTAGCTTCAAGTTCCTTCTAGAAGCTTTTTCTTTTATCATTCTTAAGATCTTTATGGATGACACATTCTTTTAACCTAACCAAACCCTAACCCTAGTTGTTTCTCTACTTGTTCTTAGCCATTCATCCTTGACCATGGTTATATATCAATCATATGATTTATATTCCTATTCATCACAAAAGAAAAAGATTATCATTATCTTTTAATTATCTTCTTCTTCCTTCTTCAAAAAGAAAGCTTGCTAGTTTTTCTTGAAGTGATGAATAAAATTGAGAAAATGATTTAAAAAGAAAGCAATATCACTACTCTCTCATCCTCATCTCATCTAGCCCATGTGATTAGGGTGTTCTTCTCTTTTGAGTGAGAAAGCTTGAGTCGAAGCAACTTCAAGGTAGATCATCGGAGATTTGGAATACGACAATCTAGAATGGATCGTTCGAGTCGTGGAGCCTCTCATGAGTCCGGGAGATCGTGGATCGCGGCAAAGGGACTTCTACTCAGAGCTTGTGAAGTGAAGGAGCGGACTACAAAGGTTGTAATCCCTCACACTTAGATAAAAGTTATCTTATTGCATGTTAAACCCTAATAATCTAGCAAAGATCCCGGCTTTGGGTTGTTCGGCATGTCTAAAATTTTATCCGGGCATGTTTGATGCCTTAAGAACCTCCACAAGAGTGCCTAGGAACCCTACAATCACTAACGGTGTGAGTGTAGCATATAAATTGTGCTCGTACAACTTGGACCGTTAGTGACAGTGCAGTGTTCTATACTATCAGTATATCTATATATATAAGGAGGTATGCTACTCTAGTATGTCAATATGAACACATTAAACTAACATCCTATCATGCCCTGACGCTTAACGCCATACGGACGATTTCCCCGTAGATGTTAAATCTACTCACATGGTCACGTGCTAAGTATAGCCGACCACCTGCTTCCCTTTCCTAGCGGCATCTAACGTACCCGCCTGCGAACCTGGAATTTACACAAGAATCCCTATATAATCAAAATCTCGTAAAACGCGATATCGAAACGAAACGAGAAACTCGCGTCGCGAATTAACGTGCGTGCGCGCGATACGCTGGAACGTGTGTGTGTCTAAAACTCAACCCGATACGCCGCGATACGCTGAATCACAGAATCCACTCGCGTATCGCGCAAAATAAAAATACCAGAAAACGACATACTGCCCCAGATTTTACCCAGGTTAGAATATTACAAAACTATATATACCATGGACCTAAAAAATGTAGCAGATACCTGTACCAAAAACCCTAGCTCCTAACTCCCTGGTCTGGCCGCAATTTGCGGCCAGAAAGAATTTTCCGGCGGCCGTGGGTTGGAGTGGTGGGGACGGGCTCTGGTGGTGGGGTCAGGGTGTCACCAGTTGGCTATGGTCCACTCAATTTTATTCTGAACTTACAGGGGTAACAGCAGATCTCAAAAAGCTAAGTTTTGCTCAAAATCGTCAAGTTTTGCACAATTTGAAAACTGAGGGTATTTTAGTGTAATCTGGGGTTTTCCTTGGTTAATTGGCCCTAACAACACTTACTTAGGCTAGTCAACCCAACACTAACATCACTTAAACAAAACTTCACACATATCACCAAAACAAGCACAAAATCTCATATTTTACACTAACCGAAGCTATTTCTACACATAAACTTAGCAAGCTAAGAAGCTAAGCTAAAGAAGTATACCTCACTTGATCCCTACACCAAGGAGAAGAGAAGAAGTGGAGGGAGGGAGTTGCTGCAGCTGCTGGAGCTACCTGAAGCTGCTGCTAGTGCTGCTGCTCACTGCACAGGCTGATGCAGTTCAGGCTGCAGCTTGTGTTATATTTCTTTGTGCTGGTGTTGCTGTTGTTTTGGTGTTGTGTCGCTGCAGTAGAAGAAGAAAGAGTTGTTGTAGGTGTGGGAATGGTTGTTGTGTGGTGTTGTTTGTGGTTACAGCTGCTGCTGCTGGGGCTGAAAACTGCTGCTGCTGTTACAAGCAGCTGATGCTGTTGTTATTGTTTTTGTTGTTGTCTTTGGGGCTGAAGTAGTAGCAGCTACCGCTGTAGGGTTTGAGTGAGAGGGTGAGTGAGTGAGAGATGAGTGTATGTGTGAGTGAGAGATGTGAGGGATGTGAGTGAGAGGGAGAGTGTGGGGAATATGAAAAAGTTTTGAAATGAAAAGGAGGTGACATAAGCTTAGCCACCCCTCTCTTTCTCTCTCTATAAATGCTAACAAGACACCCATCATGTCCTCTCTCTCCTCAACCTAAGTCAACCCCAAAACCAATTTGAATTTCCAAAACTAAAAACCTTAATTAAAACTAATTAGCTTAACAAAAGGGGTTAGACCACCATGGTTGCCTAAACATGGTTTAATCCAAATTTTAACCCTAGGTTACATGCACATATTTGTGCAAGCTTAGGAAAATTCTAGAAAAATGTTTATTAATTTTGATAAAATATTTGAAAGTCAATTTGGTATACTTTATTAAAAAAAAATCACTTATTAAAATATAATTAGTTACAAATATATTCCCAGTTGTTACAAATTCCCTCTCAGCTTTCTCCTCCAAACACACCACAACACAACGGTTTATCAGAAAGACGGAACCGCACCTTGCTTGATATGGTTCGTTCTATGATGAGTAATGCTGAGTTGCCGCCATCCTTCTGGGGTTACGCACTAGAGTCTGCTGCATACTTATTGAATAAAGTTCCAATTATTTATGTGCCTACAACTCTATATGAAATGTGGAGTGGGAAGAAACCATGTCTTAAGTATCTTAAGATATGGGGTTATCCTGCTTTTGTCAAAAAGGTTCATCCGGACAAGCTCGATGCACGCTCAGTATTGTGTAAGTTTGTGGGATACCCCAAGAATTCAAGAGGGTATTATTTCTATTACGCTGAGGAACAAAAGGTCTTTGTTTCTCATTATGCACGTTTAATAGAAACTCAATTTCTTGAAAAAGAAATTAGTGGGAGCACAATAGAGCTGGAAGAAATTCCAGAACCACAAACTATTACTGAATACGTAGTAACACATATAGTTTCAATAGAACCGAATGTACCTACACCACTCCGCAGATCTGTAGGCAGTCTCATCCGCCCGGGAGATACTACGGCTTTCTTGTAAAAGGGGATCGAAAGGATTGCATCATCGATGTGTAAGTCCACGTGTAACGTTTTGAAAATCGTTTCGGTGAAATTTCGAAAAATCGGTAAAATAAGGGGGTTTTCTGTAAAAAGTCAAAATACAAATATCTTATTATAAAAATTAAATATACATATTCTAACTATGTAATTGCTATTATTTGGTGTTTATTGAGCCGCTGGTGAAATTTCAAATTTTCTGAAAAAAATATTATTTTATTATTATTTTAAGCCGTCACTAATACATTTAATTAGGGAAAATTACAAATTGGAATGAGTTGAAACAAATTTTGTGCATCATAAAACATTAAATAAAATTTTATCATGTGGTTTTTGGAACGAAATCGTTTGCCAAAACGGTTTAGAAAATATTGAAGAAAAAAGGCTTATTTTGTGAAAATAAAAGGGTTTTGGTGCATATTGTATTGGTGTTTGGTGTTCATTGCTCCACACACACACCCTCTCTTCTCACCCACTCACATGGCCGGCCCCACCACCACTTTCCAGCAGCCCTCTTTAAAAAAAAAGAAATAATGAAAAGAATAAGAAGGCATGGTGCTTTAATTAAAGAATGGGGAACTTTGACTTATACAAACACACATATACCTCACCTTCTCTCTCCCTCAAATTTTTGCTGCCGAAAATTCCCTAGTTGCTGTCCCAAATTTTCCCAATTCATTCCCACATCAAAAATCCATAAAAAATCAATCAAAAATCAAAATCAAGCCTCACAAACTCCAAATTAAAGCTTAACCCATCTTCCTTGACCTATCTATCTTGGATCTTAGAGCATGGAGGCCATTTTGGGAGGCTAGATTTGCAAGCTAGATCTACAAATGTGAGGTATAAATCTTAGCCCAATATGTAAATTGTTGGTTTAATGCCTTAAGCTAACTTGTTTAGATAATTTTATGGTTTCAATTTCAAGTTTGAAATTGAAAGATAGGGGATTGAGTTTAGAATTAGGGTTTTAATCACTTGTTGAAGGTTGTAATGTGTAGTTGAACCTCTTAAGACATGCAAAACCCGATCTAGTAGCTAATGGGTTAATTGTTACAATTAATTTGCCCAAATTATGATCCTTTTAGCAAACTAGTTTTTTTTTAAACTATGAAAATAATTAAGAGAAAAATCTAATTAGGTTATTCATAACATTATTAACATTTTAAGTTGTAGTTTAATACTTTAGTTCATGAAAATCCAAGCTAAATTGTTTGTGCATTTTTGCTATAAAATTGTTAAAATTTTGTATATTGTAAACTAGAATTTTGGGGTTAACGAAATTTAGTGAGATTAAATTGTGGAAATTGTTTTTATGACTTATTTAAGATGTTAATAAGTATTATTGCCATTAGAATTGTTAAAACATCAAGTTTTGTACAAACGGTAAAATTTTGCTTGCTAGGTTTTCGGAAAAATAGCTTTTAAAGTGAGTTTGGGGTTTTTGTAAATTTTAGCCTATTTCATATAATAATTAGTGATTTTTGAAACCATGATTGGTATGTTTAGTGTTTTTCTTGATCAATCGACATTTGTACGCCGATGTCGAGGGTTTTTGAGTTGATTTGTGAAAGCAAACCATAGGTTTTGACCTATGTGGGATTCGTGTGTAGTTTTGGTCATGAGTCGGATTTTAATGCGATACGGTGCGTTATGATATGTAGGTACCCCATGTGGACTTTGAGACGATAAGCAAGCGCGTGGCGACGTCGGCACCGGCGAGCAAGGACAAGGTGAGTAGATTTATATCTATGGGGAGAAGTCGGGTGGATGGCGTATAGCACCCCCGCAGTTCGTGGTGATATATACGAATACATATACATAAATATATATTGATTATATTGTTGAGATTATTGATGATAAAGATGGACTTTTGGGTGTTCTGTGATTGGTTTAGTGTAGTTGCGAAACCCTAGAGTAGGGGTTGCACCTATACACGCACACGCACATATCTGCATACATCCTTTCTTTTACATGTGCGTATCTGGGATTATATATTTACGTGTTCACATGGGTATGGGACTATGTATTCATATACTGGATTTGAGGACAGTACTTGGGATTTGAGATGAGTCGATGAGATTCGATTTGAGGCCGTGAGATCGGTGATATGACAGGGTTCGTATTTGATATACGACCTGATGTTTTAGCGGGTCCTTTGATGTAGTTTTCACACACGTGCATGCATACTTAGGTGATAATAGTATCGTACTAGACGTAGATCTGTACCCTAGACTATGATCTTGAATAAAGAGGATACCAGATGAATGGTGTGAGGAATATGATATTGACCCGTACCCAGATTTGGGGATGCCGTACGACGGATTTACGTCCGAGCTATATCTTGATGATTGATCCGCACTCTTGACTTGGGATGTCTGATTGTAGTTATGGTATCGGATATGAAATTATTGAGGCGGGATCACCGACTAATATATATACAGGTATGTATATGGATCGGCTCAGATGTTAGGCAGTTTCCTTACCTGTAATCCAGCTGGTTAGCTTAGACCTTTAGTTTAGTTTTGTTGTTAGATTAGATTCGATTCTTACCTATTTCAAAAACTAACGAATCGTGGGTATTTTAAAAGACAGCCCAAGGGATCCTACAGATATTTCAAAAGACGTATCTTTTCATAAAAACACCGTAGCCCCTATTTTCAAAACCCCCTGATTTGTGTTATTTCAAAAGGCACCATTTGTAGGGCTTATATTAGATTAATGCAGGTTAGTTACAGTTGCGTCTAGTATTCAGCTCCCTCTTATTATTGTGGTTCGCTTCGCATCGCATGCTTATATTATGTTTCATACTCCATTATTGATATCATGCTGTTAGGACACCAGCACCATTACCGATGATGCGTATGTACCACGTACACTTACTTGCCGGCTCACACACATCTTCATCGGTAATTGCCATGTCACGTACACCTTAGAAAATATTATTGCTTGACATAGCCTGTTAGCTAATAGTTTAGACATGATATTAGTGTACTTGCCTTATATGTTAGTTTAGACATTGTAGTTATTACCTGCTACCTCATGCATACTGTTATTCATTGTTATGCCGCATTCATGGATTCTCATGCATATATTCACTTTTTACGTGCTATTGAGGTTTTGGATTTGGATTTCCATGAGATTTTCTGGATTTAGGGAAAACCGCAAAACATATACAAACTTCTTCTTTCTCTTTTTAAATAAAAAGCGCGGTTTTTCCCATGATGTATGAGTCGTCCACCATGAGTTTGCTGATGGATTTGGAGACCCGATTCGAGGAGTTGGATGAACCGTTTCGGGTACATGGTGAACCCGGTAAGGTATCCCGGGGCAAGAAGCTCGTGGTGATGACGATGAGCCTGGCAGGGGGAGACTACCTACCGGTGATTTTACCCGACGCGTCGGATATCCGGAGGATACCGTCGTGGTCTTGAGATGGATGGTAGGGGCCGGTCTGGACTGACGGCGCCCTAGATATTGAGATTGAGACATTGAGATTTCGAGATATTGAGGTACTGAGATTTGATGATACAGGCCAGTCCGGATGGCCGGAGCCTGAGGTTTTGAGACATTGAGATTTATGTTTTATGTCGATGCTAGACACTGTTGATGCTGATTTCATTTATGATACCTCATTTTAAAAACACAAAGGAAATCTCACTAATTTATGAAAACAGTTTCTTCATTTACATGTATTCTGTTTTCATGCATTCATACCTCATTCACATGATATATTGCTACCTGAGGCACTGACACGGGCACATGAGATTACACTCGGGTTAGATATTTACCCTAGCCTTGTTATAGGCTACATGTTATTCATATATTTGAGGATATATTATGATCATTGACCTAGGTTGCGTTATTTGTGCGATTTCTGTGCGTAGATCTTTTTCTACTCACGAGTTGGCAACTCACCCCCGTTGTGCCCCAGTTTCTTGCAGGTGTTGCCGTACGGATTTCATTACGGCTTTGCGGGCACGGTTTCTTTTCGGGTGACTTGCTAGTAGGTGGGTTTATTGTATCTTACCCATCATTATACCTTGTATATTATATTTCAGTTGTATCTAGAAGTTCCATCAACCAAACTTGTATTTTTTGAGATAGAGACCAGTAATGTTATTCTTTCGACCATAGAGTAGCATGTTATATTTCTTGAGTTTCTTGCTTGTTGAGTTCCATTTCTGTTGTGATCCTCGCCTTTAGGTGTTGTATATTATGTTGCATACAGGTTGATTTGATATGGTTCTTCCTATTCTCTACTACTTCTCTTGGTTTGGATTTCTGGGTTTCGGCTTACTTAGCATACGTACGCCTTGAGACGTTCGTAGTCTAAGTGCCGGTCATGTTCCGTACTTTCGGGTCGTGACAAAGTTGGTATCAGAGCGTTAGGTTTTACCTTCGGAGCGTAGGATGACCCTTGGTTGATGGAATAGGTAACTAAAGTAGAGTGACGTACCGTGGGTATGTTCCGCGGCATATTTACGATACGCTACTCCACTTAAGAAGCCTTAGGATGTACATTTCTTTGCTCAGTATTATATTCATTCCGATCTAGCCTCATCAGTACCAGTTATGGTTTTGCTGCCACGATTACGGGCAGGGAGAGCTACGGCTAGAGTTGCGGTCAGCTTGAGCTCGTCAAGAACGAGGACTGACCAGGGCATGATTCCGGCGACACACGATTGCGGAGATGTGTCTTTTTACTGTGTTTCCGTGCCACGAGCGTTTGGTGGATCGCCGTTATGAGGTTACTCGAATGTACTGATCGACACTAGAGGATTAAGCCAATGATAGAGGCCAGCCAGGTTTTGATGACCGTTGGTGTATTGCTTACTCATAATGATTGAGGCACTGTTCAGCATGCAGACGAGTGAGCCAGTTGTTGCTGCGAGCGACGAGATATCGCCCCATATGTTGGAGCTATTGCAATACTTGTTGTACTAAGAGATGATAGAAGGTCGCTAGTCAACCTAGGATGAATGACTAGGACATGTGGTTCGTTCGCCTAACCGATGAGAGGTCATCAGATAGATTGATTCCAGCAAGAGACGACTTCACGCGGAGACGTTGAGAGTCGACCGAGACGATCGAATGTCAGAAACCTATTATTCCAAGTTTAAATTAGTCGGAAAGACATGCAGGCAATTCTATGGTCCCTCTAGAAGAATGAGACCCTAACTCGATTTAATGACCGTGTGAAAGCCTTTGAACCTTAGGGTTTGCGGCAGTTCCACGGCGCCATTAGTGAGGCTTGGGTTTGCCCTTCTACGGCTGGACCACCGATGCTGTGGTATGTACTCGATACTATTAAACTGTGCCCAAGATGTTGAGCTCTTGGGGGATTATGAGGTTTTGATGACTCGATCGGATGGCTCGACTTAATTCGGATGCTAGGTGGTGGGATGCATTTCTTGGGAGACTCCCGATACGAGGATAGCCGTTGGAGCTCAGTCCATGCAGCTGCGACGAGACGAGTCCAAAGCAGACGACATTAGAGAAAAGTGAATTAAGATGTTCGTACCAGATCTAGATGAGATGACGTTCCACTCCGCCGACATCAGAGATGCGATGCGCATGCCGAGGCATGGTACTTGGATTTACCTTCCAGAAGGAGTCGCGATGAGTATGCAGTCGTTCCAGAGCAAGATGCAGATATAGGAAAGGACGATGACTTCCGGACAGTTGGCAGAGACGAGACATGGAAGAGACCGTGAGCAGGATTCCTTCCAGGACACTGCTGCAATGATACTTGCACTCAGGATCAGATGTGTCACATACATTCAGAGAGCCAGAGGCCGACACCAGTGATATGCCGTCTTACGAGTGGTCGCGATGATTGACCGAGAGATGACCCGAGAAGTGCCAGAATGGGATCATCCCCGTTAGCACACCTGACAGGGCCGATGAGCCGAGGGACCGAGAGATTGGTAATTCACAGTGAAGACCTTGACCCAGGAGTGGTCATTGTTATGCACACCAACAGGCCAGAGTTCATGATCATCGACGAGACGTCCCACTAGTGACCGTGACAGTTGGCCCGAGATTCTTAGAGGATGCACTTGAGTGGTACTATTCCGCCAGTATAGATTTCGATATTTTGGGTGATTTATTCGCATGATTTGATTTTGATGATTGAGGATTTACGATCTTTGCACAGTGTTGCACTTGATATCGTTTTCATGCTTTGGTTTCACATGCTTGTGATTTTACGGTTTTAGACATTTGAGTTGATTTTGTGCGTATGCACGCACACGATTTGGTTCCTGCACTCTGTATAGTTTATATATGCTTGCAGTGCAGTGATACGCCTTTTGTGCACTTAGATGCACTGGACTTCGATTTCGATTGTGATACTCGATATTTGTTTTGTGCACCTTGTGCACCTGATTGGATTTTGCGCGTGTTCGACACTCGATATTGGATTTCATGATTTCATGCATGATGGATGCACCGGGTTTGAGTTTTTAGCGCATGTTGGGCGCCTGTTATGAGATGCGATTTGGTGCACACCAGATGCACTAAATCGGAATTTTCGTGCAAGTCAGATGCACCTGATTTTGCGGTCAGGCACACACGATGCCTATAACCAAAGTTGTGTGCACAACCGTTGCACCTTGATGTTGTTTTTGTGCACATTCATGGATTTTGATCTCCGTGCGCACCGGACGCACAGGGTTTTCATATGCACTTTTTAGGACCGATTTCTTATGAAGCAGTACATTTTAATGATATTGCGATTGGTTTTCGTACTGAGCAGGACTGATCGGATAACAGTGCCTGGATATATTTTGCATGCATTGATAAATTTCAAAGGGATTTCCAAAAGCGAGCTATAGTCTCATTATTTACATACGTGTCTGATATGCCACGAAAACGTTTAAAACAGGGAACCCTTCTAAATTGTTTTCAAAACGGCGGAACGTGCATATTAAACAAAAGGTATATACGTATACGGTTATTTTCTTATAAGAGACGTCCGCCACTGTGCAGTGTTATGCGCATTGCACAACGACTTTAAAAGATTGGCATGCATTTCCTTTAGAAACTTACATGTATAGTTCTGATTTATATCATATTGGTTTTGCTTTGGATTTGGCATTCGTGTCTTTACCATGACTCCGACGATTGCGGGATACTTGATGGAGTTTCGATTTTGAGTTATATGCTCATTTTTCAAGCGAATGCGCTGCGCTACGATTTGTTTTATGTAGTTACAATTTCGGAGCCCCGACGACTTGATTGTTTTTCTTAGATGTTTTAGTATTTGGGGGAGTTTGAATTTAAATTCGGAGACCGAATTTCTTTAAGGGGGGAAGATTGTAACGTTTTGAAAATCGTTTCGGTGAAATTTCGAAAAATCGGTAAAATAAGGGGGTTTTCTGTAAAAAGTCAAAATACAAATATCTTATTATAAAAATTAAATATACATATTCTAGCTATGTAATTTCTATTATTTGGTGTTTATTGAGCCGCTGGTGAAATTTCAAATTTTCTGAAAAAAATATTATTTTATTATTATTTTAAGCCGTCACTAATACATTTAATTAGGGAAAATTACAAATTGGAATGAGTTGAAACAAATTTTGTGCATCATAAAACATTAAATAAAATTTTATCATGTGGTTTTTGGAACGAAATCGTTTGCCAAAACGGTTTAGAAAATATTGAAGGAAAAAGGCTTATTTTGTGAAAATAAAAGGGTTTCGGTGCATATTGTATTGGTGTTTGGTGTTCATTGCTCCACACACACACCCTCTCTTCTCACCCACTCACATGGCCGGCCCCACCACCACTTTCCAGCAGCCCTCTTTAAAAAAAAAAGAAAGAATGAAAAGAGAATGAATAGAATAAGAAGGCATGGTGCTTTAATTAAAGAATGGGGAACTTTGACTTATACAAACACACATATACCTCACCTTCTCTCTCCCTCAAATTTTTGCAGCCGAAAATTCCCTAGTTGCTGTCCCAAATTTTCCCAATTCATTCCCACATCAAAAATCCATAAAAAATCAATCAAAAATCAAAATCAAGCCTCACAAACTCCAAATTAAAGCTTAACCCATCTTCCTTGACCTATCTATCTTGGATCTTAGAGAATGGAGGCCATTTTGGGAGGCTAGATTTGCAAGCTAGATCTACAAATGTGAGGTATAAATCTTAGCCCAATATGTAAATTGTTGGTTTAATGCCTTAATCTAACTTGTTTAGATAATTTTATGGTTTCAATTTCAAGTTTGAAATTGAAAGATAGGGGATTGAGTTTAGAATTAGGGTTTTAATCACTTGTTGAAGGTTGTAATGTGTAGTTGAACCTCTTAAGACATGCAAAACCCGATCTAGTAGCTAATGGGTTAATTGTTACAATTAATTTGCCCAAATTATGATCCTTTTAGCAAACTAGGTTTTTTTTAAACTATGAAAATAATTAAGAGAAAAATCTAATTAGGTTATTCATAACATTATTAACATTTTAAGTTGTAGTTTAATACTTTAGTTCATGAAAATCCAAGCTAAATTGTTTGTGCATTTTTGCTATAAAATTGTTAAAATTTTGTATATTGTAAACTAGAATTTTGGGGTTAACGAAATTTAGTGAGATTAAATTGTGGAAATTGTTTTTATGACTTATTTAAGATGTTAATAAGTATTATTGCCATTAGAATTGTTAAAACATCAAGTTTTGTACAAACGGTAAAATTTTGCTTGCTAGGTTTTCGGAAAAATAGCTTTTAAAGTGAGTTTGGGGTTTTTGTAAATTTTAGCCTATTTCATATAATAATTAGTGATTTGTGAAACCATGATTGGTATGTTTAGTGTTTTTCTTGATCAATCGACATTTGTACGCCGATGTCGAGGGTTTTTGAGTTGATTTGTGAAAGCAAACCATAGGTTTTGACCTATGTGGGATTCGTGTGTAGTTTTGGTCATGAGTCGGATTTTAATGCGATACGGTGCGTTATGATATGTAGGTACCCCATGTGGACTTTGAGACGATAAGCAAGCGCGTGGCGACGTCGGCACCGGCGAGCAAGGACAAGGTGAGTAGATTTATATCTACGGGGAGAAGTCGGGTGGATGGCGTATAGCACCCCCGCAGTTCGTGGTGATATATTCGAATACATATACATAAATATATATTGATTATATTGTTGAGATTATTGATGATAAAGATGGACTTTTGGGTGTTCTGTGATTGGTTTAGTGTAGTTGCGAAACCCTAGAGTAGGGGTTGCACCTATACACACACACGCACATATTTGCATACATCCTTTCTTTTACATGTGCGTATCTGGGATTATATATTTACGTGTTCATATGGGTATGGGACTATGTGTTCATATACTGGATTTGAGGATAGTACTTGGGATTTGAGATGAGTCGATGAGATTCGATTTGAGGCCGTGAGATCGGTGATATGACAGGGTTCGTATTTGATATACGACCTGATGTTTTAGCGGGTCCTTTGATGTAGTTTTCACACACGTGCATGCATACTTAGGTGATATTAGTATCGTACTAGACGTAGATCAGTACCCTAGACTATGATCTTGAATAAAGAGGATACCAGATGAATGGTGTGAGGAATATGATATTGACCCGTACCCAGATTTGGGGATGCCGTACGACGGATTTACGTCCGAGCTATATCTTGATGATTGATCCGCACTCTTGACTTGGGATGTCTCATTGTAGTTATGGTATCGGATATGAAATTATTGAGGCGGGATCACCGACTAATATATATACACGTATGTATATGGATCGGCTCAGATGTTAGGCAGTTTCCTTACCTGTAGTCCAGCTGGTTAGCTTAGACCTTTAGTTTAGTTTAGTTGTTAGATTAGATTCGATTCTTACCTATTTCAAAAACTAACGAATCGTGGGTATTTTAAAAGACAGCCCAAGGGATCCTACAGATATTTCAAAAGACGTATCTTTTCATAAAAACACCGTAGCCCCTATTTTCAAAACCCCATGATTTGTGTTATTTCAAAAGGCACCATTTGTAGGGCTTATATTAGATTAATGCAGGTTAGTTACAGTTGCGTCTAGTATTCAGCTCCCGCTTATTATTGTGGTTCGCTTCGCATCGCATGCTTATATTATGTTTCATACTCCATTATTGATATCATGCTGTTAGGACACCAGAACCATTACCGATGATGCGTATGTACCACGTACACTTACTTGCCGGCTCACACACATCTTCATCGGTAATTGCCATGTCACGTACACCTTAGAAAATATTATTGCTTGACATAGCCTGTTAGCTAATAGTTTAGACATGATATTAGTGTACTTGCCTTATATGTTAGTTTAGACATTGTAGTTATTACCTGCTACCTCATGCATACTGTTATTCATTGTTATGCCGCATTCATGGATTCTCATGCATATATTCACTTTTTACGTGCTATTGAGGTTTTGGATTTGGATTTCCATGAGATTTTCTGGATTTGGGGAAAACCGCAAAACATATACAAACTTCTTCTTTCTCTTTTTAAATAAAAAGCGCGGTTTTTCCCATGATGTATGAGTCGTCCACCATGAGTTTGCTGATGGATTTGGAGACCCGATTCGAGGAGTTGGATGAACCGTTTCGGGTACATGGTGAACCCGGTAAGGTATCCCGGGGCAAGAAGCTCGTGGTGATGACGATCAGCCTGGCAGGGGGAGACTACCTACCGGTGATTTTACCCGACGCGTCGGATATCCGGAGGATACCGTCGTGGTCTTGAGATGGATGGTAGGGGCCGGTCTGGACTGACGGCGCCCTAGATATTGAGATTGAGACATTGAGATTTCGAGATATTGAGGTACTGAGATTTGATGATACAGGCCAGTCCGGATGGCCGGAGCCTGAGGTTTTGAGACATTGAGATTTATGTTTTGTGTCGATGCTAGACACTGTTGATGCTGATTTCATTTATGATACCTCATTTTAAAAACACAAAGGAAATCTCACTAATTTATGAAAACAGTTTCTTCATTTACATGTATTCTGTTTTCATGCATTCATACCTCATTCACATGATATATTGCTACCTGAGGCACTGACACGGGCACATGAGATTACACTCGGGTTAGATATTTACCCTAGCCTTGTTATAGGCTACATGTTATTCATATATTTGAGGATATATTATGATCATTGACCTAGGTTGCGTTATTTGTGCGATTTCTGTGCGTAGATCTTTTTCTACTCACGAGTTGGCAACTCACCCCCGTTGTGCCCCAGTTTCTTGCAGGTGTTGCCGTACGGATTTCATTACGGCTTTGCGGGCACGGTTTCTTTTCGGGTGACTTGCTAGTAGGTGGGTTTATTGTATCTTACCCATCATTATACCTTGTATATTATATTTCAGTTGTATCTAGAAGTTCCATCAACCAAACTTGTATTTTTTGAGATAGAGACAAGTAATGTTATTCTTTCGACCATAGAGTAGCATGTTATATTTCTTGAGTTTCTTGCTTGTTGAGTTCCATTTCTGTTGTGATCCTCGCCTTTAGGCGTTGTATATTATGTTGCATACAGGTTGATTTGATATGGTTCTTCCTATTCTCTACTACTTCTCTTGGTTTGGATTTCTGGGTTTCGGCTTACTTAGCATACGTACGCCTTAAGACGTTCGTAGTCTAAGTGCCGGTCATGTTCCGTACTTTCGGGTTGTGACACCACGTTACCTCTCCCGGTACTTACGGGCTTGCGGAAATGATGAAAAACGATCTTTGTTAAACAACCTAACTAACAAACCTAACAAGAGTTTTACCTACTCGGTTAGGGGGTTATACCTTTCTTGAACTCCTTCGTCTTCAACTCTTTCAGGTGTACGGATCGGCCTCACCTCGTCGTCTCCTTGCGCCGAAGATGGATCCACCTGAAAGCTCTACCTTTGGCTTCTTCTTCGAACTTGAAGAAACTAGAACACTTGGTTTGCTAAACCTTGTGAACTAGGATGAGTAGAGAGTGATATGGGTTTTCTTTTATCTCTAAGGCAATGTTTCTCAACTCATGAAAAGGTGTTGCCTTGAGCTAGAGAGAGAGAGCAAGAGGAAGAGCAAGAGGGAGAGCTCAAGCAAGAGAGAGAAATGAAATGAGAGAATGAGTAAGTCTTTTGCCATCCAAGCTCTCTTAATCCAAAACCATGATTACTCATAATAGTAATTGAGTATTATGTGATGGTTCAAGTCAAAATGGCCATATCATTTTGCAAAAACAAACAAGCAAGCAAAAGTCTTTGCCATGAAATGATAGCCATTGTAATGATGATGGTCAACTAGTCCAACCTAGTCAACCAGTCAACAAAGTTAACAAGTCAACAAAGTCAACCCCTCATCTCAACCATGACACAATAATACTTAATTAATATTATCATTAATCATATTTCTTATTCTCATTAGGGTTTAGCAAAAGTCAATGGTCAACAGTGAACAGTCAACAGTCAATAACCCCAATGAGAATCCTCTGCCTCTGTCTCTCTGTCAACTGTGCATACACACCCGCATCCGCGTTCCGAGGAACACGAATACAAACGAGATAAAACCAATCCCAAAATGTACACTAGGATCTGTCTTAAACCAAAGCCCGCTAGTGTTAACTGTCGGACACCAAACGTGCACAAGTGCATGGATGTGACCGAACCCTGTCGCAAAACCATGCGACCTCTACTCTTTTGCCTAAAGGTGAATAGCTTTCTGTGTGGGACTCTAAAGACTCGACACTACGCTGGCAGTAGGTTTAACCACAGACCGCAAGCGGCACTAGCTGTGCGTAACGGTCCCCAGGTAGATGCCGACAAGAAGACGGACGAGGTGAAACCCATCTGAACTCCTACTGAGCCTGAATGTGACAATCTTCGTACAGTCCGGTCTGTTCGTCTGATAAATCGCATGGCGGGCTTAGGGGGGCGGTAAACGTCAGTCCCCTACTAGCGGTACAAGTCGTGTCGGAGTGTAGCCCAGAACACCCTACGATAACACTGTAAACCTACCAGTATATCTCGCTTGCCCTGGCCAGGGATTACTCGTGTAATGGCTCTCCTAGACACATCGCGATGTCAACCCCCAATACCGGGAGAGACGAATCCTGTCTAACCGTCATTGCCTCCACGTGCTTCGGGACTGCACCCAACTATTACCTGTTTGCACGACTCCTTTGAGCCGTGGTAGGGTAGTAATCTAAGTACAGTGGGAACACACTCGAGGCGAAGTGACAGTGTCAAGTCAGCGGACTAAGCTGTACTCATGTCACCTGGGAACTGATAACTGACGATAGGTATAGTACCAACCAACAGTTCCCGACGAGTCCTGTCCAGTGTACTCGTAACCTAACGAGCACCCGCATACTATCTCAAGTACGACGTACTGACTGCTGTGGGACAGACCGTCTCCCACACTGGGATGAGAAGCGCATACGCTAGTCTACTCCGGAGTATCGATGCCCTGTCTCGATAGTCCTACGACTAGGGACCTGCATAAGGATGTGCTTATGGATTACCCAGCCCCCACTAGTGTGACTGCCATCACAACGCTGGTAATCAAGCAAAGATCCTAAGGGCTCCACTAATGTGTATAGGTGATATACTAAAATAAGCACATGTACATATTAAATCAGAAACAAACCAAGTAGCATACTACTATATTGAGCAAGATTTTCTATACAAGGTGAATATCCCAAGCTTCCATTAAGTAATATACAAACTAGTATGATACAGTAATGGCCTCTAGGGAATATACACTAACAATCTCCCACTTGCACTAAGGCCATGTACTGGCGTATCGAAGACCTATCATCTCGATCAGCCGCTCGAACTGAGTCTGGGGTAAGGCCTTTGTGAGTGGATCAGCAGTGTTATCTTCCGTAGAAACTCTCCGAACCTCGATCTCCTGGCGACCCACGATCTCCCTGATCACATGATACCGCCTCAAGATGTGTCTGGACTTCTGATGGGACCTGGGTTCCTTCGCTAAAGCTATAGCCCCGTTGTTGTCGCAATACAGCGGTATTGGATCAACAATGGACGGAACCACCTGAAGTTCTGTTAAGAACTTCCTTATCCAGACGGCTTCTGCAGCAGCGATATATTCCGCTTCCATCGTCGAGTCAGCAACGGTTTCCTGTTTGGAACTCTTCCAACACACCGCCCCTCCATTGAGGGTAAAGACATAACTCGACATGGACTTGGAATCATCCTTGTCACTCTGGAAGCTGGAGTCAGCAAAGGCCTCGATCTGGAGGTCTTTTCCGCCATACACCAAGAACATCTCTTTAGTCCTTCTCAGGTACTTGAGAATGTTCTTTACCGCTATCCGTGTTTCTCCCCAGGGTTTGACTGATACCGGCTTACCACACTCAGTGCATAAGCTACATCTGGTCTGGTACACAACATCTCATACATTATAGAGCCTACCGCAGAAGCGTAGGGTATAATAGACATGCGATCCCTTTCCTAATCAGTCTTGGGAGACATCTCTTTGGAGAGGGTGATCCCGTGACAAGCCGGTAGATTACCGCGCTTGGAATCTTCCATACTGAATCTTTTCAGTATGGTGTCGATGTACCTGGACTGTGAAAGTCCTAATGTCCTCTTAGATCTGTTACGAAAGATCCGGATCCCCAGAATGTACGAGGCATCACCTAGGTCTTTCATGGAGAACCTGTGCGACAAGAACCCCTTGACAGATTGTAGCATAGGAATGTCATTTCCTATCAAGAGAATGTCATCCACGTACAATACGAGGAATACGACAGTTCTTGCTACAAATCTACTACAGATGCATGGTTCATCTGGATTTTTGATAAAGCCAAATTCTTTGACCGTCTCATCAAAACCGATGTTCCAACTCCGCGATGCCTGCTTTAGTCCGTAGATGGACTTAAGCAACTTGCACACCTTTCCGCTGCTCCCACTCTGAATGAAACCCTCTGGCTGGTCCATATAAACACACTCCTCTAAATTTCCATTTAGAAAAGCGGTCTTTACGTCCATCTGCCAAATCTCATAATCGTGGAAGGCAGCAATGGCAAGAAGGATCCGAATGGATTTCAGCATAGCTACTGGAGAAAAGGTCTCGTCATAGTCCAAACCAGGTCTTTGACGAAAACCCTTTGCAACCAGTATAGCTTTATAGGTCTCAACCTGTCCATCTGCACCAATCTTCCTTTTGAAGATCCACTTGCATCCTACGGGTTTTACCCCATCTGGAGCAATGTCCAACGTCCATACTTTGTTGGTGTACATGGACTCCATTTCGGTCCGTATTGCATCCAACCATTTTACCGAGTCAACGCTCTGAATGGCCTGCTGGAAGCTAGTCGGCTCATCATAATCAATGATGCAATCTTCTCTATCCCCGTCTATGAGAAAACCGTAGTATCTCTCGGGCGGATGAGACTGCCTACTACTCCTGCGGAGCGGCGTAGGAATGTCATGATCTTTCGAACCCTCTGGTTCTACTAAGCTTTCAGTAATAGCTCGTGGTTCTGGAATTTCTTCCAGTTCTATTGCGCTCCCACTTATCTGATTTTCCAAAAACTCAGTTTCCAAGAAGTGGGCATGACGAGAAACATAAATCTTTTGTTCCTCTTCGCAATAGAAGAAAAATCCCTTGGTGTTCTTTGGATATCCCACAAACTTGCACTGTACTGAGCGTGCCTCGAGTTTTTCTGCATGCTGCTTTTTGACAAAAGTTGGACATCCCCATGTCTTAATGTGATTAAGATAGGGTCTCTTCCCACACCACATCTGATATGGTGTAGTAGGCACAGTCTTAGTTGGAACTCGGTTCAAAAGGTATGCAGCTGATTCTAGTGCATATCCCCAGAATGATCGCGGTAACTCAGCGTTACTCATCATGGACCGTACCATATCCAATAGGGTTCGGTTACGTCTCTCCGATACACCGTTATGTTGCGGAGTGTATGGAGGAGTAAGCTGAGAGAGAATTCCATTCTCTTTTAAGTAATCCAGGAACTCGGCACTCAAGTATTCACCACCTTGATCAGATCTTAGTCTCTTGATACTTTTGCCGGTTTGTTTTTCTACTTCATTCTTATATTCCTGGAATTTTCCAAAGGCTTCGGATTTATGTTTCATTAAGAAGACAGAACCGTACCTTGAAAAGTCATCCGTAAAAGTACTGAAGTAAGAATAACCGCTTCGCGCATGTGTAGACATTGGACCGCACACGTCGCTGTGTACGAGTTCCAAGAGCTCATTCGCTCTCACTCCGTGTCCAATGAACGGAGTCTTTGTCATCTTTCCTTTGAGACAGGATTGACAAGTTGCATATGATTGATATTCGAACGGATCCAAATATCCTTCTGTATGTAACTTCGTCAACCTTCTCTCATTGATGTGACCCAGTCTACAATGCCATAAGAAAGTCTGATTTATTTCCGGAGACTTTCTTTTGTGTGTATTCTGGACATTGAAAATCTGTGGTTGGTTTAATACGTATATACCATTACTTAATGTACCTGACCCAATCAGAACTTGATTAAGGTGAATGTTTACAACATTACTTACAAACGCAAATTCATAACCTTCTTTAGAAATCAAAGATACAGAAATGATATTACGAGTTGCGTTGGGTACAAAAAAGCAATTACGTAAAACCAAAACATATCCATCTGACATTCCCAGGTGATAGGCCCCCACGGCCTTAGCATCCATGCTAGCTCCGTTTGCAACTTTGAGGGTCATGTCACGTGCCTTCAAAACCCTACGGTTTCTCAACGCCTGCAAAGAATTACAGATATGAGATCTTGATCAGGTATCCAATAC
This sequence comes from Agapanthus africanus, assembly GCA_030015575.1. Classification (NCBI taxonomy): domain Eukaryota; kingdom Viridiplantae; phylum Streptophyta; class Magnoliopsida; order Asparagales; family Amaryllidaceae; genus Agapanthus; species Agapanthus africanus. The sequence goes on along the minus strand of JASDDO010000016.1, from coordinate 173,337,829 downwards.
CCAGGAAGTAGAGTTTATTGATAGACAATTTTCAATAACATACACACCTGAAGCTGAAGCCGCAACTTGCTTCAGATCCTGTGTTCTGGCTTTCCAAGCCCTGCAATCTTTCTTCCAGTGCCCACTCTTATGATAGTAAAAGTACTCTTCCTTCCCCACAAGCTTTCCCGCTACCTTTGTTTCTTTTGTCTTTCCCTTCGTATCCACTTTACTAACACCGCCCCTTGGTTTGGCGGGGGCTTTCTTCTTCTTTCCCTTGGCTTTCGCCTTGGACCTAGAAGAAGAAGACCCTCCTACAAACAAAGTGGATGTTTCCCTACCTTTCTGTAGGGTGCCCTCTGCACTCCTCAGCATGTTGAGGAGTTCTGAATGTTCAACTTCTTTTTCTTGCAAGTTGAAGTTCAGGATAAACTGGATGTAAGTGGAAGGAAGGGACTGAAGAATCAAGTCCGTATAGAGCTCATTCTCCAACGTAGTCCCAAGGTCCACGAGCTCCTCAATGAAGCCAATCATCTTAAGCACGTGTTTCGCTACCGATGATCCGATGGCCAACCTTGCCGAAAACAGTTTTTTCGACACTTCGTATCTTGCGATACGAGATTGCTCTCCATACAGTTCTTTTGTATGGAGAAATATGGATTCGAGGTTCATATTCTCGTGCCTCCTCTGATGTTCGTTGTCCATAGAGGCAAGCACGAGGCACTTGGCCTTCGCGCAATCGATTTCCCAGGTCTTATGGATTTCCCTATCCGCGACGCTGGTTTTGGGACCTGGGACAGGGGGAGCTTTGGTGGTAAGGAGATACCCCAACTTGTCATAAGTGATTGCCATTTTGACATTCCTGAGCCAATCATTGTAGTTTGGCCCTGTCAGTATGTTTTTATCTAGTAATAACTTAAGTCCGGTCATGATGTTTGGTCCCTGCAATTAGGAGAGAGAGAAGAAACACTTTAGCATGATGCTCTTGCAAGTTTAGAGTGGTTTTTAATTTGTCTAAACAGGATGGCACCCACTGTCTCTCGAATCCCTCCTCAAACCAAAAAGGAAGAATTAGTCAGGATCAATCTCACCGTACAATACTTGCTTAACCGTTCGGCCAGGCTGGTGTCGGTACTTCGAGGGAGGTTTTCCAACGCTTTCGCGAAGTTCCTTAATTAAATAACCTCTTTTCCCTGGGGGAGTAGCCCCGCTAACACCTTTCTAGACACCTACTTGGTTTATAGCATTGATCGTTAAGTGAGAAATTTCCCGAGGAGTAGCATATACTCACAGTAGGATCGGGATCCAAATATCATTGCGTGACAAAACTTAAGGAATCCTACCAGAATCATCACACTCCAAATGGTATGCAGTGCTAGCAAGTTTCAGTTCTTTTGAAACTCCCGATGTGGATTTTTGCCCCATGCTCTTATGACCTTGACTTTGGCCAACAAATCATAAGTCACATGTCAAGTTCTACCCGTCATTCTCCAGGTTAATTTGAGCCCACCCGCACATACCCTTGAATTTGGCCAACATGGTAGAACGACTGCCCCAAACCAACACATCTATCTATGCTGCACATGAATACCCAATAGCTACCAATCACTATGCCTTGACTTTGGCCAACAAACATAGCTTGAATACTTATTGACCATTCATGTGAAACGACGGAGGGCTACGAATGGTTTTGGCGAAACCGTGAACGTAGTGAACTTGATATAATCGATGGAACGAGATAGCTTTTAAAAGGAGTGGCTTAAGCTCCGCATTTAAAAGTTATTTTGAAAAGAAACCGAGTGGTTTTGAAATTGTTCCAACGACTTTTACTTGGTTTATTTTTCTTGCATTAATTCCAATGCGTCCCATCATTTAATCCTACCATTGCAGAAAACAACCAAAATATGACGTACGCTTATGCCATCTGCATTCACCAAGGGCCCCGTCATTACCCGTTAGGTTACTTAACTAACGACAGAGCGGGGGCTGGACTAGCGCGGATGCAAAACATAAGCAACGCCTAAATAATATCATATATAGATATATTGCAATGATAGCCATTTCAGATCACAGATGAATACATTGGATATACTAGGAATCCGCAATTCGTACGATCCTGTAACGAAAAGCGGATTACACGATCGCGATGAATAGCCAATACCCCACCCTAGACCCCTACGGGTGCGGCAAACTACCCGCCAAATATCCGAAGCGAAGCAACCTCCCTCAACGACTTGAGTAGGCCACTCGGCACTTCGAGATACCCGGTAGTTTGTGCACCCCACCTTGGGTCTATCCTAGGAGCAAAAACAGTAAAAAGAAATTATACAATGACGGCTACAACCCCGACCCGGTTGTGCGGCCAAAAATAATATTACATAAATTTACATATTACATGAATTGAAAGATAAAAGGAAAAACACTCATCTCACAACCCCCCGGCTATTCATTCGCGACAATCCAATGAATTCATATACACATACCATCAACATTACAGATCACAGATATGTATAACCCCCACTAATCGACGTATAGCGATTAGCAGACGTTCAATACATATAACACATCACAGATATATACCCGTTAGCTTAAGTCTTTAGAAGTTCGATCAAAATACAGATTTTCAAGCCCCAAAAACCAATTTTGCTTTCTGGAAAATCAGGGCAGAAAAAACATATTGTAAAAATCCTAAAACAACCCCAGAAACACTCTGCAAGAAAACAGTGCCACGACCGAGTCTACTCGGCCACGGTTCCGCGGCGGGAGCAAGCTCCTGCCGCGGTTCCGCGGCGCTTTGACCGAGTCAGTGGACCTGTTTTCTTGGGTGTCTTAACAAAAGCCTGACCCAATTTTTCATGTACGATTTATTATTTTTTTGAACAGAGGAAAAAATCGGCAGAAACTAGTCTAATCGGGTATGTTTCGTGATATTTTCTCCGATCGAACTTCTACTTACTTTGCTAACATATTAGATAGTGTTTAACTAGGCTCTGATACCACGTTACCTCTTCCGGTACTTACGGGCTTGCGGAAATGATGAAAAACGATTTTTCAAGAGGTGGTCACATGGACTCAAAATAGGGATCTTTGTTAAACAACTAACTAACAAACCTAACAAGAGTTTTACCTACTCGGTTAGGGGGTTATACCTTTCTTGAACTCCTTCGTCTTCAACTCTTTCCGGTGTACGGATCAGCCTCACCTCGTCGTCTCCTTGCGCCGAAGATGGATCCACCTGAAAGCTTCTACCTTTGGCTTCTTCTTCGAACTTGAAGAAACTAGAACACTTGGTTTGCTAAGCCTTGTGAACTAGGATGAGTAGAGAAGTGATATGGGTTTTCTTTTATCTCTAAGGCAATGTTTCTCAACTCATGAGAGGGTGTTGCCTTGAGCTAGAGAGAGAGCAAGAGGAAGAGCAAAAGGGAGAGCTCAAGCAAGAGAGAGAAATGAAATGAGAGAATGAGTAAGTCTTTTGCCATCCAAGCTCTCATAATCCAAAACCATGATTACTCATAATAGTAATTGAGTATTATGTGATGGTTCAAGTCAAAATGGCCATATCATTTCATGCACTCATTTTGCAAAAACAAACAAGCAAGCAAAAGTCATTGCCATGAAATGATAACCATTGTAATGATGATGGTCAACTAGTCCAACCTAGTCAACCGGTCAACAAAGTCAACAAGTCAACAAAGTCAACCCCTCATCTCAACCATGACACAATAATACTTAATTAATATTATCATTAATCATATTTCTTATTCTCATTAGGGTTTAGCAAAAGTCAATGGTCAACAGTGAACAGTCAACAGTCAATAACCCCAATGAGAATCCTCTGCCTCTGTCTCTCTGTCAACTGTGCATACACACCCGCATCCGCGTTCCGAGGAACACGAATACAAACGAGATAAAACCAATCCCAAAATGTACACTAGGATCTGTCTTAAACCAAAGCCCGCAAGTGTTAATTGTCCGGACACCAAACGTGCACAAGTGCACGGATGTGACCGAACCCTGTCGCAAAACCATGCGACCTATCGCAAAACCATGCGACCTATACTCTTTTGCCTAAAGGCGAATAGCTTTCTGTGTGGGACTCTAAAGAGTCGACAGTACGCTGGCAGTGGGTTTAACCATAGACCGCAAGCGGCACTAGCTGTGCGTAACGGTCCCCAGGTAGAAGCCGACAAGAAGACGGACGAGGTGAAACCCATCTGAACTCCTACTGAGCCTGAATGTGACAATCTCCGTACAGTCCGGTCTGTTCGTCAGATACATCGCATGGCGGGCCTAGGGGTGCGGTAAACATCAGTCCCCTACTAGCGGTACAAGTCGTGTCGGAGTGTAGCCCAGAACACCCTGAGATAACACTGGAAACCTACCAGTATATCTCGCTTGCCCTGGCCAGGGACTACTCGTGTAATGGCTCTCCTAGACACAGCGCGATGTCAACCCCCAATACCGGGAGAGACGAATCCTGTCTAACCGTCACTGCCTCTAAGTGCTTCGGGACTGCACCCAACTACTACCTGTTTGCACGACTCCTTTGAGCCGTGGTAGGGTAGTAATCTAAGTACAGTGGGAACACACTCGAGGCGAAGTGACAGTGTCAAGTCAGCGGACTGAGCTGTACTCATGTCACCTGGGAACTGATAACTGACGATAGGTATAGTACCAACCAACAGTTCCCGACGAGTCCTGTCTAGTGTACTCGTAACCTAACGAGCACCCGCATACTATCTCAAGTACGACGTACTGACGGCTGTGGGACAGACCGTCTCCCACACTGGGATGAGAAGTGCATACGCTAGTCTACTTCGGAGTATCGATGCCCTGTCTCGATAGTCCTACGACTAGGGACCTGCATAAGGATGTTGATTGATGTGAAAAAGTGTTTTTAGTTAACCGCAATCAGAACGGTGTCGCACGTAGCTAGACCGAGGTGAGTACGGGTCGTCCTCAGGGAAACGTTGAATGTTTTACTCTTACTTTAGATGTGTTGAGAAAGAGAAGAGGAATAAAGAATTTTGTGAAAAGTTTCTAGATCTACTTTAAGCAAGAATGCAAAATATATAGATCTAGATTATTTTAGGAATATAGTTAATATAATAAGAGGGCTTGTAGGGTTCGTTAGGATTTAGTAGTCATGGACGATTAATTAAAAGTTACCCTTTTTATCCTTCAATAGATTTAAAACTAGAACGACGGTGATGCGTGTAGATTAGGGTTTCTGGAGGGAAAAGGAATCCCACTCTTAACCCTTATCTCGACACGGAACTCCGTTCATATCTAGCCTTTACCAAAACAATCATTAATCTAATCTCAAATCGCGGTCGGAACTAACAAAGAATTGTTAGCGCGCCCGATTAGGATGTTAATGATTCTTTTGACAAAGTTCATAAACTTTATAGGACTTAAAAAGGGTTTAGGAATGTTCATCATCCATTAGTCTACCCTAATCCTACGAACCCTAACAAGCGGAGAATTACTCGCGCATGTTGGGAGAAAAAGAGATGGAGAGAAATTGCATAATTAAACTACGAAGAAATAGAATAAGAAAAAGAACTACCATTATTAATCAACAAGATCAGGTACACTTTGATTCCTTAGAAAATGATTACAAAAACCTAGTTTGCTTCTCGATCTCTTCTAAGGAGGTAGATGAACCGTTGATGATCAGTCTGGACGCGTGGGCCGTCTTGGACTTCGTGATCGCGTCGACTTGATAGCTTTTCCAAGAGGCTCTCGGTGCCTTTTTATAGTGCAAAGCCAGAATCTTTTGCTTCAAAAGTTGGTAAAATATAGCAGAGAATCATGCCCCAAAATCTTTCCTTCCAACTCCATAATATTGCGGCGGATCCGCGCTTGACGGTGAGGATCTCTCGATCAATTTTTTTGGGCTTTCTTCTCGTGACATGTGGCAATCCTAGGCACCTTTAGAATTCAGAAATATTCTCTCGGTTGCTTCCAGACTTGGTCTCCAAGTTTTGTTTCTTAATTTGGCAAGATTTCTTCAACAACTTGATTTGTTTGATAAATTCTGCATAACAACTTGGAAAATTCTGCACAATAATCTCAAATAATATTTAGTAGGCTTATTTCTACTAGGATTTCTTCAATAGATTTATTTGCATACATTTTCCTACCAAATGATAATTAAAATATATTAACACATGGAAAATGGTGTTTTCACACATAAACCCTCATATATATAATATATTATAATAAAGTCCTTTTTTAATATGAAAATGGTAGGAAAAATGTAATACAAATATGCAGTTTTATCAACTGAACAAATACCCCCAAACTTATCTTTGATCGTCCCGAGCAAACTAGTTTATTCAAGAGGAGAAAAAAGAAAAGAGAAAACTAAGCACGTGCAACAAGCCGTTAAACCTCTAGGTGTCCCTAGTAGGAGGAGTGTTGTCTCCTGAGGGTTTTCAGCGGATTACACCCACAAAATCCAATAACAAAAGAAAGATGGTGAAATTTACATATAAAGATAAGAACCATAAAAGAAAGGCTTTGAAAATAAGAGTTTCCAACTATACTAGCTTTTCAGTTGTCATGAGCCCTATCTTAATAGTCATGAAAAGATGTTAGAAATCACATCATCCCTCAATAAAACATCATCTTTATTTTTCGTTCCTTTCTTTCATCCAAACATTGATCATATACCCCTACGTGTGTGAAATCGACATCCCAACACTAGGAGAATTCAATTCAAGCTATCATACTCTTGTCCATCTACCTTAGTACTTTTTAATTTGATGAATACTTAGGGTTGCTCACACATTTTCATGCGACCGTTAATACTTCTTGAGGTACTAACCGACCGATTACTCATGTGCTTGCAGATTAGGTGATAATATTTTTCTCGTCTTGCACCTCCTAAGGCTTAGCAGTGACTCCCAGACCAGTTGGCCTTAGGGCACTAGGTGAAGAGGCACCCTCGCTATATTTTTTTATTGCTGCCTTGGCGATAACAAAACCAGTGTTCATTTTTTTTCTTTTCACCATTTTTATATTTTCTTCATCATTTTTTTTATTTCCTTCATACTTTGGCATTTAGACAAGAGCATTTCAAGGTATCCTCTACTATCCCGAGTTTCAAGACGTGTGTAGGTGCATATAATAGGGTATCAATGTTCAAAATGTTTGGCTTCCAGAATAGAAACTATTTTTCAGACTTATTTTTATCCTCAGATTAGTGACTTCCTTCATCTTACTAACCCTTGGGACAACAGCTCATAACTACTTATTACTAGTTCGTATAAGAAAACTTCTAATTTTCTTGGTTTTCTTAAACTATTCCTATCTTTTGGATGTAATGTTTCACCTTCTGTTCTTTTGTTATAAAAAAAATTTTAATGCCCGGTGTCAAAGATAATTCAGTGAATACAAACCTTCCCCCCCAAACCTGTTTTCAGCAGTGCCCTCACTGATGTAGCCTTTTGAGAACATGGACCTGTATACTAAGGGAGAGATACAAGGGGTAAAATAATAGTTAAAAGAAAAATTCCCCCAAACTTATTCTTTGACACGCACAGATATTCAATCAAATCATTTTTCACTCACCTCCATTCTTAAAATGTGAAAAAGTTATCAAAACATGGAGGTGAGGCGGAGGAATTTTAGTTTTGATAAAGCGGCTCCTGTAAAAACAGGAGCTCCTCCGCGGGGTCAGGAGAAAAATACGGTTTTAATCTATGCCCATTTACTTTAAAAATTGAACCGTTTTTCAAATTTTCGACTTCAACTGCCCCGTGCGGGTGTACATACCGCACCACAAAAGGTCCTTTCCAACGAGATTTATGCTTACCCGGATAAAGATGGAGACGGGAATCGTAAAGAAGGACTTGTTGCCCCGATGTGAAGGTTTTTCTAAAAAGATTTTTATCGTGGAACACTTTAGTCCTATTCTTTACTATCACCTTATTATCGTAAGCTTCATCGCGGAGTTCGCTTAGCTCATTCAATTGCAGCTTCCGATAGCTGCCTGCATGATCAAGATCAAAATTAAGCTCTTTAATAGCCCACATTGCATTATGTTCAATCTCGACAGGGAGGTGACATGCCTTCCCAAACACAAGGCGGTATGGAGACATACCAAGATCGGTCTTATAAGCGGTGCGGAATGCCCAAAGAGCATCCGTCAATTTGGTTGACCAATCTTTACGGTTTTTCGAAACCGTCTTCTCCAATATCTGTTTGATCTTCCTATTTGAGATCTCAGCCTGCCCGCTTGTTTGGGGATGATAGGGCGTAGAAAGCTTGTGAGTGATTGAATATTTCCGCATCAAGGCCTCGAAAGACCTATTGCAGAAATGTGTCCCGTTGTCGCTAATGATAGCGCGAGGGTGTCCGAATCGCGAGAAGATGTTTTCTTTAAGGAACTTAATGACAACTTTGTTGTCATTAGTGCGACACGGTATAGCTTCCACCCACTTCGAGACATAATCAACCGCTAACAAGATATATAGATTCCCAAATGAGTTGGGAAAAGGGCCCATAAAATCAATACCCCAAACATCAAATATTTCCACAACCAATATAGGTTGGAGCGGCATCTCGTTCCTTCGTGAAATCCGACCCAAATGCTGACATCGCGGACAAGTTTTGCAATGTTTAAATGCATCTTTAAATAATGTTGGCCAATAAAAGCCACATTGCAAAACTTTCTCCGCCATTTTTCGAGGTCCAAAGTGACCGCCGCATGCCTGATCATGACAAAATGATAACACGCTCTTGAATTCATCGTTAGGGACACACCTGTGAATGATTTGATCGGAACAATACTTGAATAGATATGGTTCATCCCAGTAAAAATATTTTACTTGGGATAAAAACCGAAGTTTGTCTTGTTTCGACCAATCGCTAGGTATAAGTCCCGTCGCAAGATAGTTCACGATATCCACGAACCAAGATTCGTTGGATACATTCAAGAGCTGTTCGTCGGGAAATGAGTCATTTATCGGCACGGTCACAGTTGGCGAAGAAGTGATGCGTGAAAGATGGTCGGCTACAACGTTTTCACATCCACTCTTGTCTTTGATAACAAGATCAAATTCTTGTAACAATAGGATCCAACGTATTAGCCTGGCCTTTGCATCCTTCTTCGCTAAAAGATGTCGTAGGGCGGAGTGATCAGTGTAAACCACAATAGGCGAGCCAATCAAGTAGGGCTTGAACTTCTCTAATGCAAATACAAATGCCAAGAGTTCTTTCTCGGTAGTTGTGTAATTTATTTGTGCATCATTCAAGGTCCTACTTGCATAGTAAATTACATGTGGCATCTTATCAATATGCTGTCCCAAGACAGCACCAATAGCAAAATCTGATGCGTCACACATAAGCTCAAACGGGTGGTTCCAATCCGGAGATGATAGAACGGGGGCTATAGTGAGTGATTCTTTAAGTGATTCAAAAGCAGCCTCACAATCCGAATCGAAGTGAAAAGTAGTGTCCTTGGCCAATAGAAGGGTTAAGGGTCTAGCAATTTTGCTAAAATCCTTAATAAATCTCCTATAAAATCCTGCATGACCAAGGAAGGATCGTATATCTTTGACGCAATTGGGACGAGGGAGGTTTTGAATGACATCTATTTTAGCTCTGTCAACCTCAATGCCTTTATGTGAAATTATATGTCCAAGTACAATACCTTCTTGGACCATAAAATGGCATTTTTCCCAATTCAAGGTCAAGTTCTTATCCTTACAGCGGGTAAGAACAGCGTCAAGATTACGAAGGTAGTCCTCAAAGGAGTCCCCAAAAATGGAGAAATCGTACATAAAAATTTCTAGAAAATTTTCCACCATATCTGAAAATATCCCCATCATACACCGCTGAAATGTAGCGGGAGCGTTGCATAACCCAAAGGGCATGCGTCTATATGCAAAAGTTCCGAAAGGACAAGTAAAAGTGGTTTTATCTTGATCCTTTTCGGCGATGGGGACCTGGTTGTAACCAGAGTATCCGTCCAAGAAACAGTAGTATTCGTGTCCCGCTAATCGTTCCAACATCTGGTCAATGAAAGGTAGAGGGAAGTGATCTTTCCTCGTCGCGGCATTGAGTTTCCTGTAATCGATACATACGCGCCACCTAGTTTGGGTGCGTGTTTGGATTAACTCATTAGCCTCATTAGTGATGACTGTGATGCCAGACTTTTTAGGGACTACATGAATTGGACTTACCCATTGGCTATCAGATATGGGGTAAATTATTCCACTATCAAGGCACTAAACGATTTCTTTCTTTACCGCCTCCTTCATAACCGGATTTAACCGTCTTTGTGGGTCTCGGGTTGGTTTGGCTTCATCCATCAGATGTATGTGATGTTCAACAATTAAGGGACTAATCCCTTTGATGTCGGCCATTGTCCAACCAAATGCTTGCCGATTCGATCTCAACACTGCCAAAAGTGCATTCTCTTGCTCTATGGCTAGAGAAGCGGATATAATTACTGGCAAAGTCTCATTCTCTCCTAAATATGCATATTTAAGATGAGAAGGTAGCGGTTTGAGGTCAAGAATTGGCGGAAAGACAATAGAAGGAGGGGTAACAGAATGATATTCGGACTCCTTAAGAGGTTCAAAACTTGCATAAGATATTGACTCGGACAGTGCTGCTGACTTTTGCAACGAGTCAACGGGTTCAATCTCAAGGTCGGACTCATTGAACATATCCTCACTATGAAGTGGTGCAAGATCAAACGATGTCTCATTAGTGTTGTCGAGAACATCAAAGCAAAGTTCCTCATCCATGCAGCTTTCGGGAGCTATCTCGTGGATGGAACAAACATCCAGCAAATGAGCAGAAGGTTCTGATGGCTGACTTCCTAGCTTGTAAATATTAAGCCCAATTGTCATTTTCCCGAAAGATAAGTTCATAGAACCGTTACGACAATTAATCACAGCGTTAGAAGTTGCTAGGAAGGGTCGACCAAGTATCACCGGGATTTGATTGCGTGGGTTTGCCACAGGTTGTGTATCTAAAACAATAAAGTCCACGGGAAATATGAATTTCCCGACTTTAATTAACACATCCTCTAGTTCGCCCCGAGGTTTGGTGATAAATCGGTCTGCCATTTGGAGAGTACAATGGGCGGGTTTTAACTCTCCAATTCCTAACTGCTCGTATACTGAATAAGCAAGCAAGTTGACGCTAGCGCCTAGATCGAGTAAAGCACGATTTATATTTTTACCCCCAATAGAAATAGAGATTGTAGGACAGCCGGGGTCCTTACGTTTCTTTGGTATTTTTTGGGTAAAAGCTGTGCGAACATTACTCGTCATGAAAACCTTTTTAGGCACTTGAGTTTTTCTCTTCCTAGTGCACAAGTCTTTAAGGATTCTTGCATAAGATAGGACTTGTTGAATAGCATCTAGGAGAGGAATATTCACGCTAACTTGCTTAAACATTTCCACAATCTTCTCCATTTGCGGGTTAGGTCGGTTGGCCCTTAATCGGTTTGGAAATGGAGCTCGATCAATAAGTTTTGGGTCCAACGTTTGTGGAGAAGACTGTGGCGACGGATTCGATCCCAAAATTGGAGTGGGCATCGACTTAGATAGATTTGGCGAAATGTTCGAGCCTTGGGGAAAACGGAGAATAGGCTCGGATGAATGTGGGAGACTAGACGAATTAGGGGAAGAAGAAGAAGAAGGGGTATCAAATGTGTCATTATCATCAAATTGCTCACCCACTAGGTTATTCAGCACTTTTCCCGATCTCAACGTGGTAACAGCACTCACATTATAACTTTGAGAGTGTCCAGGATTAGGTATGGGTTGAGATGGGAGTTTCCCTTTCTCTCTCGCACTCATTGCGGCGTTTAACTGTGCGATTTGTTTTTCTATTGATTTAATACTCTCACCATGGGAGGCGGAGTTTTTCGTTATGGTATCAATATAAGACTTCATCTCAGCCGACAATTGCATGGACTGTTTCATGAACATATCCAAAGTTTGTGCAAGTGAGTTGTCAGTACCGGCCACTTGTGGTGTAGAAATGTTGGCCGGATTTTGGAAATTCTGTGACTGAAAGGGGGGCTGATTCTGTGGTTGTGGTTGCTGTGGAGGAGGTCTTTGATAATTGCTTTGTTGGTTTTGATTCCAAGCAAAGTTAGGATGATTCCTCCATCCTTGATTGTACGTGGAAGAATAAGGGTCGTTTCTAGGTCGCTGCTGAAAAGCAGCATTAGTTTGCTCGTGACCTTGAAACGGTGCATTCATAGGACATTCTTCCGTTAAGTGTGAAGGATCCGAACAGCAACCACAGGCAGTCTTAGGAAGCGTGACCTGATTTAGGGAGAATGATGAGAATCTGTTCTCAATAGCGTCGAGTTTCTTCTGTATCGCTGCCATTTCGGCTTTTACTGCGATAGAAACATCGAGCTGGTGAACACCACCCCTAGATGAAGGTGGTCTTACGCTTTCCTACTGCAAAGTGTGTTCAGCGAGGTCTTCCAGATACTTCCAAGCTTCACCGTCATCTTTAGACATGAAATTGCATTGACACATTGTTTCAAGCATCTGCTTTGTCGCTGGATTAATGCCCTCATATATAATCCGACATAAATCCCATCTATTGATTCCATGATGAGGACATTGGACAAGCAGATCTTTGAAACGTTCAAAGCACTTCCAAAATGGTTCATTGGGAAGCTGGGTGAACTGGTTGATCTCGCTCCTAACACGTGCAGTCTTATGGTTTGGGTAAAACTTCTTAAGAAATGCTATGACGAATTCATCCCAATTAGTAATAGAGTGTGCGGCAGTATTGTAAAGCCATTTTTCTGCCAAGTCGCACAGTGTGAATGGGAGAAGACGTAAGCGCATAGCATCTAAAGTCAATTGTGAAGTACCCATCACTGCGCATACGTTTTTGAATTTGGTGATGAAAACGTACGCGTCTTCCGACTCAAGCCCGTGAAATTTGGGCAGCAGATTGATGTAGTGGGGTTTAATTTCGAAATTATCCCCGTTAGGTGGTGGAAGAGATAGACAAGTAGGAAGAGGACCACGAATAGGATAGCATCTCTCTTGGAGAGAGATGCGCGGTGGATTCTGCTCACCTACGGGCGGTGGCAGCGTGGTGTTATAATTAGATGGAGTGCCGTCCATCACGGTCGATGTGGTGTGTGGTGGGGGAAAAGAAGATGAAGAAGTACCGACTTCGGCGTCGATAGCAGGAACGCGGACAAGACGGGCACTAGGATCCCGTGTCCAGCCGAGCATGCACTAAGCAGGTTTAGTGCAAGTGGCAGCGTGTGTGTGATTTAAAATTGGCTTGTTTTGAAAAAGTGGGACTCAAGACAAATCACCCTAAGATGCACAAGCAACCCTAGAACTAAGGTCACCTAGGTCCAGTCTCTAGACCGCTCCTAGACTTCCAAAGGACAAGCCGCAGGATCAATCCTCTACCGCCTCCGTACTACTCTTGTAGCCAGGTAAGTGCCAGGTAAATGGGAAGGAACCACAGTAGTGGGCCTAATTAAAAACCACTAGCCTTTGACACACTTGCCAAGGCACTACAAAAGTAATGCGGATAAACGATAGATTACCCACGACCTTCCTCTGTCCTTAATGAGCGCGACAGTCCTTAGAGTCTGGTCTAGATTTTTTTTAAATTATTGTAGGGTAGATGCAGATGCTCGGTTTGTGATTTGTGGGGCTTAGGAAGGGTGATGAAATCCCCACCTAATCTTGATTTGGTCTTTGCCCCTTAAAGTCTGTATTAAATATGCAAAACAAAACCAATGACAAAACTTTTGCAAAAAGATTTTTTTTTTTAGCGGCGCAATTTTTGCAAAGAATCCTGCAGAAAATAGATTTTATTGGATTTGAGAGGAGAGAGAAGGAGTTAAGAAAGATACCAGAGAAGTGTGAAACCCTAGATCTCCTGTTTCCTCAAATCCGTGACTCCAGATTCCCTCGCAAAATTCACACACAAATCGTTAAATATGCAATTTACAGTTTTGTTTTAATAATGATATGAATCGTCTAAGAATTCAACACAAATAGCAAGAATAAAAAATTACGCATGTTTCCCCGGCAACGGCGCCATTTGATTGATGTGAAAAAGTGTTTTTAGTTAACCGCAATCAGAACGGTGTCGCACGTAGCTAGACCGAGGTGAGTACGGGTCGTCCTCAAGGAAACGTTAAATGTTTTACTCTTACTTTAGATGTGTTGAGAAAGAGAAGAGGAATAAAGAATTTTGTGAAAAGTTTCTAGATCTACTTTAAGCAAGAATGCAAAATATATAGATCTAGATTATTTTAGGAATATAGTTAATATAATAAGAGGGCTTGTAGGGTTCGTTAGGATTTAGTAGTCATGAACGATTAATTAAAAGTTATCCTTTTTATCCTTTAATAGATTTAACACTAGAACGACGGTGATGCGTGTAGATTAGGGTTTCTGGAGGGAAAAGGAATCCCACTCTTAACCCTTATCTCGACACGGAACTCCGTTCATATCTAGCCTTTACCAAAATAATCATTAATCTAATCTCTAATCGCGGTCGGAACTAACAAAGAATTGTTAGCGCGCCCGATTAGGATGTTAATGATTCTTTTGACAAAGTTCATAAACTTTATAGGACTTAAAAAGGGTTTAGGGATGTTCATCATCCATTAGTCTACCCTAATCCTATGAACCCTAACAAGCGGAGAATTACTCGCGCATGTTGGGAGAAAAAGAGATGGAGAGAAATTGCATAATTAAACTACGAAGAAATAGAATAAGAAAAAGAACTACCTTTATCAATCAACAAGATCAGGTACACTTTGATTCCTTAGAAAATGATTACAAAAACCTAGTTTGCTTCTCGATCTCTTCTAAGGAGGTAGATGAACCGTTGATGATCAGTCTGGATGCGTGAGCCGTCTTGGACTTCATGATCGCGTTGACTTGATAGCTTTTCCAAGAGGCTCTCGGTGCCTTTTTATAGTGCAAAGCCAGAATCTTTTGCTTCAAAAGTTGGTAAAATAGCAGAGAATCATGCCCCAAAATCTTTCCTTCCAACTCCATAATATTGCGGCGGATCCGCGGCCCAAGGGGGTGTTTGGCCGCGGATCCGCGCTTGACGGTGAGGATCTCTCGATCAATTTTCTTGGGCTTTCTTCTCGTGACATGTGGCAATCCTAGGCACCTTTAGAATTCAGAAATATTCTCTCGGTTGCTTCCAGACTTGGTTTTCAAGTTTTGCTTCTTAATTTGGCAAGATTTCTTCAACAACTTGATTTGTTTGATAAATTCTGCATAACAACTTGGAAAATTCTGCACAATAATCTCAAATAATATTTAGTAGGCTTATTTCTACTAGGATTTGTTCAATAGATTTATTTGCATACATTTTCCTACCAAATGATAATTAAAATATATTAACACATAGAAAATGGTGTTTTCATACATAAACCCTCATATATATAATATATTATAATAAAGTTCTTTTTTAATATGAAAATGGTAGGAAAAATGTAATACAAATGTGCAGTTTTATCAACTGAACAGATGTACTTGTGGATTACCCAGCCCCCACTAGTGTGACTGCCATCACAACGCTGGTAATCAAGCAAAGATCCTAAGGGCTCCACTAATGTGTATAGGTGATATACTAAAATAAACACATGTACACATTAAAGCAGAAACAAACCAAGTAGCATACTACTATATTGAGCAAGATTGTCTATAAAAGGTGAATATCCCAAGCTTCCATTAAGTAATATACAAACTATTATGATACAGTAATGGCCTCTAGGGCATATACACTAACACAATGATGATGAGACGACTAGTTTTCAGCAAGCCATCACAAGTAGAGACTCGTTGAAGTGGCTGGATGCTATGCGATCCGAGATGGAATCCATGTACACAAATAAAGTATGGACTTTGGATGTTGGTCCTCCTGGGGTAAAACCCGTTGGATGCAAATGGATCTTCAAAAAGAAGATTGGTGTAGATGGACAGGTAGAAACCTACAAAGCTAGACTTGTTGCTAAAGGTTTTCGTCAAAGACCAGGATTGGACTATGACGAAAAATTTTCACCGGTGGTTATGCTTAAATCCATTTGGATCCTACTTATCATCGCTGCCTTCCATGATTATGATATCTAGCAGATGGATATTAAAACCGCTTTTCTAAATAGATGTTTAGAAGTGTGTGTTTACATGGATCAACAAGATGGTTTCATGGACAGCGGGAGCAGCGGAAAGGTGTGCAAGTTGCTTAAATCCATTTATGGATTAAAGCAGGGATCGTGGAGTTGGAACATCTGCTTTGATGAGACGGTCAAGGAATTTGACTTTATCAAAAATGCAGATGAACCTTGTATTTATAAGAAGATTTAGGGAGAACTGTGGTATTCCTCGTTTTATATGTAGATGACATTCTCCTGATAGGAAATGATATTCCTATGCTACAATCGGCCAAGTTGTTCTTGTCACAGAAGTTCTTTATGAATGATCTAGGTTATGCCTCGAACATTCTGGGGATTAAGATCTATCGTGACAGATCTAAAAGAATGTCACGACCCGAAAATGGCACGTGACGGCCCTAATACTACGCAACGTCTACAGGCGTAACGCAGTAAAAGAAAGCCAAAACCCAGAAATCTAAACCAGTAAAAGACAAGAAAAGATAGAAACATTGTTTAAAAGTCTTTGAAATCACAACCCAAATTCTTTAAAAGTCCAACTTTATTTCTTTTAAAATTTTGGCAGCACCTCCTTTGTAAAAGCTAGCCCCAAAAATGGGTACAACATAAATATAAAGTAAAGCATCCCCAACGGGAGCAAATCCACGCCCAAAGGCGGAAAACAACCACCACAACAAATATACGACGCCGTAGCGAAGAAATAGAAGACGATAGAAAGGAAACTGTATAAAAGACAACAAGTCACAACATAATATACAACATCGTCCTCACCAAGTCTCTAGGTCATACATAAAACTGGTAGATGAAGAGTACATGGTTACAACGAATATACAATACAACATCGGATAATCACAAAACCCACTTAGGCAAAACTGTATACTGTGAGCTGATGTGGTATCCGCAGCAAAAGATGATACGATGGATGAAAATAGCCCTGCCTCTGACTATCCTGAGGAACACCTGCAAACACTATGGCACAACGGGGGTGAGTTGCCAACTCGTGAATAGTAAATAACATATACAGGTAATCGCGAGTATGCACGTACAACGCGAATCTAACATAAGCATTTAATATCAATGAATAGTCATATGTAATGCAAAAATCATGAAAGGTACACTAATAGGTACAACTACACATGAAGCGATAATAATATGACAATCTGTATACAGCATCATGTAAGGTATTATATCGGTACTACTAATACATGAAGAAATGATATGAATAAAGGTATGTAAATGCAACAGTCATGGAAGGTACTCTAACAGGTACTACTAATACATGAAGAAATGATATGAATAAAGGTATGTAAATGCAACAGTCATGGAAGGTACTCTAACATGTACTACTAATACATGAAGCAGTGCATAAACAATAAATGTAGAGTATGGAATGAAACATGTCATTTCCACGGAATCCTGACATCGTGGTAGGATCAAAATCCATCAAGACAATCCAAATCCCAATTTCCTCAAATCAGCCCCCAATTTGGCTATCATATCAAGTAAGTCTCACATATCCTTAATGTACAACATCAAGTAGATCTCACATATCCCGTATGTACAATGTCAAGTGTATCTCGTATACTCCGAATGTACAATATCAAGTAGATCTCACATATATCCTGTAATCAATATCAAATGAATTCTCAAATGTCCTGAATCCAATGTCAATGAGTCCTTTACATTCTAGGTATATTTACATGAATAAATATGATGATGTATATAATTTAATGTCAATACACATATATTAGCGTCCCATTCCACTAATATTGGTGTAAGGGCATATATAACAGCGGCCTAAACCCCTGTTATATATACAAAGCAGTAAAAAGAAATATCATGAAACCAATGTGTCAAGCATCGATACAGAAATGCAGGTCTATCAGGTGCTGTCACCATGACTGGCCCCCTGATAGGTATGTATCACACACTATCCGAAAAGCACGAGTGCCTAGCTCTGACCCTCGTCTTTCCACGTATCTATGCGTACATGACTCCTAACGGTATCCCCATGATTACCGCCGAGTCATTGGTAATGTCACCGGAAAGTATGGTTCCCCCACTAACCCATCTCCTCACTGAGATTCTTGCCCCGGGGTACCTCCGGGCCCCACCATGTACCCGCACACGGACCCCTCCGTTCCTCGCATGGGGTATATATATATCCGAACCGATAAATCTCATGGTGGCTGCTGAAATATCATATCAAGGGAAACCGGGTTTTTCAATTAATGCATAATTTCATGAACTCCCACGGTCCCCAAGTCCAGAAAAATCATGAAAAATCCATATCTCAATGCGAAAATCCATGAATATAATATATGCAACATAAAAATGTAATGAAAGCATATCAAGGGAAAGCCGCTAATTAACTGCAACAAGTTAATATAAAATATCATGCGGTTCCTATTTTCTCCAAATCTAAATAGCATCAAGTAAAGGTAAACATATAGCTATAACCGGATGTATGTGAAAACATAAAGGTATAGCAAGATATATGTATCTACCTACAAGTAATGATGTAGTATACCCCTTGGGTATAAGTGAAATAGGTGTGCAAGGTATACCTGTAGCTATGACATAAAGTGTGTATGTACCTATCACTAATGGTACGATACTCTATAGGTATACAGGTAACTAGCATGTAGGTATACAGGTATGCTACAAGTCAATGCGTAAAGAAATATGAATCAAAGTATCAATGTCCCTAACCAAGCAATATCATATCTATAAGTGGGTTGTGCGTGACATGGCAATTATTGACGGTGTGTGTAGGATACAATCAGTACTCGTGCAACATGAATCGTCAATAATATGTGCAGTGTCCTAAGGATACTAGTTCAAGCACAACAATATCTAAGTAATAGGGTAAATGCGCAATTCTAAATATGACATAGAATATGCGACAGAAATAACATCTCTAGCCCAGACGCATAACGCCATACGGGCGATTCCCCTGTAGATGTTAAATCTACTCACCAACGCTCCTGGCCAAGTGAAGCCTACCACTTGTTTTCCATTGTCGTAGCGTCCGAAGTCCCCGCTTGCAAACCTAAAATTTCAAAAACACATCACATAAGCAAAAATCCTACATCGACGAAAAGACATCGAAACGCAAGAATAACGCCCTGAAAATTACACTGCGCGCTTAGCGCATCTTGTTGGAGATAGTGCCCTCATAGTCAATTATTGGATCGCAGGTACGTGATTGCAATGATTGCGGAGGACCTATCCCGGTAGCGCAGTCTTACTCGAGATGATAGTATGCTATCTGGTTTGCCTTTATCAGTCGTGTACATGTTCAGGTGACTGATTGCATGTTACACTTTGATAGAGCCCTTAGGATCTTGCTTTACTACCAACAGTATGATGGCGATCATATACGTGAGAGTTGGGTAGTTTATATGCATATCCTTAATTGTGGTCCCTAGTCGTGGGAGTTTCGAGACAGGGCATCGATACTCCGGAGTAGACTAGTGTGTACAGTCGAGACCCCGACGAGGGGCGGTGGCCGGTCTCACAAGCCACTGGTGTCAGTTGGATCACCTAAGATGTATACAGGTGCTCATTGGGTTATGAGTACACCGGACAGGACTCGCCGGGAATCTGCTAGTTAGTATTATATCTACCGTCAGATAGCAGTTCCCTGGTGACATGTGTACAGGTTAGTTCATCGACCTGAGGTCGTCATTTGTCTCGTATGAGTTCCCACTGTGCTTTGATTTCTACCCTACCACGGCTCAAAGGATTCGTGCAAACAGGTAGCTTTTGGGTACAGTCCCGAGCCATATGGAGGCACGTGAGCGGATCGGCAGGGGATTCGTCTCTCCCGGTATTGGGGGCGAGATCGTGCTGTGTCTAGGAGAGCCATTACACAAAGCCCACGGCCGTGGCAGGAGATTTACTGGTAGGTACTCCAGTAGTATCTCAGGGTGTTATTGGGCTTCACTCCGACATGACTTATACTGCTATTGAGGGTCTGACGTTGCTAGCCCCCTAGGCGGATATGCGATACTCATTGACGAACGGACCGGACTGTATATACATTGTCACTGTTAGGCTCAGTAGGGTTTTCGGAGGAGTTCGCTCATCGGTCTCCCTTGAGTTCGCTCCTCGGCCACCCTTGAGGTCAGTCCATGGGCAGCCGTTATGCATTGCTAGTGCCGCTGACGGTTTGTGGTTAAACCCACTGCCAGGGTGCTGACGAGTCATTAGAGTCCCCCACAGACAGTTTCCCAAGTTCGGACGAAACGTTGTAGAGGCCGTATGGTTTTATGGCAGGGTTCGGAAAATGCACGTGCGTTTACGCACGTGTCAGTTTTCGGGCAGATGATACTGGTCGGCTTTGGTTTAAGCCGGATCCGAGTATTATATTGAGTAGGTATAATAACTTTGTCTCAGTTGCATTTGTATTCAGTCGTAATACAAATGCGGGTATATTTATACAGTTTCGGGGTTGTCCTAAAATTCGTTTCAGGATCACTTTTGGAAGTTGCCAGTTTCCAGTTTTCTATCAGCCGTCTTATAACATTCGGTTAAAGACGGATTTGTCTTTTCTTGAGATGAGTGTGGATTCTTCTAGAAGGTTCTAGAAGAGGTGACTAGGATTAAATGGTGTTAAGTTTCCATTGGTTGCATTTAATGGTTCATTAATGCTTGATGAGGTGTTATTAGTGATTCATGCTTTGTTATTAATGGTTTTGGATTGCTTAAGATATTTTTGAAGTGAGAAGCATTCTCTTGTGGTCACCCCCCTCTCCTACGGTCACCTCCCTCTTGCTATATATGGCTTGCCCTCTCTCTCTCCTCATTCAAACACTCTCACTTGATGTTTCATTTCGGTTAGAAAAGATTATGATAGCATTCGGGGTGTATGGAGTTTTACAGTTCATTTCATTCCATCACCCGATTTCCACGGCAACTTCATTAACCGATCGTCCACGGATTTGGACGAAGTGAGACAAAGTCATCTACTCATTCTCTACATCAATCTTGGTCGTCTCTTTTAGCAAACTTGACGATCGAGTTGCCTCGACTCAGAGGCGGGAGCCCGTTTAAAGAACCGATCATGTGGTGCCACCTCGAGGAGGAGATCGGAGACCGACGAGATCGGAGCAGCCGCAACGGAGCGTGGGATGATGGTTGAAGAACGAAGGACTCGGATCGTTCGGTATAACCTTCCTACACTCATTACAGTTTGTTAGTTTAGCAATAATGGCAGATCCGGGTTAAAGTATACGATAGCGCCAAGTTAAAAGTTTTTGTTCCGTATTTGGCGTCTGTAGACTGCCGGGGCGCTAGCGTAGACTTAAAGTGGTATCAGAGCCTCACCATTTTGCTATTCTAACTTGTGCTAACGCGTTTAAAACATCGATCCGACCGGAAATCAAAAACTACAAAATCCTATGCCGACAGTTTCTGTTAATTTTAAACGGTCTGAAAATTTATTTCTGGATGTCTTAAAAATCCGTGCAGGGAATTCTAAGAACTACGACGAAATTTGGGGTCGCGATCCTCCAAGCCGCCGCGGAAGGGCGGCCAAACCCATGGTTTGGCCGCGCAACCGCGGCCACGTGGGGAGCACGTGCTCCTAAATTTTGTCAGTGTGTTCAGAATTGGATTTTGTGATTTTTGGTATATATCATTTGTGCCCAGGTTTTGTTACTGTTCACCAGTAAGCAGTGGGGACCACTTTTTGATTTTTGGTCTTTGGTCGATCGAAATTTAAACACGTTAGTTTACAGTGCTTACATTATATCTCCGACCGGGAATGTCATTTGATCGGTAAACCGCGTCCGATTGCTATAGTTCTTTTAGACGGGTTTGCGAACGTGACATTCGCGTTGATGTTCTGTGTTGTGCTGTGATGTTGCGGATTTGTCGTGGTGGATAGCAGTGTGCAATGGTAGTACAGTTTGTGTTTATTTGTACATTTGATATTGCGGGGCGAGCGTCCAACTTGTGGACAGCCGTCACTGCCTGTTGTATAATATTCTTTTGGGGCACGACCAGGTTGCGGTCGATGTACCTATTGTACTATTTTTCATTACTGTACTAGGTTTTGCCCCGAGACGGAGTGCACGGATAGCCGGGTTCGGGAGGGCAACGGGTCCGCATCTCATGGCTTTGAGAGGCAGAGGGGTCCAACTCTAGAATTGGCAGACTATTCGCCGCACTCGTAGGGGTACAGGTTGACCCAAGGAGGGGTGCTCAATTTACCGGATTCCGTGAAGTGCCGGGTGTTCCATTCACTATGCTGTGGGGACTACCTCGCTTCAGGTTTTGGCGGGTAACTTGCCGCACCCGTAGGGTCTAGGTTTCATTGCACAGGCTATCCACACGACAGGGGAACGTCGAGTTTCAGCAGCGGCTCTGTGAAACTCGGGGATCCCAGATATCTGAATTGTTCTGTGATGCTTATTACTTTTCTGTAATGTTGCATACTATCACGCCTGGAGCGATTATTGTATATTGGTTTATATACTATTAGATGTTGTATATGTTTTACACCCGCGCTAGTCCAGCCCCCGCTCTGTCGTTAGTTAAGTAACCTAACGAGTGATGACGGGACCCAGTGACGAATGCGGATGGCATATACGTACATTTTATTTTCGTTCTTTTCTGGTGTGATTGATTGATGGGACTGCGTTGATTCTGATCAATGCAAAGTAAAACAAACCTGTTTAAGTTGTTGGAACAATTTTAAAAGGTGTTATTACAAAGACGTTTCTTTTTGTTATGCATAGCGGTATTCAGTGGAATATCCAGCACCTCATTCGACGAGGCAAGGGCCGATATCCCTTCACCGGGAAAGACCCCTTGGACAGAAGTTTGCGTCAGAGTAATAACTTCACTATAGTCGATTACAAGTTGCTTTGCATAGCGGTATTCAGTGGAATATCCTGCACCTCATTCCACGAGGAAAGAGCCGAGATCCCTTTACCGGGAGTGACCTCTTTAGCAAAAGGTTTTCGCCACTATATTTTAAAAAAGCTATCAGGTTCCTTCAGCGATATCAAGTTCACTACGTTAAAGGTTTTTCGCCAAAAATCAGTCGTAGCCCTCCGTCGTTTCTTATGGATGGTCAGTAGTATTCAAGCTATGTTTGTTGGCATACGTCAAGGCATAGTGTTTGGTAGCTGCTGGGTATTCATTTGTTGCATAGATAGATGAGTTGGTTTGGGACAGTCGTATTACCTTGTTGGCATACGTCAAGGGTATGTACGGGTGGGTTCAAATTAACAAGATAATGACGGGCAGAACTTGACATGTGACTTATGATTTGTTGACATACGCCAAGGTCATAAGAGCATGGGGCAAGAAAATGATATCGGGAGTTTCTAAAGAAACTGAAACTTGCCAAGTATGCGCATACCTTCTGGAGTATGAATAACGTGGATGCATTCCATCACGTTAACATACGATGAGAGTTGGATCCCGATTCCCACTGATGAGTTGGTTTACTCTTCGGGTGATCCCGATTGATTCTTCTTTAGGTTTGGAGGAGAATTTGACAGGACAGTGGGAGGTTTCCGGATTAGATAAAGTGATGACCATTCTGATCTAGGTTAGAGTGCACGCAGAGTGTTTCTTTTCTCTCTCTCTCTTTGGCAGCGACCTTTGACCGACCCTAGACTATGACTCAGTGACCAGGTTGACTGAACCTTCTTAAAAATACTGGCTTTTGGATTGTCTGAGTTGCATAAGTCATTGCCACTCCTTCTTTTACCCTTTGAATTTCTCAGAACACCCGTATTACTACGGATATCCACTTCCATTGGATAGAGCCATCGTATGGTTATATACGAACTCGAAGGGACTTCTTCGAGGATGGATCAAGGTTCAGGAGAAATAGAATTGGTTTATTCAGTTGTCTTTTATTATCACCTTCTCTCAGGTTGCGAGAGCTCCTTGGTTTAGGAGAGTACACCTATTACGCCTATTGGATAGTCTTATTCCAAACCATAGGCTGGTGCCGAAAGGTAGGGAATGAAGAAAACCAATTAGCCTAAGTAGGGTGTGCAGAAGGTAATATGTAAAAACAAAATAAAGGGATTAGAAAGAGGGCAAAGTAAATTGCGACTGATATCATTCACGACCAAAACCGCGTACTTCATCGCCACTCCTATTTCACCTTTAAAAGAATAAGGTATTATTCAGTTGTCTTTTATCGTCACCTTCTCTCGAGATACGAGTACTCCTTAGTTTAGGAGGGTACACCTATTATGCTTACTGGATAGTCTTCTTCCAAACCATAGGCTGGTGCCGAACGGTAGGGAAGGAAGAAAACCATTTAGCCTAACGATGGTGTACAGAAGGTAACGACTAAAGACAAATAAAGGGATTTGGAGAGATGGCAATAAAATATACGGTTGAAGTCATGAATTGGATTATGGAAGAGGCATTGCTATGAATACCAGGATACCCCTACGAAACATTTTTCATGTTTCAGTGCATTGTTAAAGGAAAAACTGTTTTCCCGATTAGACACTTACTCCAAGGGTATGTATTTACCAGGTTTCATTCTCATATCTGTATGGTATACAGATGATGAGTGGGAGTAAGATATTGGGAATTAGGTGATCATCCTCATTATATCGGAATTCGTTGTAATTGGTGATATTTGAGGAAATCGCCAGGGTACAGTTTTCAACCTACGACGCACAGGTTTTGAGTTGTTTAACTCAGCGGACTTATATAGAGTATTGTATGTTGTCCAAGTGTCCATCAGGACAAAGGGGTAGGTCCTCGTACTATGTTCTATTTACTTATAACTTCTCTAGTATTTAGACAAGTGTTTCGTAGAAATACAAGGTCTAAGTTTTGAGAAGTTGTGGGTATAAGAATAAAGTAGAGAACCAGGTATCACAAGTATCGGGATTCTTCAAAGAGATCGAAGATGTAGATTCTTGTGATTGGTATTCAGATGATAGTGATGGTTTTGAGAAACGTGTTTCTCTTTCAGGTTACTCATAATTGGATGGATTCCTAAGTTGAGTAATGCTGATTAGCCTCTTTCCATTAAGTTGATATGCATTGGAGACAGATGCATGGATTGAATATGGTTCCAATTAAATAAGTGCCAAAGTTTCTATATTGGATATAGAATAGTTCGTACCTTAAAAGAAATTAAGGTACGGGGAGTTGTCCAGCTTATGATTAAAACCAGACACTGGATAACTCAGGACACGTTTCTGTAATGGCTGTTTGTGGGTTGACCCTGGCTATGACGAGGGTTGATATTCTACCATTAAGAAGATCAATAGTGATATTGTTCTTGACTCGCCACAGTTTTAGTAAAAATGGATCTTTTTCAGAAAACAGAAGTGGGAGTATGGTAGAACTGGAAGTGATTCCAGAACCGCGAACGATTACGGAAAATTTAATAGGACCTATACATTCAATCAGGTTTGACATTCTAATAGCCACTCCGTAGATATGGTGGGTAACCTCAGACACCCGAGAGGTACTTCGGTAGCCTCAAGGACGGTGACAGGGAGGCTCTTATCTACCCAGACTTGACACTACTGTTGTTCCAGGCTGTGAGACCCAGTAGGAGGGTTGTCGTAGTCAGTGGGAGCAACGGAAGCATAGTGGGCAAGATGCTTATATCTATTTATAGACTTGAGCAGTTATAGCGGAGATAGATCATCTAATTTTGATGTGATAGTCATGGGTTTGACTTCAATCAGAATAGGGGATGGATCAGTTAAGAAGGTAGTAGGGTGTGATGTCATGGTATCTGGATGACATACTCAGAGTGGGAAGTAAAATTCCTATACTACGATCGGTTGTACTGTGGTCGTCACACAGTTGTTTCTCCAGACAGGATATGGATATAATATTTGACATTCTGGTTTCTAGATCTATGGTTTTAGATCTGGATTTGGGTAGTTTCCCAATGTGGGTACTTTGACAGTTATTCTAATGGTTTTTGGAATAGTTGACTCCTAGCATGGTGGTGTACCTGTAGGTGATGGAGTCACCCTCTCTAAAGGTGTCTTACAGACTAAAGGGGAGAGGGATGTGCATGATTGGCAGATCACTTGCTTAGGCAATTGAGTCAATCATGAGATGTCAAGTACCACACCAAATGTTGGTTTTGCACTAGATGCAATAAGTTTGTATTAATCCAATCCTGGAGAAAGATAAGGAAGCAGTTTTAGAACATAAGTACATGTTCTACGGATTTGATGACGGCAGCCTCCTTCGGGAGACGGTTATCATTCCAGGCTTCAAAGGTGACATGGTTGACAGAGAGATTGTCAGAGTTATAGTTTTTCCCTCTGACGAAGAGGGACGGTATTATGGACAGGTGGTCCAAGAGGATACTGTGGGAAGCAAGGTGCCCGATACTGATTAGGTTCAGTGATCGATTCCGTCTAAGAAGTTTGGATATGGAGTTCATCTATGAACTAAGGTCCCATCAGATATCCAGACATGTTCTAAGACAGGTATTACTCAATTCGGGAGATGGTTTTCTCCGCGAACTTGAGATTAAGAGAGATATAGAAAGATACTTCTAGGCGGATCCACTCACCGAGGCTATTTCTGGAACACAATAGTTTTACAAACGGGCTTTGTGAAACTGATTAGTAGAGGAGTTGGATGTTCGGTTTCACACGGGCTGTGAGTAGTCGACATCGCAATATTAGCCTTGAGTGCAAGTGGGAGATTGTTGGAGATAGTGCCCTCATAGTCAATTATTGGATCGCAGGTACGTGATTGCAATGATTGCGGAGGACCTATCCCGGTAGCGCAGTCTTACTCGAGATGATAGTATGCTATCTGGTTTGCCTTTATCAGTCGTGTACATGTTCAGGTGACTGATTGCATGTTACACTTTGATAGAGCCCTTAGGATCTTGCTTTACTACCAACAGTATGATGGCGATCATATACGTGAGAGTTGGGTAGTTTATATGCATATCCTTAATTATGGTCCCTAGTCGTGGGAGTTTCGAGACAGGGCATCGATACTCCGGAGTAGACTAGTGTGTACAGTCGAGACCCCGACGAGAGGCGGTGGCCGGTCTCACAAGCCACTGGTGTCAGTTGGATCACCTAAGATGTATACAGGTGCTCATTGGGTTATGAGTACACCGGACAGGACTCGCCGGGAATCTGCTAGTTAGTATTATATCTACCGTCAGATAGCAGTTCCCTGGTGACATGTGTACAGGTTAGTTCATCGACCTGAGGTCGTCATTTGTCTCGTATGAGTTCCCACTGTGCTTTGATTTCTACCCTACCACGGCTCAAAGGATTCGTGCAAACAGGTAGCTTTTGGGTACAGTCCCGAGCCATATGGAGGCACGTGAGCGGATCGGCAGGGGATTCGTCTCTCCCGGTATTGGGGGCGAGATCGTGCTGTGTCTAGGAGAGCCATTACACAAAGCCCACGGCCGTGGCAGGAGATTTACTGGTAGGTACTCCAGTAGTATCTCAGGGTGTTATTGGGCTTCACTCCGACATGACTTATACTGCTATTGAGGGTCTGACGTTGCTAGCCCCCTAGGCGGATATGCGATACTCATTGACGAACGGACCGGACTGTATATACATTGTCACTGTTAGGCTCAGTAGGGTTTTCGGAGGAGTTCGCTCATCGGTCTCCCTTGAGTTCGCTCCTCGGCCACCCTTGAGGTCAGTCCATGGGCAGCCGTTATGCATTGCTAGTGCCGCTGACGGTTTGTGGTTAAACCCACTGCCAGGGTGCTGACGAGTCATTAGAGTCCCCCACAGACAGTTTCCCAAGTTCGGACGAAACGTTGTAGAGGCCGTATGGTTTTATGGCAGGGTTCGGAAAATGCACGTGCGTTTACGCACGTGTCAGTTTTCGGGCAGATGATACTGGTCGGCTTTGGTTTAAGCCGGATCCGAGTATTATATTGAGTAGGTATAATAACTTTGTCTCAGTTGCATTTGTATTCAGTCGTAATACAAATGCGGGTATATTTATACAGTTTCGGGGTTGTCCTAAAATTCGTTTCAGGATCACTTTTGGAAGTTGCCAGTTTCCAGTTTTCTATCAGCCGTCTTATAACATTCGGTTAAAGACGGATTTGTCTTTTCTTGAGATGAGTGTGGATTCTTCTAGAAGGTTCTAGAAAAGGTGACTAGGATTAAATGGTGTTAAGTTTCCATTGGTTGCATTTAATGGTTCATTAATGCTTGATGAGGTGTTATTAGTGATTCATGCTTTGTTATTAATGGTTTTGGATTGCTTAAGATATTTTTGAAGTGAGAAGCATTCTCTTGTGGTCACCCCCCTCTCCTACGGTCACCTCCCTCTTGCTATATATGGCTTGCCCTCTCTCTCTCCTCATTCAAACACTCTCACTTGATGTTTCATTTCGGTTAGAAAAGATTATGATAGCATTCGGGGTGTATGTAGTTTTACAGTTCATTTCATTCCATCACCCGATTTCCACGGCAACTTCATTAACCGATCGTCCACGGATTTGGACGAAGTGAGACAAAGTCATCTACTCATTCTCTACATCAATCTTGGTCGTCTCTTTTAGCAAACTTGACGATCGAGTTGCCTCGACTCAGAGGCGGGAGCCCGTTTAAAGAACCGATCATGTGGTGCCACCTCGAGGAGGAGATCGGAGACCGACGAGATCGGAGCAGCCGCAACGGAGCGTGGGATGATGGTTGAAGAACGAAGGACTCGGATCGTTCGGTATAACCTTCCTACACTCTTTACAGTTTGTTAGTTTAGCAATAATGGCAGATCCGGGTTAAAGTATACGATAGCGCCAAGTTAAAAGTTTTTGTTCCGCATTTGCCGTCTGTAGACTGCCGGGGCGCTAGCGTAGACTTACACATCTATCGCGCACGATACCGGCCAAAAACCCTAATTGGGGTCGCTAAACTACAAAACACCATGTCTGGACCCCGATCGTCCCGATCGCGCAACACAACACAAGAATTACGAGGAATACAATAGATATAATCTCGCAACGACCAATCGAACCCACGTCGGAAAAACCCCGAAACCTAGTAAGCAGCTTATCGCAATATTTCGCACTAGTTTCAAGATAACGCATATCTAGCAATTACAAACACCTTATAATAGCTTAACTAAGCTATCTAAACCATTCCTATATTTTTTACACTTGCTAAATAAATTTTAGGAAAAACCTAGTAAGCAAAATTGCATAATTAAACAAAGTATTCATAAAAAAAAATTAACATTTCTACTAGGTTAATCTTTTCCAAATCACAAATTAACACTTTAAATGAACATTAAACACATAAATCAAGTTTTACCC
This sequence comes from Agapanthus africanus, assembly GCA_030015575.1. Lineage (NCBI taxonomy): Eukaryota > Viridiplantae > Streptophyta > Magnoliopsida > Asparagales > Amaryllidaceae > Agapanthus > Agapanthus africanus. The sequence continues at coordinate 173,308,409 of JASDDO010000016.1, read as the reverse complement.
TAACTATATTATCATAAAAATTAAGTCTTGAATTTCAAACATGAAATTAAAAGATTAAATAAACAATTAATATACTAATTATTGATTTAGTTACAACAAAAAGGATTAGGGTTAGGGTTTTATACCTCCACAAAACATCAAAACCAAGAAACCAAACTCATCATCTTTTCCTCCAAAATGATGTTTTGAATGAAGATCCATGCAACTTTTGTGAAGAAGAATGAAGGTTTTGGATTTTATTTGAATTTCTATGAATTTATTTGGATATTTCTTGATTATTTTGAAGCAAAATGAGAAGAAAAGGGGTGGAAATGATAAGGGGCAGCAAGGGGAAGGGAAGGGCCGGCCAAGGAGGTGAGGGGGGTATTTTTGTGATTTTTTGAAAAGAAATTGCTAGGAAAAAGAGTAATAAATGCTAATAAATGCTATATGTCACCTTTACACATTTTCTTTTCTTTTTAAAATAAAACTTTTGCACTACAAAAAATATCTAGATATTTAAATAGAAGTTTCCAAAATATTCTAGTGACAAAAAAAATAATTTATTCTCAAGAGAAGAAATTTCCCGATTTACGTGCACCAAATACCGCTTAAAATAATATTTTATTTGGGAAAAATTCTATCTGAACCAAAACCTCGCAAAAACCCCTAAAGTTCGCGCACAAGATTTATTTTAGCTAAAAAAAAGTGCCGGCAAGCTTATACGGACGTTTGATCGAAATCGGGTTAAAACGGAAAATACCGAAAATTTTGCCCTAAAACGGGAAAATTCGCAAAACGATTTATGAAACGTTACAAAGAATGTTGGGACTTTCATAGTCAATGTACATAGACACCGTACTGAAGAGGTTTACTATGGAAGATTCCAAGTGCGGTAATTTACCCGCTTGTCACGAAATCACCCTCTCTAAAGAGATGTCTCCCAAGACTGATGAGGAGAGGGCTCCCATGAGCATTGTACCCTATGCTTCGGCGGTGGGGTCAATAATGGATGCGATGTTGTGTATCAGACCAGATGTAGCTTATGCACTTAGCGTCGTAAGCAAGTATCTGTCCAACCCAGGTAAGAAGAATTGGATAGCGGTAAAGAATATTCTTAAGTACTAGAGAAGGACTAAGAAGATGTTCTTCGTGTACGGTAATGAGGACCTCCAGATCGAGGCTTTTATCGACTCTGGCTTCCAAAGTGACAAGGATGGCTCAAAATACATATCGGGTTTTGTGTTTACCCTCGACGGAGGGGTGGTATGTTGGAAGAGCTCCAAACAGGACGTCGTAGTAGACTCGACGATGGAAGCTCAGTACATCGCTAGTAACGATGCCGCAAAAGAGGCAGTCTGGATGAGGAATATCATTTCTGAACTTTAGGTTGTTCCATCCATTGTCGATCCAATACCTTTGTATTGTGACAATAATGGAGCCATGGCTTTGGCAAAGGAACCACGGTCCCATCAGAAATCCAGACATATCTTGAGACGGTATCACCTGATAAGGGAGATCGAGGTGCGGAGAGTAGATACAAAAGACAACACCGCAGATCCATTCACCAAGGTCATCCATCAAGTCCATTTCGAAAGGCTGTTCGAGATGTTAGGTATGCGGTACGCTAACAACTGGCTCTAGTGCAGACGTTAGGTACTCAATATGCCAATAACATGCCTTAGTGCAAGTGGGTGATTGTTGGATATGTATGCCCTAATGGCCTTCATTGTATAGGATGCTAGGAATATGTATGTACATGACAATCTTGCTCAATATGATAATATGCTATTTAGTTTGCCTTTATCTTAACATGTGATATGTTTTATATGTTATTTCATATCAATTATACATATTGATAAAGCCCTTAGGATATTCGCTTGACTACCAGTGTTATGATGGTAATCATACTTGTGGGACCTTGGTAGTCGATAAGAACATTCTTAAATGTCCCTAGTCGTGGGAGTATCGAAATCGGGCATCGATAATCTAGAGTAGAGTAGTGTATACATTTCTAGACCCTGACGAGGGGTGATGGTTAGTCCCACGGCCATTGGTATGATGCACCTAAGATTGTTACAGGTTCTCTCTGGGGGTGAGTACACTGGACAGACTGGCCGAGAACTAGCTAGATGGTATTATACCTATCGTTAGATAGCAGTTCTCTGGTGACATGAGTACAGATAGTGTCGATCTGAGGTCGTCATTTGTCTCATGTGAGTTCCCGCTGTGCTTTGATTACTACCCTATCACGGCTCTATTGAGTTGTTCAAACAGGTTTTAGTTGGGTATATTCCCGAGCCACATGGAGGTAGTGAGCGATTGTTGGGGATTCATCTCTCTCGGTATAGGGAGTCGATGTCGCGCTGTGTTCGGTTGGCCAAAACCATAAGTCCCTGGCCAGTACGGATTGAGAATTACTGATAGTTAAATCAGTAGATTCTCGGATGGTCTTGAGCTACATCGGCATGACTTGTCTGGTTATTAGGGGTCTGACATTTTCCACGCCATAGTCCAGGCATGCGATACTCTCAGACGAACCGACAGGACTGTACGGAGATTGTCACGGGCAGGCTCAGTAGAAGTTCGGACGAGTTTGCTCGTCGGCCTTCTTTTCGATAGGTACCTAGGTAGCCGTTACGTACAGCTAGTGCCACTGACATGCTTGAGGTTAAACCCACTGCTAGCATATTGTCGAGTCTTTAGAGTCCCACATAGAGGGTTTTCCCGGTTCAGGTGAAACGATGTAGAGGCTGTATGGTTTTACGTGTAGGGTTTCGATCATATACGTGTACTAGTTACACGTATTTTTGATCGGACGGATAATACTAGTAGGCTTAGGATTAAGCCACATTCTAGTATTATAATATTGTATTATTTTTATCTCTTGGTATTTGTGGTATGAATACGGGTATACGGTGAGCGGTATTCTTGTATTTTCACAAGAGTGCTTCTAGAAGAAGATACCTCATTTGTGATAAATCGGGTCGACTTTCATGGTATCATAGCCAAGGTAGAACATTAGGGTAAGTTGTAGGGACGTTAGAAATCCGCCCTTTTTTGTCGCTCAAAAACTGCCGATAAAACAGTTTTCAAAATTGATGTTTTGAGTTGTTTGCACACCCCGCGGGCTCACGGTTTGAACCGAGAAGTCACGGGGTGGAGCATGCGCACCCCGGGGATGCCCCGGTGGGGACCGAACTGCTGGGCCTACTCCCCAAGACCACCACAAAGTGGTCTTGGCGGTGGGGACCCGAAACTGCACCACCATAGGCAGTTTCGGGTCTGCCTCACCCCCTGGCCACCTCATGGTGGCTTCGGGGGTAGGGTACCCCTTCTAGGCCCCCACACTCGAAGTTAATTTCAATCTCTAACTCTTTGCAAAGATTCAGGCAGGTTTCGAGTTCGTTTCGACTCCCGGATTGGCTCAAAACGATCGGTTTTGGATCTTTAGCTTACTGGATTTTTCAAGTCTTGGAAAAATTGGTTAAGTTTGCTAATTGCGTGCGGAATTCTAATATCGCGGTTACTTTACAAGCTTGGTGATGTGTGATACAATAATTAGAATCCATATTAATTAGTTTTATGAAAACTGGTTAGTATAATTGTAAACCTAGCCGTTTAGTCTCAATTGATCGATTGCCACGAAGTTTTGAGTCGGATCAAAACTCAGTCGCAATTGCGTATTGTACGCGATCACTAAGTCGGAAATCTTGTTGAATTATCCGACAACAAATTGAAAAGTGTTTTCAATTTGAGACTAAAATGCAAATTTTACAAGTTAGGCATGAAATCCGAAATATGAGATATTCCGGGTTTATGATGTCTAAGGATATTGCGGATTCTAATCATTGTAGTTGTCTGTTTCTTTTCTGCGACAGTAAGTGTAATATGTGGGGTATCCCGATCTCGTTGCTATATTTCAACGTTCCATGACCCGAAATTATTAGCTCATGACCGGCACTTAAATCACGTCCCGTCTACAGGCGTAACGTAATTCAACTAAGCCGAAGCCCAGGAATCTAAACCCTTTTTAAATAAAATAAAAGAGGTGAAGTTTTGAAATAAAGACGTGATGAAATTAAAAAGTTTTCTTAAACTCATAGATGAGGGAACATGAAAATACAAGTGGATTATGCAAGTAAAAAACATGTTTCGTCTTTTAAAAATTTGGGCAGCACCTCTTTTGTATATCTTGATCCAAAACCACATATACAAGATAATGATAAAGGCATTTCCAAGCGGGAGCTAGCTCTTCGCCAACCGGCGGATTCACAACCACACAAATCATAAAGTAAGTATACGACGCCCAACGGCGAAGATCAACACAAAGAATAATATAAAGCAAGACATCCAACCCACCAAGCGAACATATAACCCATCGCTCAAGTCTCGTAACCACAAGTCTTTCTAAGTCTTACTATTTATATAAATACTAATTTTGATTGATGGAGTTTACTAGATACAATATGAATAATAGATATAATAGTGGTACGATCCAACATGTACCACCTACCAAAGCAAGTCACCCGAATGCAAGTTGTTTGCCAACGATGCCGCTACCGATCCGTGCGGTCAACCTGCAAGACCTGTGGCACAACGGGGGTGAGTTGACAACTCGTGAGTAGAAAACATCATCAGGTAGAAATCGAATGAAATAATGATTTCCTAGGTCAACTATATCATAAAGGTAATACTATGATATCTAGGGTGCCGTGTCTGCATGTGTGCCAACAATATACTCAATACCTATCTGTGGATATCATCCAACCATATACTCAATGCCTGTATGCATGTGGATCTCATCCATGTGTTCATCAATGACACAACAACGTCATGCATGTAAATATCATAAAAGCATATGAATGAAAGTATGAGGATATAAATCAACGTGTGTCCCTCGCGACACATCAAAATCATGGAACCTGAGTGTCCAGCATCGACACTCGAAACATCACGAAACCCGTGTCCAACATCGACACGTAAATCCTCATATATCTCGGGCTCCGTCAGTCCGGATCGGCCCACGGGCTCCGCCTGCGGGATCGGCCCTCGCGCTCCGGCAGAACGGGTCGGCCCATATCTATCTCTCGACTCCGGTCGGTATCCTCCGGATAACCGCCAGGTCCAAATACTATCACCGGTAGGTAGTAGTCCCTCTGCCAGACTTATTGTCTACTCCACAAAATCCCTTTCTTACCCCGGGATACCATACCGGGTCCACCATGAACCCGAAAACGGATCATCCACCTCCTTGAATCGGGTTTCTATCACACGTCTCAGAACCGAGAAAACGCATGGTGGATGCACTGAAATATCATATCAAGAGAAACTGGGTTTTTAAAACAATATATAATTTCTTTTGAAATAACCACGGTTCTCAAATCCAGAAATCTCATGAGAACAACATCTCAATGCATATGATCGTAAAGCATGATGTATGCGACATATAACAGAATGTAAGCATATCCGTATATCATGCAACATGGAACAGTGATGTGAGCATGGGCATATCATCATAATGTGAGCATAGTAATATAATAGCATGATGTAGCAATTCTACTTTGTGAGTGACATAGCAATTATCGATGATAAAGTGTGTGAGCCGGCCAATCTGTGTAAGTGTAATATACGCATCATCGATAATGGTGTAGGTGTACTAGCACAGGTATATGTAATGCAATGAGAATGATATGAATGTAGCATAAAGTACATCGTCAGCTAAATGCTATAAGGTATACGTATCTAACATGACCGAGTCGGTGAATCAATCAATCGGCATCCAACCTCACAACATCACGTACGGTATAATCCATCGTACGTCATCCTCTAGTCAAGGGTATGGATCAATCATCATAAAACTCATCACGTACGGTAAATCATCGTATCGCGTCATTAAACCATTAGGGATCCTATCAACCTAGAAGACAATGAGGGTACGGACCTAACGTTTCGTATGACATATCATTCATGATTCACAACATTTTATATATCTATATGCCTATATCCCAAGTCACATCCATAACAATCTCATATCAGGGGACCGACAAAGGTGTCAATCATCTCTTATCGACTCGCATCCGTATACCGACATATCAATCAAGTCATCATATCACATCGTATATTCTTTTCATCACATTAAGTCATCTTACATCAAGTCAATTTTATATATACATTCTACCTTATTAATCTCGTGTCATGCTACTCTAAATCTCCTACTTATTCTCGTGCACTACCTATCTATATATCGTGATTCACGTTCACTTTTCCTATCCTTATATATGTATCAATCCGAGACATCATTTCTTTTATATTATGTCAAAGAGTCAGATCCCTATAGTTTTCATCTCATATCTCGATATATATATTCAATCATTCACATCATCTCTAACTATCTTTTTAACCCTATCCATAGTTTCCTAATCTAGGTTTCCTTAACCATATTCTATATATCGGTTTCCATCAAAAACTTGCGGGGGTGATATACGCCATCCACCCGACTTCTCCCGTAGATATAGATCTACTCACCTTGAACCTTGCTTGCCGAAGTCGATGACGCCATACTCCGTCGTCTTGGAATCCACGCGAAGGTACCTACAAAAATACACATAATAGCCATAAAACAACACAAATGCAACAACATGCAACAAAATGCAACATGACATGTTGCACTGGCCATGGGAAAAAGTAGAAACACGGATTTGGCCTAATCGCGATTAGTAGTGCACTAATCGGGTTAAATTTTTAAACTGCATATAATTAATTATAAAATTGGCAAATCCAATAAATATATTTTTAAATGAATAAATCGTTTTAATCTCCAATTATTTCACAAATATTGGTATATATTTATACCATTTTACGAAAATCCCAATTTCGCAAATCGGGTAGTTTTCGTAAAATATATTATTTTAATATTAAATTCTAATATTTTATATTTTCTGAAATGTTACAATCTTCCCCCCTTAAATAAATTCGGTCCCCGAATTTAAATTTAAATCCCCAAATGGTAAAACATTTCAATAATCAGCTCAAATCAATGGGGCTCCGAAATCACGGAAGATATAGAAATAACACAGCGCATTATGTGCGCCTGAAAACGAGTATGAAACTCAAAATCGAACTCCGTCAAGCGTCATGCAAACCATCGGATTTGAACGCATATCATCGGAGTTACAATGGAGATACAGATCTCGAAATCCATTACTGAAATCCAATATGCACTTGTCAAATACTATAATAAGTGTATAGTACGCATCCTTGGAAAAACCTTCAAAAACAGAATGACACACATGCAAAATCTTTTCTAAATCGCCGTATGATGCGTAACTCACGGCATAAGTGACGTACGCTCATTTGTAAGTAATAAGTATATGCTCATATATGTTTTGCTAAAATATACATTCCGCCCTTTTAAAATATCCCAAAAGGTTTTCCTTTTGTAAATGTTCGTGTCGATCGCGGACACGTAAGAAATAGCGAGACTATAGCTCCTTTTGGAAAACCTCTTGGTAAACTTTTTATGCATGCAAAGTACTCAGGTACTGTCCTCAGATCAGTCTTGTTCGGCTACTACGTAACATAGTGCCCATCATGAAAACAAGATGCTCAAGAGCAAAATCTGCCTCGAAGGGCGTATCCAATAATCACGTGCGTCTGGTGCGCACAGAAATCAAAGCTAGATACAAGTGCTACGAATGTGCACAAAAGCCAAAACTAAGTGCAAGGGGTGTGCACGAAAACATTTGTCCAGTGCAACGGATTTGCACGACAACAATATCAAGTGCATCTAGAGTGCACGAAAATCTCAACCCTGTGCAACTAACCTGCACAATGAAAATCCCAATCGAGTGCATCCGGCGTGCACAAAAGTCACATCTCATATCATGCGTCCAACATGCGTGAAAATCCAAATCAAGTGCATCCGTCATGCGCGAATGAAATCTAAATCAAGTCCATCAGACATGCATGAACAAAATTTCAATCAAGCTCATTCGACATGCATGAATAAGATCTCACTCAAGTGCATTCGATGCGCACGAAATCCAATACCAAGCGCCTAATATGCGCAAAAATCCAACCCAACCGCGTCAAGTCCGTAATAAGCATCTAGTGCGGTAGCATGCATGAAAATGAACATCAAGTGCAAACACGCACAAAAACATAAATCGGATAAAATGAATGCTCAAAGACATAAATCGGGCGCAACCAAGGTACGGAGTATAAATATAGTGCAACCAATGCACGAAATACCGATCTGGTGCAACCAATGCGCAAAATATAAATCCAGTGCAACAAATGCACGAAATATAAATCTGGTGCGACAAATGCACGAAATGAAAATCTAGTGCCACAAATGCACGAAACGAAAATCTAGTGCAACAAATGCACGAAACACAAATCCGGTGCATCCAGTGCACGAAATACAAATCCGGTGCATCTAGTGCACGAAATACAAATCCGGTGCATCTAGTGCACGAAATAAAAATACAGTGCATCCAGTGCACAAAATACAAATACAGTGCAACAAATGCACGGAAATGCATTAATAACTCAAATACGTATAAAACAACACCGAGTGTACCAAGGTGTATAAAATCAAAAACGCGTGCAAATGCATGCACAAAACACGTATCTATGCACTGCAATCACATGTGAGCTATACCGAGTGCAAAAATCAAATCGAGTGCGTACCACATGCACAAAATGAAATCGATTGTATGAAATCCACGAAATCATAAACACGTGCAGCCAAGGCACAAAATGAATATCAAGTGCAACAGATATGCACAAATCGTAAACCAACACAACAGTATGTAAAACGTATATCAAGTGCAATAACTATGCACAAAATGTAAATACCCAGTAGGTGCAGCCAAGGTGCACGAAAAAAATATCATGAAACTCAATCATCAAAACTCAAATCCAAGCGATATAAGCGTGATACTCGGATCACAAATGCAAATCGCAACAAATGATATTGAGGTACACCTCCTACAATTTCAAAAAATATCGGTGCGCCCAAAACTGGCAGAGCAAGAACATCCGCCGGCCTCCTGCTCACGGTCTGGCGTCCTCTGTCTCTGGGTCCTCATTTTGTCTGTGGATTACCAATCTCATAATCCATCGGCTCATCGGCCCGGTCCGGCCTACTAACGGAAACGATTCCGCTCTGACACTCCTCTGGTCATCTCTCGGCCAATTAGCATGACCACTCGTAAAGCAGCACGTCACTGGCGTCAGCCTCTGGTCCACTGAATACACGTGACACATCTGATCCTCGGTGCAAATCTTATTGCAGCAGTATCCTGGAAGGAACCTGCTCAAGGTCTCTTCCGATCTCGCCATGCCGAGCTATACGGAGGTTGGTACTCTTGCATAATCTTTTCTCTCTTTCTGGACATCTGCGTTCTCAGCACAGCATTTCCTCGGGAACTGGTCGTATCCCAACGCTTCTGTATACATGTCAGATCTCTAATCTCAACGGGGAGTAAAAACAGCTCGTTAACATCTCGCACGAACCTCTTGTTCCACCCGTCTTAATTATTGTCCGCTTCGACGTCACGTCATGCTATATGCGTACTGCAATTGTTCTCGGTTATAGTCAATCTGGAATCTCTCACAAGGACTCGGTATCTTCATCACTCCATAGAAGATATCTAGCCGAACACGTCCTCGGGAACTCATCCCAATCATCTGAGGAATATACCTTATTCATCCGTTCTCGATCAACTCACAACGCGTCTGGGTGAGGTCCTCTATCCGAAGCTGGTCAACCTGCTGATCTCCTATCAGATCATCCAACGAACAACGTCATCTTTGGATCGATCTACTCTAGATCTGAATAAGATTCTCCACACTGGAAATCTTCAACTCAACTGGGCCTGCGTCGGAGCATCAAACCAGACGAATCACCTTCGTCTCTCAACTCAAGATAGTTTAGCTATCATCTGTCGTATCTCTGCCTGGAAGCTCCAACGATCTCAGCTCGTAAGCTCTGGAAGAGACATCCCATCAATCTCAGAAACAGCTGGGTCAGCTGTCTGCAGGGTAGATGACATCACGATCTCTGAGGTAGGTTGTACATCAACAGTCCTCTCACAACAGGCAGCCTCTAACAATGGCCCGATCATCCGGCGCAAAACCGAAAACTCGCCTCAACAAGCGGTTACAACACAAACACTAAATCGATATGTTCCCATGTCACCAGAAAACACGATGGTCAGTCCTCGTCCATGACGAGCTCGCCCTGACCGCATCACTAGCAGCAGCTCAATCTGCGCTCAAACCATGGTGACAGGAACCTCAAGTATGTATCGAAGAAAACAGATCAAGGAATGAAAGGAAACAACAGATCCAGAATGGATATATGATCATTAGGAGGAACGAAATCAATAAGAGTATGATCATGGAAACGAATAAAATCAAGGATCTCAAATGGATGTATAAGCATGGGGACGAAGAGAATCACAGATCTCAAAATATGTACTGTTAGATATGTATGCCCTAGTGGCCTCTATTGTATAGGATGCTAGGCATGTATATGTACATAAACAATCTTTGCTCGAAATGATAGTATGCTATCTGGTTTATTTTCATCATAACGTGTGATGTGTTGTATTTCATATCTTTATATACATGTTGATGAAGCCCTTAGGATTATTCTTGACTACCGGGATTATGATGTAGATCATACTAGTGGAGCCTAGGCAGTCTATAAGCATATCCTTTAATTATTCCTAGTCGAGGGTATATCGAGACAGGGCATCGAAATTACCAGAGTAGACTAGTGTGTACGTTTCTTGACCCTGGCGGCGATGGTTGATCCAACAACCATTGGTATTTGACATCAAAGATTGTACACAGGTGCTCATTGGAGAATGGGTACACCGAACAGGACTCCCCGAGAACTCCTAGATGGTATAAATACCTATTTTCAGATAGAAGTTCTCTGGTGACACTTGTACAGGTTAGTCTGTAGACCCGAGATCGTCAAAGTGTCTTGTGTGATTCCCACTGTGCTTTGATTTCCTCCCTACCACGGCTCTATTGAGTCGTGTAAACAGGTGGATTTTGGGTATAGTCCCGAATCGCAAGGAGGCAGTGAGCGATAGGAGGGGTTTCGTCTCTCCCAGTTTAGGGAGTTGATGTCGCGCTATGCTTGATCGGTCATAACAGCAAATCCCTGGCCAGGGTTCTCGAGATTTACTGATAAGTGTTATCAGTAGTTTCTCGAACCGTTATGGGCCGTAAATCAGCATGACTTATAAGGTTACTGGGGTCTGACATTTACAACCCCTAGACTTCATATGCGACGTATCAGACGAAGAGACCGGACTATACGGTAAGTGTTTCTTACAGGCTCGTTAGGGTTGTGATGAGTTCGCTCGTCGGCCGCTTTTTTGTCATGTACCTGTGTAGCCGTTACGCACAGCTAGTGCCGCCGGCGTGCTTGTGGTTAAACCCACTGCCAGCATACTGACGAGCCTTTAAAGTCCCACACAGGGAGTTCCCTGGTTCAGGCAAAAGATGTAGAGGCCGTAATTTGTTACGGCAGGGTTTCGATCATGTTCGTGTAATTGTTACAGGAATAATGATTGGAAGGATAATACTGGTAGGCTTTGGTTTAAGCCGAATACCAGTATTATATTATTGGATTATTTGTATTCGTATTTTTCGGAATTCGGATACGGGTATACTTATACGGTATACGGTGGAGGGGTATTCTTGTAATTGTTACAAGAATACCTTCTAAAAGGAGACACCTCATTATTAGATATTTATTTTGTGAAAATAAATAAATGAGGTGGAATTTGAAAAAGTCTAAGCATGGATGAAGGAATGGTTTCTTTCATTTTTTATTCATTTGGAGTTACTATTGAAGCATGGTACAATTTTTTAATGCATGCTTCAATTATTTTCATTTGAGCCATATCATTTTTCCATGCTTGATTTTTTCATTCATCACTTTGACATTCTCTCTCTTCATTCTCTCCTTCCTCCTCTTTGCTTTAACCTCACATGAGTTGTGAATCAAAAACTTAGAGCAAAAAGCATAATCCAATACTTAATCTCTACATCATCTTAGTGATCACTTCTAGATAACATGATCTCTAAGTTGAACTCTTGTGAAGAGTTTGTAGCTTGTTCGATAGCTCTCGGGTGGATCGTCTTGGATCTTGAGGTGGCCGGAGATCGAGCTCATTGCAACCACAAGGAGCCTAGGAGTCACATTCAAGTGAAGACCCGAAGGACCGGTTCTATTAGGTATAAATACTATCATAGTAGATTAGATCTCTTGATGGTTTTTTCTAGTTAGGGTTTAAGCACTAATCTTGGGTTATGTGGGTTGCATGGAAGAAAAATTATTGTTTACCACTTCCACCTCCTCACAAGTGTTGTGAGGGTGTGCAACATCCACTAACATGGTATAAGAGCCTATCTTAAACCTTAAATAGCTTATAGTAACGTTAGAATTCGTCCGTTTTTCGTCGTGCAAAAAATTCTGAAAAAATAGTTTTAAAAATTGAACTTTTGAGTTGTTTGCACACCCCACGGGCTCACGGTTTGAACCGAGAAGCCGCGGGGTGGAGCGCGCGCACCCCGGGGACACCCGGGGGGGGACCAGAGGTCGAACCCATACCCCAAGTCCACCTCAAGGTGGCCTTGGTGGTGGGTGACCCGAGAGCACCCCAATAGGGCGCTCTCGGGTCTGCATACCCTTTGGGGCCACCTCAAGGTAGCCACCATGGGTGGGTACCCCCCCTCCCGAGGCCCCCCATTCGACAGTATATTTAGTATTCTTATCCTCCGCGAAGTTCGGACGGGTTTCGAGTTCGTTTCGACTCCCGGATTGGCTCAAAAGATCAGTTTTTGAAAACTTGCTCACTGGTTTTTTTTCAAGTGTTGGAAAATGATGTAGTTTGCAAATCTTGTGCGGAATTCTAATGTTGCGACTTCATTACTTGCTTTGTGTATGTGTGTTTTGGAAACGTCGACTAATTGCTATAAGTCGATTAGTCGGGGTTGCACACATCGGTATTGATATAATGAGGATGTATGTGTATATGAATATGTTGGATCGTCGTGATGAATGGCCGGGGGATGTGAGAAGAGCGTTTTTATTTTCTTTCATTCATGTAATTTGTAAAAAGCAATGTAATATTATTTTGCGGGGCACATCTGAGTTGAGGTTGTAGCCACCGTTGTATATTTCTTTTTTACTGCTTTTGCTCCTAGGATAGACCCAAGGTGGGGTGCACAAACTACCGGGTTCTCGATGTGCCGAGTGGCCTACCACATTGTTGAGGGAGGTTGCTTCACTTCGAGAATTTGGCGGGTAGTTTGCCGCACCCGTAGGGGTCTAGGGTGGGGTTTTGGCTATTCATCACGACCGTGGAACGCGTCTTTCATTAAGGACTTGAATGAAATACGGAATTCCTAGTATATCCAATGTATTCATCTGTGATCTGGAATGTTTATAAATGCGTGCGACGAATGGCTATTTATATATGAGATATATAATAAACGTTGCTTATATTTTGCATCCGCGCTAGTCCAGCCCCCGCTCTGCCATTAGTTAAGTAAGCTAACGGTGCATGACGGGGCCCCGTGGCGAATGGGGGTGGCATAAGCGTACGTTCTATTTTCGTTTCTTTTCTGTGATGTTTAGGAAACGTAAATGATGGGACAACATTAATGTGATTAATGTTAAGAAAAAGAAAGCTAAAGATGTTGTAGAATCAAACTTTTTAAAATGGGTAACTCTAGTTTTTTCTTTGCATAGTGGTATTCTTTGATGAATATCCAGCACCTCATTGGATGAGGAAGGGTCGAGATCCCTTCACCGGGAGTGACCCCTTTAGCGAAACTAGCAAATGTTACACAGCACTCGATTGTTTTTATAGTTGATCTAACTTTTTCTTTGCATCGTGGTATTCATGAATATCCAACACCTCATTCGATGAGGAAAGAGCCGAGATCTCTTCACCGGGAGTGGCCTCTTTAGCGAAATTAGAAAGATACTACAAAACCATTCGACTTTTTAAAAATGGAGCTTAAACCACTCCTTTCACTAATTTCTACAACGATATCAAGTTCAAAACGTTAAGGGTTTTAATAAAAACCATCCGTTGCCCTCCGCCATTTTAGGAAGCAGAGTACTTAGTATTCGTGCCACGTTTGTTGACTATAGTTAAGACGTAGTGTACGGTAGCTAAGTGATGTCTTTCTACAAAGCATTTGATGCGATCGATTAGGACATTCGTATGACTTTGTTGACCATAGTTAAGGGTCATGCGGATGGGTCTAAATCAATCACGAAATGGCGGGTAGAACTTTACTAGTGCTTATGATTTGTTGACCATAGTTAAGGTCATAAGACACTAGGGGTAAAAATCATATCGGGAATTTCAAGAGTTGAAATTTGCAATGAGATTGCATACCTTCTATATGATAGTTGGATCCTGATCCCACTGTGAGTAAAAGTTACTCCCAGGAGAGTTTTGCACTTTACAATTAGCTAATCTTGTAGGTGTCTAGAAATGTGTCAACGGGGTTACACCTCTAGGAAAACGAGGTTTATTTTAATTAGGTCCGTGCGAAAGCACGGGGAACCTCCCTCGGAGTACCGACACTGGCCTGGCCGACCGGTTAGCGAACTTGTAGATTGCAATTAATCCTGGCTAGTTTTCTTTTTATGGTTTGAAGGAAAATTTGATAAAAAGCAGTGGGAGATATCGATTAGATAAGATTAATAACCAATCTAATTATGAAAGAGCAATCGCTGAGTGTTTTCTTTTCTCTCTCCTAATGGCAGATACCTATGACGGGACTTAAGTTATTATTAGAAAAGAATAAACTCACCGGACCGAATTACAAAGATTGGCTAAGGAACGTAAATATTGCCCTGACCTATGATAAGGTCGGATACGTCCTGACTACTCCAGCCGCTCCTAGCCCAGTCCACGATTCTTCAGTTGTGAATAAAGAAATCCGCAAGACATAGGATATAGACTGCGCAACAGCCAAGTGCCTCGCGCTTGCTTCTATGAACAATGAACATCAGAAGCAGCACGAGTGGATGGATGTACAATCCATTTTTCTCCATACAAAGGAGTTGTATGGAGAGCAATCTCGCACTCTCCGATACGAGGCATCTCGAAAGTTGTTTCAGATGCATATGGCTGCTGGCACGTATATAGGTGACCATGTATTGAAGATGATTGGACTTATCGAAGAACTTGAGGACCAGGGTTGGACCATGGAGAACGAACAGTTTATTGATATTGTTCTACAGTCCCTTCACCCTGCCTTTGGTCAGTTCATTGTAAACTTCAACATGCACAACATGGAGAAGTCCTTACCTGAACTCCTCAATATGTTGAGGAGTGCAGAGTGTTAGTTTTATATATGCCCTAGAGGCCATTGTTGTACATATGATGTATATTATAGTGGATGCTTGGATATATATAGAGAGGACTTTCTTGCTCGATATGATAGTATGCTATCTGGTTTCACTTTGTCCAAACATGTTGACTTGTATTGGTTTACTGTCTTGCTCTCACATGTTGATAAAGCCCTTAGGATATGTACTCGACTACTAGGACTATGATGCAGATCATACTAGTGGGGCCAGGGTAGTCCAAGAGTACATCCTATAACTGTTCCTAGTCGATGGTGTATCGAGACAGGGCATTGATACACCAGAGTAGACTAGCGTATACGCATCTTGACCCATATGATGGGCGATGGATGATCCCATATCCATCGGTGTTTGACATCAAAGATGGTGTACAGGTGCTCAGTAGAGACTGGGTACACTGAACGGACTCGCCGAGAACTCCTAGATGGTATTATACCTATCGTCAGATAGCAGTTCTCTAGTGACACTGGTACAGGTTAGTCTGTAGCCCCGAGATCGTCATAGAGTCTTGTGTGATTCCTACTGTGCTTTGATTTCCACCTTACCATGTTCACGAGAACGTGCAAAACAGTGGCTTTTGGGTACAGTCCCGAATCACATGGAGGCAATGAGCGATAGGAAGGGTTTCGTCTCTCCCGGTATTGGGAGTTGATGTTGCGCTGTGTTCGATTGGCTATAACTGGAAGTCCCTGGCCAGGGCTGTTATGGAGATTTACTGGTAAGAGTTATCAGTAGTTTCTCGACCTGTTATGAGTCTCACATCGACACGACTTATCGGTTACTGGGGTCTGACGTTCACCACCCCTAGACTGGATATGCGACATATGAGACGAAGAGACCGGACTATACGGTAGTGTTACTGATTGGCTCGACGGGAGTTTTGACAGCTTCGCTGGTTTTCTTCTGATCGCTCAATACCTGGGTGGCCGTTACGTTTAGCTGACCGCTTGCGGCTTGTAGGTGTTTGATATGATCTTCACCTACTGCCGGCGTATTGACGAGTCTTAGAGTCCCACACAGGAGTTTCCTAGCTCAGGCGAAACGATGTGGTGTGCATATGTGATATGCGCGGGGACCCGATTGAATGCGAGTATGTGATACAGTATGTTAATCGGGTGTTTTTCTATTGGTCAGGTCATATGTGATATGACCGGTTTGTTAAATCAAGTGTTGATTTAACATTTGACTTTTAGTTTAATTCTTTATTTAAACCCTTTTCTTTGTTGAAGATGTATGCATGCATGTATGCACATGTTGATGTGCATGGACACATACATGCATACATGGATAGTTATCATGGTTGATGATACACTATATGTGTTAGTTATATGTATGCCATAGAGGCCATTACTGTACATACGATATATATTGTAGTTGATACTTGGATATATATATGGTGGACTTTCTTGCTCGACATGATAGTATGCTATCTGGTTGCTCTTTATCTTAACGTGTACACTGATTGTCTCTATGTTACATGTTGATAAAGCCCTTAGGATCAGTACTTGACTACCAGGATTATGATGCAGATCACACTAGTGGGGACAGTGTAGTCGCTAAGTACATCCTTCAAATGATCCTAGTCGAGGGTGTATCGAGACAGGGCATTGATATACCAGAGTAGACTAGCATATAGCTTCTCGACCCATGTAGATAGGCGATGGATGTTCCCATATCCATTGGTGTTTGACATCAGAGAGAGTATACGGGTGCTCAGTGGAGACTGGGTACACTGGAAGGACTCGCCGAGAACTCCCAGATGGTATTATACCTTACGTCAGATGGCAGTTCTCTGGTGACACTGGTACAGGTTAGTCCGTAAACCCGAGATTGTCATAGAGTCTTATATGATTCCCACTATGCTTTGATTTCCACCTTACCACGTTCAAGAGAACGTGCAAAACGTTGGCTTTTGGGTACAGTCCCGAATCACATGGAGGCAATGAGCGATAGGAGGGGTTTCGTCTCTCCCGGTATTGGGAGTTGATGTTGCGCTATGCTCGATTGGCTATAACAGGAAGTCCCTGGCCAGGGCTGCTTCAGAGATATACTGGTAAGTGTGATCAGAAGTTTCTCGACCCATTATGAGCCTCATATCGACACGACTTATCGAGTTACTGGGGTCTGACGTTTACCACCCCTAGACGAGATATGCGACATATCAGACGAAGTGATCGGACTGTACGGTAGTGTTACTGACTGGATTCGCAGGAGTATGAGCAGGCTTGCTTGTTGATCTTCTGATCGCTCAATACCCGGGTGGCCGTTACGTTTAGCAGACCGCTTGCGGCTTGTGGGTGTTTGATATGATCATCACCTACTGCCGGCGTATTGACGAGTCTTTAGAGTCCTACACAGGGGTTTCCTGGCTCAAGCGAAACGGAGTACGAGCACATATGTGATATGTGCGGGACCGAGATTGATACGATATGAGATACCGTATTCTATTCTCGCGAATTGTGACATTGGTTGGGTATATGCAATATAGCCGGGTTATCGGATCAAATGTTGATTCGATAAGTTGTTACACATGATATTAGTCGGTTATATGTGATATTGCCGGATTATTAAATCAAGAGTTGATTTGTTAATCTAATGTATAATTATATATTAGATATATTACATTACATTAACTAGTATTAGCTCACTTATGATTTCTTTTCTCACTTGATGTGCACATTGTATATATGTGATATGTATATTTGTGTACATATATTGTGTCATGCTAGATGATACATGCAAGATGAGTGTATGAGACTAAGACTATGCTAGAGTTAAGTTAGGGTTTATATTTTATTCAAAGTTAAACAAATTAGTAGAGTATTATTTTAAGGTTCAAAGCTTGTAGAAGCTTGTATGAACCTTTGACTAAGTCCACTCTTTTGTCAAGCTTAGGATATTTGTTAACCCAACCCTTAACCTTAGCCCTTGGTTTATTCTCTACATGAGTTAGGCATGAGGGCTTAACTCACTCATGGTTGCAATAATTCATTTGGATTAATTCATATGATGAGTTTATATTCTTCTTCTTCTTCCTCAAAGCTTTCTAGCTTCAATGGAGTTGATGGAAAAAGTGTGAAAAAATGAAATCTAAAGTGAGCCCAGTTCCTACTTCATCATCCTCTACTACTTGCCATTTAGTATATGGTGTTTGCTTCACTAATTTCATAATTAGTGAAGAGATAGCTTGGGTTAGTGTCTCCTCGACGTAGATCATCTTCGGCCTCAAAGACATTGAAGCAAGAATGTTCGTTTCTTCATGGCAGCCTCTCTAGAGTCCGGAGTTCAAGATCGCAGCGAAGGGACTACTACATGGAGCTATTGAAGTGAAGGACCGGTCTAAAAAGGTTGTATTCCTTGCTCACTTCTTATTACAAAGTGTTTGCATTTCATATTCCGTCGATTTCTAGTTAACGATTCTTAGTTAGGGTTAGCTAAAACGGCAAATTTTTGAATTTGGCATGGACGATGCCTCCCGAAACCTTGCTGCCGTCTTAGGTATCCCTGCAGTGGTATCAGAGCCATGCTAGAAATTTTTACGGATTTTTTTGAGATTACGAAACCGAAATACTGCGAAACTTGAAACGCCTAAACCTGCTCTCTGTCGATTTTAAATAATTGTCTAAATTTTTTTTAAACAAGTACAGACTGCTATATGGGATATAACATGAACAATGACAAAATTTAAGGCGGTTTGGAGAAAATTTGGCCGAGCCCCATACCCTTGATCTCGGCCAAATCCGAGCCGTTTCCCCTGAAATTTTTTCTGTGTTCCAGAGACTGGGTTTTGGTGTTTCAGGTGTTGTTTATTTTTGTTAATTTTGCATGTGATGTAATTTTACACTATAAGAAATTCAGAGTGTTTTGTATTCGTAGTTTTAGCATTGTTTCGGGTTATTCGCATGTTGTCTAGACGAAATTAAAAAGTTCAATCGAATGTCAAAAACCCATTTTTCCAAGTTCAACGTATTCGGAACAATATGCAAGTGATTCTATGGACCCTCTAGAAGAACGAAACCTTAACTCGATTATGTGACCGTCAGAACCGCCACTAAACCCTAGGATTTGTGGTGGTTCAGCGTTGTCACACGTGAGGCGTTGGTTTGACCCTTCTACGGCTGGTTCATAGGTACTGTGGCATCTTCTGGGTATTATTGAACTGTGCTCAAGTGTCGAGCTGTCGAGAAATTGTGGGACTTTGATGAATCGATCGTAAAGTTTAACGTCGTCCGGATATTATGTGATGGGATACAATATTTGGAATCCTGTAACGTTTTGAAAATCGTTTCGGTGAAATTTCGAAAAAACGGTAAAATAAGAGGGTTTTCTGTAAAAAGTCAAAATGCAAATATCTTTATTATAAAATTAAATATACATATTATAGCTATGTAATTGCTAGTATTTGGTGTTTATTGAGCCACTGCTGAAATTTCAAATTTTCTGAAAAATTTTCCGAAATTAATTATTTTAATATTATTTTAAGCCGGTAAGAAAATACATTAAATTAGCGATAAATACAAATTTAAATGGGTTAATTTTAATCTTTAAAATCATGTTAATTAAAATCTAGTTGTAATATAATTTTTTAGTATTTTATTTCAAGTTTTAATTGATTTATTATATGGAAAACAAAAATATAGTTATTTTGAACTAAAACTTGCAAATATGGTATTGTGGGGGGTCTTTTTGCATAGAATTTTTTTGTAAAGTCTCTCACACTCACCCTCACTCCCCTTGGCCGGCCCCACACTATTGTAGCAGCCCAAGAATTTTATTTCCCTCTTTTTGACCTTAAATCATGTGAGAAATGGGTTAAAATAAGGTTTTTATATATAGTAAAGTAGGTGGGGGTATTATGGTAATTTGGGAGGGGCTTTGACTTGGATTCTTTTCCACAACACCCCCACACCTCTCCCCACTCCCTCCACAGCCGAAATTCTGCTACAACAGCCCCAAAATTTTCCCCCATTTTCCATCTCTTTTGCTTCAAATATTGCCTCAAAATCCATCAAATAAATCCCAAAATCCAAATCCAACTCCTACCCATTTCTCATTAGCCAAACTTACATGGATATAGGAGCATGGAAGCTACTTTTGGAGTCTAGAATTTGCATGCTAGATCCTTGATCTTGTGAGGTATAAATCAAGACCTTTTGTTAAATTGTTGTTTGAATATCTTAAATCAAGCATTATTACTTATTAATTTGGGTTTAATTGTATGTTTGGAAAAACTTAGTAAGGGTTTATGAAATTCAAGTTAGGTTTTTGTGTATGTAATTGTGGTTGCAATTGTAGTTCTTCATATTGTGAAATGAAAACCTAATCAAATTTCTAGTTGCAAATTGTTAGTTTGGAATTGTAATATTTAAGCTATATTGCTAACTAGGTTTTTGTAAACCATGAATTTGATTATGAGAAAAATATAATTAGGTTTTTTCATGACTTCATTAACATTATTAAGTGTATTTTAATACTTTAGTTCATGAAAATCCAAGCTAGATTGTAGTTTGTGTATTTTGCTATAAAATTGTTAAAATTGGTTAATATTGCAAACTAGGTTTTTGAAATCGAATTAAATTGTGGGTTTAAAATTTGCGTAATGGTTTTTATGGCATAATTAGGATATTAAGTTATCATCTTGGTCACTAGAATTGTTAAAACATCATGTTTTGTACAAAAACGGCGAATTGTGCTTGCTAGATTTTCGGAAAAATGACTTTTTAAGTGAAATTGGGGTTTTTGTGAATTTTAACCTATTTTATATTAAAATTAGTGTTCGTGAATGTTCAAATGAGTGTGTTGGGAGTTTTCTCGATGGTTTGGCGTTTGTACGCCGACGTCGAGGGTTTTTGGGTCGATTTGCGAAAGCAACCATAGGTTTTGACCTATGTGGGATTCGTGCGTCGTTTTGGTCATGAGTCGGATTTTAATGCGGTATGGTGCGTTATGATATGTAGGTACCCCATGTAGACTTCGAGACGACAAGCAAGCGCATGGCGACGTCGGCACCGGCGAGCGCGGACCAGGTGAGTAGATTATATCTACAGGGGGAAGTCGGGTGGATGGCGTATAGCACCCCCGCAGTCCGTAATTAGTACTATGTGGTATATTTATTTGTGTGATAGCTATAGTGTGTTATGGTTAGTTAGGGGTAGAAATAACTAGCGTAGTTCCTAGTTGCGAACCATAGGATAGATTTGCACCCACACGCATACACTTGTGTGTTTCTTATACTTGCACTGTACTTGATGATATGGGATGACTTTGGAGATGAGTCGATGATGTGGGCTTTATGCCGCGAGATCTGTGATTTGATATGATTCGTATTTGAGATATGAAATGTGATTCTTACGGGCTTGGGATATGTGTTTACCCCCGCATGCATACTTCATTGGTGGTATCGTTTTGTGCTAGACATAGAGTAGTACCCCAGATTATATGATCTGATGATAGTGATACCTGTTATGTGACGAGATAATGAGATGTTGACCCGTACCCAGCTATTGGGATGCCGTACGACGATTTACCGTACGAGCCTATATTGATGATAGATCCGCACTCATGACTCGAGGATGTCAGATGATATACTGTATCGTATGCGATGCTATTGAGGCGGGATCACCGACTTATATATATTTATATATATCGACTCAGGTGTTAGGCGGTTTCCTTACCTGTAGTTCAGCCGTATAGTTAGTGTAGTTGTTAGAGTAGATTAGACTTCTTACCTATTTCAAAAAAACTAACGAATCGTGGGCATTTTTAAAGACAGCTCAAGGGAATCTACGGATATTTCAAAAACGACGTACCCTTTCATAAAAACACCGTAGCCCCTATTCTCAAAACCCCATGATTCGTGTTATTTCAAAAGGCACCAATTGTAGGACTTATGCTAGATTAATGCAGATTAGTTTTAGTTACGTCTAGTTTCAGCTCCCACTCCCTTTTTGTGGTTTTCTTTGCATCGCATTCCTATATTATGCTTCATACTCCATTATTAATATCATGCTGATAGGACACCAGCACCATTACCGATGATGCGTATGTACCACGTACACTTACTTGCCGGCTCACACACATCTTCATCGGTAATTGCCATGTCACGTACACCTTAGAAAATATATTATTGCTCGACATAGCCTATTAGCTAATAGTTTAGACATTGTAGTTGTTACCTGCTACTTCATGCATACTATTATTCATGGTTATGCCGCATTCATGGATTCTCATGCATATATTCACTATTTTGCATGTTATTGAAGTTTGGATTTGGATTTCTATGAGATTTTCTGGATTTGGAGGAAAACCGCAAAAACACAAATAAATATATTCTCTCTTTTAAAAATAAAAAGTGCGGTTTTCCATGATGTATGAGTCGTCCACCATGAGTTTGCTGATGGATTTGGAAACCCGATTCGAGGAGACGGATGAACCGTTTCGGGTACATGGTGGACCCGGTACGGTACCCCGGGGCAAGAGGAATGTGGTGATGACGTTGAGCCTGGCAGGGGAGTACTACCTACCGGTGATTTTACCCGACGCGTCGGATATCCGAAGGATACCGTCGTAGTCTGAGATTTATGGTAGGGGCCGGTCTGGACTGACGGCGCCCTAGATATTGTGGTTGAGACTTGAGATATCGAGATATTGGGATTTCGTTTGTGCCGATGCTAGGCACAGTTTTATGCTGATTTCATTATGGTACCTCATCTTTTAAATTACAAGGGACATCTCACTAAAGTTTGAAAACAGTTGCTTCATTTAAATGTATTCTGTTTTCACGCATTCATATCTCATTCATTTGCTATATTTTTATCTGAGGCACTGACACAGACACATGAGATTGCACTCGGGTTAGATATTTACCCTAGCCTTGTTATAGGCTGCATGTTATATATTGAGGATTTTATATACTGATCGTATTGACCTAGGTTGATGTCTTGCATTCGGTTTCTGCTTGTAGATGTTTCTATTCACGAGTTGGCAACTCACCCCCGTTGTGCCACAGTTCTTGCAGGTCCTGCCGTACAGGTTTCTTTGCGGCATTTCTGGCACACTACCTTCTTGCAGGTGATTTGCTTTGGTAGGTGGATTCTTTCGCATCAAGAACCACCATTGTATTTATTTTATTCATTGTATCTAGTATTTCCATCAACCAAAACTTGTATATTGTTTCAGACCTAGACTTTAGTGATGTATTATTCGACCTTAGAGTCGCGCTTAGTAGTATTGCGGTTTTCTTGTTGTTTTTGAGCTTTCTTTTGGATTTGATCCTCGCCACTTGGCGTTGTATATTATTGTTGCATGTGTGGTGGTGGCCGTCGATTGACGAAGAGCTAGCTCCCGCTTGGGGATGCCTTTATCATTGCATATGTTGATATCCTTGTTGTACCCCATTCGGGGCCAGTTTTACAGAAGAAACTCTGCCGAAATTTTTAGAAAAGACGGTACTGTTTCAAAATGTATATTCGGTTTAGTTATTTAAAAACCTTGATTTCAAACATGTATTTCTTCACTTCTTTAAACCAGTTTCTTTACTTATTCCTAAAAAATGGTTTTAGATTTCTGGGCTTTTGGCTTACTTGGATCAGATGGAGTCCTATAGACTTCATATGGTTCAAGGGCCAGTCACGTGCTTTTTTTTTCGGGTCGTGACAAAGTTGGTATCAGAGCGCTAGGTTGACCTTGGTTCGAGTCTAAGTTTGACTATGTGGAGCCTAGGGAGTTATTTATATACGGAACTTAGGCTTGACCTTACGGAACTTAGACTTGGTCGATGGGGTATTAGACCCGAACTTTCGTCGTATTAGGATGACCCTTGGTTGATGGAATAGGTGACTAAAGTAGAGTGACGTACCGTTGGTATGTTCCGCGGCATACTTACGACGCGCCACTCCGCTTAAGGAACCTTAGGATGTACATTTTTCGAGATCAGCGATTCTCTTTGTATCCTGGATCATACATCCATTTGAGATTCCCGATTCTACTAGTTTCATGATCATACCCTTATTGATGCTGTTCCTTCCTATGATCATGTATCCACTCTGGGTCGGTCGTTTCCCTTTTTGCCATTGATGTGCTCTTTTTGATACTCGATTGAGGTTCCTGTCACCATGTTTGAGCGCAGTTTGGGATGCTGCTAGGGTTACGGTCAGTGCGAGCTCGTCTGGTACGAGGGCTGACCATTGTGTTTTCTGGTGACATGGGAACGTCTCGAGTTAGTATTGGTGATTGTGACCTCTAGTGGAGGTGAGTGCTTAGTCTTGCACCGGATGATCGGGCCATTGTTAGAGCCGCCAGTTGAGAGAGAACTGTTGATGTACAGCATACCTCAGAGATTGTGATGTCGCCTACCGTGCAGATAGATGGACCAGCTGTTGCTGAGATTGACAGGATGCCGCTTCCGAAGCTTACGAGCTGAGATTGCCGGAGCTTTTAGGCAGATATGAGACAAGTGATAGCTAGTCTACCCGATTTGAGATACGAAGGTGATTCGTCCGATTTATGCGCCGGAGCGGGCCCAGTTGAGTTGGAGATTTCCAGTGTGGAGAGTCTTACTCAGATCTAGAGCAGACCGATTCAGAGATG
Organism: Agapanthus africanus; assembly: GCA_030015575.1. NCBI lineage: Eukaryota > Viridiplantae > Streptophyta > Magnoliopsida > Asparagales > Amaryllidaceae > Agapanthus > Agapanthus africanus. Next base: position 173,283,418 of record JASDDO010000016.1, on the reverse strand, counting down.
ACCGCCAATGCGTTGCCTTTCCTGGAGGATTGAGGCGTTGTTCGGCGTACAGGCGTATGAGCCAGTTGCTGCTGCAAATGACGAGATATCGCCCAGATGATTGGAGCTACTGCAGCATGAGCATGTTCTTGGAGATATGATAGCGAGTCGCTAGTCACCTGAGGATAAATGACTAAGACATGTGGTTCATTCGTTTACCGATGCGAGGTCAGCAGATAGATTGTTTCCAGCCAGAGACGACTTCACGCAGGTTCGTTGAGAGTCGATAGAGACGATCGAATGTCAGGAGCCCATTTTCCAAGTTTAAAGTATACGGAAGGACATGCAGGTGATTCTATGGACCCTCTAGAAGAATGAAACCCTAACTCGACTTAATGACCGTGTGAAAGCCTTTGAACCTTCGGGTTTGCGGCGGTTCCTCGGCGCCATTAGTGAGGCTTGGGTTTGCCCTTCTACGGCTGGACCACCGACGCTGTGGCATGTACTCGATACTATTAAACTGTACCCGAGATGTGAGCTCTTGGGGGATCATGAGGATCTGACGAGTCCATCGGATGGTTCGACATCTTTCGGATATCGTGATGGGACATTGCTTGGGAGACTCCAGATGCGAGCATAGCCGTCGGAGCGCAGTTCGTGCAGCCATGATGAGACGAGTCCGAATCAGTCGACATTGGCGCAGAGTGAAGAAAAGAGTTCGCAAGATATTTCGACGAGATGACGTCCCCCCTCCGCTAACATTAGAGATGTGATATGCACCCCGAGGCGTGGTATATGGATATATCTTCCAGAAAGAAGCGCGATAAGTATGCAGCCGTTCCGGAACAAGCTTTAGCTTCAGCATTGGATGACGACTTCCGGGCATTTCGGCAGGATGAGATTTGAGAAGGAGACCTCGATAGGACCCTTCGGGAAGACGATACGAGAAGACCTAGACCAGGAGTGGTCGTATTGCGCGCACCCAGCAAGACAGAGTTCAGCATTGTCGACGAGGTAGTTGACCAGGTTCGGATAAAGGAACTTACCCAGATGCGTTGCAAATTGATCAAAGACGGACGAGTGATGAGTATTCCTTCGATGGTTGGGACGTGTTCCCGAGGACCAGTTCAGCCTGACATCTGCTACAGAATGATGAAGCTACAGTATACGCGATTTCGAGTCCGTGCGAGAGACTTCAGATTGACCGTGGCCGAGGACAGTGCAGTGCGTAGTAGCTTGGCGTGACATCATAGTGGACGACGATAGAGACTGGTGGAACAAGAGGTTCGTGCGAGACACTGGCGAGCTGTCATTACCTTCCGTCGAGACTAGAGACCTGATATGCTTACAGAGGCGTTGGGATGCGACCAATTTCCGAGAAATATTGTGCTGAGGACACAGGTGTCTATTGAGCGAAAGGAGATTATGCAAGAGTACCAGCCTTCGTACAGTTCGGCTTAGGCATGATTGGAAGAGACCTTGAGCAGGATTCTTTCAGGACATTGCTGCAATGATGTTGCACCCAGGATCAGATGTGTGACGTGCATTCAGAGAGCCAGAGGCCGACGCCAGTGATATGCTGCCTTACGAGTGGTCGTGAGGTTTGACCGAGAGGTGACCAGAGAAGTGCCAGAACGGAATCGTCCCCGTTAGCACATCTGATAGGGCCGATGAGCCGATTGACTGTGAGATAGGAAATCCGCAAGGAAGATAAGGACCTAGAGTCAGAGCACGCCAGACCGTGAGCAAGGGGCAAGTAGATATCCTGCGCTGCTAGCAGTGGTATGCACCGACTCCTTCTCGACCTCGAAGGAGGAACTACCGACGACGGTATTTATGATTTGTGATTTTGTGATTCGATTATCACGTATCCGTCATTATGGATTTCGGTATTTTGGGCGTTCTGTTTGCATGATTTAGTTTTGATGATTGAGTTTCATGATATTCGTTTCATGCACCCACTGGATATTTATATATTTTGCGCCTAGTTATTACATTTGAGATATTGATGGAGATTTCATGCCTACCGTATGCAGTGATTTGATTTGCACTTCCAGCATGGTTTTCATGCACCTTTAGTGTTTTGTTATACGATTTTGGTGCACGCCAGATGCACTAAATCGGGATTCTTTGTGCATGTCACATGCACCTGATTTTTTTTTTTCTGTCAGGCACACACGTTGCCTACGACAGGTGTTTTGTGCATACCAGTTGCACCTAGATATTGTTTGTACATCTGTTTGACACATATATGGATTTTGATTCCTTGCGCACCAGACGCATAGGATATTCTTATATATGTATTTTGGGATTGATTGTTCTTATAGAGCAGTACGTTTTTATGATATTGCTATGTGTTTTCGTACTAAGCAGGACTAGTCAGAGTACAGTACCTGAATATATTTTACATGTATAGTTTCGAGTTATATCATATTGGTTTTGCTTTGGATTTGGTATTGATGTCTTCCCCATGACTCCGATGATTGCGGGATGCTTGACGGAGTTCTGGTTTGAGTTATATGCTCATTTTTCATGCGCATGCGTTGCTCTACGATTTGTTTTATGTATTTATGATTTCGGAGCCCCGACGATTTGATGGTTTGGGCTGAAATATTTTAGTATTTGGGGGAAGTTTTAATTTAAATTCGGGGACCGAATTTCTTTAAGGGGGGAAGATTGTAACGTTTTGAAAATCGTTTCGGTGAAATTTCGAAAAAACGGTAAAATAAGAGGGTTTTCTGTAAAAAGTCAAAATGCAAATATCTTTATTATAAAATTAAATATACATATTCTAGCTATGTAATTGCTAGTATTTGGTGTTTATTGAGCCACTGCTGAAATTTCAAATTTTCTGAAAAATTTTCCGAAATTAATTATTTTAATATTATTTTAAGCCGGTAAGAAAATACATTAAATTAGCGATAAATACAAATTTAAATGGGCTAATTTTAATCTTTAAAATCATGTTAATTAAAATCTAGTTGTAATATAATTTTTTAGTATTTTATTTCAAGTTTTAATTGATTTATTATATGGAAAACAAAAATATAGTTATTTTGAACTAAAACTTGCAAATATGGTATTGTGGGGGGTCTTTTTGCATAGAATTTTTTTGTAAAGTCTCTCACACTCACCCTCACTCCCCTTGGCCGGCCCCACACTATTGTAGCAGCCCAAGAATTTTATTTCCCTCTTTTTGACCTTAAATCATGTGAGAAATGGGTTAAAATAAGGTTTTTATATATAGTAAAGTAGGTGGGGGTATTATGGTAATTTGGGAGGGGCTTTGACTTGGATTCTTTTCCACAACACCCCCACACCTCTCCCCACTCCCTCCACAGCCGAAATTCTGCTACAACAGCCCCAAAATTTTCCCCCATTTTCCATCTCTTTTGCTTCAAATATTGCCTCAAAATCCATCAAATAAATCCCAAAATCCAAATCCAACTCCTACCCATTTCTCATTAGCCAAACTTACATGGATATAGGAGCATGGAAGCTACTTTTGGAGTCTAGAATTTGCATGCTAGATCCTTGATCTTGTGAGGTATAAATCAAGACCTTTTGTTAAATTGTTGTTTGAATATCTTAAATCAAGCATTATTACTTATTAATTTGGGTTTAATTGTATGTTTGGAAAAACTTAGTAAGGGTTTATGAAATTCAAGTTAGGTTTTTGTGTATGTAATTGTGGTTGCAATTGTAGTTCTTCATATTGTGAAATGAAAACCTAATCAAATTTCTAGTTGCAAATTGTTAGTTTGGAATTGTAATATTTAAGCTATATTGCTAACTAGGTTTTTGTAAACCATGAATTTGATTATGAGAAAAATATAATTAGGTTTTTTCATGACTTCATTAACATTATTAAGTGTATTTTAATACTTTAGTTCATGAAAATCCAAGCTAGATTGTAGTTTGTGTATTTTGCTATAAAATTGTTAAAATTGGTTAATATTGCAAACTAGGTTTTTGAAATCGAATTAAATTGTGGGTTTAAAATTTGCGTAATGGTTTTTATGGCATAATTAGGATATTAAGTTATCATCTTGGTCACTAGAATTGTTAAAACATCATGTTTTGTACAAAAACGGCGAATTGTGCTTGCTAGATTTTCGGAAAAATGACTTTTTAAGTGAAATTGGGGTTTTTGTGAATTTTAACCTATTTTATATTAAAATTAGTGTTCGTGAATGTTCAAATGAGTGTGTTGGGAGTTTTCTCGATGGTTTGGCGTTTGTACGCCGACGTCGAGGGTTTTTGGGTCGATTTGCGAAAGCAACCATAGGTTTTGACCTATGTGGGATTCGTGCGTCGTTTTGGTCATGAGTCGGATTTTAATGCGGTATGGTGCGTTATGATATGTAGGTACCCCATGTAGACTTCGAGACGACAAGAAAGCGCATGGCGACGTCGGCACCGGCGAGCGCGGACCAGGTGAGTAGATTATATCTACAGGGGGAAGTCGGGTGGATGGCGTATAGCACCCCCGCAGTCCGTAATTAGTACTATGTGGTATATTTATTTGTGTGATAGCTATAGTGTGTTATGGTTAGTTAGGGGTAGAAATAACTAGCGTAGTTCCTAGTTGCGAACCATAGGATAGATTTGCACCCACACGCATACACTTGTGTGTTTCTTATACTTGCACTGTACTTGATGATATGGGATGACTTTGGAGATGAGTCGATGATGTGGGCTTTATGCCGCGAGATCTGTGATTTGATATGATTCGTATTTGAGATATGAAATGTGATTCTTACGGGCTTGGGATATGTGTTTACCCCCGCATGCATACTTCATTGGTGGTATCGTTTTGTGCTAGACATAGAGTAGTACCCCAGATTATATGATCTGATGATAGTGATACCTGTTATGTGACGAGATAATGAGATGTTGACCCGTACCCAGCTATTGGGATGCCGTACGACGATTTACCGTACGAGCCTATATTGATGATAGATCCGCGCTCATGACTCGAGGATGTCAGATGATATACTGTATCGTATGCGATGCTATTGAGGCGGGATCACCGACTTATATATATTTATATATATCGACTCAGGTGTTAGGCGGTTTCCTTACCTGTAGTTCAGCCGTATAGTTAGTGTAGTTGTTAGAGTAGATTAGACTTCTTACCTATTTCAAAAAAACTAACGAATCGTGGGCATTTTTAAAGACAGCTCAAGGGAATCTACGGATATTTCAAAAACGACGTACCCTTTCATAAAAACACCGTAGCCCCTATTCTCAAAACCCCATGATTCGTGTTATTTCAAAAGGCACCAATTGTAGGACTTATGCTAGATTAATGCAGATTAGTTTTAGTTACGTCTAGTTTCAGCTCCCACTCCCTTTTTGTGGTTTTCTTTGCATCGCATTCCTATATTATGCTTCATACTCCATTATTAATATCATGCTGATAGGACACCAGCACCATTACCGATGATGCGTATGTACCACGTACACTTACTTGCCGGCTCACACACATCTTCATCGGTAATTGCCATGTCACGTACACCTTAGAAAATATATTATTGCTCGACATAGCCTATTAGCTAATAGTTTAGACATTGTAGTTGTTACCTGCTACTTCATGCATACTATTATTCATGGTTATGCCGCATTCATGGATTCTCATGCATATATTCACTATTTTGCATGTTATTGAAGTTTGGATTTGGATTTCTATGAGATTTTCTGGATTTGGAGGAAAACCGCAAAAACACAAATAAATATATTCTCTCTTTTAAAAATAAAAAGTGCGGTTTTCCATGATGTATGAGTCGTCCACCATGAGTTTGCTGATGGATTTGGAAACCCGATTCGAGAAGACGGATGAACCGTTTCGGGTACATGGTGGACCCGGTACGGTACCCCGGGGCAAGAGGAATGTGGTGATGACGTTGAGCCTGGCAGGGGAGTACTACCTACCGGTGATTTTACCCGACGCGTCGGATATCCGGAGGATACCGTCGTAGTCTGAGATTTATGGTAGGGGCCGGTCTGGACTGACGGCGCCCTAGATATTGTGGTTGAGACTTGAGATATCGAGATATTGGGATTTCGTTTGTGCCGATGCTAGGCACAGTTTTATGCTGATTTCATTATGGTACCTCATCTTTTAAATTACAAGGGACATCTCACTAAAGTTTGAAAACAGTTGCTTCATTTAAATGTATTCTGTTTTCACGCATTCATATCTCATTCATTTGCTATATTTTTATCTGAGGCACTGACACAGACACATGAGATTGCACTCGGGTTAGATATTTACCCTAGCCTTGTTATAGGCTGCATGTTATATATTGAGGATTTTATATACTGATCGTATTGACCTAGGTTGTTGTCTTGCATTCGGTTTCTGCTTGTAGATGTTTCTATTCACGAGTTGGCAACTCACCCCCGTTGTGCCACAGTTCTTGCAGGTCCTGCCGTACAGGTTTCTTTGCGGCATTTCTGGCACACTACCTTCTTGCAGGTGATTTGCTTTGGTAGGTGGATTCTTTCGCATCAAGAACCACCATTGTATTTATTTTATTCATTGTATCTAGTATTTCCATCAACCAAAACTTGTATATTGTTTCAGACCTAGACTTTAGTGATGTATTATTCGACCTTAGAGTCGCGCTTAGTAGTATTGCGGTTTTCTTGTTGTTTTTGAGCTTTCTTTTGGATTTGATCCTCGCCACTTGGCGTTGTATATTATTGTTGCATGTGTGGTGGTGGCCGTCGATTGACGAAGAGCTAGCTCCCGCTTGGGGATGCCTTTATCATTGCATATGTTGATATCCTTGTTGTACCCCATTCGGGGCCAGTTTTACAGAAGAAACTCTGCCGAAATTTTTAGAAAAGACGGTACTGTTTCAAAATGTATATTCGGCTTAGTTATTTAAAAACCTTGATTTCAAACATGTATTTCTTCACTTCTTTAAACCAGTTTCTTTACTTATTCCTAAAAAATGGTTTTAGATTTCTGGGCTTTTGGCTTACTTGGATCAGATGGAGTCCTATAGACTTCATATGGTTCAAGGGCCAGTCACGTGCTTTTTTTTTCGGGTCGTGACAAATCCATATGTAGTTATGAGATAACTGGTTTGAATTTTATAAATCTAGCAGTTTAGTCTCATTTGATCGGTTGCCACGGGATTTTGATGTGATCAGAAGTCCGTCGCAATCACATAGCGTACGCGGATACTCGCCGGGTAAACTTAATAGTTAGCCACGCCCCATAGCCCCGACCAAGTGACTGTAGGAGAACCCCGTCACCAAAAGAATCCGTTCGGGTGCTCGCGGCATCGGTGTTCTGCCTTAGTGCACTTCGTCGATGGCATCGGGGTAGCGGCTGTCTACTAAAGTTTCCGATGAGCATTCGAACAGGATGTCGGGAATCTTGTTGAATTGCCCGACTAGATATTGAAAAGTGTTTTCGAGATCGAGACTAAAATGCGGGGTTTATAATTTTTAGGCATGCGATGTCTAAGGAATTCAATTGGTTAGGCATGTGATGTCTAAGGAGGTTGCGGATTCCAACTGTTGTAGTTTTTCACTTTCTTTTCTGCGACCGTAAGTGTAAAATGTGGTGTATCGCCGGTTTCATTGCTATACGTCAATGACAATTGGGATACGCATATTTACTTACGTTGATGACATGTGATGTTATGTGTTGCTGGGATATGTTATATTGGATCGTCGTGATTGAATAGACGGGAGTTTTATGTAAGATGAGAGTTTTTATTTTCATTCATGTAAAATTCATTGTATGTAATATTCTTTTATTGGGGCACTTCCCGGTTGAGGATGACGTCACCATTGTATTATTTACTTTTCCGCATTAGGATAGACCCAAGGCGGGGAGCACAAGTAACCGGGTTCTAGAGTATAGTGGCAGACCATCTCGAGGAGTCGAGACCGGGTCTCCTAACTTTAGAATTGGTAGGGTTGCTTGCCGCTCTCGTAGGGGTCTAGGGATGTGGGTTTGGCTATTTATCACGACCATGGAATCCGTGTTTTATACTGGCTTAATTTAAAACCCGGAAATCCTAGTATATCCAATATTTCATATGTTGTTTTCTGCTGCGATATCTGTGATGTGATCATTTGATATATTGATGAGATGAGTACAGGATATAGTTATGTGATATATTATATAGACGTTGCTAATGTTTTACACCCGCGCTAGCACTGCCCCACTCGGCAGTTAGTTACCTAACCTAACGGTGCATGAGGAGACATCGAGGCGAATGCAGATGGCATAAGCGTACGTTGTATTTATCTGTGATGTTTAGGTAAGTTAAAATGATGGGACTTCATTAATGTGATTAATGAAATAAAAGAAACCTAAAGTTGTTGTGGAATCGAATTTTCAAAAACAGGTAGCTCTAGTTGTTGCTTTGCATAGCGGTGTTCCTTGTAGAACATCCAGCACCTTATTCGATAAGGAAAGAGCCGAGATCCCTTTACCGGGAGTGACCTCTTTAGCAATAACTGGCAGATGCTACAACCTTCGGTTTTGTCTTTTGATTGCTTTTCTAGTTCTTGCTTTGCACAGTGGTGTTGTGAATATCCTGCACCTCATTCGATGAGGAAAGAGCCGACGATCCCTTCACCGGTTGTGACCTCATTAGCAAAAATAGCAAAGGCTTCAAAAACACTCCATTTAAATCATTTGATTCTACAACGATATCGATTCCATTATGCAAAAGGTTTTCATAAAAAACTGTCGTAGCCCTCCGTCATTTCAGATAAGTAATAGTTAGTATTCGTGCTGCGTTTGTTGGCCTTTGTTAAGGCGTAGTGTGCGGTAGTTGATTACTGCTGATCTGCATAAGCATATGATGCGATTGAGTTAGGGTAGTCATGAGACCTTGTTGGCCTTTATCAAGGGTCGTGCGGATGGGTTTAATTCAATCAGGAAATGACGGGTTGAAGTTGACTAGCATCCTATGGTTTGTTGGCCTTTGTCAAGGTCATAGGAGGTTAGGGGCAAAATATTATTGGGAATTTCAAGTGTTGAAATTTAAATGAGATTGCATACCTTCTATGAGATAGTTGGATCCCGATACCCACTGCGAGTAAGAGTTACTCCTGGGAGAGTTTTACACATTACAATTAACCGATCAAGTAGGTGTCTAAAAAGGTGTCAACGGGGTTACGCCCCAGGGAAAACGAGGTTTATTTTAATTAGGTCCGTTCGAAAGCACGGGGAACCTCCCTCAAAGTATCGGCACTGGCCTGGCTGAAAGATTGGCGAACTTGTAGGGTGTAATTAATCCCGGCTGGTCTTTCCTTTTAGGGTTTGAAGGAAGATTTGACTAAAAATAGTGGGAGCCATCCTGATTAGATATATTAATAACCAATCTAATCTTGCAAGAGCATACGCTGAGTGTTTTCTTCTCTAGCGACCATGTCACGCCTTAATCAAGATAATAATACGGATGTATTGACCGAACCCGCTTGTTATACTGAGCTAAGGAACGTTGGTCCCGCTCCAACTTATAATTGTTATAAGACAGAGCAGGAAATAGGGGATTACCAGGATTCCCGTGCCGCCCAAACGAAGAAAGTGCATGATGATGCATCTTCTTCGGGTGTGTTCATTACAGAGAATTGTTTCTCAGTATCCTTTACGTCCTGGGTATGAGATACCGGATCAGGATCCCGCAAATGTAATCTTTTACATGGGCTAAAGATAGGTAGAGAACTGAGAAAGGGTGATATGTTTAAAGAGTTAAAAATGGTGCAAGTGTTGCAGCCAAGTATGTTGGCAGTTCTCACCCTGTATTACCAAATACATTGATTCTGAACGAATGTTATTAGATACCGAACCTGATATACAATATCATATCAGTATCTTTATTTAGTAAAGAAGGATATAATTTTGTATTGTTGGATAATGTTTTGAACATTTCCTATATCAAGAGTTGATCGGTTCAGGCACGTTATCTAAAAGCATATACGTTCTAAATCAAACCACAGTTCTTAATGTACGGGACACACACAAGAGGAAGAGTTCAGAATGAACAAATCCTTCTTAAGGAATTGTAGACTAGGTCATATCAATGCGACCCGACTAGCTAAGTTACATAAAGATGCAAATTTAAATCAGTTTGAATTTACATCTTGGGAAACTTTCTAGTCATGTCACAAAGATAAGATGACCATAGCTCCGTTTATTAGAAATAGAGAAAGAATTAGTGAACTCTTGGGATTGATACATGATGATGTATGTAGGTCCCCTGTCTACAAATTGTTAGTGTTTATGCCCTAGAAGCCATTATTGTATCATACTGGTTTGTATATTACATAATGGAAGCTTGGGATATTCACAGTTGTATTGACAGTCTTGCTAAAAATGGTAGTATGCTACTTGGTTTGTTTCTAATTTAATATGTGCATATGTTTCTTTTAACATGTTGCTTATACATATTAGTAGAGCCCTTAGGATCTTTGCTTGATTACCAGCGTTGTGATAGCAGTCACACTAATGGGGGCTAGGTAGTCTATAAGCAACATCCTATACAGGTCCCTAGTCGTAGGATTATCGAGACGGGGCATCGATACTCCGGAGTAGACTGGTGTATACTGTCACGACCCAAAAAGTACGGAACATGACAGGCACCTAAATTACGAAACGCCTCAAGGCGTACGTAATCTAAGTAAGCCAAAAACCCAGAAATCAAAACCAATGAAGCAGTAGAGTGAAGGGAAAACCAATTTAAAGCAAGTAAATTTAATAGCATAAGCCGAATTATGCGTTTTAAAAACATCGAGTAATTTCTGAAAATTTCGGCAAAGTATCCTTTGTAAATACTAGCCCCAAACGGTGTACAATATGAATAGTATACGAAATGATAAAAGGCATCCCCAAGCGGGAGCTAGCTCTTCGTCAATCGACGGTCACAACCACGCAAGCAATATAATATACAACGCCGAAGGGCGAGGATCAAAACTGAGAAAGGAAACTCAAATCCACAAGAAAACCCATAAAAATACAACGCACGACTCTAAGGTCGAAATAATACACTGGTCTTCAATCTCTATCAAATATACAAATCTGGTTGATGGAGTTACTAGATACAACTGAAAATACATATAAATATAATGGTGGTCACGATGCAATGAAATCACCTACCAAAGAAATCACCCGAAAGGAACAATGTGCCAGCAAAGCCGCAACGAAACCTGTACGGCAAAACATGCAAGGAACTGTGGCGCAACGGGGGTGAGTTGCCAACTCGTGAGTAGAAAACATCTACAAGCAGTAATCAAATGTATGACGCTATCCTAGGTCATACGATCAATAATATCCTCAAAATAATAATAATAATATGGCCTGAAGTATAATATAATGGTAAGGGTAAATATATATTCTTAAGTATAATACCAAGTACTCATGTCAGTGATCCAGGTAACATGTCACTAATATGATGTACACATGTCAGGTAGCAATATGTCACTAAAATGATGTGCAAATGCATATAATGAGAACAGAGTACATCATGAATCGAAGAACTGTTTTTATTTATTTAATGAGATTTCTGTATGTATATAAATCGAGATATCATCAATGAAATCAACATAGAATCCATGCCAAGCATCGACACTGTTGGAGATAGTGCCCTCATAGTCAATTATTGGATCGCGGGTACGTGATTGCAATGATTGCGGAGGACCTATACCGGTAGGACAATCTTACTCGAGATGATAGTATGCTATCTGATTTGCCTTTATCAGTTGTGTACATGATCAGGTGACTGATTACATGTTACATTTTGATAGAGCCCTTAGGATCTTGCTTTACTACCAACAGTATGATGGCGATCATATACGTAAGAGTTGGGTAGTTTATACGCATATCCTTAATTGTGGTCCCTAGTCGTGGGAGTTTCGAGACAGGGCATCAATACTCCGGAGTAGACTAGTGTGTACAGTCGAGACCCCGACGAGGGGCGGTGGCCGGTCTCACAAGCCACTGGTGTCAGTTGGATCACCTAAGATGTATACAGGTGCTCATTGGGTTATGAGTACACCGGACATGACTCGCCGGGAATCTGCTAGTTAGTACTATATCTATCGTCAGATAGCAGTTCCCTGGTCACATGTGTACAGGTTAGTTCATCGACCTGAGGTCGTCATTTGTCTCGTGTGAGTTCCCACTGTGCTTTGATTCTACCCTACCATGGCTCAAAGGAGTCGTGCAAACAGGTAGTTTTTGGGTACAGTCCCGAGCCATATGGAGGCACGTGAGTGGATCGGCAGGGGATTCGTCTCTCCCGGTATTAGGGGCGAGATCGTGCTGTGTCTAGGAGAGCCATTACACAAAGTCCATGGCCATGGCAGGAGATTTACTGGTAGGTACTCCAGTAGTATCTCAGGGTGTTATTGGGCTTCACTCCGACACGACTTATACTGCTAATGGGGGTCTGACGTTACTAGCCCCCTAGGCAGATATGCGATACTCATAGACGAACGGACCGGACTGTATATACATTGTCACTGTTAGGCTCAGTAGGGTTTCCGGATGAGTTCGCTCATCGGCCTCCCTTGAGGTCAGTCTATGGGCAGCCGTTACGCATTGCTAGTGCCGCTGACGGTTTGTGGTTAAACCCACTGCCAGGGTACTGACGAGTCATTAGAGTCCCCCACAGACAGTTTCCCAAGTTCGGGCGAAACGTTGTAGAGGCCGTATGGTTTTATGGCAGGGTTCGGAAAATGCACGTGCGTTTACGCACGTGTTATTTTTCGGGCAGATGATACTGGTCGGCTTTGGTTTAAGCCGGATCCGAGTATTATATTGACTAGGTATAATATCTTTGACTCAGTTGCATTTGTATTCGGTCGTAATACAAATGCGGGTATATTTATACAGTTTCGGGGTTATCCTGAAAGTCGTTTCAGGATCACTTTTGGAAGTTGCCAGTTTCCAGTTTTCTATCAGCCGTCTTTTAACATTCGGTTAAAGACGGATTTATCTTTTCTTGGATGAGGGTGAGCCATGCTTCTAGTAGGTTCTAGAAGGTGGTGACTAGGTTAATTGGTGTTGTGTTCTAATTGGTTGCTTTTAATGAAATGATGACTAAGGATATGAGTCATTGTTTTCATTATGGTTTTTTGTTAAGCTTAAGATATTTTCTCTTGATCTTTTATCCTATGGTTACCTCCCCCTCCTCCTACACTCACCCCCCACTCCAATAAGTGGCCGGCCCCCTCCTCTCTCTCATTCACTTGGTTTTTGATTTGTAGAAAAGATTATGATAGTACTTGGGGTGCATGGAATTTTACAGTCCATTTCATTCCATCACCCAATTCCCTCGGCATCTTCATTAACCGATCGTCCACGGATTTGGACAAAGTGAGACAAAGTCATCTACTCATTCTCTACATCATTCTTGGTCGTCTCTTTTAGCAAACTTGACGATCGAGTTGCCTCAAGTCAGAGGCGGGAGCCCGTTTAAAGAATCGATGATGTGGTGCGACCTCGACGAGGAGATCGGAGATCGACGAGATCGGAGCAGCCGCAACGGAGCGTGGGATGATGGTTAAAGAACGAAGGACTCGGATCGTTCGGTATAACCTTTCTACACTCTTTACAGTTTGTTAGTTTAGCAATAATGGCAGATCTGGGTTAAAGTATACGATAGCGCCAATTTAAAAGTTTTTGTTCCGCATTTGGCGTCTGTAGACTGCCGGGGCGCTAGCGTAGACTTACAGTGGTATCAGAGCCTAACCATTTTGCTATACTAACTTTTGGTAACGCGTTTAAAACATCGATCGAACCGGAAATCAAAAATCACATTTTTTCAATTTGACAGTTTCTGTTGATTTTAAATGGTCTCCTAAAATTTTTCTACATGTCTCAGAACACTGTGCAGGCTTTTCTAAGAACCACGACAAAATTTGGGCTCGTGACCCCACCAGACCGCCGCGGAAACGCGGCCAAACCAATGGTTTGGCCGCGCATCCGCGGCCACTTGGTGAGATCATTCTCCCAAATTTGGACAGTGGGTTCTCTGTTGGATTTTGTGGTTTTTGGTAAATATCGTTTTGGCCCAGATTTTGCTATTGTTCACCAGTAAGTCGTGGGGCCCACTTTTTGATATTTGGTCGATCGAATTTAAACACGTTAGTTTACAGTGCTTACATTATATCTCCGACCGGGAATATCATTTGATCGGTAAACTGCGTCTGATTGCTATAGTTCTTTTAGACGGGTTTGCGAACGTGACATTCGCGTTGATGTTCTGTGTTGTGCTGTGATGTTGCGGATTTGTCGTGGTGGATAGCAGTGTACAATGGTTGTACAGGTTGAGTTTATTTATACATTTGATATTGCGGGGCGAGCGTCCAACTTGTGGACTGCCGTCACTGCCTGTTGTATAATATTCTTTTGGGGCACGACCAGGTTGCGGTCGATGTACCTATTGTACTATTTTTCATTACTGTACTAGGTTTTGCCCCGAGACGGAGTGCACGGATAGCCGGATTCTGAGAAGCAACGGGTCCGCATCTCATGGCTTTGAGAGGCAGAGGGGCCCCACTCTAGAATTGGCAGACTATTCGCCGCACTCGTAGGGGGTACAGGTTGACCCAAGGAGGGGTGCCCAAGATTACCGGATTCCGTGAAGTGCTGGGTGGTCCATTCACTATGCTGTAGGGGGCTGCCTCGCTTCAGGTTTTGGCGGGTCACTTGCCGCACCCGTAGGGGTCTAGGTTTCATTGCACAGGCTATCCACACGATAGGGGAACGTCGGGTTTCAGCAGCGGCTCTGTGAAACCCGGGGATCCCAGATTATCTGTATTGTTTTGTGATGCTTATTACTTTTCTGTAATGTTGCATATTATCATGCCTAGAGCGATTATTGTATATTGGTTTATATACTATTAGATGTTGTATATGTTTTACACCCGTGCTAGTCCAGTCCCCGCTCTGTCGTTAGTTAAGTAACCTAACGGGTGATGACGGGACCCAGTGACGAATGCGGATGGCATATACGTACATTTTATTTTCGTTCTTTTCTGGTGTGATTATTGATGGGACTGCGTTGATTCTGATCAACGCAAAGTAAAACAAACCTGTATATAGTTGTTGGAACAATTTAAAAAGTGTTATTGCAAAGATGTTTTCTTTTGTTATTCATAGCGGTATTCAGTGGAATATCCTGCACCTCATTCGACGGGGCAAGGGCCGATATCCCTTCACCGGGACTGACCCCTTGGGCAGAAGTTTGCGTCAGGGTAATAACTTCACTATAGTCGATTACAAGTTGCTTTGCATAGCGGTACTCAGTGGAATATCCTGCACCTCATTCCACGAGGAAAGAGCCGAGATCCCTTTACCGGGAGTGACCTCTTTAGCAAAAGGTTTTCGCCACTATATTTTAAAAAGCTATCAGGTTCCTTCAGCGATATCAAGTTCACTACGTTAAAGGTTTTTCGCCAAAAACCAGGCGTAGCCCTCCGTCACTTCTTTTGGGTATTCAGTAGTATTCAAGCTATGTATTTTGACCAACGCCAAGGCATAGTGTTTGGTAGCTGCTGGGTATTCAATTGTTGCATAGATAAATGAGTTGGTTTGGGACAGCCGTTCTGCTATTTTGACCTAACGCCAAGGGCATGTGCGGGTGGGTTCAAATTAACAAGATAGTGATGGGTAGAACTTGGCATGTGACTTATGACATTTTGACCTAACGCCAAGGTTATAAGAGCATGGGGCAAAAACTATATCGGGAGTTTCTAAAGAAACTGAAACTTGCCAAATATGCGCATACCTTCTGGAGTATGAGTAACGTGGATGCATTCCATCACGTTATCATGCGATGAGAGTTGGATCCCGATTCCCACTGATGAGTTGGTTTACTCTTCGGGTGATCCCGATTGATTCTTCTTTAGGTTTGGAGGAGAATTTGACAGGACAGTGGGAGCTTTCCGGATTAGACAAAGTGATAACCATTCTGATCTAGGTTAGAGTGCACGCAGAGTGTTTCTTTTCTCTCTCTCTTTGGCAGCGACCTTTGACCGACCCTAGACTATGACTCAGTGACCAAGTTGACCGAACCTTCTTAAAATACTGGCTTTTGGATTGTCTGAGTTGCATAAGTCATTGCCACTCCTTCTTTTACCCTTTGAATTTCTCAGAACACCCGTATTACTACGGATATCCACTTCCATTGGATAGATCCATCGTATGGTTATATACGAACTCGAAGGGACTTCTTCGAGGATGGATCCAGGTTCAGGAGAAATAGAATTGGTTTATTCAGTTGTCTTTTATTATCACCTTCTCTCAGGTTGCGAGAGCTCCTTGGTTTAGGAGAGTACACCTATTACGCTTATTAGATAGTCTTATTCCAAACCATAGGCTGGTGCCGAAAGGTAGGGAATGAAGAAAACCAATTAGCCTAAGTAGGGTGTGCAGAAGGTAATATGGAAAGACAAAATAAAGGGATTAGAAAGAAGGCAAAGTAAATTGCGACTGATATCATTCACGACCAAAACCGCGTACTTCATCGCCACTCCTATTTCACCTTTAAAGGAATAAGGTATTATTCAGTTGTCTTTTATCATCACCTTCTCTCAGTTGCGAGTACTCCTTGGTTTAGGAAGGTACACCTATTATGCTTACTGGATAGTCTTCTTCCAAACCATAGGCTGGTGCCGAACGGTAGGGAAAGAAGAAAACCATTTAGCCTAACGATGGTGTACAGAAGGTAACGACTAAAGACAAATAAAGGGATTTGGAGAGACGGCAATAAAATATACGGTTGAAGTCATGAATTGGATTATGGAAGAGGCATTGCTATGAATACCAGGATACCCCTACGAAACATTTTCATGTTTCAGTGCATTGTTAAAAGAAAACTGTTTTCCCGATTAGATACTTACTCCAAGGGTATGTATTTACCAGGTTTCATTCTCATATCTGTATGGTTTTACAGATGATGAGTGGGAGTAAGATATTGGGAATTAGGTGATCATCCTCATTATATCGGAATTCGTTGTAATTGGTGATATTTGAGGAAATCGCCAGGGTACAGTTTTCAACCTACGACGCACAGGTTTTGAGTTGTTAACTCAGCGGACTTATACAGAGTATTGTATGTTGTCCAAGTGTCCATCAGGACAAAGGGGTAGGTCCTCGTGCTATGTTCTGTTTACTTATAACTTCTCTAGTATTTAGACAAGTGTTTCGTAGAAATACAAGTTCTAAGTTTTGAGAAGTTGTGGGTATAAGAATAAAGTAAGAGAACCAGGTGTCACAAGTATCAGGATTCTTCAAAGAGATCGAAGATGTAGATTCTTGTGATTGGTATTCAGATGATAGTGATGGTTTTGAGAAACGTGTTTCTCTTTCAGGTTACTCACAATTGGATAGGATTCCTAAGTTGAGTAATGCTGATTAGCCTCTTTCCATTAAGTTGATATGCACTGGAGACAGCTGCATGATTTGAATATGGTCCCAATTAAATAAAGTGCCAAAGTTTCTATATTGGATATAGAATAGTTCGTACCTTAAAAGATATTAAGGTATGGGGAGTTGTCCAGCTTATGCTTAAAACCAGACTCTGGATAACTCAGGGCACGTTTCTGTAATGGCTGTTTGTGGGTTGACCCTGGCTATGACGAGGGTTGATATTCTACCATTTGGAAGATCAATAGTGATATTGTTCTTGACTTGCCACAGTTTTAGTAAAAATGGATCTTTTTCAGAAAACAGTAGTGGGAGTATGGTAGAACTGGAAGTGATTCCAGAACCGCGAACGATTACGGAAAATTTAATAGGACCTATATATTCAATCAGGTTTGACATTCCAATAGCCACTCCGCAGATATGGTAGGAAACCTCAGACACCCGAGAGGTACTTCGGTAGGCTCAAGGACGGTGACAGGGAGGTTCTTATCTACCAAGACTTGACACTACTGTTGTTCCAGGCTATGATACCCGGTAGGAGGGTTGTCGTAGTCAGTGGGAGCATCGGAAGCATAGTGGGCAAGGAGCTTATATCTATTTATAGACTTGAGCAGTTATAGCGGAGATAGATCATCTAATTTTGATATGACAGTCATGGTTTTGACTTCAATCAGAATAGGGGATGGATCTGTTAAGAAGATAGTAGGGTGTGATGTCATGGTATCTGGATGACATACACAGAGTAGGAAGTAAAATTCTTATACTACGATCGGTTGTACTGTGGTCGTCACACAGTTGTTTCTCCAGACAGGATATGGATATAATATTTGACATTCTGGTTTCTAGATCTATGGTTTTAGATCTGGATTTGGGTAATTTCCCAATGTGGGTACTTTAACAGATATTCTAATGGTTTTTGGAATAGTTGACTCCTAGCATGGTGGTGTATCTGCAGGTGATGGAGTCACCCTCTCTAAAGGTGTCGTATAGACTAAAGGGGAGAGGGATGTACATGATTGACAGATCACTTGCTTAGGCAATTGAGTCAATCATGAGATGTCAAGTACCACACCAAATGTTGGTTTTGCACTAGATGCAATAAGTTTGTATTAATCCAATCCTGGAGAAATATAAGGAAGCAGTTTTAGAACATAAGTACATGTTCTACGGATTTAATGACGGCAGCCTCCTTCGGGAGACGGTTATCATTCCAAGCTTCAAAGGTGACATGGTTGACAGAGTGATTGTCAGAGTTATAGTTTTTCCCTCTGACGAAGAAGGACAGTATTATGGACAGGTGGTCTAAGAGGATACTGTGGGTGGCATGGTGCCGGATACTGATTAGGTTCAGTGATCGATACAGTCTAAGAAGTTTGGATTTTGAGTTCATTTATGAACAAGGTCCCATCAGATATCCAGACATATTCTAAGACAGGTATTACTCGTTTCGGGAGATGGCTTTCTCCGCGAATTTGAGATTAAGAGAGATATAGAAAGAAACTTCTAGGTGGATCCACTCACTAAGGCTATTTCTCGAACACAATAGTTTTACAAACGGGCTTTGTGATACTGATTAGTAGAGGAGTTGGATTTTCGGTTTCACACGGGCTGTGAGTAGTCGACATCGCAATAATTAGCCTTGAGTGCAAGTGGGAGATTGTTGGAGATAGTGCCCTCATAGTCAATTATTGGATCGCGGGTACGTGATTGCAATGATTGCGGAGGACCTATACCGGTAGGACAATCTTACTCGAGATGATAGTATGCTATCTGGTTTGCCTTTATCAGTTGTGTACATGATCAGGTGACTGATTACATGTTACACTTTGATAGAGCCCTTAGGATCTTGCTTTACTACCAACAGTATGATGGCGATCATATACGTGAGAGTTGGGTAGTTTATACGCATATCCTTAATTGTGGTCCCTAGTCGTGGGAGTTTCGAGACAGGGCATCGATACTCCGGAGTAGACTAGTGTGTACAGTCGAGACCCCGACGAGGGGCGGTGGCCGGTCTCACAAGCCACTGGTGTCAGTTGGATCACCTAAGATGTATACAGGTGCTCATTGGGTTATGAGTACACCGGACAGGACTCGCCGGGAATCTGCTAGTTAGTACTATATCTATCGTCAGATAGAAGTTCCCTGGTGACATGTGTACAGGTTAGTTCATCGACCTGAGGTCGTCATTTGTCTCGTGTGAGTTCCCACTGTGCTTTGATTTCTACCCTACCACGGCTCAAAGGAGTCGTGCAAACAGGTAGTTTTTGGGTACAGTCCCGAGCCATATGGAGGCACGTGAGCGGATCGGCAGGGGATTCGTCTCTCCCGGTATTGGGGGCGAGATCGTGCTGTGTCTAGGAGAGCCATTACACAAAGTCCATGGCCATGGCAGGAGATTTACTGGTAGGTACTCCAGTAGTATCTCAGGGTGTTATTGGGCTTCAGTCCGACACGACTTATACTGCTAATGGGGGTCTGACGTTACTACCCCCCTAGGCAGATATGCGATACTCATAGACGAACGGACCGGACTGTATATACATTGTCACTGTTAGGCTCAGTAGGGTTTTCGGATGAGTTCGCTCATCGGCCTCCCTTGAGGTCAGTCCATGGGCAGCCGTTACGCATTGCCAGTGCCGCTGACGGTTTGTGGTTAAACCCACTGTCAGGGTACTGACGAGTCATTAGAGTCCCCCACAGACAGTTTCCTAAGTTCGGGCGAAACGTTGTAGAGGCCGTATGGTTTTATGGCAGGGTTCGGAAAATGCACGTGCGTTTACGCACGTGTTATTTTTCGGGCAGATGATACTGGTCGGCTTTGATTTAAGCCGGATCTGAGTATTATATTGAGTAGGTATAATATCTTTGACTCAGTTGCATTTGTATTCGGTCGTAATACAAATGCGGGTATATTTATACAGTTTCGGGGTTATCCTGAAAGTCGTTTCAGGATCACTTTTGGAAGTTGCCAGTTTCCAGTTTTCTATCAGCCGTCTTTTAACATTCGGTTAAAGACGGATTTATCTTTTCTTGGATGAGGGTGAGTCATGCTTTTAGTAGGTTCTAGAAGGTGGTGACTAGGTTAATTGGTGTTGTGTTCTAATTGGTTGCTTTTAATGAAATGATGACTAAGGATATGAGTCATTGTTTTCATTATGGTTTTTTGTTAAGCTTAAGATATTTTCTCTTGATCTTTTATCCTATGGTTACCTCCCCCTCCTCCTACACTCACCCCCCACTCCAATAAGTGGCCGGCCCCCTCCTCTCTCTCATTCACTTGGTTTTTGATTTGTAGAAAAGATTTTGATAGTATTTGGGGTGCATGGAATTTTACAGTCCATTTCATTCCATCACCCAATTCCCTCGGCAACTTCATTAACCGATCGTCCACGGATTTGGACGAAGTGAGACAAATTCATCTACTCATTCTCTACATCATTCTTGGTCGTCTCTTTTAGCAAACTTGACGATCGAGTTGCCTCAAGTCAGAGGCGGGAGCCCGTTTAAAGAATCGATGATGTGGTGCCACCTCGACGAGGAGATCGGAGATCGACGAGATCGGAGCAGCCGCAATGGAGCGTGGGATGATGGTTAAAGAACGAAGGACTCGGATCGTTCGGTATAACCTTTCTACACTCTTTACAGTTTGTTAGTTTAGCAATAATGGCAGATCCGGGTTAAAGTATACGATAGCGCCAGTTTAAAAGTTTTTGTTCCGCATTTGGCGTCTGTAGACTGCCGGGGCGCTAGCGTAGACTTACAGACACAAAATATAAATCTCAATATCTCAGTGTCTCAAATCTCAATACCTCGGGTTCTGTCAGTCCGGATCGGCCCATATCATCAATCACACAACTACGAACGGTATCCTCCGGATATCCGCCGCGCCAGACAGTCACCGGTAGGCAGTTTTCCCCTGCCGGGCTCATCGTCTACAACTCAAACTTCTTGCCCCGGGGTACCATACCAGGTCCACCATGTACCCGCAGACGGTTCATCCAACTCCTCGAATCGGGTCTCGAAAACCATCTCAGCACCGAGAAAACATCATGGTTGACAAGACTCATCATATCAAGGAAAACCACATTTTTCTCTTTAAAATACATCATCAGTTATAAAACTTTCACATGCGGTTTCCAAATCCAGAAAATCTCAAGAAGGATCCGAAAATATCAAATCACCATGTCAATAAAAGTGAAAACCGGCATAAATCTCCATAATACTGCATAACCAATGAATATATGAATGCATATGATATCATGCAATGAATGCAATAGTTAAACTAGCATATGAAGGCTATAACATATCGCAACTATCGGCTAGCAGGTTATGTCAATGAAGTAGTATTCTCTAAAGTGTACGTGACATGGCAATTACCGATGATGATGTGTGTGAGCCAGCAAGCAAGTGTATGCGGAGCATACTCATCATCGGTAATGGTGCTGGTGTCCTAACAGTATGGTTTCATAATAATTACAGATAACATATGTCTAAGCATGCAATGCGATGAAACATCATGAATATACAGAAAGTGATATAGTAACAGCAACACCAAAGAATAAACCTACCCGATATACGAGTCATACAGTTTGGTACTTTAAAGTACTCACGATTCAGTGCATTTGAAAAAAGGTATGACTCGAGCCCAGTCAAAAGGGTAAGGAAATCCACCTAGGTCTGAGTTGACCTATATATATATCTAGTGGTCGGTGATCTCGCCTCAATAGTATCACGTACGATACAATATATACATATGACATCCTCGAGTCAAGAGTGCGGATCTAATCATCATAATTATATCTCGTACGGTAAATCTATCGTATGGCATCCCAAATCTTGGTACGGCTCAAATATTATATTTATCTCATTACTTATCTGGTATCCTTATCATCATAAATCATGAACTGGGGTACTGATCTAAGTCTAGTACATACTGATACCATCAATAATGTATATGCGTGTGTCTGAAACACCTCGCCTAAAGATCCGCTAAAATATCATGACGTATCTCCTAATACGAACCAAATCACATCACAGATCTCATGGCACCATGCCCAATCGCATCGACTCATCTCCGAATACCATATACTATCCTCAATCATCCGTGTATATGTATATGTATGTATATATATATATATATATATATATATATATATATATCAACCCACGCATCCACATCTATCTATAAACATATAAAATATACACCCAAAACCATATCCCGTGCGTGTATGTGTATGTGTAACTACCTTACTCTAGGGTTCGCGACTATGACCAACTAAAGTCCTTTCTTCAATTATCGCTAACACTAACTCATAATCTCCTAACCTTTTCTTTCTAAGTGTCCAAATCACTCCATAACATATAAATGCATATCTATAATATATCACATCATTTCTTACGACTTTGCGGGGGTGCTATACGCCATCCACCCGACTTCTCCCCGTAGATATATATCTACTCACCTGATCTTACTTTCCGGAGTCGATGTCACCATGCTCATCCTCATCATCTCGAAGTCCATGTGGGGGTACCTACAATTTCCAATGCATCATATAGTATCAAAATCGAGCATGAAAACCAAAACGGCATGCGAATCACTTATAGGTGAGAACCTACAGCCTACGCCTGCAAAACCACCAAACAACCCCCATCGCTGACGTACAAACATCAGACGATGGAAAAAAATATCAAATACCAAATCCCCAAATTAAAACGAAGTCGCAAAATAATGCAGCAACTCAAGAAAATGGTCCCAAATTTTATCCTAGGTCAAATTAGCCAATTTTGCACATATGGAGGAGGGTCTATTTTACTGGAGATAAAGCCCAGGACCAAGGACGAATCAATTTGGGAGTACCAAGGCCGCAATTTGCAGACCAAATGATTAAATTTGCGGCCAAGAAAAGTCCAGGGGGTCTTAGGTTTCAGTGGTAGCTCCTAGGGTGCCTACATGTGTCACTGTGTTTGCTAAATAATTTTCAGAGGCTCCGGGTGTTAGGAGATCACCAAAAACCCTCACAAATTCCACAATTCTTGTGTCTGCAGAATTTCAAAGTTCGTATTTGGGGGTTAAGTCTTAGGTTTTAGTCCAATATGATATCACTAATGGGGGTTTAAGGTCACTACTAACCTCAATTTCACTTTACAACTCAATTCAAATCCTAACCCTAACTAGAAATTTTCAAAGATCCCTAAACCATATTAAAACACTTCTAAACATGCATTGGTGCTAAGGTAATTGAAATAAAATACTAATGGTGAAGAAATTACATCATTTGGGTAACCCAAGAAAAACCCTAGTTTGTCAATGTTGTCAAAATCCCACATTTCTTGTTCCAAAGTGTAGAGGGTGAAGAGGTGGTCATTTTTTGTGAAAGGGGTATAGGGTTTTGGTGAGGGAATTGAGATGGATCCATGGAGTGAAGGTGGAGGGAGATGAGGAGGAGTAAGATGAAGAAGAATAATGGGGAGGGTGAATGGTGGTTTCCCCTCTCTCTCTCCCCCACTCATTCTCACTCTTTTTCTCTCTCAAAGCATACCTACCCTAATCATTATGTCCCCTCTCTCTCTCTCTCTTCATTCATTCCTCTTTTCTTTTCTTTTCTTTTCTCACCAAAGAAAAAAACCACAACATAAAACAACACAATGAATATATCATGGTGCCCTAACCATGAAAAACGGTAGAAACACGAATTTGGCTTAATCGCGATTAGCAGTGCACTAATCGGGTGTTTATCCAAACTGCATATAATAAATCTTAAAAATGCCAAATCCGATAAATATTTTTTTAAATGAATAAATCATTTTAATTCCCAATTATTTCACAATTATTGGTATATATTTATACCTTTTTTTCGAAAAACCCAATTTCGCAAATCGGGCAGTGTTTTGAGAATTATATTATTTTAATATTAAATTCCAAAAATGATATTTTATATTTTCTGAAATGTTACAATCTTCCCCCCTTAAAGAAATTCGGTCCCCGAATTTAAATTTAAACCCCTTAATTTCTAAAACATTTCAGTAAAAAGTCCAAGTCGTCGGGGCTCCGAAATCATCAATACATAAAACGCATCGTAGCGCAATGCATGCGCATGAAGAATGAGCAGATAACTCAAAATCAAAACTTCGTCAAGAATCCCGCAATCATTGGAGTCATGGTGAAAACACCAATGTCAAATCCAATACGAAAACCAACATAATATGCATCAAGACTATACAGGTACATATCATTGTAATTTCGTCAAACATCTGAAAGAAATGCATGCCGAAACCTTTTTAAGTTGTTGTGCGATGCGCGTAACACGGCACGCGGACGTTTATTGTAAGAAAATAGCTATATCTATATATATCCTTTGTTTAATATGCACGCCTCGCCATTTTGAAAATAATTTAGTATGGTTTCCATGTTTTAAACGTTTCGTGTCATCTCAGACACGTAGGTAAATACTGAGACTATAGCTCCCTTTTTGGAAATACCTTCGATAACTATCAATGCATGCAAAATATATCCAGGTACTGTCCTCTGACTATTCCTGCTCAGTACGAAAACAAATAGCAAATATCATAAAAACGTACTGCTCTATAAGAAATCAATCCCAAAATGTGCATAAGAATGTCGCGTGCGTCTGGTGCGCATGGAAATCAAAATCCATGACATGTCCACAGAACAAAATATCTAAGTGCAACGGGTGTGCACGAAACACCTGTCATAGGCAAAGGGTGTGCCTGACAGCAATATCAGGTGCATCTGATATGCACCAAGAATCTCGATTTAGGGCATCTGGTGCGCACCTAAATCGCATCAAGCGCCTCAAGCATGCGTAAATCCAAATCATGTGCATCCATCATGCACGAATCAAATCTAAACCATGTGCATCCAACATGCACAAAATCCAATATCAAGCGCCGAACATGCGCAAAATCCAAATCAAATGCACAAAGTGCACGAAAACAAATATTGAGTATCACAATCAAAATCGACAGTATACAACACATCTCAAATCCAACCCAGTTTACTATGGTATATAATCTCATAACCATGTGCAACCGCGTGCACAAAATACGTATCAATACACTACGAGCATATGTGAACTATACCGAGTGCAGAAATCAAATCGTGTGCGTACCATATGCACAAAATCAACCCAACTTTATGAAATCCATGAAATCATAAACATGTGCAGCCAAGGCACAAAAATGATATCAAGTGCAATAACTGTGCACAAATCATAAATCAACATAACAGTGTATAAAGCATATCTCAAGTGCAATAATTATGCACAAAATATAAATACCCAGTAGGTGCAACCATGGTGCAAGAAAACAAATATCATGAAACTCAGTCATCAAAACTCAATCATGCGAATAGATCGCCCAAAAATACCGAATCAAGTATGGCGGGATAGTCCCTCTCAAGCACATCCTCTAAGAATCTCTGGCCAACTGTCGTGGTTACTCATAACATGTCTCGTCGACGGTGCTGAACTCTGGCCTGCTGGGTGTGCAAAAAATGACCACTCCTGGGTCCAAGTCTTCTCGTATAATATTCCAGAAAGGTCCTGTCGAGGTATCTTCCAAATTTCGTTTCTGCCGGACTGCCCAGAAGTCATCGTCCTTTACTAAATCTGTTTCTTGTCCCGGAACGGCTGCATACTCAACGTGACTCCTTCTGGAAGATATATCCAAATATAACGCCTTTCCATGCGTATCACATCTCTGATGTCGGCGGAGTGGAACGTCATCTCGTCAAGATCTCGTACGAACCTCTTACCCCACTTTTCTCAAATGTCGACTGCTTCGGACTCGTATCTTCATGGCTGCATGGACTGCGCTCCAATGGCTATACTCGTATCTGGAGTCTCCCAAGCAATGCATCCCATCATATGATATCCGAATGAAGTCGAACCTTTCGATCGACTCGCCAAAACCTCATAATCCCCCAAGAGCCCAAGACCTCCGAATGAAGTCGAACCGTTTAATAGTATCGAGTACATACCACCGCACCGGTGGACCAGCCGTAGAAGGGCAAACCCAAGCCTCA
This sequence comes from Agapanthus africanus, assembly GCA_030015575.1. Classification (NCBI taxonomy): domain Eukaryota; kingdom Viridiplantae; phylum Streptophyta; class Magnoliopsida; order Asparagales; family Amaryllidaceae; genus Agapanthus; species Agapanthus africanus. Next base: position 173,256,983 of record JASDDO010000016.1, on the reverse strand, counting down.
CTAATGGCACCGCGGAACTGCCGCAAACCCAGAGGTTCAAAGGCTTTCACATGGTCATTATGTCGAATTAGGGTTTTCATTCTTCTAGAGGGTCCATAGAATTGCTTGCATGTCTTTCTGAATACTTTAAACTTGGAATATGGGTTTCTGACATTCGATCGTCTCTATTGACTCTCAACGTATCAGCGTGAAGTCGTCTCTAGCTGGAATCCGTCAATCTGATGACCTCGCATCAGGGTAAGCGAACGAACCTCGTGTCCTAGTCTTTCACCCTCGGGTGACTAGCAACCTTCTATCATATCTCTTAGTACAACTCATACCGCAATAGCTCCAACATCTGGGGCGATATCTCGTCGTTCGCAGCAACAACTGGCTCATTCGTCTGCATGCTGAACAGTGCCTCAATCATCATGAACAAGCGATACATCAAAGGTCATCAAAATCTGGCTGGCCTTTATCAGTGGCTCAATCCTCTGGTGCCGATCTGCACGTCCGAGAAATCTCGTAAAAGAGATCCATAAAACGCTCATGGCGCGAAAACACAATAAAACGACGCCTCACTATGTAATCGTATGTCCCTGGATCACGCCCTGGTCAGTCCTCGTTCGTGACGAGCTCATGCTGACCGCAACTCTGGCCGTAGCTCTCCAAGCCCGTGTAATTGTGGCAGCAAAACCATAACCGATATCGATGAGGATAGATCATGAATGAATATAATAATGTGCAAGGAAATGTACATCCTAAGGCTTCTTAAGCGGAGTAGCGTATCGTAAGTATGCCGCGGAACATACACATGGTACGTCACTCTACTAAAGTCACCTACTCCATCAACCAAGTGTCATTCTACACTCAGAAGGTAAAACCTAACGCTCTGATACCAACTTTGTCACGACCCGAAAAGTACGAAACATGACAGGCACCTAAATTACGAAACGTCTCGAGGCGTACGTAATCTATGTAAGCCAAAAACCTAGAAATCAAAACCAATGAAGTAGTAGAGTGAAGGGAAAACCAATTTAAATCAAGTAGTTTTAACAGCATAAGCTGAATTATGCGTTTCAAAAACATCAAGTAATTTCTGAAAATTTCGGCATAGTTTCATTTGTAAATACTGGCCCCAAACGGGGTACAACACGAATAGTATACGAAATGATAAAAAGCATCACCAAGCGGGAGCTAGCTCTTCGTCAATCGACGGTCACAACCACGCAATCAATATAATATACAACGCCGAAGGGCGAGGATCAAAACTAAGAAAGTAAACTCAAATCCACAAGAAAACCCATAAAAATACAACGCACGACTCTATGGTCGAAAGAATACACTGGTCTTCAATCTCTATCAAATATACAAATCTGGTTGATGGAGTTACTAGATACAACTGAAAATACATATAAATACAATGGTGGTCACGATGCAATGAAACCACCTACCAAAGCAATCACCCGAAAGGAACAGTGTGCCAGCAAAGCCGCAACGAAACCTGTACGGCAAAACCAGCAAGGAACTATGGCACAACGTGGGTGGGTTACCAACTCGTGAATAGAAAACATCTACAAGCAGAAATCGAATGTATGACGCTATCCTAGGCATACGATCAATAATATCCTCAAAATAATAATAATAATAATATGGCCTGAAGCATAATATAATGGTAAGGGTAAACATCTATTCTTAAGTGTAATACGAAGTACTCGTGTCAGTGCCCCTGGTAACAACATGTCACTAATATGATGTACACATGTCAGGTAGCAATATGTCACTAAAATGATGTGCAAATGCATATAATAAGAACAGAGTACATTATGAATCAAAGAACTGTTTTTCTTTATTTAATGAGATTTCTGTATGTATATAAATCGAGATATCATCAATGAAATCAACATAGAATCTGTGTCAAGCATCGACACAAAACATAAATCTCAATATCTCAGTGTCTCAAATCTCAATACCTCGGGCTCCGTCAGTCCGGATTGGCCCATATCATCAATCACACGACCACGAACGGTATCCTCCGGATATCCGCCACGCCAGACAGTCACCGGTAGGCTGTCTGCCCCTGCCGGGCTCATCGTCTACAACTCGAGCTTCTTGCCCTGGGGTACCATACCGGGTCCACCTTGTACCCGCAGACGGTTCATCCAACTCCTCGAATCGGGTCTCGAAAACCATCTCAGCTCCAAGAAAACATCATGGTGGACAAGACTCATCATATCAAGCAAAACCACATTTTTCTCTTTAAAATACATCATCAGTTATAAAACATTCACATGCGGTTTTCAAATCCAAAAAATCTCTAGAAGGATCCGAAAACATCAAATCACCATGTCAATAAAAGTGAAAACCGGCATAAATCTCCATAATACTGCATAACTAATGAATATATGAATGCATCTGATATCATGCAATGAATGCAATTGTTAAACTAACATATGAAGGCTATAACATATCGCAGCTATAAGCTAGCAGGCTATGTCAATGAAATAATATTCTCTAAAGTGTGCGTGACATGGCAATTACCGATGATGATGTGTGAGAGCCGGCAAGCAAGTGTATGTGGAGCATACTCATCATCGGTAATGGTGCTGGTGTCCTAACAGCTTGGTTTCATAATAATTACAGATAACATATGTCTAAGCATGCAATGCGATGAAACATCATGAATATACAGAAAGTGATATAGTAACAGCAACGCTGAAGAATAAACCTACCCAATATACGAGTCATACAGTTTGATACTTTAAAGTACTCACGATTCACTGCATTTGAAAACGGGTATGACTCGAGCCCAGTCAAAAGGGTAAGGAAATCCACCTAGGTCTGAGTCGACCTATATATATATCTAGTAGTCGGTGATCTCGCATCAATAGTATCGCGTACGATACAATATATACATATGACATCCTCGAGTCAAGAGTGCGGATCTAATTATCATAATTATATCTCGTACGGTAAATCTATCATACGGCATCCCAAATCTGGGTACGGGTCAAATATCATATTTATCTCATTACTTATCTTATATCCTTATCATTATAATTAATGAACTGGGGTATTGATCTAAGTCTAGTACATACTGATACCATCAATAATGTATATGCCAGTGTCTGAAACACATCGCCTAATGATCTGCTAAAATATCATGTCGTATCTCCTAATACGAACCAAATCACATCACCGATCTCATGGCACCATACCCAATCTCATCGACTCATCTCCGAATACCATATACTATCCTCAATCATCCGTGTATATGTATATATATATGTATATATATATGAGATTAATGGAGGAAAGAGGCCATAGGAGGGAATTCCCTCCTATGGCGTCGAAAAAATACCCCCTCCACCAATTTTTCCGACGATCGGCCCCCATCATCTTCATCGTCATCATTTAAGATGTGGGTACACCAAATTTCATGTGATTCTATAACTTTTTCACCGTTGATTTAGTGGGTTCAAAATTAACGGTTTACCGACAATAGAACTTTTTACATTGCTAAATCAACGGTGAAAAAGTTGTAGAATCACATGAAATTTGGTGTACCCACATCTTAAATGATGACGATGAAGAAGATGGGGGCTGATCGTCGGAAAAATTGGTGGAGGGGGTATTTTTTCGACGCCATAGGAGGGAATTCCCTCCTATGGCATCTTTTCTCCATTATTCTCTCTCTATATATATATGTATATATATATATATGTATATATATATATATATGTATATATATATATATATATATATATATATATATATATCAAACCACGCATCCACGTCTATCTATAAACATATAACATATACACCCAAAACCATATCCCGTGCGTGTAAGTGTATGTGTAACTACCTTACTCTAGGGTTCGCGACTATGACCAACTAAAGTCATTTCTTCAATTCTCGCTAACATTAACTCAAAATCTCCTAACCTTTTCTTGCTAAGTGTCCAAATCTCTCCACAACATAAAAATGCATATCTATAATATATCACATCATTTCTTACGACTTTGCGGGGGTGCTATACGCCATCCACCAGACTTCTACCCGTAGATATATATCTACTCACCTGATCTTGCTTGCCGGAGTCGATGTCACCATGCTCATCCTCGTCGTCTCGAAGCCCACATGGGGGTACCTACAATTTCCAATGCATCATATAGTATCAAAATCGAGCATGAAAACCAAAACGGCATGCAAATCACTTATAGGTGAGAACCTACAGCCTACGCCTGCAAAACCACCAAACAACCCCAGTCGCTGACGTATAAACATCAGACGACGGAACAAAATATCAAATACCAAATCCCCAAATTAAAACGAAGTCCCAAAATAATGCAGCAACTCAAGAAAATGGTCCCAGATTTTACCTTAAGTCAAATTAGCCAATTTTGCACATTTGGAGGGTCTATTTTACTGGAGATAAAGCCCTGGACTAAGTACGAATCAATTTGGGAGTACCAAGGCCGCAATTTGCGGCCCAAATGATCAAATTTGCAGCAAGGAAAAGTCCAGGGGGTCTCAGGTTTCAGTGGTAGCTCCTAGGGTGCATGTATGTGTCACTGTGTTTGCTAAATAATTTTAGGAGGCTCCGGGTGTTAGCAGATCACCAAAAACCCTCTCAAATTCCACAATTCTCGTGTCCGCAGAATTTAAAAGTTCGTATTTTCGGGTTAAGCCTCAGGTTTTAGTCCAATATGATATCACTAATAGGGGTTTAATGTCACTACTTACCTCAATTTCCCTTTACTACTCAATTCAAACCCTAACCCTAACTAGAAATTTTCAAAGATCCCTAAACCATATTAAAACATTTCTAAACATGCATAGGTGCTAAGGTAATTGAAATAAAATACTAATGGTGAAGAAATTATCTCATTTGGGCAACCCAAGAAAAACCCTAGTTTGTCAATGTTGTCAAAATCCCATATTTCTTGGTCCAAAGTGTAGAGGGTAAAGAGATGGTCATTTTTTTGTGAAAGGGGTATAGGGTTTTGGTGAGGGAATTGAGATGGATCCTTGGAGTGAAGGTGGAGGGAGATGAGGAGGAGGAAGATGAAGAAGAATAATGGGGAGGGTGAATGGTGGCTGCCCCCCCTCTCTCTCCCACTCATTCCCACTCTTTTTCTCTCTCAAAGCATACATACCCTAATCATTATGTCCCATCTCTCTCTCTCTTCAATCATTCCTATTTTCTTTTCTTTTCTCACCAAAGAAAACAACCACAACATAAAACAACACAATGAATATGTCATGGTGCACTAACCAAGAAAAACGGTAGAAACACGGATTTGGCTTAATCGCGATTAGCAGTGCACTAATCGGGTGTTTCTCCAAACTGCATATAATAAATCTTAAAAATGCCAAATCCGATAAATATCTTTTTAAATGAATAAATCATTTTAATTCCCAATTATTTCACAATTATTGGTATATATTTATCCCTTTTTTTCGAAAACCCCAATTTCGCAAATCGGGCAGTTTTTCGAGAATTATATTATTTTAATATTAAATTCCAAAAATAATATTTTATATTTTCTGAAATTTTACATATACGCTTCTCATCCCAGCTGGGGAGATGGTCTGTCCCACAGCCATCAGTACGTCGTACTGGAGATGGTATACATGTGCTCGTTAGGTTACGGGTACACCGGACAGGACTCGCCGGGAACTGCAGGTTGGTTTTATACCCATCGTCAGATAGCAGTTCCCAGGTGATATGAGTTCAGCTTAGTCCGTCGACTTGACACTGCTGCTTCGCCTCGAGTGTGTTTCCACTGTACTTAGATAACTACCCTACCACGGCTCAAAAGAGTCGTGCAAACAGGTAGTAGTTGGGTGCAGTCCCGAAGCATTTGGAGGCAGTGGCGGTCAGACAGGATTCGTCTCTCCCGGTATTGGGGGTTGATATCGCGCTGTGTATGGAGAGCCATTACGCAAGGTCCCTGGCCAGGGAAAGCGAGATTTACTGGTAGGTTTCCAATAGTTTCTCAAGGTGTAATGGGCTACACTCCGACACGACTTATACCGCTATTAGTGGTCTGACGTTTACCGCCCCCCAAGTCCCGATATGCGATAGTCCTAGACGAACAGACCAGACTGTACGGAGATTGTCACATATAGGCTCAGTAGGAGTTCGGATGGGTTTCCTCATCGTCCTTCTTATCGACATCTACCTGGGGACCGTTATGTACAGCTAGTACCGCTTGCAGCCTGTGGTTAAACCCACTGCCAGCGTAGTGTCAAGTCTTTAGAGTCCCACACAGAGAGTTTCCCTGCACCGGGAAAAAGGTGTAGAGGCCATATGGTTTTTACGGCAGGGCCGCGATCACTTAGGTACACTTATGCACGTACTATGATCGGACAGATAATACTGGTGGGCTTTGGTTTAAGCCAGATTCTAGTATTATACAGATGGATTTATTCAGTCAAAAATTATCCGTGTTTTTCGGAAATACGGATGGGAGGGGCAGTCTCGTAATTTGTCGGGAAGTTTCTAGAAGGAGGTGACTCATTTGTGTTTATTTATTTTCAGATTTAAACTAAATGAGGTGGAGGAGATGAGGTGTAGTTTACATTAAATGATTAATGACTCATGAGGTGATTCACCCTTAGAATTAAACGAAGCATGCTAGATATTATCTTGATATTATCAAGAGAGATATTATTATGCTTGATATTATTCTAGCATGAGAATTATTCATTTGATTATCACAAAACACTTCTCTCTCCTCAAGTCTTCATCTTCTTCCTCAAACCATAAAAGCTCTCATGAGTTGAGATTCCTAGGGTTTAAGTGACTAAGTAATCCATCTAAATACTCTACACCCTCTAGGGCTTCTAGATTAGCAAACTAGAAGCCGTAGTTATCTCAGATCCGAGATAGGAGCTCGGACTATAGACTCTTGGGTGGATCGTCTTTGACTCGAGGAGGCCGTTGAGGTACCCATGTTCCATAGAGCCGACGAGGTGTGGAGGACAGCGATGATGACCCGAAGGACAAGTAACGTGAGGTATAACTTCGAATCAGAGTAGTTAAACCTCTCGTAGTTTTCTAGTAATGGTTTAGGCACGATCCGTGTGCTCAAGTCCGTGTTACGAAGCTTTGATAATTGTTTTTCATATATTCTGCCTCCCCACGAACACGTGGGGTGCATGACATGGACTTACAGAAGTATCAGAGCCAACTAAACCTTTACTAGCTTGTTAGCAACTAATTAGAACATCGATCGTCGGAAAAACACGAAAACATAACCCCGCTTCCCTAAAGTTTCTGTCGATTTTAAACTTGTCGAAAAAATTATTTCAGAGGTATGAAAATTCACAGCAGGGAATTCTAAGAATACTGGAGAAATACGAGGTGCTAACTCGGTTAGACGACCGCGGAAGCGCGGTGGATTGGTGCAATCCGCCGCGGATCCGCGGCCGAGTCGACTCCAAGTCGACTCGAATTTACACAGTTTGTCTTATTTTTGGGTGTTCTGTTTTCCTGTATATTTTGTTTCTACCCAGGTTATTTCAGTGCTGGTTTGCATTTGGGGTAGACTCGGAAAAAGGTTGTCGATCGAAATTCTAAGTTATTTGCTAATTGTGTTTTTTGATGTGTTCGTAAACCTCCGATAATTGCTAGTATGTCGGTTAGTTGGGGGTTGCACATTTCTGTAATGGATATTGGTTTGTGGATATGAACTTCATTGGATCGTCGTAGATGAATAGCCAGGGATGTGAGATGAAAGTTTTTATCTTTCATTCGTTGTAAATTGTAATATGTTGTAATATTCTTTTGCGGGGCACATCCGGGTTGAGGTTGTAGCCACCGCTGTATTATTTCATTTACTATTTTCTGCTCCTAGGATAAACCTAAGGTGGGGTGCACAAACTACCGGGTACTTTGAAGTGTTAAATGGCCTACTCACGTTGTTGAGGGAGACTGTTTCACTTCTGGTACTAGGAGGGTAGTTTGCCGCACCCGTAGGGGTCTAGGGTGGGGTTTGGCTATTCATCACGACCGTGTAATCCGTCTTTTGTTGCAGGCTCAAACGAAACGCGGATTCCTAGTATATCCAATATGTTCATCTGTGATCTGGAATGCTTATTATTGCATCTGACGAATGTACAATATATATATATATATATATATGATATCTAGTAGGCGTTGCTTATATTTTGCATCCGCGCTAGCCCAGCCCCCGCTCTGTCGTTAGTTAAGTAACCTAACGGGTGAATGACAGGACCCAGTGGCGAATGTGGATGGCATAAGCGGACGTTGTATTTTCGTTTTTTCTGCAATGATAGGATAAATGATGGGATGCATTATATTAATGCAAAGAAAACAAACCAAAGATGAATCGTCGGAACAAATTTAAAAGAAACCACTCGGTTATTTTGAAAGAGCAGAATTTTTTATTGCGGAGCTTTAACCACTCCTTTTAAAAAGCTATCAGGTTCCTTCGGTTATATCAAGTTCACTACGTTCACGGTTTCTCCAAAACCAGTCGTAGCCCTCCGTCATTTCATATTAATGGTCAGTAGTATTCAAGCTATGTTTTTTTGGCCCTTAGTCAAGACATAGTGATTGGTAGCTGCTGGGGTGTTCACATGTAGCATAGATAGATGCGTTGGTTTGGGACAGTCATATTACTTTGTTGGCCCTTAGTCAAGAGTATATACGGGTGTGTTCAAATCAACCTGGATAATGATGGGTAGAACTTGACATGTGACTTATGATTTGTTGGCCCTTAGTCAAGGTCATAAGAGCATGGGGCAAAAATCCACATCGGAAGTTTCTAAAGAAACTGAAACTTGCTGGCATTGCATACCATTTGGAGTTTGATTTTGTTGGTAGGATTCCTTCAGCATTATCACACGATGATATTTGGATCCCGATCCTACTGTGAGTATATACTACTCATCAGGAGATTCGTCACTTAACGATCAATGCTATAAACCAAGTAGGTGTCTAGAACAGTGTCAGCGGGGCTAAGCCTCCAAGGAAAAGAGATTATTTAATTAAGGAACTTCGCGAAAGCGTCGTAAAACCTCCCTCGAAATACCGACACTAGCCTGGCTGAACGGTTAAGCAAGTATTGTACGGTGAGATCAGTCCTGACTAATTTTTCTTTTATGGTTTGAGGAAGGATTCGAGAAACAGTGGGAGCCATCCAGTTTAGATAAACTTAAAACCAATCTAAACTTGCAATAGCATCATGCTAAAGTATTTTCTTCTCTCTCTCAACTGCAGCGACCCTGTGACCATGACTATGTTACATCTAAATAACAAGTTGACTGAATCTGACTTTTATGACTGGCAAAGGTCTGTCCAGATGTCCATTTCCTATGACAAGATGGACCACCCTATTACTACTCAAGCCCCCACCATTCCAGGTCCAGTTTCCACCGTCGCGGATATGGATATCCGTCAGAGAAGGGAAAAGGACAGTGTGAATGCCAAGTGCATCATGTTGGCTTCAGTTGATGGTGTATACCAGAATCAGCACGAGAAGATGGACTTATTTTCCATCTTCCTCCATAACAAAGATTTATATGGAGAGCAATCTCGTATCGCAAGATATGAGACCTCGAACGAATTGCTTCAAGAGAGGTTGGCTGTCGGGTCATCTGTAGGGGACGACGTCCTTACGATGACTAGCTATATTGATGAGCTCACGGACCTGGAGACTACGTTGGGAAACAGGTCATATGCAGACTTATTTCCACAGTCCCTACCCTTTACTCACACCCTGAAGGAAACCACGGAGACACCCGCTCTGCTTAATGGGGGACCTTCTTCTTCTGCATCCAAGGCGAAAGCAAAGGGTGAAAAGAAGAAGACCTATACAAAGCCGATATACAGTATCAGTGAAGTAGAAGGAAAGGGAAGAGCAAAAGTTTCGGGACTTAGTGTAGGTAAGGAGGGCTGTTCCTATTGTTGTGGGAAAGGGGTATTGGCAGAAGGATTGCAGGGCTTTGGGAGCCAGTAGCCAGGATTCGAAGCATGTTGTGGCTTCGGCCTCGGGTGTGTTTGTAATTGAGAACTGTTTGTCAATTAACTCTACTTCCTGGATACTAGATACCAGATCAGGATCTCATATCTGTAATTAGTTACATGCTTTGAGAAACCGTAGAGTTATCAGGGTAGGTGATATGTCTCTTAGAGTTGCGAACGGAATGAGCATGGACGCTGAATCCGTGGAGAATATCGCCTAGGACTGACAAGTGGGCAGATATTGATTCTACGTAACTGTTTGTATGTATCTAGTTTGACTTGTAATATCATATCAGTATCCTCACTTTCTAGAGAGGGATATGATTTTACATTCGTAAGCGATGTAGTAAACATCCACCTAAATCAAGTTCTGATTGGGTCCGGTACATTAGATAACGATATATACGTATTAAATCAAGCTCAGATTTTCAATGTCCAGAACACACTTAAAAGAAAGTCTCCAGAAATAAATCAGGCTTTCTTATGGCATTGTAGACTAGGTCACATCAATGAAACGCGATTGACTAAGTTACATAGAGAAGGATATTTGAATCCGTTCGAATATCAATCTTATGCTACTTGTGAATCTTGTCTCATGGGAAAGATGATAAAGACTCCGTTTACTGGACATGAAGTAAGAGCGAGCGAGCTCTTGGGACTCGTACACGTGACGTGTTCGGTCCAATGTCTACACATGCAAGAGGTGGTTATTCCTACTTCATTACTTTTACAGATGATTTCTCTAGGTATGGACATATCTTCTTGATGAAGCATAAATCCGAGGCTTTTGAGAAATTCCGGGAATACAAGAATGAAGTGGAAAAACAGACAGGCAAAAGTATTAAGACACTGAGATCTGATCAAGGTGGTGAATACTTAAGTGCCAAGTTCCTGGGATACTTAAAAGAGAATGGAATTCTCTCTCAGCTTACTCCTCCATACACACCACAACACAATGGTGTATCGGAAAGGCGGAATCGAACCCTATTGGATATGGTTCGTTCCATGATGAGTAAGGATGAGTTACCACGATCTTTCTAGGGTTATGCACTAGAATCAGCTGCATATCTTTTGGACCAGGTTCCAATCAAGACTGTACCTACCACACCATATCAGATGTGGAGTAGGAAGAAACCCTGTCTTAAACACTTTAGGACATGGGGATGTCCAGCTTTTGTTAAAAAGCAGCATGCGGACAAGCTCGAGGCACGCTCAGTACAGTGTAAGTTTGTCGGATATCCAAAGAACTCCAAGGGGTATTATTTCTATTACGCAGAGGAACAAAAGGTTTTTGTTTCTCGTCATGCCCACTTCTTAGAAGATGAAGTTTTAGAAAATCAGAAGAGTGGGAGCGCAATAGAACTGGAAGAAATTCCAGAACCACAAGCTGTTACTGAAAGTATGGTAGAACCAGAAGTTTCAGAAGAAAGGGACATCCTATCGCCTATCCGCAGATGTATTAGGCAGTCTCATCCACCCGAGAGATACTACGGTTTTCTCATAGACGGGGATAGAGAAGATTGCATCATTGACAATGATGACCCTACTAGCTTCCAGCAAGCCATTCAGAGCGGCGACTCAGTAAGATGGCCGGATGCAATGCGGACCGAAATGGAGTCCATGTACACTAACAAAGTATGGACTTTGGACATTGCTCCAGATAGGGTAAAACTCGTAGGATGCAAATGGATCTTTAGAAAGAAGATTGGTGTAGATGGACATGTTGAAACCTATAAGGCTAGACTTGTTGCAAAGGGTGTTCGTCAAAGACCTGGTTTGGACTATGACGAAACCTTTTCTCCAGTAGCTATGCTCAAATCCATTCGGGTCCTTCTTGCCATTGCTGCCTTCCATGATTATGAGATCTGGCAGATAGACGTAAAGACGGCTTTTCTAAATGGTAATTTGGAAGAATGCGTCTATATGGATCAGCCAGTGGGATTCATTCAGAGTGGGAGCAGCGGTAAAGTGTGCAAGTTGCTTAAGTCCATTTATGGACTAAAGCAGGCATCGCGGAGTTGGAACATCTGTTTTGATGATACTGTCAAAGAATTCGACTTTATCAAGAATCCAGATGAACCATTCATATACAGTAAGATTGTAGGGAGAGTTGTAGTATTCCTCGTCTTGTACGTGGATGACGTTCTCCTAATAGGAAATGATATTCATATGCTACAGCCAGTCAAAGGATTCTTGTCATAGAAGTTCTCCATGAAGGACCTGGGTGATGTCACCTACATTCTGGGGATCCAGATCTATCGTGATAGATCAAAGAGGATGTTGGGGCTTTGGCAGTCCAGGTACATAGACACCATATTGAAAAGATTCGGTATGGAAGATTTTAAGCGCGGTAACCTACCGGCTTGTCACGGAATCACCCTCTCCAAAGAGATGTCTCCCAAGACTGATTTGGAAAGGGCTCGCATGTCGATTATACCCTACGCTTCTGCGGTAGGCTCTATAATATATGCAATGTTATGTACCAGACCAGATGTAGCATATGCATTGAGCGTTGTAAGCCGGTATCAGGCAAACCCAGGGGAGAAGCACTGGATAGTAGTAAAGAACATTCTTAAGTACCTGAGGAGGACTAAGGTGATGTTCTTGGTGTATGGCCGAAAGGACCTCCAGATCGAGGCCTTTGCTGACTCCAGCTTCCAGAGTGACAAGGATGACTCCAAGTCCATGTCGGGTTATGTCTTTACCCTCAATGGAGGGGCGGTCTGTTGGAAGAGTTCCAAGCAGGACACCGTTGCTGACTCAACGATGGAAGCGGAGTACATAGCTGCTTGCGATGCCGCAAAAGAAGCTTTCTGGATGAAGAAGTTACTTACAGAACTTCAGGTGGTTCCTACCAGTGTTGATCTAATACCTCTGTATTGCGACAACAACGGCGCTATAGCTTTAGCGAAGGAACCCAGGTCCCATAAGAATTCCAGACACATCTTAAGGCGGTATCACCTGATCAGGGAGATCGTAGATCGCCGGGAGATCGAGGTGAAGACAGTAGATACGAAGAATAACACTGTTGATCCATTCATAAAGGCCATTCCTCAGACGCTGTTCGAGAGGCTATTCGAGATGATAGGTCTGCGATATGCCAATACATGGCCCTAGTGCAAATGGGAGATTGTTAGTGTTTATGCCCTAGAGGCCATTATTGTATCATACTGGTCTGTATATTACTTAATGGAAGCTTGGGATATTCACAGTTGTATTGACAGTCTTGCTAAAAATGGTAGTATGCTACTTGGTTTGTTTCTACTTTAATATGTGCATATGTTTCTTTTATCATATCGCTTATACATATTAGTAGAGCCCTTAGGATATTTGCTTAATTACCTGCGTTGTGATGGCAGTCACACTAGTGGGGGCTGGGTAGTCTATAAGCAATATCCTATACAAGTCCTTAGTCGTAGGATTATCGAGACGGGGAATCGATACTCTGGAGTAGACTGGTGTATACGCTTCTCATCCCAGCTGGGGAGATGGTCTGTCCCATAGCCATCAGTACGTCGTACTGGAGATAGTATACAGGAGCTCGTTAGGTTACGTGTACATCAGACATGACTCGTCGGGAACTGCAGGTTGGTTTTATACCCATCGTCAGATAGCAGTTCCCAGGTAACATGAGTACAGCTTAGTCCGTCGACTTGACATTGCTGCTTCTCCTCGAGTGTGATCCCACTGTACTTAGATTACTACCCTACCACGGCTCAAAGGAGTCATGCAAACAGGTAGTAGTTGGGTGCAGTCCCGAAGCATTTGGAGGCAGTGGCGTTTAGACAGGATTCGTTTCTCCCAGTATTGGTGGTTGATATCGCGCTGTGTATGGAGAGCCATTATGCAAGGTCTCTGGCCAGGGCAAGCCTGATTTACTGGTTGGTTTCCAGTAGTTTCTCAAGGTGTAATGGGCTACACTCCGACACGACTTATACCGTTATTAGGGGTCTGACGTTTACCGCCTCCTAGGCCCGATATACGATAGTCCTAGACAAACAGACCGGACTGTACGGAGATTGTCACATACAGGCTCAGTAGGAGTTCGGATGGGTTTCCTCATCGTCCTTCTTATCGACATCTACCTGAGGACCGTTACGTACAGCTAGTACCGCTTGCGGCCTGTGGTTAAACCCACTGCCAGCGTAGTGTCGAGTCTTTAGAGTCTGACACAGAGAGTTTCCCCGCACCGTGCAAAATGTGTAGAGGCCGTAAGGTTTTTACGGCAGGGCCGCGATCACTTACGTACACTTGTGCACGTACTATGATCGGGCAGATAATACTAGTGGGCTTTGGTTTAAGACAGATTCTAGTATTATACGGATGGATTTATTCAGTCAATGATTATCCGTGTTTTTCTGAAATAAAGATGGGAGGGGCAGTCTCGTAATTTGTCGGGAAGCTTCTTGAAGGAGGTGACTCATTTGTGTTTATTTCTTTTTAGATTTAAACTAAATGAGGTGGAGGAGATGAGATGTAGTTTACATTAAATGATTAATGACTCATGATGTGATTCATCCTTAGAATTAAATGTAGCATGCTAGATATTATATTGATATTATCAAGAGAGATATTATTATGCTTGATATTGTTCTAGCATGAGAATTATTCATTTGATTATCACAAAACACTTCTCCCTCCTCAAGTCTTCATCTTCTTCCTCAAACCCTAAAATCTCTTATGTGTTGAGAATCCTAGGGTTTAAATGACTAAGTAATCCATCTAAATACTCTCCACCCTCTAGGACTTCTAGATTAGCAAACTAGAAGCCGTAGTTATCTCAGATTCGAGATAGGAGCTCGGACTATAGACTCTCGGGTGGATCGTCTTTGACTCGAGGAGGCTGTTGAGGTACCCATGTTCCATAGAGCCGACGAGGTGTGGAGGACAGTGATGAAGACCCGAAGGACCAGTAACGTGAGGTGTAACTTCGAATCAAAGTAGTTAAACTACTCGTAGTTTGCTAGTAATGGTTTAGACACGATCCGTGTGCTCAAGTCCGTGTTACGAAGCTTTGATAATTGTTTTTCATATATTCCGCCTCCCCGCGAACACGTGGGGTGCGTGACATGGACTTACACACATGCCAGGACTGGTTCTTTATACTTCATTACATTCACTAATGATCTCTCAAGATTCGGACATATGTTACTGTTGAAACACAAGTCTGGAGCTTTTAAGAAATTCAAAGAATATAAGTTAGAAGTAGAGAACCAAAACGGGTATAAGTATTATGTCCTTTGATGTGATCAGGGAGGAGAATACTTTAGCATGGAAATCCTGGACTATTCTGAAGGAGAATGAGATTCTCTCTCAGCATTACTCCTCCGTATACACCACAACACGTCGGTGCATCGAGGCGGTGCAATCACACCCTATGTGATATGGTTTGCTATATGATGAGTACTACCGAGTTTCCTATTTCCTTTTGGGGGTTATGCACTTTTGAAGCTGCATACCTATTGAATAGGGTTCCAACCAAATCAGGTGCCTACCACTCCATATGTAATATGGTATGGGAAGAGCCCATCTCTTAAGGATGTTAAGATTTGGGGTTGTCTGGCCTATGTATAAAAGCAAAATCCGGACAAGCTCGAGGCAAGGTCAGTTCTGTGGAAGTTTGTTGGATATCCCAAGCCTTCGCAAGGGAATATCTTCTACCACACTGAGGCGCAAAAGGTGTTTGGTTTCTCAGCATGCCACCATTTAGAAAGGGAATTTCTTGTGACGAAATTAGTGGTCATGAGGTAGAACTGGAAAGAGTTCCAGCTATACAAACTACAGATGATGATTTGGTAGAACCGGAGGATTCAATAGTTCCCAACGAACCTCAGCCTCTCCGCCGATCTAGTAGGGTTCCTCATCCACCTGAGAGATACTTCGGTCTTCTCTATGACAGTGGGAGCGAGGATTGCATCATGAGATGATGACCCAACTAGTTTCGAGCAGGCCATCAAGAGTGGGGACTCTGTGAGAATGGATGGATGCTAAGCGATCTGAGATGGAATCCATATACACCAACAAAGTATGGACTTTGGTTGCTTTATCTGAAGGGTTAAATCCCCATTAAGAGCAAGTATATCTTAAGAAGATTACTTGTGTACGTGGAAAAGTTGAGACTTTCAAAGCTAGGCTTATTGCAAAAGGTTCTCGTCGTCGACCAGGTGTTGTTTATGATGAAACCTTTTCTCCAGAAGCTTTGCTTAAGTCCATCCGGATCCTACTTGTCACTGCTACATACCATGACTACGATATCTGGCGGTTGGGTGTTATGACTGCTATTATAAATTGTGATTTAGAAGAGAGCGTTTATAAGTACACAGCCAGAGGGCTTCGTAGACAGTGGGAGCAGCGGAAACGTGTGCAAGTTGCTTCATGGGTTAAAGCAGGCATCGCAGAGTTGGAACGTCTGTTTTGATGTGGCAGTCAAAGAGTTTGACTTCATCAAAATGGTAGATGAACCTTGTATATACAAAAAGGTAGTAGGGAGTATGGTGGTGTTCCTCGTATTGTACGTGGAAGACATACTCTTGATAGGGAAGGAGTTTCCTATGTTACGCTCGGTCAATCTCCTCTTATCATAAGGATTCTCCATATAGGATCAAGGTGATACCTCCTAAATCCTGGGTTTTGATCTATGAGATAGATCTAAGTGGATGTTAGGATTCTCACCAGGTGTAGTGAGATGGTATCAATCGATCCTGGGGAGAATCACTGGATAGCTTCCAGGGTGGTAAGGACGACTGAATGTCAGTCACAGGCATTGTCTTTACCCTCTGTGGAGGGACGGTATGTTAGAAGTGTTCCAAGCTATATGCCGTGACATACTATACGATAAAGGCTGGATACATCACTACCAAGGATGCTACCAAAGAGGTAGTCTGGATATATATTAGTTCATGAGATGAACTTCGTTCTTACCATTGTGTAACAATGGAGTTGTGGCTTATGCTTAGGAACCCCCGTCCCATCAGTGATCCAGATATATTCTTAGGCAGTATCACCTGATCATGGAGATAGATGATCGGGAGATCGAGGTTAGGAGAGTAGACACAGAGGATAACAGCGCGGATCCACTCACAAAGGCCTATTTCCCAGTAGAGACTTTTATGGGACGGTTGAGTATGAGATACTTCAACCACTGCTGATTGTTGGGTATGAGATACTATAACAGATGACCCTAGTGCAAGTGGGAGATTGTTAGTTATATGTATGCCCTAGAAGCCATTACTGTACATACGATGTATATTGTAGTGGATGCTTGGATATATATATGGAGGACTTTCTTCCTCGACATGATAGTATGCTATCTGGTTGCTCTTTATCTTAACGTGTACACCGAATGTCTCTAAGTTACATGCTGATAATGCCTTTAGGATCAGTACTTCACTACCAGGATTATGATGCAGATCATACTAGTGGGGACAGTGTAGTAGCTAAGTACATCCTTCAAATGTTCCTAGTCGAGGGTGTATCGAGACAGGGCATTGATATACCAGAGTAGACTATTGTATAGCTTCTCGACCCATGTAGATGGGCGATGGATGATCCCATATCCATTGGTGTTTGACATCAGAGACAGTATACGGGTGCTCAGTGGAGACTGAGTACACTGGACGGACTCGCCCAGAACTCCCAGATGGTATTATACCTCACGTCAAATGGCAGTTCTCTGGTGACACTGGTACAGGTTAGTATGTAATCCCGAGATCGTCATAGAGTCTTGTGTGATTCCCACTGTGCTTTGATTTCCACCTTACCACGTTCAAGAGAACGTGCAAAACGGTGGCTTTAGGGTACAGTCCCGAATCACATGGAGGCAATGAGCGATAGGAGGGGTTTCGTCTCTCCCGGTATTGGGAGTTGATGTTGCGCTGTGCTCGATTGGCTATAACATGAAGTCCCTGACCAGGGCTGCTTTAAAGATATACTGGTAAGTGTTATCAGTAGTTTTTCGACCCGTTATGAGCCTCATATCGACATGACTTATCGAGTTACTAGGATCTGACGTTTATCACCCCTAAACGAGATATGCGACATATCAGATGAAGAGACCGGACTGTACGGTAGTGTTACTGACTGAATTCGTAGGAGTATGAGCAGGCTTGCTTGTTGATCTTCTGATCGCTCAATACCGGGTGGCCGTTACGTTTAACAGACCGCTTGCGGCTTGTGGGTGTTTGATATGATCATCACCTATTGCCGACGTATTGACGAGTCTTTAGACTCCTACATGTTAGTTATATATATGCCCTAGAGGCCATTACTATACATACGATGTATATTTTAATGGATGCTTGGACATATATAGGGAGGACTTTCTTGCTCGACATGATAGTATGATATCTGGTTGTACTTTATCTTAACATGTACTCTGATTGTCTCTATGTTACATGTTGATAAAGCCCTTAGGATATGTACTCGACTAGTAGGACTATGATGATATCATACTAGTGGGGCCACGATAGTCGGCAAGTACATCCTATAACTGTTCCTAGTCGAGGGTGTATCGAGACAGGACATCGATGCACCAGAGTAGACTAGCGCATGCGCATCTTGACCCATATGATGGGCGATGGATGATCACATATCCATCGGTGTTTGACATCAAGGATGGTGTACGGGTGCTCAGTGGAGACTGGGTACACTGGATGGACTCGCCGAGAACTCCCAGATGGTATTATACCTCACGTCAGATGGCAGTTCTCCGGTGACACTGGTATAGAGTAGTCTGTTGAACCGAGATCGCCATAGAGTCTTGTGTGATTCCCACTATGCTTTGATTTCCATCATACCACGTCCAAGAGGGCGTGCAAAAAGGTGGCTTTTGGGTACAGTCCCGAATCACATGGAGGCAATGAGCGATAGGAGGGGATTCGTCTCTCCCGGTATAGGGAGTTGATGTTGTGCTTTGTTCGATTGGCTATAATTGGAAATCCCTGGCCAGGGTTGCTGAGATTTACTGGTAAGTGTTATCAGTAGTTTCTCGAACTGTTATAGACCTCATATCTGTAGGGTTTCCTTAACACCTCTATTAGGGTTTTGAAGCATCACACATGCCATAACAATAAAATTTTGAGGTGCTATGTAAACTTTACTATGAATCGAACTAGAATTTATGAAGTAACTATTAATAGTATCAAATATTAAGACTTAAGTTATACTA
Source organism: Agapanthus africanus (assembly GCA_030015575.1). Taxonomy (NCBI): domain Eukaryota; kingdom Viridiplantae; phylum Streptophyta; class Magnoliopsida; order Asparagales; family Amaryllidaceae; genus Agapanthus; species Agapanthus africanus. The sequence goes on along the minus strand of JASDDO010000016.1, from coordinate 173,237,841 downwards.
AGTGATGAGACTACAACCTTTGTAAAGCTCTTTGGAAGACTCCTTTGCATTGGAAGGGTTCGCTTGATCAACTCCTTGTCCACGACGATCCACCCGAAGCTCTTTGCCCTAAGCTTGATGCTTCCTTCTTTGAAAAACCTTGAAGCACAACACCCTACACAAAATAGCAAAGGTTGTGTAGGATGATGAAGTGGTTGTTTTTCTTATTTAATACCTTTTCTTTTTATTTGTCTAACTCTATTTTAACAATTAAAAGAGAGCTAGAATGAGGAGGAAGAAGATGGCTCTCTCTTTTTCTTTTGGAGTGAATAATGATAATGATAAAAAAGAAAATGAGAGAGAGAGAGATCTCTTATCATAACCATAACTCTAGTTAAATAATATCTAGATATTTTATTTAAGGTTAAAGGCAAAAGAAAAAAGAACCATGGTTGAGTTAAATTCAACCATGGAAATGTGTAGAAAAGTGTAGAAGGAATGACTGATAAATCATTTTCTTTTTACCTTTAACTTTAATGAAAATATCCATATATGTATTTATCTACAATATGATTCTTATATTGCCATCCTCTTTGTATCATCAACCATGATACATTTCATGTATGTATGTGTGTATGCACATCATCATGTACATATACATGCATGTATCCATAAGAAGAAAAGGATTTAAATAAATAATTTAAAAGTCAATATTAAATCAAACCGGATAATTCAACAAGATTTCCATTTATCCCGAGACCGAACTACTAGATTTACACGCAACAAACAAATTTGTAGATTCCAATTATTGTATCACATACTATTAAACTAGGCGCAGTTAAAACATTCGATCGAACGATTTAAACAACCACAGACTGCTCTGAAAGCTCAACACTTGAGCAGTTTTTAAAAATACCAGTAACAGAAGCAAACACATACGGGCCAGCACAAGAAATTACGGCCCAGGAATCACCTAAGGAGCCGCGGAACCGCCGCAACAAGGCCACTCTGGCCGCGGTTCCGCGGTCGTACGGTCGATTTAGGGCATCGTATTTCTGGTGGGCCCATATAATTCCCTGCTTAATTTTTTACATATTTTTAATTTGAAAAAATCCAGGATTTTAAAAAATTTCCAGAGAGCACCCCCGGGTGTCGTTTTTCGTCCGTTCGATGTTTTCAACGTCGTCTAGGTTACTACAAAGCTCTAGCTTGGCTCTGATACCACTGTAGGGTTTCGTTAACACCTCTATTAGGGTTTTGAAGCATCACACATGCCATAACAATAAAATTTTGAGGTGTTAAGTAAACTTTACTATGAATCGAACTAGAATTTATGAAGTAACTATTAATAGTATCAAATATTAAGACTTAAGTTATACTAAGTGATGAGACTACAACCTTTGTAGACCTCTTTGGAAGACTCATTTGCTTTGGAAGGGTTCGCTTGATCAACTCCTTGTCCACGACGATCCACCCGAAGCTCTTTGCCCTAAGCTTGATGCTTCCTTCGATCTTTGAAAAACCTTGAAGCACTACACCCTACACAAAATAGCAAAGGTTGTGTAGGATGATGAAGTGGTTGCTTTTCTTATTTAATACCTTTTCTTTTTATTTGTCTAACTCTATTTTAACAATTAAAAGAGAGCTAGAATGAGGAGGAAGAAGATGGCTCTCTCTTTTTCTTTTGGAGTGAATAATGATAATGATAAAAAATAAAATGAGAGAGAGAGAGAGAGATCTCTTATCATAATCATAACTCTAGTTAAATAATATCTAGATATTTTATTTAAGGTTAAAGGAAAAAGAAAAAAGAACCATGGTTGAGTTAAATTCAACCATGGAAATGTGTCGAAAAGTGTAGAAGGAATGACTCATAAATCATTTTCTTTTACCTTTAACTTTAATGAAAATATCCATATATGTATTTATCTACAATATGATTCTTATATTGCCATCCTCTTTGTATCATCAACCATGATACATTTCATGTATGTATGTGTGTATGCACATCATCATGTACATATACATGCATGTATCCATAAGAAGAAAAGGATTTAAATAAATAATATAAAAGTCAATATTAAATCAACACTTGATTTAATAAATCGGTCATATCTTATACGACCCGACTAATATTAAATGCCTTATTAAAATACAGTATCACATACTTGTATTTAATCGAGCCTCCGCACATATCTCATATGCGCACCACTTCGTTTCGCCTGAGCCGAGAAACTTCTATGTGGGACTCTAAGACTCGTCAATACGCCAGTAGTAGATGATGATCATATCAAACACCCACAAGCCGCAAGCGGTCGGCTAAACGTAACGGCTACCCGGGTATTGAGCGATCAGAATAAGAACAAGCGAACCTGTCAAAACTCCTGTCAATCCATCCGGCAACACTTACCGTACAGTCCGGTCTCTTCGTCAGATATGCTGCATATCGAGTCTAGGGATGGAATCGTCGACCCAAATAACTCAATATGTCATGCCGGTATATGGTCTATAACAGATCGAGAAACTTACTGATAACATTTATCAGTAATATCTCAGCAGCCCTGGCCAGGGACTTCCCGTTATAGCCAATCGTGCACAGCACAGATCAACCCCCAATACCAGGAGAGACGAAACCCCTCCTATCGCTCACTATCTCCATATGCCTCGAGACTATACCCAAAATCCACCTGTTTGTACGACTCAGTAGAGCCGCAGTAGGGTGGAGATCAAAGTACAGTGGGAGGACACACAAGACTCTATGACGATCTCGTGTCTACAGACTAACCTGTACTAGTGTCACTTGAGAACTGCTATCCGACGTATGATATAATACCATATAAGAGTTCTCGGTGAGTCCGTTCAGTGTACCCAGTCTCACTGAGCACCCGTATACTATCTTCGGTGTCAACACACCAGACGGATATGGGATCATCCATCGCCCATCATATGGAACAAGAATGGTATACGCTAGTCTAAACTGGAATATCGATGCCCTATCTCGATATACCAATGACTAGGAACATTTCAAGGATATTCTTATAAACTACAGATGTCCCACTAGTATGATCCGCATCATAATCCCAGTAGTCAAGCCAATATCCTTAGGGCTTTATCAACATGCACTAAATGAATATAAACATGATCAAGTGAACATATGATAAAGTAAAACCAGATAGCATACTATCATGTCGAACAAGACAGTCCTCAGAATATATATATTTATATACACATCAGTACATACACAATCTCATAATGGCTTCTAGGGCATACATATATCCAACAATATCGACACGACTTATCAAGCTACTGGGGTCTGACGTATACCACCCCTAGGCGAGATATGCGACATATCAGACGATGAGACCGGACTGTACGGGAGTGTTACTGATTGGATTCACAGGAGAATGTATAGGCTTGCTTGTTGATCTTCTGAGCGCTTAATACCTGGGTGGCTGTTACGTTTAGCTGACGGCTTGCAGCTTGTGGGTGTTTGATATGATCATCACCTACAGCCGGCGTATTGACGATTCTTTAGAGTCCTACACAGAGGTTTCTTGACTCAGGCAAAATGGAGTAGGAGCATATATGTGATATGTGCGGGACCGAGGATAATGCTGTATGTGATACCGTATTGGATTCTCGCTATATGAGATATCGGCCGGGTATATTTGATATACCCGGGTCATCGTATTAGTCGGTTATTTGTGAAATAGCCGGATTATCGGATCAAGTGTTGATCCAATAATTTAATGTATAATAATATATATGATATATTAAATTACATTAACTAATATTAGCTCACTAAAAGATTCTTTTTCTCACTCGGGTAATACATTGATATATATGCGATATATGTTAATTGTATTATTTTATTTTGTTACAATAAATATTATATATGTGATATATAATATTGTAACATGATATGATTACTAATGCAATATATTTAGTGGAGATTAAACAAGATCAGGGTTTGATTTGGGTTAGTGCATTCATGAACCTTCTAGAAGGTTTCTTTTTGTTTTGTGTTAAGATATTTTGTAATGACTTATTCTTAACCCAACCCAAACCCTAGCCCTAGTTAAATCTCTACAAAGGTTAAGTTAACCATGGTTGCATTATTCATCATTATCTTCTTTTCATTATTCATAAAAAAAATTCATTATTCATCTTCTTCTTCCTTCTCTTTTCATGGAAAAGCTTTCTTGCTTTTGATTTTGTGATGAAAGTGAGTGAGAATAAGAAAACAAATGAGAGCAAAAATCCTACTTCATCATCCTCATCTACCCTTGCCATTTAGATGAGGGTGTTCACTTCATTTAGTGAGTGTTAGCTTGTGTTAATGAAACTTCAAGGTAGATCATCTTTGTTATCGAAGATCGGAAGCTAGCTTGCATCTTTCTCTTTGTGGAACCTCTCGAGAGTCCGGATGCACGATGATCGCAGCGAAGGGACCTCAACACGGAGCTTAAGAAGTGAAGGACCGGATCTACAAAGGTTGTAATCCCTCTCACTTAGTGTTAAAGTGTTTAACATGCTTGTTTTCGCCTAATCTCTAGTTTAAAGATCCGGCTTTGGGTTGTTCGGCACGGCTAAATTTTAAATCGGGCATGGTTGATGCCTCGTAGACCTTTGTGCATATGCCTGGAAACCCTACAGTGGTATCAGAGCCAAGCTAGAGGCGAAGTCTGAGCGAAGTTTCAAGTCCGATCGAACCCGGATACCCCGATACGAACCCTTCTCTGGACAATTTTCAAAAATGTGATTTTTTATGAATTAAAAATGCTCAGAAAATTAAGCAGGAAAAACTAAGAATTACTGTGAAGTACGGCCCACTAATGCTCTTATATGACCGCGGAACCGCGGCCAAACCAAGGGTTTGGCCGCGGTTCTGCGGCCAAAATTATGACTTAGTCCTTCATACTTCATATATTTATTCTTCGGTCCTTTCTTGTCATTTTATTCTGGGAATTTTTTAATTCCACTAAAGTGTTGAGTTTTCTAGGGTTGTATTGGGGACTCGTTGATTCGATCGGATAATTTAACTTTGTTTAGTTTGTCCGGGTAATTTTTAGATCGTGTTAAAAAGTTCGACCAGATATCAATAACTCACTTTTTCCCCTGCCGGAAAATTTCCAAGCGTTGGATTTTTTCGTAGTTTAGGAACGTTCTAAGTTGTGCAAGTAATGCGGTGGACGCTCTAGAAGACAACAAACCTTAACTCGATTATGTGACCGTCTTGAACTGCCTCTGAACCTTAGGGTTTGTGGCAGTACAGCGTGCCACATGTGAGGCGTTGGCTTGACCCTTCTACGGCTAGGCCATTGGTAGTGTAGCATGTGATGGATGTTTTTTAAACTAATTTCAAGTGTTGAGAACTATTTGGGAAAACTTAGATGTTTGATTATTCGATCGGAAAGTTTAACATTGTTTATTTATCTGGAATGTGATACAATATTTGGAATCCACAAGTAGTTATGAGATAACTAATTTGAATGTTATAAATCTAGCAGTTCAGTCTCAGATGATCGGTTGCCTCGGAATTTTGATGTGATCAAAAATCCGTCGCAATCACGTAGCGTACGCGGATACTCGCTGGGTAAACTTAATAGACAACCACGCCCCATAGCCCCGACCAAGTGACTGTAGGAGAACCCCGTCGCCAAAAGCATCCGTTCAGGTGCTCGCGGCAGCGGTGTTCCGCCTTAGTGCACTTCGTCGACGGCATCGGGGGTGCGGCCGTCTACTAAAGTTTGCGACGAGCATGCGATCAGGATGTCGGGAATCTTGTTGAATTGCCCGACTTGGTATTGAAAAGAGTTTTCGATAATGAGACTAAAATGCGGTGTTTATAATTGTTAGGCATGCGATGTCTAAGGAATTCATTTGGTTAGGCATGTCTAAGGAGGTTGCGGATTCCAACTGTTGTAGTTTTACACTTTCTTTTCTGTGACCGTAAGCGTAGTATGTGGTGTATCGCCGGCTTCGTTGCTATACATCAACGGCAATCGGGATACGCATACTTGCTAACGTTGATGGTATGAGATATTATGTGTTGCTGTGATATGTTATATTGGATCGTCGCGTTCTGAATAGCCGGGGGTTTTATGTGAGATGAGAGTTTTTCTTTTTCATTCATGTAAAATTCATTTGTATGTAATATTCTTTTATTGGGGCACTTCCGGGCTGAGGATGATGTCACCATTGTATATTATTTACTTTTCCTCATTAGGTAGACCCAAGGCGGAGAGCACAAGTAACCGGGTTCTGGGGTCCAGTGGGAGACCATCTCGAGGAGTCGAGACCGGGTCTCCTAACTCTAGAATTGGCAGTGTTGCTTGCCGCTCTCGTAGGGGTCTAGGGATGTGGGTTTGGCTATTCACTGCGACCGTGGAATCGGTGTTTTATACAGGCTCGTATTAAAACACGGACGTCCTAGTATATCCAATATTTCATATATGTTTCTTCTGCTGCAATGTTCTGTGATGAGATCATATTACTGCCTGAGACGAATGTTTATATTATATATATGAGATATATGTTATATTGTAGATTCCGTTTCAAATGTGATGCTTGTGAAGCACAATTAAAATGGGACTTCATTAATGAGATTAATGAAACTAAAAGAAACATAAAGATGTTGTGGAAACTTGTTTAAAAACTGGTAGCTCTAGTTCTTGCTTTGCATAGCGGTGTTCCTTGTAGAACATCCAGCACCTTATTCGATAAGGAAAGAGCCGAGATCCCTTCACCGGGAGTGTCCTCTTTAGTGAAACTAGCAGATACTACAAACTCGGTTTGTCTTTTGATTGCTTCTATAGTTTTTGCTTTGCATAGTGGTATTTGCGAAATATCCTGCACCTTATTCGATGAGGAAAGAGCCGACGATCCCTTCACCGGGAGTGACCACTTTAGCAAAACTAGAAAAGCCTCAAAAACACTCCATTTAAAATCACTCGATTCTATAACGATATCAAGTCCTTTACGCTCATGGTTTTCTTAAAAACATGCGTAGCCCTCCGTCATTTCAGATAAGTACTACTTAGTATTCGTGCTACGGTAGTTTGGCATGCGTCAAGGCGTAGTGTACGGTAGCTAAATAGTACTTATCTGCTAGCATACGATGCGATTGGATTAGGGTATTCGTACGGCGTTGTTTGGCATGCGTCAAGGGTCGTGCGGATAGGTTTAATTCAATCAGGAAATCCACGGGTTGAACTTGACTAGCGGACTATGGGTTGTTTGGCATGCGTCAAGGTCATAGCACGCTAGGGGTAAAAAGATTATTGGGAATTTCAAGTGTTGAAATTTGCAATGAGATTGCATTCCTTCTATGAGATGGTTGGATCCCGATACCCGCTGCGAGTAAGAGTTACTCTTGGGAGAGTTTTACACATTACAATTAGCCGATCAAGTAGGTGTCTAGAAAGGTGTCAACGGGGTTACACCCCTGGGAAAACGAGGTTTACTTTAATTAGGTCCGTGCGAAAGCACGGGGAACCTCCCTCAATGTACCGGCACTGGCCTGGCTGAAAGATTGGTGAACTTGTAGGGTATAATTAATCCCGGCTAGTCTTTCCTTTTAGGGTTTTGTTCAGTTGATAAAACTGCACATTTGTTATTACATTTTTCCTAACATTTCCATATTTAAAAAGGTCTTTATTATAATATATCATACATATGAGGGTTTATTTATAAAAATATTATTTTCCATGTGTTGATATATTATAATTAGCATTTGGTAAGAAAATGTATATAATATTATTGACCTAATCCTAGTAGAACAAAGTCTACTAAATATTATTTAAGTTGTTGTGCAGAATTTTTCCAAGACTAAAATCCAAGAAATCAAGTTGTAAAAGGAAGCTTGCCTAATTAAGAAAGCAAAACTTGGAGACCAAGTCTGGCAGCAACCACGAGAAGATTTTCAAGTTCCAAAGCCTCCAGAGATAGCCAAATGTCACACAGATGAAGCCCTAAAATTTTGATCAAGAGATCTTGACCAATGGCCGCGGATCCGCGGCCATACCCCCCTTGGGCCGCGGATCCGCCGCAGGAAAGAAGGTTTAGAAGTTGAGATTTTTCAGGGTGAATCTTTACTACTTGCTTCCAAATTTAGAAGCTAACTTTCTGGCTTTGGGACTATAAATAAAGACCGGGAGCCTCTTAGAAAAATTATCAGGCCGACGAGATCACGAAGTCCAAGACGGCTCACGCATCCAGGCTGATCATCAACTGTTCGTCTACCTCCTTGGAAGAGATCGAGAAGCAAACTAGTCTTTGTAATCATTTTCTAAGGAATCAAAGTGTAATGAATATTGTTGATTAATAAAGGTAGCTTTCTTTTTCTTATTCTATTTCTTCGTAGTTTAATTATGCATTTTCTCTCCATCTCTTTTTCTCCCAACATGCACGAGTAATTCTCCGCTTGTTAGGGTTCGTAGGATTAGGGTAGGCTAATGGATGATAAACATCTCTAAACCCTTTTTAAGTCCTATAAAGTTTATGAACTTTATCAAAAGAATCATTAACATCCTAATCGGGCGCGCTAACAATTCTTTGTTAGTTCCGACCGCGATTAGAGATTGGATTAATGATTGTTTTGGTAAAGGCTAGATATGAACGGAGTTCCGTGTCGAGATAAGGGTTAAGAGTGGGATTCCTTTTCCCTCCAGAAACCCTAATCTACACGCATCACTGTCGTTCTAGTTTTAAATCTATTAAAGGATAAAAAGGGTAACTTTTAATTAATCGTCCATAACTACTAAATCCTAAAGAACCCTACAAGCCCTCTTATTATATTAACTACATCCCTAAAATAATCTAGATTTATATATTTTGCATTCTTGCTTAACGTAGATCTAGAAACCATTGTACAATATTCTTTATCCCTCCTCTCTTTCTCAACACATCTAAAGTAAGAGTAAAAGATTCAACTTTTCCCAGAGGACGACCCGTACTCACCTCGGTCTAGCTACACGCGACACCGTTCTGATTGCGGTTATTCTACAAACACAACTCTTTCGAACCAATCAAATGGCGCCGTTGCCGAGGATACGTGCGTAATTTTTTATTCTTACTATTTGTGTTGAATTCTTAGACGATTCATATCATTTTTAAACCAAAACTGCAAATTGCATATTTAACGATTTGTGCGTGAATTTTTGCAAGGAAATATGGAGTCACAGATTTGAGGAAACAGGAGATCTAGGGTTTCACACTTCTCTGGTATCTATCTCAACTTCTTCTCTCTCCTCTAAAATCCAATAAAATCTATTTTCTGCAGGATTCTTTGCAAAATAGCGCCGCTCAAAAAATCTTTTTTCAAAAGTTTTGTGATTGGTTTTGTTTTGCATATTTTAATACGGACTTTAAGGGGCAAAAACCAAATCAAGATTAGGTGGGGATTTCATCACCCTTCCTAAGCCCCACAAATCACAAACCAAGCATTCGCATCAACCCTACATTAATTTAAATTATATCTAGACCAGACTCTAAGGACTGTCGCGCTCATTAAGGACAGAGGAAGGTCGTGGGTAATCTATCACTTATCCGCATTACTTTTGTGGTGCCTAGGCAAGTGTGTCAAAGGCAAGTGGTTTACTTAATTAGGCCCGTTATTTTCGGTGATTCGTATAGCGGATACCTCCTACTTACCTAGCACTTACCTGGCCACAAGTGTGGTAAAGAGGTGGTAGAGGATTGATCATGCGGCTTGTCCTTTGGAAGTCTAAGGGCGGTCTAGAGACTAGACCTAGGTGACCTTAGTTCTAGGGTTGCTTGTGCATTTTAGAGTGATTTGTCTTGAGTCCCACTTTTTTTTTCAAAACAAGCCAATTTTAAATCACACACACGCTGCCACTTGCACTAAACCCGCTTAGTGCATGCTCGGCTGGACACGGGATCCTAGTGCCCGTCTTGTCCGTGTTCCTGCTATCGACGCCGAAGTCGGTACTTCTTCATCTTCTTTTCCCCCACCACACATGACCGAGATGGACGACACTCCATTAGATTATAACACCACGCTGCCACCGCCCGTAGGTGCGCAGAATCCACCGCGCATCTCTCTCCAAGAGAGATGCTATCCTATCCGTGGTCCTCTTGCCACTTGTCTATCTCTTCCACCACCTAACGGGGATAAATTCGAAATTAAACCCCACCACATCAATCTGCTGCCCAAATTTCACGGGCTTGAGTCGGAAGACGCGTACGTTTTCATCACCAAATTCGAAAACGTATGCGTAATGATGGGTACTTCACAATTGACTGTGGATGCTATGCGCTTGCGTCTTCTCCCATTCACTCTGTGCGACTTGGCAGAAAAATGGGTTTATAATACTGCCGCACACTCTATCACTAATTGGGATGAATTCGTAATAGCATTTCTTAAGAACTTTTACCCAAACCATAAGACTGCCCGTGTTAGGAGCGAGATCAACCAGTTCACCCAGCTTCCCAATGAACCCTTTTGGAAGTGCTTTGAACGTTTCAAGGATTTGCTGTCCAATGTCCTCATCATGGAATCAATAGATGGGATTTTTGTCGGATTATATATGAGGGCATTAATCCAGCGACAAAACAGATGCTTGAAACAATGTGTCAATGCAATTTCATGTCTAAAGATGACGGTGAAGCATGGAAATACCTGGAAGATCTCGCTGAAAACACTTTACAGTGGGAAAGCGTAAGACCACCTTCATCTATGGGAGGTATTCACCAGCTCGATGTTTTCATCGCAGTGAAAGCCGAAATGGCAGCGATGCAGAAGAAACTCGATACTATTGAGAACAAACTTTCATCAGTCTCCCTAAATCAGGTCACGCTTCATAAGTCCGTCTGTGGTTGCTCTTCGGATCCTTCACACTTAACGGAAGAATGTCCTATGAATGCATCGTTTCAAACTAATGCTGCTTTTCAGCAGCGACCTAGAAACGATCCTTATTCTTCCACGTACAATCAAGGATGGAGGAATCATCCTAACTTTGCTTGGAACTAAAACCAACAAAGCAATTATCAAAGACCTCCTCCACAGCAACCACAACCACTAAGTCAGCTCCCCTTTCAGTCACAACATTTCCAAAATTCGGCCAACACTTCTACACCACAAGTGGCCGGTACTGACAACTCTTCACTTGCACAAACTTTGGATTTGTTCATGAAACATTCCATGCAATTGTCGGCTGAGATGAAGTCTTCTATTGATACCATACAGAAAGACTCCGCCTCCCACGGTGAGAGTATTAAATCAATAGAAAACCAACTTGCACAGTTGAACGCCGCAATGAGTGCGAGAGAGAAAGGGAAACTCCCATCTCAACCCATACCTAATCCTGGCCACTCACAAAGTTATAATGTGAGTGCCGTTACTACGTTGAGATCGGGAAAAGTGCTGAATAACCGAGTGGGAGAGCAATGTGATGATAGTGACACCAATGATACCCCAGCTTCTTCTTCTTCTTCCCCTAATTCGTCTAATCTCCCACCTTCATCCGAGCCTATTCTCCGTTTTCCCTAAGGCCCAAACATTTCGCCAAATCTATCTAAGTCGATTCCCACTCCAGTTTTGGGATCGAATCCGTCCCAACAATCCTTTCCAATGTTGGACCAAACCCTTATTGATAAAGCACCTTATCCAAACAGGTTAAAGGGCAACAGACCAAGTCCACAAATGGAGAAGATTGTGGAAATTTTTAAGCAAGTTAACATAAACATTCCTCTCCTAGATGCTATTCAACAAGTTCCGTCATATGTGAAAATCCTAAAGGACTTGTGCACTAGGAAGAGAAAATTTCAAGTACCTAAAAAAGTTTCCCTTGCGAGTAATGTGAGCACAGCTTTTACACAACAACTACCTAAGAAACGAAAGGACCCCGGAAGTCCTACAATTTCAATTTCTATTGGGGGTAAAAATATCAATCCTGCTCTACTCGATTTAGGAGCTAGTGTTAACTTGCTTCCGTATTCTGTTTATGAGCAATTAGGGTTCGGAGAGTTAAAACCTGCGCATTGCACTCTTCAGATGGCCAATCGATCTATCACCAAACCTAGGGGTGAGCTAGAGGATGTGTTAATCAAAGCCAGGGAATTCATATTCCCTGTGGACTTTATCGTTATAGATACACAACCTGTGGCAAACCCACGCAATCAAATCCCGGTGATACTCGGTCGACCATTTTTGGCCACTTCCAACGCAGTAATCAATTGTAGAAACGACTCTATGACCCTATCCTTTGGAAAGAAGTCAATTGAGCTTAACATTTACAAGTTGGGAAGTGAACTCTCCGAACCCTATGCTCATGTGTGTTCTATCGAATTAATGGATGTCGACAGCAGGGAATTTAATCTGCAGGGTTCCTAGGCACTCTTGTGAAGGTTCATAAGGCATCAAACATGCCCGGATAAAAATTTAGACGTGCCGAACAACCCAAAGATAGGATCTTTGCTAGATTATTAGGGTTTAGCATGCAAGATAATAACTTTTTATCTAAGTGTGAGGGATTACAACCTTTGTAGTCCGCTCCTTCGCTTCACAAGCTACGAGTAGAAGTCCCTTCGCCGCGATGCACGATCTCCCGAACTCAAGAGAGGCTCCACGACTCGAACGATCCATGCTTGCTTGAAGTGTTCCAAATCTCCGATGATCTACGTCGAAGTTCCAATAACTCAAGTTTTCTCACTCTAAAGAGATGAACACACTAATCTCATGGGCTAGATGAGATGAGGATGAAGGAGTAGTATTTATGCTTTCTTTTTAATTCACTTTCTCACAATTTATCATCACAAATGGAATTTCTAGTGAGCTCAAAATCAAGAGAGAAGAAGAAGATAATGGAAAATCATAATGATAATTCCTTTTGTGATGAATAGAAAAGAAAACTATATGATTGATATATCAACCATGGTCAAGGATGAGTGGCTAAGAGTTTGTAGAGAATAAACTAGAGTTAGGGTTTGGTTAGGTTAAGTTATGAGTCATGCAAAAATATCAACTATAATATCTTAAGCATGACAAAAACAAAGCTTCTAGAAGGTGCAAGAAGAAGCTAACCCTAATCAAACCCTAATCCCTTTTTAATCTTCCTTAAACATGTTTAATAATAAATCATATCATGTCACAATAATATATATCATATATATATTATATATTTGCAACAAAAGAAAATAATACAATTAACATATATCACATATATATCAATGTATCATCCAGTGAGAAAATGAAATAATAAAGCGAGCCAATATTAGATAATGTAATACAATATATCATATATATTATTATATATTAAATCATCGAATCAACACTTGATCCGACGATCCGGCTATATCGAATATTACCGACTAATATATCATGTACCGATTCATCGAATCAACACTTGATCCGATGACCCGGTTCATATCTAAATATCGCGAGAATATAATACGGTATCTCATATCGCATTATTCTCGGTCCTGGACATATCACATATGTGCCTCTACTCCGTTTCGCCAGAGCCAAGAAACCTCTGTGTAGAACTCTAAAGAATCGTCAATACGCCGGTAGCAGGTGATGATCATATCAAACACCCACAAGCTGCAAGCGGTCAGCTAAACGTAACAGCCACCCAGGTATTGAGCGATCAGAAGATCAACAAGCTAGCCTGTGCGTTCTCCTGTGAATCCAATCAGAAACACTCCCGTACAGTCCGGTCTGTTCGTTTGATATGTTGCATATCAAGTCTAGGGGTGGTATACGTCAGACCCCAGTAACCGATAAGTCGTGTCGATGTGTGGCTCATAACGGGTCGAGAAACTACTAGTAACACTTACCAGTAAATCTCTATATCAGCCCTGGCCAGGGACTTCCAGTTATAGCCAATCGAACACAGCACAACATCAACTCCCTATACCGGGAGAGACGAATCCCCTCCTATCGCTCATTGCCTCCATGTGATTCGGGACTGTACCCAAAAGCCACCGTTTTGCATGCCCTCTTAGACGTGGTAAGGTGGAAATCAAAGCACAGTGGGAATCACACAAGACTCTATGACGATCTCGGGTCTACAGACTACCCTGTACCAGTGTCACCAGAGAACTGCCAACTGACGTGTGGTATATCACCATCTGGGAGTTCTCGGCGAGTCCGTCCAGTGTACCCAGTCTCCACTGAGCACCCGTACACCATCTTTGATGTCAAACACCGATGGATATGGGATCATCCATCGCCCATCATATGGGTCAAGATGCGTATACGCTAGTCTACTCTGGTGTATCGATGCCCTGTCTCGATATACCCTCGACTAGGAACAGTTATAGGATGTACTCATCGACTACTATGGACCCACTAGTATGATCTCATCATAATCCCAGTAGTCGAGTACAGATCCTGAGGGCTTTATCAACATGTGAGAGAAAAACAGTAAACCAATACAAGTCAACATGTTAAGACAAAGTGAAACCAAATAGCATACTATCATGACGAGCAAGAAAGTCCTCTCTGTATATATCTAAGCATCCATCATAATATACATCATATGTACAACAATGGCCTCTAGGGCATATACATAACTAACATGATTGTTTTCGCCTAATCTCTAGTTTAAAGATCCGGCTTTGGGTTGTTCGGCACGGCTAAATTTTAAATCGGGCATGGTTGATGCCTCGTAGACCCTTGTGCGTGTGCCTGGCAACCCTACAGACAGGGGTTTCCTGGCTCAAGCAAAACGGAGTAGGAGCACATATGTGATATGTGCGGGACCGAGATTGATACGATATAAGATACCGCATTCTATTCTCGCGAATTGTGACATTGGTCGGGTATATGCGATATAGCCGGGTTATCGGATCAAATGTTAATTCGATAAGATGTTATACATGATATTAGTCGGTTATATGTGATATTGCCGGATTATTAAATCAAGAGTTGATTTGATAATCTAATGTATAATAATATATTAGATATATTACATTACATTAACTAGTATTAGCTCACTTATGATTTCTTTTCACACTTGATGTGCACATTGTATATATGTGATATGCATATTTGTGTACATATATTTTGTCATGCTAGATGATACATGCAAGATGGGTGTATGAGACTAAGACCATGCTAGGGTTAAGTTAGGGTTTATATTTTATTCAAAGTTAAACAAATTAGTAGAGTATTAGTTTAAGGTTCAAATCTTGTAGAAGCTTGTATGAACCTTTGACTAAGTCCACTCTTTTGTCAAGCTTAGGATATTTGTTAACCCAACCCTTAACCTTAGCCCTTGGTTTATTCTCTACATGAGTTAGGCATGAGGGCTTAACTCACCCATGGTTGCAATAATTCATTTGTTTTAATTCATATGATGAGTTTATATTCTTCTTCTTCTTCCTCAAAGCTTTCTAGCTTCAATGGAGTTGATGGAAAAAGTGTGAGAAAATGAAATCAAAAGTGAGCCCACTTCCTACTTCATCATCCTCTACTACTTGCCATTTAGTATAGCGTGTTTACTTCACTAATTTCATAATTAGTGAAGAGATACATTGGGTTAGTGTCTCCTCGACGTAGATCATTTTCGGCCTCGAACACATCGAAGCAAGCATGTTCGTTTCTTCATGGGAGCCTCTCTAGAGTCTGGAGTTCCCGATTGCAGCGAAGTGACTACTACACGGAGCTATTGAAGTGAAGGACCGGTCTACAAAGGTTGTATTCCTTGCTCACTTCTTATTGCAAAGTGTTTGCATTTCATATTCCGTCGATTTCTAGTTAACAATTCTTAGTTAGGGTTAGCTAAAACGGCCAATTTTTGATTTTGACATGGACGATACCTCCCGAAACCTTGCTGCTGTCTTAGGTATCCCTGCAATAGGTGGCAATGCAAGACTCACATGGTAGTTAATATACATATATATTTATTTTTGAGTTAAGTTTAAAGATAATTCACTCATGGTTAATGTTTATCTTGCTTTGACTTTTTGACCATTCTTGACCTAACTTTTAACCATGAGTTAATTCTCTTTTGTCTATTTAACTCAATGTAAAATATCTAGATATTAACTAACCATGGTTTGAGGAGAGAAGGATTTAATATGATTATTTCATTCTCATCTCAATTTAGTTTTTATTATTCATCACAAAAAGCTTTTGAGCTTGAGCTTTGCCATCATCTTCTTCTTCCTCCCTCTCTTGAGTTTTCATTTGAGTGAGTTAGTTAAAAAGAAAGGGTTTTGATTAGAGAATACAAACCACCTCATCATTCTACACACATCTAGCCCATTTGTGTAGGGTGTTTGCTACACTTCTTCCATGGATCAAGTAAAGCAAGGAGTTTTGGGCAAAGGAACTTCGGGTGGATCATCGTGGACTTGGAAGGTTGCTAGCGATCTGTTCCAAACTCTCAACGGTCCAAGGAGTCAACAAAGAGAGACTACAAAGGTTGTAATCTCTACTCTTAGTGATAGATTGTTCTTTGTATGTGATACAAATCTTGTTACCCTAAATATTCTAGTTAAAGATTCATGGTTTGTTTGCTTTGCACCTTTCTAAATTTTAAAGTGGCATGAGTGATGCTACCAAACCCTAGACTAGGTGCAAGGGAAACCCAACAGTGGTATCAAATCCTAGCTAGAATTTTAGACACGGTGTTAAAACAATTACGAAAACGAAATCAACTCCGAAAATACGATATTATGAAACCCTAATTTGCTCTCTGGAATTTTTTTTAAAAGTCGTTGAAAAATTATTTAAATAGCTGCAGAAGATTGCATGTGATGTTGTTACTAGAACACAGTGTGAAGAAGGACCCCCCTGCTCAGATTTGACCCGACCACCAAGCCCCCATGGTCGGCGAGCTCGACCTCCCTGCTTCCCCTCTGGTTCGTTTTCACACAGTGCTCTAATATGTGTATTTTGGGGTTTCAGGTATTGTTTGCTTAGCCCAGTTTTTCATGTGATGATTGTATTGTTCAGGGGCTAATTCGTAGTGTTTCGTTGTCGTATAATTTAACACTATATTGGTAACCTTGACAATGTTTAGCAGTTCGAACGAACTTCGAACACCATATTTAGTACCCCGCTGAAATTTCCAAGTGTTATAATTTTCCTAAGTTAACTTTGTATTCAATAGTCGCGCAAGTATCCTATGGACCCTCTAGAAGAACATAATAACCTTAACTCGATTCTATGCCTTCGGAACCGCGATCAAACCTTCGGGTTTGCCGTAGTTCCGTGGTGTCATAGGTGAGGCGTTGGTTATCTCCTTCTACGGCTGGACCATAGACACTATGGCGCGTTTTTGAGTATTTAGAACTTTGCTCAAGTGTTGAGCTCTCGGGGTAAATTTTGGATGTATGTTGATTCGATCGAAACATGAAACATCATCTTGATGTATATCTGAATGTGATACAATATGTGGAATTCATATAGTTAGGCATGAAATCCGTAATATGTTATATTTCGGGTTTACGATGTCTAAGATGATTGTGGATTCCAAATATTGTAGTTTTTCATTTTCTTTTCTGCGACCGTAAGTGTAGTATGTGGTGTATTGCCGGCTTCGTTGCTATACATCAACGACAATCGTGATACGCATACTTGCTTACGTTGATGATATGATATATTATGTGTTGCTGTGATATGTTATATGGGATCGTTGTGTTTTGAATAGCCGGAGGTTTTATGTGAGATGAGGGTTTTTATTTTCATTCATGTAAAATTCATTGTATGTAATATTCTTTTATTGGGGCACTTCCGGGTTGAGGATGATGTCACCATTGTATATTATTCACTTTTCCGCATTAGGATAGACCCAAGGAGGGGAGCACAAGTAACCGGGTTCTAGGGTCCAGTGGGAGTCCATCTCGAGGAGTTGAGACCGGGTCTCCTAACCATAGAATTGGCAAGGTTACTTGTCGCTCTCGTAGGGGTCTTGTGGGTTTGGCTATTCATCGTGACCGTGGAATAAGTGTTTTATACATGCTCAAAATAAAACACGGACCTCCAAGTATATCCAATATTTCATATGATTCTTCTGCTACTGATATATACTGTGATGTGATCATATTATATGCGTGAGACGAATGCTGTATTATTGTATATATGATATATAATAAACGTTGCTTATGTTTTACACCCGCGGTAGTCCCGCCCCGGTATGTCGTTAGTTAAGTAACCTAACAGTGCATAACGGGACACTGTGGCGAATGCGGATGGCATAAGCGTACGTTGTATTTTCGTTTCTTCAGTGATGCTTAGGAAGCTTATATGATGGGATTCATTAATGAGATTAATGAAAGAAAAGAAACCTAAAAGATATTGTAGAATCAAATTTATAAAAAGGGTAGCTCTAGTTTTGCTTTGCATAGCGGTATTCCTTGTAGAATATCCAACACCTTTTTCGATAAGGAAAGAGCCGAGATCCCTTCACCAGGAGTGACATCTTTAGAGAAACTAGCAGATGCTACAAACTCACGGTTTAGTTTTTTATTGCTTCTATAGTTCTTGCTTTGCATAGTGGTATTTGTGAAATATCCTGCACCTTATTCGATAAGGAAAGAGCCGAGATCCCTTCACCGGGAGTGACCTCTTTAGCAAAACTAGTAAAAGCCTCAAAAACACTCCTTTTTCAAAATCACTTTCTTCTACAATATCAAGTTCATTACGCTCATTGTTTTCTGAAAAACCTGCGTAGCCCTCCGACATTTCAGATAAGTAATATTTAGTATTCGTGCTCTGTTTGTTGGCTTTCATCAAGGCGTAGTGTGCGGTAGCTAACTAGTGCTTATCTGCAACATAAGATGAGACTGGATTAGGGTAGTCGTGTAAGTGCACGGCGGCGCCGCGGCCATCAATCCGACGCCGGAATGCGGAAACGAAACTTTTTACGAACTTGTAAACCGGCACCACCGCGCACAAAATTCCCGGATCGCGCCATTAATCTAGTCCTATCTAACAAGAGAAGGGGTAGAGAGATATACCGAGCGATCCGTGTCCTTCGGTCTTCTCGTCGTCGTCCCGATCTCCCCGCGGAATCTCCAGTCTTCATCTCCTCGCCGGAAGGGCACCACATCGCCGGTTCTTTTACGGGCTCCCACCTCTGAACCGAGGCAACTCGGGCACGAAGTTGGCGAGCCGACGTGCCCAAGGATTGCAGTAGAATACGTGTAGTGCTCTATGTCTCATTTTGGAGTTTGAGGAAGTTGCCTTTGGTGGAGGAAATGAACTAAGCCTTTTGGAGATGGAGTCATGGGATTTTTGTGAAGCCAAAAGACCAAAAATCCCACCACAAAATATTGGGACAGCGCCTTCCCTCATTTGGCCGGCCATGCATGAGGAAGAGAGTGAATGAGAGTGAGAGAGAGAGCAACCTGTTAGTTATATGTATGCCCTAGAGGCCATTACTGTACATAGGATGTATATTGTAGTGGATGCTGGGACATATATAGGGAGGACTTTCTTGCTCGACATGATAGTATGCTATCTGGTTACTCTTTACCTTAACGTGTACATTAATTGTCTCTCTGTTACATGTTGGAAAAGCCCTTAGGATGTGTACTTGACTACCTGGACTATGATGCAGATCATACTAGTGGGGACATGGTAGTCCATAAGTACATCCTTCAAAGTCCCTAGTCGTGGGTGTATCGAGACGGGGCATCGATATACCAGAGTAGACTAGCGTGTACCTTCTCGACCCATACAGATGGGCGATGGATGATCCCATATCCATCGGTGTTTGACATCAGAGATGATATACGGGTGCTCAGTAGAGACTGGGTACACTGGACGGACTCGCCGAGAACTCCCAGATGGTATTATACCTTACGTCAGATGGCAGTTCTCTGGTGACACTGGTACAGAGTAGTCTGTTGATCCGAGATCGTCATAGAGTCTTGTGTGGTTCCCACTGTGCTTTGATTTACATCTTACCACGTCCAAGAGGGCGTGCAAAACGGTGGTTTTTGGGTACAGTCCCGAGTCACATGGAGGCAATGAGCGATAGGAGGGGATTCGTCTCTCCCGGTATAGGGAGTTGATGTTGCACTGTGTTCGATTGGCCATAACAGGAAGTCCCTGGCCAGGGCTGATCAGAGAATTGCTGGTAAGTGTTACCAGTAGTTTCTCGACCCGTTATGAGCCTCATATCGACATGACTTATCGAGCTATTGGGGTCTGACGTTTACCACCCCTAGGCAAGATATGCGACATATCAGACGAACAGACCGGACTGTACGGTAGTGTTACTGGTTGGATTCACTGGAGTGTGAGCGGGCTTGCTCGTCGATCTTCAGATCGCTCAATACCCGGGTGGCCGTTACGTTTAGCAGACCGCTTGCGGCTTGTGGGTGCTTGATATGATCATCACCTGCTGCCGGCGTATTGACGAGTCTTTAGAGTCCTACACAGAGGTTTCCTGGCTCAAGCGAAACGAAATAGGAGCGCGTATGAGATATGTGCGGGACCGAGAATAATGCGAGTAAGTGATACCGTATTTCATTCTCACGATATATGTATCGAATTGTTGTATGCGATATAACCTAGTTATCGAATCAAGGGTTGATTCGATAAGTCGATACATAGTATACTAGTCGGTTGTGTGCGACATGACCGGATCATTGAATCAAGTGTTGATTTAATGATTTAATGCATAATTATATATTTGATATATTACTTTGCATTAACTAGTATTGGTTCACTTTAAATGGTTTTTCTCGCTCGGATGTGCGCATTATATATGTGATATGATTTTGTGCACTTGCTTGTATCATGTTTGATGATACATGCTTTTTGGTTAAGTGTAAAGTATTAAACCTTAGTTAATTAAATGGTTAGGGTTTATTATTTATTATTCATTTATCTTATTTAGTTATCCATTTATTTTTGATAAATGAATAAAAGAAAATGAAATGAAATGGTGGCTTTCATTTGTTGTTTTCATGAAGCTTCATGAACACTTTGACTAAGTGACCATTTTGTCTCTAGCTTGACCCTAACCATTCCTTTAACCATGATTGATTCTCTACACATTACCATAGTTAGCATTATGATAAGAAATGATTATTATTCTAATTGATTTATTCTTATCATAAGACTTTCTTCTTCTTCTTCATCTTCTTCCATGAAGAAAACCTTAGGTCATCAATGGTGATTGATGATAAAGAGTGAGAAATCCAATTCTAAAGTCTACCCACTTCCTATTTCTTTATCCTCTACCTCTTGCCAAGTAGTAGAGTGTGTTTCCTTCACAAGTTTTCATGACTTGGTGAAGGTGGAGCTTGATTTAGCGATGCCTCGACGTAGATCATCTTCGGCATGGACATCGACGACCTAGCTTGCCCATTCTCCGACGAAGCCGACGCTAGAGCCCGGGAACTCATTTGGACAGCGAGGGGACTTCGTTGCGGAGCTATGGAGGTGGAGCACCGGATCTACAAAGGTTGTATTTCCGTATCTTATAGTTTAGTTGTAAACTAGCTCATGTTTCGCCTAGACATCTAGCAAACGAACCGTAGTCGGGTCTCTCGGCACCCGTAAAATTTTATATTGGCATGTTCGATGCCTTATGAGACCACTATAGGGTGCCTAGGAACCTTTCACTGGTATCAGAGCCTAGCTAGAGCCTTAGGCGAAGTCTAGACGGATTTTGAACTCCGAACGAACCCGAAATCCTAACACACCCATGCTCTCTGTCCAATTTTCAAAAACAGGGATTTTTCAGTATTAAAAATATGCAGAAATATCAGCAGGTTATTTTAAGAGTAACTGTGAAATACGAGTGCGTAATTCCATCATACTGCCGCGATTCCGCGGCACGAGCATGGCTCGTGCGGCGGATCCGCGGCCGTACGGACTCATTCTTCAGTCAATGTTACACAGTAACTCCTAATTGATATTGCTGGTTTTCCTGGGTATTTTTAAATATTTTTCAAGAGTTGAATTTTCTGGGGTTGTTTTGGGGATTCGAATGTTCGACCGGATTATCAAATTTTGTCTGTGTGGCTTTCCGGATAATTTTAGAATATGTTAAAAAGTTCGACCGGATATAAATACCCAATTTTTCCCCTGTCGGGAAATTTCCAAGTGTTGGATTTTTCCGTAGTTTAACGACGTTCTAAGTAGTGCAAGTAACGCAATGGACCCTCTAGAAGACAACAAACCTTAACTCGATTATGTGACCGTCTTGAACTGCCCTTTGAACCTTCGGGTTTGGGGCAGTACGGCGTGCCACATATGAGGCGTTGGCTTGACCCTTCTACGGCTGGACCGTTGGTACTGAGGCACGAACTGAATGTTGTTAGACTTATTTCATGTGTTGAGCTGTATCGGGAAAACTTGGGTGTTCGATTGTTCGATCGAAAAGTTTAGCATTTTCTATTTATCCGGAATGTGATACAATACTTGGAATTCGCAAATTGTTATGAGATAACTGAATGAATGTTATAAACGTAGCACTTTAGTCTCACTTGATCGGTTGCCATGGAATTTTGATGCGATCAAAACTCCGTCGCAATCACGTAGCGTACGCGGATACTCGCCGGGTAAACTTAATAGACAGCCTCACTCCATAGCCCCGACCAAGTGACTGTAGGAGAACCCCGTCGCCGAAAGCATCCGTTCGGGTGCTCGCGGTAGCGGTGTTCCGCCTTGGTGCACTTCGTCGACGGTATCGGGGGTGCAGCCGTCTACTGAAGTTTGCGACGAGCATTCGATCAGAATGTCGGGAATCTTGTTGAATTGCCCGACTTGATATTGAAAAGTGTTTTCGATAATGAGACTAAAATGCGGGGTTTATAATTGTTAGGCATGCGATGTCTAAGTAATTCATTTGGTCAGGCATGCGATGTCTGAGGTGGTTGCGGATTCCAACTGTTGTAGTTTTACACTTTCTTTTCTGTGACCGTAAGTGTAATATGTGATATCGCCGGTTTCGTTGCTATATGTCAACGACAATTGGGATGCGCATATTTACTTACGTTGATGACATGTGATGTTATGTGTTACTGGATATGTTATATTGGATCGTCGTGTTTGAATAGCCGGGGGTTTTTATGTGAGATGAGTGTTTTTCATTTTCATTCATGTAAAAACTTGTATGTAATATTCTTTTATTGGGGCACTTCCAGGTAGCGGAAGATGTCACCGTTTGTATATTATTTACTTTTCTGCACTAGGATAGACCCAAGGAGGAGGGCACAAGTAACCGGGTTCTGGAGTCCAGTGGGAGACCAACTCGAGGAGTCGAGGCCGGGTCTCCTAACTCCAGAATTGGTAGGGTTGCTTGCCACTCTCGTAGGGGTCTAGGGGTGTGGGTTTGGCTATTCATCACGACCATGGAATCCGTGTTTTATACTGGCTCGTATTGAAAACACGGACGTCCTAGTATATCCAATTTTTCATATGATTCTTCTGCTGCGATATCTGTGATGTGATCATGTGATGTTCTGTGATAGATACAGTATATAGTATATATGATATATTATATAGCCGTTACTTATGTTTTACACCCGCGCTAGCCCTGCCCCGCTCTGTCGTTAGTTACCTAACCTAACGGTGCACGAGGGGACATCGAGGCGAATGCGGATGGCATAAGTGTACGTCGTATTTATCTGTGATGTTTAGGCACTTAAATGATGGGACTTCATTAATGTGATTAATGAAATAAAAGAAACCTAAGGTGTTGTAGAATCGAATTTCAAAATAAAACAGGTAGCTACAGTTCTTGCTTTGCACAGCGGTATATATGATATATCCTGCACCTTATTCGATGAGGAAAGGACCGAGATCCCTTCACCGGGAGTGACTCCTTTAGCAATAACTGGCAGATGCTACACACTCGGTTTTTCTTTTGATTGCTTTTAAGTGTTTTTGCTTTGCACAGTGATATATATGATATATCCCGCACCTCATTCGACGAGGAAAGGACCGACGATCCCTTCACCGGGAGTGACTCCTTTAGCAAAACTAGAAAAGCCTCAAAGACACTCCATTTCAAAATCATTTGATTCTACAACGATATCAAGTTCATTACGCAATAGGTTTTCAGAAAAACCTGTCGTAGCCCTCCGTCATTTCAGATAAATCCTGTTTAGTATTCGTGCTGCGTTTGTTGACCTTGTCAAGGCGCAGTGTGCGGTAGCTAACCAGTATTTATCTGCTTATGCATATGATGCAGATCAGGTTAGGGTAGTCGTGCGGCCTTGTTGACCTTGTCAAGGGTCGTGCGGGTGGGTTTGATTCAATCAAGAAATGACGGGTTGAACTTGACTTGCGGTCTATGGTTTTTTGACCTTGTCAAGGTCATAGATCGTTCGGGGCAAAATATTATCGGGAATTTCAAATGTTGAAATTTGCAATGAGATTGCATACCTTCTATGAGATAGTTGGATCCCGATACCCGCTGCGAGTAATTGTTACTCCTGGGAGAGTTTTATACATTACAATTAGCCGATCAAGTAGGTGTCTAGAAAGGTGTTAACGAGGTTACGCCTCTGGGAAAACGAGGTTTACATTAATTAGGTTCGTGCGAAAGCACGGGGGACCTCCCTCAAAGTACCGACACTGGCCTGGTTGAAAGATTGGCGAACTTGTAGTGTGTAATTAATCCCGGCTAGTCTTTCCTTTTACGGTTTGAAGGAAGATTTGATAAAAAGCAGTGGGAGCCATCCTGATTAGATAAAATAATAACCAATCTATTCTTGCAAGAGCACACGCTGAGTGTTTTCTTCTCTCTCTCTCCTGGTAGCGACCATGTCACGCCTTAATCAAGATAATAATACGGATTATTGACCAAACCCGCTTGTTATACTGAGCTGGGGAACGTTGGTTCCGCTCCAACTTATAATTGTTATAAGACAGAGCAGGAATTTGGGGAATACCAGATTTCCCATGCCGCCCAAACGAAGAGAGTGCATGCTGATGCATCATCTTCGGGTGTGTTCATTACAAAGAACTGTTTCTCAGTATCCTCCGTATCCTGGGTATTTGATACCGGATCAGGATCCCAGATATGTAAGATGTTACATAGGGCTACAAAAGGGTAGAAAAACTGAGAACGGGTGATAAGTTTCATGAGGCAGAAAACGGGGCAGGTGTTGCAGCCAAGTCTGTCGGTCACGGTCACCCTGTATTACCGATACATTGATTCTGAACGAATGTTATTAGATACCGAACCTGATATACAAAATCATATCTGTCTCTTTATTAGTAGAGAAACGATAAAATTTTGTATTGTTGGATAATGTTTTGAACATTTCCTATATCAAAAGTTGATCGGTTCAGGCACGTTATCTAAAAACAATGATGTTCTAAATCAAACTACAGTTCTTAGTATATAGAACACACACAAGAGGAAGAGTTCAGAAATGAACGAATTCTTCTTGAGGTATTGTAGACTAGGTCAGATCAATGTGACCCGACTAGCTAGAGTTACATATAGATGCATATTTAAATCAGTTTGAATTTACATCTTGTGAAACTCGCCAGTCATGTCACAAAGATAAGATGACCATAGCTCTGTTTATTGGAAACAGAGAAAGAGTTAATGAACTCTTGGGATTGATACATGTTGATGTATGTAAGGTCCCCTGTCTACACATGCCAGGACTGGTTCTTTATACTTCATTACATTCTCGGATGATCTTTCGAGATTCAGACCTATGTTCCTGTTGAAACACAAGTCCGAATCTTTTGAGATATTCACAGAATATAAATTAGAAGTAGAGAACCAAAATACGGGTATAAGTATTATGTCCTATGATGAGATCAGGGAGGAGAATACTTGTGCATGGAATTCCTGGACTATTCTAAAGGTGAATGAGATTCTCTCTCAGCATTACTCCTCCGTATACACCATAGCACGATGGTATATCGGGGCGGAGCAATCACACCCTATATGATAAGGTGTGCTCTATGATGAGTACTACTGAGTTACCTATTTCCTTTTGGGAGTTATGCGCTTGAGAAGCTGCATACCTATTGAATAGGGTCCCGATCAAATCAGTAGCCTACCACTTCATATGTGATATGGAAAGGGAAGAGCCCATCTCTTAAGTCAGTTAAGATTTGGGGTTGTCCGGCCAATGTCTAAAAGCAAAATCAGGACAAGCTCGAGGCAACGTCTGTTATGTACAACTGGAAATGTTCCAGCTATACAAACTGCAGCTGATGATTTGACAGAACCAAAGGATTCAGTAGATTCCAACGAACCTCAGCCTCTCCGCCGATCTAGTAGGGTTCCTCACCTACCTGAGAGATACTTCGGTTGCTCTATGACAGTGGGAGCGAGGATTGCATCATGAGATGATGACCCAACTAATTTCGAGCTGGCCATCAGGAGTAAGACTCTGAAAGAATGGCTGGATGCTTAGCAATCTGAGATGGAATCCATGTACGCCAGCAAAGTATGGACTTTGGCTGCTATATCTGAAGGGTTAAATCCCCATCAGGAGCAAGTATATCTTGAGAAGATTACTTGGTGTAGATGAAAAAGTTGAGACTTTCAAAGCTAGACTTGTTAAAGGTTTTCGTCATTGACCAGGCGTGGATAATGATGAAACCTTTTCCAGTACCTATGCTTAAGTCCATCCAGATACTACTTGCCACGGCTACATACCATGACTACGATATCTGGCGGTTGGGTGTCATGACTGCTTTTCTAAATACTGATTTAGAAGAGTGCGTCTATAAGTACACATCCAGAGGGCCTCGTAGACAGTGGGAGCAACAGAAACGTGTGCAAGATGCTTTATAGGATAAAGCAGGCATCGCGGAGTTGGAACATCTGTTTTGATGGATTAGTCAAGGAAGTTGACATCATAAAAATGGTAGATGAACCTTGTATATAAAAAAAGGTAGTAGGGAGTATGGTGGTGATCCTCGTAGAGTACGTGGATGACATACTCATGATAGGGAAGGAGTTTCCTATGCTACGCTCGGTCAATCTCCGCTTATCACAAGGATTCTCCAGATAGGATCAATGTGATACCTTCTCCATCCTGAGTTTTCATCTATGAGATAAATGTAATTTGGGTGTTAGTATACTCACTAGTTGTAGTGAGATGGTATCAATCGATCCTGGGAGAATCACTGGAAGTGTTCCAGGGTGTTAAAGACGACTGAATGTCAGTCGCAGGCATTGTCTTTACCCTCAGAAAAGGGACGGTATGTTGGAAGAGTTCCAAGCTAGATACCGTGACATACTAGACGATAAAGGCAGGATACATCGCTACTTAAGATGCTACCAAAGAGGCTGTTTGGATGTATAATAGTTCATGAGATGAACTTAGTTCCTACCATTGTGTGACAATGGAGTTGTGGCTTATGCCAGGAACCCCCGTCCCATCAGTGATCCAGACATATTCTAAGGCAGTATCAGCTGATCATGGAGATAGTTGATCTCCAGGGTGATCGTGGTTAGGAGAGCAGACTCAGAGGATAACACGGCGGATCCACTCACGAAGGCCTATTCCCAGAGAGAGACTTTTATGGGATGGTTGAGTATGAGATACTTCGACCACTGCTACAGATGGCCCTAGTGCAAGTGGGAGATTGTTAGTTATATGTATGCCCTAGAGGCCATTACTGTACATAGGATGTATATTGTAGTGGATGTTGGGACATATATAGGGAGGACTTTCTTGCTCGACATGATAGTATGCTATCTGGTTACTCTTTACCTTAACGTGTACATTAATTGTCTCTCTGTTACATGTTGGTAAAGCCCTTAGGATGTGTACTTGACTACCTGGACTATGATGCGGATCATACTAGTGGGGACATGGTAGTCCATAAGTACATCCTTCAAAGTCCCTAGTCGTGGGTGTATCGAGACGGGGCATCGATATACCAGAGTAGACTAGCGTGTACCTTCTCGACCCATACAGATGGGCGATGGATGATCCCATATCCATCGGTGTTTGACATCAGAGATGATATACGGGTGCTCAGTAGAGACTGGGTACACTGGACGGACTCGCCGAGAACTCCCAGATGGTATTATACCTTACGTCAGATGGCAGTTCTCTGGTGACACTGGTACAGAGTAGTCTGTTGACCCGAGATCGTCATAGAGTCTTGTGTGGTTCCCACTGTGCTTTGATTTCCATCTTACCACGTCCAAGAGGGCGTGCAAAATGGTGGTTTTTGGGTACAGTCCCGAGTCACATGGAGGCAATGAGCGATAGGAGGGGATTCGTCTCTCCCGGTATAGGGAGTTGATGTTGCACTGTGTTCGATTGGCCATAACAGGAAGTCCCTGGCCAGGGTTGATCAGAGAATTGCTGGTAAGTGTTACCAGTAGTTTCTCGACCCGTTATGAGCCTCATATCGACACGACTTATCGAGCTATTGGGGTCTGACGTTTACCACCCCTAGGCAAGATATGCGACATATCAGACGAACAGACCGGACTGTACGGTAGTGTTACTGTTTGGATTCACTGGAGTGTGAGCGGGCTTGCTCGTCGATCTTCAGATCGCTCAATACCCGGGTGGCCGTTACGTTTAGCAGACCGCTTGCGGCTTGTGGGTGCTTGATATGATCATCACCTGCTGCCGGCGTATTGACGAGTCTTTAGAGTCCTACAAAGAGGTTTCCTGGCTCAAGCGAAACGAAATAGGAGCGCGTATGAGATATGTGCGGGACCGAGAATAATGCGAGTATGTGATACCGTATTTCATTCTCGCGATATATGTATCGAATGGTTGTATGCGATATAACCTAGTTATCGAATCAAGGGTTGATTCGATAAGTCGATACATAGTATACTAGTCGGTTGTGTGCGACATGACCGGATCATTGAATCAAGTGTTGATTTAATGATTTAATGCATAATTATATATTTGATATATTACTTTGCATTAACTAGTATTGGTTCACTTTAAATGGTTTTTCTCGCTCGGATGTGCGCATTATATATGTGATATGATTTTGTGCACTTGCTTGAATCATGTTTGATGATACATGATTTTTGGTTAAGTGTAAAGTATTAAACCTTAGTTAATGAAATGGTTAGGGTTTATTATTTATTATTCATTTATCTTATTTAGTTATCCATTTTTTTTTGATAAATAAATAAAAGAAAATGAAATGAAATGGTGGCTTTCATTTGTTGTTTTCATGAAGCTTCATGAACACTTTGACTAAGTGACCATTTTGTCTCTAGCTTGACCCTAACCATTCCTTTAACCATGATTGATTCTCTACACATTACCATAGTTAGCATTATGATAAGAAATGATTATTATTCTAATTGATTTATTCTTATCATAAGACTTTCTTCTTCTTTTTCATCTTCTTCCATGAAGAAAACCTTAGGTAATCAATGGTGATTGATGATAAAGAGTGAGAAATCCAATTCTAAAGTCTACCCACTTCCTATTTCTTCATCCTCTACCTCTTGCCAAGTAGTAGAGTGTGTTTCCTTCACAAGTTTTCATGACTTGGTGAAGGTGGAGCTTGATTTAGCGATGCCTCGACGTAGATCATCTTCGGCATGGACATCGACGACCTAGCTTGCCCATTCTCCGACGAAGCCGATGCTAGAGCCCGGGAACTCATTTGGACAGCGAGGGGACTTCGTTGCGGAGCTAGGGAGGTGGAGCACCAGATCTACAAAGGTTGTATTTCCTTATCTTATAGTTTAGTTGTAAACTAGCTCATGTTTCGCCTAGACATCTAGCAAACGATCCGTAGTCGGGTCTCTCGGCACCCGTAAAATTTTATATTGGCATGTTCGATGCCTTGTGAGACCACTATAGGGTGCCTAGGAACCTTTCACAACCATAATGCAAGAGGGAATGATATGAGATCAAGAGAAGAAATCATCACAAGGAAAGTCCAACACTCAACCAACCAATCATAACTCCAAAAGGTCAAGCCATCATGAACCATCATGAACTAAGAAGTCAATGTGATGGTGGAACTATCGTGACACAACAGTATGCAAAGACCACCCTCCACAATGCTTATTTGCACAATTGCAAATAAGCCTTCCTCCACCAATCTTCAGCCAATGAAAGATACAAAGGAAAATGGCCGAAACGGAAAACAAACTGGCAACTTCATAAAACTGGTCCCGTAATAAATTACAGGAAAACCCCGCTACTGTATATACATACCCGCATTTGTATTCCGACCGAATACAAATGCAATGAGACAAAATCTACACTGTACAATACTAGGATCCGGCTTAAACCAATGCTCTCTAGTATTAACCGTCCGATCCTGATCCATGTAATACCGCACGTATCTGATCGAACCCTGCCATATCTCCATACGGCCTCTACAGCGTTTCGCCCGAAACTTGAGAAAAGAGTCTGTGGGGGACTCTAAAGACTCGTCAATACTTTGGTTCTGGATTTAACCACTAGCACGTCAGATGTATTAGCCTATACGTAACGGGCTACCAGGTATTGACCAAAAGGGACGTCGATGAGCGAACTCATCCTGACACCCTACTGAGTCTGTCAGTGACAATATCCGTACAGTCCGGCCCGTTCGTCTATGAGCATCGCATGGCGGGCCTAGGAGGTTGGTAAAAGTCAGACCCCCAAAAGTGGTACAAGTCGTGTCAGAGTGTATCCCAGAACACCCAGAGATACTACTGGAATACCTACCAGTAAATCTCCTGCCTCGGTCGAGGGCTTTGTGTAATGGCTCTCCTAGACACAGCGCGACCTCACCCCCAATACCGGGAGAGACGAACCCCTGAAGATCCGCTCACTGCCTCCATGTGGCTCGGGACTGTACCCAACTAAAACCTGTTTGCACGTCTCCTTTGAGCGTGGTAGGGTAGTAATCAAAGTACAGTGGGAGCTCACACGAGACAAATGACGATCCTCAGGTCGATGAACTAACTTGTACACATGTCACCAGGGAACTGCTATCTAACGTTAGGTATAAGACCAACTAGCATGTTCCCGGCGAGTCCTGTCCGGTGTACTTATAACCCAATGAGCACCTCTATACATCTTAGGTGAACCAACTGACACCAGTGGCTTGTGAGAACGGCCACCGCCCCTCGTCGGGGTCTCGACTGTATACACTAGTCTACTCTGGAGTATCGATGCCCTGTCTCGAAACTCCTACGACTAGAGACCTTTTAAGGATGTGCTTATAGACTACCAGCTCTCACGTATATGATCGCCCTCATACTGCTGGCAGTCAAGCAAGAATCCTAGGGGCTCTATCAACGTGTAATAGCGACCTGTCAGGTCACCTAAAGCAATACACGATGATAAAGATAAACCAGATAGCATACTATCATCTTGAGTAAGACTGTCCTACCGGGATAGGTCCTCCCTCAATCATTGCAATCACGTGCCTGTGATCCAATAATTGACTCTGAGGGCACTATCACCAACAATCTCCCACTTGCACTCAAAGCTAATTATTGCGATGTCGCATACTCACAGCCCGTGTGATACCGAACACCCAACTCCTCTACTAGTCAGTCTCACAAAGCTCGTTTGCGAAACTATTGCGTTCGAGGAATAGCCTCAGCGAGTGGATCCGCTTTGATGTTTCTTTCTATGTCTCTTTATATCTCAAGTTCGCGGAGAAAGCCATCTCCCGAAATGAGCAATACCTGTCTTAGAATATGTCTGGATGTCAGATGGGACCTAGCTTATAAATGAACTCCAAATCCAAACTTCTTAGACTGTATCGATAACTGAACTTAATCAGTATCCTGCGCCATGCCTCCCTCAGTATCGCCTTGGATCACCTGTCCAAAATACCGCCCCTCGTCAGAAGGAAAAATATAACTCTGACAACCTCCCTGTCGTCCAGGTCACCTTGGAAGCCTGGAGTGATAACTGTCTCCTAAATAAGGCTATTGTTATCATATCTGTAGGACTACGGTAGCGCCCCAGCCGTCTATTCGAGGCCAAATTGCGGAAACGAAAATTTTTCTTAACTTTAAACCGGCACTACCGCATCCTAAAACCCCGGATCATAACCATTAACCTACAACTAGCTATCAAGAGAAAGGATAGAATGCTATACCGAGCGATCTGTGTCCTTCGGTCTTTGCCTCTACTCCGATCTCCTCGCGGAACCTCCGGTCTTCATCTTCTCGTCGGAGCGGGCACCACAACGCCGGGTTCTATTACGGGCTCCCACCTCTGGACCGAGGCAACTCGGGCACGAAGTTGGCGAGTCGACGTGCCCAAGGGTGCTGTTGTAAGTCTACGCTAGCGCCCCGGCCGTCTACAGACGCCAAATGCGGAACAAAAACTTTTTAACTGGCGCTATCATATACTTTAACCCGGATCTGCCATTATTGCTAAACTAACAAACTGTAAAGGGTGTAGAAAGGTTATACCGAACGATCCGAGTCCTTCGTTCTTTAACCATCATCCCACGCTCCGTTGCGGCTGCTCCGATCTCGTCGATCTCCGATCTGCTCGTCCAAGTGGCACCACGTCTCTGATTCTTTAAACGGGCTCCCGCCTTTGACTTGAGGCAACTTGGTCGTCAAGTTTGCTAAAAGAGACGACCAAGAATGATGTAGAGAATGAGTAGATGACTTTGTCTCACTTCGTCCAAATCCGTGGACGATCGGTTAATGAAGTTGCCGAGGGAATTGGGTGATGGAATGAAATGAACTGTAAAATTCCATGCACCCCAAATACTATCATATCTTTTACAACCATATGAAAACATCAAGTGAGTGAGAGGGGGGAGGGGCCGGCCATATATATGGAGGGGGGGTGAGTGTAGGAGAGAGGGGAGAGTAACCTTAAGCAAAAGATCATGAACAAATATCCTTAGCTAAACAAAATGCTTTAATGTTAAAGCATGAGTCATAAACCTAGTCATCATGCATTAATGAACCATTAAATGCATCCAATGAAAACTCAACACCAATTAATCCTAGTCACCTCATCTAGATGCTTCTAGAACACTGACTCACCTCAACTGAAGAAAAGATAAATCCGACTTTAACCGAATGTTAAAAGACGGCTGATAGAAAACTGGAAACTGGCAACTTCCAAAAGTGATCCTGAAAAGACTTTCAGGATAACCCCGTAACTGTATAAATATACCCGCATTTGTATTACGACCGAATACAAATGCAACTGAGACAAAGATATTATACCTACTCAATATAATACTTGGATCCGGCTTAAACCAAAGCCGACCAGTATCATCTGCCCGAAAAATAACAGGTGCGTAAACGCACATGCATTTTCCGAACCCTGCCATAAAAGCATACGGCCTCTACAACGTTTCGCCCGAACTTGGGAAACTGTCTGTGGGGGACTCTAATGACTCGTCCGTACCCTGGTAGTGGGTTTAACCACAAACCGTCAGCGGCACTAGCAATGCGTAACGGCTGCCCATGGACTGACCTCAAGGGAGGCTGATGAGCGAACTCATCCAGAAACCCTACTGAGCCTAACAGTGACAATTTATATACAGTCCGGTCCGTTCGTCAATGAGTATCGCATATCTGCCTAGGGGGCTAGTAACGTCAGACCCCCAATAGCAGTATAAGTCGTGTCGGAGTGAAGCCCAATAACACCCTGAGATACTACTGGAGTACCTACCAGTAAATCTCCTGCCATGGCCATGGACTTTGTGTAATGGCTCTCCTAGACACTTTACGACCTCGCCCCCAATACCGGGAGAGACGAATCCCCTGCCGATCCGCTCACGTGCCTCCATATAGCTCGGGACTGTACCCAAAAGCTACCTGTTTGCACGACTCCTTTGAGCCGTGGTAGGGTAGAAATAAAAGCACAGTGGGAACTCACACGAGACAAATGACGACCTCAGGTCGATGAACTAACCTGTACACATGTCACCATGGAACTGCTATCTGACGATAGATATAGTACTAACTAGCAGATTCCCGGCGAGTCCTGTCCGGTGTACTCATAACCCAATGAGCACCTGTATACATCTTATGTGATCCAACTGTCACCAGTGGCTTGTGAGACCGGCCACCGCCCCTCGTCGGTGTCTCGACTGTACACACTTGTCTACTCCGGAGTATCGATGCCCTGTCTCGAAACTCCCACGACTAGGGACCACAATTAAGGATATGCATATAAACTACCCAACTCTCACGTATATGATCGCCATCATACTGTTGGTAGTAAAGCAAGATCCTAAGGGCTCTATCAAAGTGTAACATGTAATCAGTCACCTGAACATGTACACGACTGATAAAGGCAAACCAGATAGCATACTATCATCTTGAGTAAGACTGTCCTACCGGTATAGGTCCTCCGCAATCATTGCAATCACGTACCTGCGATCCAATAATTGACTATGAGGGCACTATCTCCAACAATCTCCCACTTGCACTCAAGGCTAATTATTGCGATGTCGACTACTCACTGCCCGTGTGAAACCGAACATCCAACTCCTCTACTAATCAGTATCACAAAGCCCGTTTGTAAAACTATTGTGTTCGAGAAATAGCCTTAGTGAGTGGATCCGCCTAGAAGTTTCTTTCTATATCTCTCTTAATCTCAAATTCGCGGAGAAAGCCATCTCCCGAAACGAGTAATACCTGTCTTAGAATATGTCTGGATATCTGATGGGACCTAGTTCATAAATGAACTCCAAATCCAAACTTCTTAGACTGTATCGATCACTGAACCTAATCAGTATCCGGCACCATACCACCCACAGTATCCTCTTGAACCACCTGTCCATAATACTGTCCCTCTTCGTCAGAGGGAAACACTATAACTCTGACAATCACTCTGTCAACCATGTCACCTTTGAAGCTTAGAATGATAACCGTCTCCCGAAGGAGGCTGCCGTCATCAAATCCGTAGAACATGTACTTATGTTCTAAAACTGCTTCCTTATATTTCTCCAGGATTGGATTAATACAAACTTATTGCATCTAGTGCAAAACCAACATTTGGTGTGGTGCTTAACATCTCATGATTGACTCAATTGCCTAAGCAAGTGATCTGCCAATCATGCACATCCCTCTCCCCTTTAGTCTGTAAGACACCTTTAGAGAGGGTGACTCCATCACCTGCAGGTACACCACCATGCTAGGAGTCAACTATTCCAAAAACCATTAGAATATCTGTCAAAGTACCCACATTGGGAAACTACCCAATTCCAGATCTAAAACCATAGATCTATAAACCAGAATGTCAAATATTATATCCATATCCTGTCTGGAGAAACAACTGTGTGACGACCACAGTACAACCGATCGTAGTATAGGAATTTTACTTCCTATTCTGTGCATGTCATCCAGATACCATGACATCACACCCTACTACCTTCTTAACAGATCCATCCCCTATTCTGATTGAAGTCAAAACCATGACCGTCATATCAAAATTAGATGATCTATCTCCGCTATAACTGCTCAAGTCTATAAATAGATCTAAGCTACTTGCCCACTATGCTTCCGATGCTCCCACTGACTGCGACAACCCTCCTTCCGGGTCTCATAGCCTGGAACAACAGTAGTGTCAAGTCTTGGTAGATAAGAACCTCCCTGTCACCGTCCTTGAGGCTACCGGAGTACCTCTCGGGTGTCTGAGGTTACCTATCATATCTGCAGAGTGGCTATTGGAATGTCAAACCTGATTGAATATATAGGTCCAATTAAATTTTCCGTAATCGTTCGCGGTTCTGGAATCACTTCCAGTTCTACCATACTCCCACTACTGTTTTCTGAAAAATATCCATTTTACTAAAACTGTGGCGAGTCAAGAACAATATCACTATTGATCTTCCAAATGGTAGAATATCAACCCTCGTCATAGCCAGGGTTAACCCACAAACAGCCATTACAGAAACGTGCCCTGAGTTATCCAGAGTCTGGTTTTAAGCATAAGCTGGACGACTCCCCGTACCTTAACAACTTTTAAGGTACGAACCATTCTATATCCAATATAGAAACTTTGGCACTAATTTAATTGGAACCAGATTCAAATCATGCAACTGTCTCCAGTGCATATCACTTTAATGGAAAGAGGCTAATCAGCATTACTCAACTTAGGAATCCATCCAATTATGAGTAACCTGAAAGAGAAAACTCGTTTCTCAAAACCATCACTATCATCTGAATACCAATCACAAGAATCTACATCTTCGATCTCTTTGAAGAATCCCGATACTTGTGACACCTGGTTCTCTACTTTATTCTTATACCCATAATTTCTCAAAACTTAGACCTTGTATTTCTACGAAACATTCGTCTAAATACTAGAGAAGTTATAAGTAAACAGAACATAGTACGAGGACCTACCCCTTTGTCCTGATGGACACTTGGACAACATACAATACTCTGTATAAGTCCGCTGAGTTAAACAACTCAAAACCTGTGCGTCGTAGGTTGAAAACTGTACCCTGGCGATTTCCTCAAATATCACCAATTACAACGAATTCCGATATAATGAGGATAATCACCTAATTCCCAATAACTTACTCCCACTCATCATCTGTAAAACCATACAGATATGAGAATGAAACCTGGTAAATGCATACCCTTGGAGTAAGTGTCTAATCGGGAAAACAGTTTTTCTTTAACAATGCACTGAAATATGAAAATGTTTCGTAGGGGTATCCTGGTATTCATAGCAATGCCTCTTCCATAATCCAATTCATGACTTCAACCGTATATTTTATTGCCATCTCTCCAAATCCCTTTATTTGTCTTTAGTCGTTACCTTCTGTACACCATCGTTAGGCTAAATGGTTTTCTTCCTTCCCTACCATTCGGCACCAGCCTATGGTTTGGAAGAAGACTATCCAGTAAGCATAATAGGTGTACCCTCCTAAACCAAGGAGTACTTGCATCTCAAGAGAAGGTGATGATAAAAGACAACTGAATAATACCTTATTCTTTTAAAGGTGAAATAGGAGTGGCGATGAAATACGCGGTTTTGGTCGTGAATGATATCAGTCGCAATTTACTTTGCCCTCTTTCTAATCCCTTTATTTTGTCTTTACATATTACCTTCTGCACACCCTACTTAGGCTAATTGGTTTTCTTCATTCCCTACCTTTCGGCACCAGCCTATGGTTTGGAATAAGACTATCCAATAAGCGTAATAGGTGTACTCTCCTAAACCAAGGAGCTCTCGCAACCTGAGAGAAGGTGATAATAAAAGACAACTGAATAAACCAATTCTATTTCTCCTGAACCTGGATCCATCCTCGAAGAAGTCCCTTCGAGTTCGTATATAACCATACAATGGATCTATCCAATGGAAGTGGATATCCGTAATAATACGGGTGTTCTGAGAAATTGAAAGGGTAAAAGAAGGAGTGGCAATGACTTATGCAACTCAGACAATCCAAAAGCCAGTATTTTAAGAAGGTTCGGTCAACCTGGTCACTGAGTCATAGTCTAGGGTCGGTCAAAGGTCGCTGCCAAAGAGAGAGAGAAAAGAAACACTCTGCGTGCACTCTAACCTAGATCAGAATGGTCATCACTTTATCTAATCCGGAAACCTCCCACTGTCCTGTCAAATTCTCCTCCAAACCTGAAAGAAGAATCAATCGGGATCACCCGAAGAGTAAACCAACTCATCAGTGGGAATCGGGATCCAACTCTCATCGCATGATAACGTGATGGAATGCATCCACGTTACTCATACTCCAGAAGGTATGCGCATACTTGGCAAGTTTCAGTTTCTTTAGAAACTCCCGATATTATTTTTGCCCCATGCTCTTATAACCTTGGCGTTAGGTCAAAATGTCATAAGTCACATGCCAAGTTCTACCCGTCACTATCTTGTTAATTTGAACCCACCCGCACATGCCCTTGGCGTTAGGTCAAAATGGCAGAACGGCTGTCCCAAACCAACTCATCTATCTATGCAACAATTGAATATCCAGCAGCTACCAAACACTATGCCTTGGCGTTGGTCAAAATACATAGCTTGAATACTACTGAATACCCAAAAGAAGTGACGGAGGGCTACGGCTGGTTTTTGGCGAAAAAACCTTTAGCGTAGTGAACTTGATATCGCTGAAGGAACCTGATAGTTTTTAAAATATAGTGGCGAAAACCTTTTGCTAAAGAGGTCACTCCCGGTAAAGGGATCTCGGCTCTTTCCTCGTGGAATGAGGTGCAGGATATTCCACTGAATACCGCTATGCAAAGCAACTTGTAATCGACTATAGTGAAGTTATTACCCTGACGCAAACTTCTGTCTAAGGGGTCAGTCCCGGTGAAGGGATATCGGCCCTTGCCCCGTCGAATGAGGTGCAGGATATTCCACTGAATACCGCTATGCATAACAAAAGGAAACGTCTTTGCAATAACACATTTTAAATTTGTTCCAACAACTGTAAACAGGTTTGCTTTACTTTGCATTGATCAGAATCAACGCAGTCCCATCAATCGATCACACCAGAAAAGAACGAAAATAAAATCTACGTATATGCCATCCGCATTCGTCACTGGGTCCCGTCATCACCCGTTAGGTTACTTAACTAACGACAGAGCGGGGACTGGACTAGCGCGGGTGTAAAACATATACAACATCTAATAGTATATAAACCAATATACAATAATCGCTCCAGGCGTGATAATATGCAACATTACAGAAAAGTAATAAGCATCACAGAACAATACAGATAATCTAGGATCCCCGGGTTTCACAGAGCCGCTGCTGAAACCCGACGTTCCCCTGTCGTGTGGATAGCCTGTGCAATGAAACCTAGACCCCTACGGGTGCGGCAAGTTACCCGCCAAAACATGAAGCGAGGCAGCCCCCTACAGCATAGTGAATGGACCACCCTGCACTTCACGGAATCCGGTAAGCTTGGGCACCCCTCCTTGGGTCAACCTGTACCCCCTACGAGTGCGGCGAATAGTCTGCCAATTCTAGAGTGGGACCCCTCTGCCTCTCAAAGCCATGAGATGCGGACCCGTTGCCCCCCAGAACCCGGCTATCCGTGCACTCCGTCGCGGGGCAAAACCTAGTACAGTAATGAAAAATAGTACAACAGGTACATCGACCTCAACCTGGTCGTGCCCCAAAAGAATATTATACAACAGGCAGTGACGGCAGTCCACAAGTTGGACGCTCGCCCCGCAATATCAAATGTACAAATAAACTCAAACTGTACTACCATTGCACACTGCTATCCAACACGACAAATCCGCAACATCACAGCACAACACAGAACATCAACGCGAATGTCACGTTCGCAAACCCGTCTAAAAGAACTATAGCAATCAGACGCGGTTTACCGATCAAATGACATTCCCGGTCGGAGATATAATGTAAGCACTGTAAACTAACATGTTTAAATTTCGATCGACCAAATATCAAGAAGTGGGCCCCACGACTTACTGGTGAACAGTAACAAAACCTGGGCCTAAAAGATATATACCAAAAACCCCAAAATCCAACAGAGAACCCACTGTACAAATTTGGGAGCATGAGCTCACCAAGTGGCCGCGGATGCGCGGCCAAACCATGGGTTTGGCCGCGTTTCCGCGGCGGTTTGGTGGAGTCACGTGCCCAAATTTGGTCGTGGTTCTTAGAAAAGCCTGCACAGATTTTTAAGACAT
Organism: Agapanthus africanus; assembly: GCA_030015575.1. Lineage (NCBI taxonomy): Eukaryota > Viridiplantae > Streptophyta > Magnoliopsida > Asparagales > Amaryllidaceae > Agapanthus > Agapanthus africanus. Next base: position 173,198,389 of record JASDDO010000016.1, on the reverse strand, counting down.
GTAGAAAAATTTTAGGAAGCCATTTAAAATTGACAGAAACTGTGAGCTTGGAACTTTGCAATTTTCGATTTCCGGTTCGATCGATGTTTTAAACGCGTTAGCACAAGTTAGCATAGCAAAATGGTTAGGCTCTGATACCACTGTAAGTCTACGCTAGCGCCCCGGCCGTCTACAGACGCCAAATGCGGAACAAAAACTTTTTAACTGGCGCTATCGTATACTTTAACCCGGATCTGCCATTATTGCAAAACTAACAAACTGTAAAGAGTGTAGAAAGGTTATACCGAACGATCCGAGTCCTTCGTTCTTTAACCATCATCCCACGCTCCGTTGCGGCTGCTCCGATCTCGTCGATCTCCGATCTGCTCGTCCAAGTGGCACCACGTCTCTGATTCTTTAAATGGGCTCCCGCCTCTGACTTGAGGCAACTCGGTCGTCAAGTTTGCTAAAAGAGAGGACCAAGAATGATGTAGAGAATGAGTAGATGACTTTGTCTCACTTCGTCCAAATCCGTGGACGATCGGTTAATGAAGTTGCCGAGGGAATTGGGTGATGGAATGAAATGAACTGTAAAATTCCATGCACCCCAAATACTATCATATCTTTTACAACCATATGAAAACATCAAGTGAGTGAGAGGGGGGAGGGGCCGGCCATATATATGGAGAGGGGGGTGAGTGTAGGAGAGAGGGGAAAGTAACCTTAAGCAAAAGATCATGAACAAATATCCTTAGCTAAACAAAATGCTTTAATGTTAAAGCATGAGTCATAAACCTAGTCATCATGCATTAATGAACCATTAAATGCATCCAATGAAAACTCAACACCAATTAATACTAGTCACCTCATCTAGATGGTTCTAGAACACTGACTCACCTCAACTGAAGAAAAGATAAATCCGTCTTTAACCGAATGTTAAAAGATGGCTGATAGAAAACTGGAAACTGGCAACTTCCAAAAGTGATCCTGAAACGACTTTCAGAATAACCCCGTAACTGTATAAATATACCCGCATTTGTATTACGACCGAATACAAATGCAACTGAGACAAAGATATTATACCTACTCAATATAATACTCGGATCCGGCTTAAACCAAAGCCGACCAGTATCATCTGCCCGAAAAATAACACGTGCGTAAATGCACGTGCATTTTCCGAACCCTGCTATAAAACCATACGGCCTCTACAACGTTTCGCCCGAACTTGGGAAACTGTCTGTGGGGGACTCTAATGACTCGTCAGTACCCTGGCAGTGGGTTTAACCACAAACCGTCAGCGGCACTAGCAATGCGTAACGGCTACCCATGGACTGACCTCAAGGGAGGCTGATGAGCGAACTCATCCAGAAACCCTACTGAGCCTAACAGTGACAATGTATATACAGTCCGGTCCGTTCGTCAATGAGTATCGCATATCTGCCTAGGGGGCTAGTAATGTCAGACCCCCAATAGCAGTATAAGTCGTGTCGGAGTGAAGCCCAATAACACCCTGAGATACTACTGGAGTACCTACCAGTAAATCTCCTGCCATGGCCATGGACTTTGTGTAATGGCTCTCCTAGACACTGTACGACCTCGCCCCCAATACCGGGAGAGACGAATCCCCTGCCGATCCGCTCACGTGCCTCCATATGGCTCGGGACTGTACCCAAAAGCTACCTGTTTGCACGACTCCTTTGAGCCTTGGTAGGGTAGAAATCAAAGCACAGTGGGAACTCACACGAGACAAATGACGACCTCAGGTCGATGAACTAACATGTACACATGTCACCAGGGAACTGCTATCTGACGATAGATATAGTACTAACTAGCAGATTCCCGGTGAGTCCTGTCCGGTGTACTCATAACCCAATGAGCACCTGTATACATCTTAGGTGATCCAACTATCACCAGTGGCTTGTGAGACCGGCCACCGCCCCTCGTCGGGGTCTCGACTGTACACACTAGTCTACTCCGGAGTATCGATGCCCTGTCTCGAAACTCCCATGACTAGGGACCACAATTAAGGATATGCATATAAACTACCCAACTCTCACGTATATGATCGCCATCATACTGTTGGTAGTAAAGCAAGATCCTAAGGGCTCTATCAAAGTGTAACATGTAATCAGTCACCTGAACATGTACACGACTGATAAAGGGAAACCAGATAGCATACTATCATCTTGAGTAAGACTGTCCTACCGGTATAGGTCCTCCGCAATCATTGCAATCACGTACCTGCGATCCAATAATTGACTATGAGGGCACTATCTCCAACAGCTGTAGGTGAAGTGTAGAATGTATTGTCTCTTGGGGTTTATGAAGTTGCCTTTGATGATGGAGGAGAGAAGAAAATGATCTTTGAAAAAGAATTGAGCTATCATTTTTCAAGCATGGAATGAGATGATAAATTTTCCCTCATACAAATGAACCTCTCTCTCCTCTCACCTCAAACTGGCCGGCCCCCTTCACTTAAAATGGTGGAGGGAAAAAGAATAATACATGAAAGGAGGCGAGTGTAGGAATCAAAAGAGGTGACCACATCCAAAAGTGATGATAACAAAGTCATATCAATTTCTAATCCATTCTTATCTCATTAATGCAAGAAATGATCACAAGAAAAAGCAAAGATGCTTAAACCATCATAATCCCTCAAATGCAAGAAACCCCTCCACAAATGCTAATTTGCAAACTTGCAAATTAACCCTCCATCAGAAAAATCCGGCTGTGAAGGAACTAAGTAAAACTGGCCGGAACGGAATGCAAACTGGCAACTTCAGAAAACTGATCCCGTAATAAATTACAGGAAAACCCCGCGACTGTATATACATACCCGTATTTGTATTCCCACTGAATAGAAATGCAAAGAGACAAAATCCACACTGTCTAATACTAGGATCCGGCTTAAACCAAAGCCCGCTAGTAAAATCCGTCCGATCACGATCCGTGCAATACCGCACGTATCTGATCGAACCCTGCCATATCTCCATAGGGCCTCTACAGCGTTTCGCCCGAAACTTGAGAAACTGGTCTCTGGGGGACTCTAAAGACTCGTCAATACTTTGGTTGTGGATTTAACCACTAGCACGTCAGAGGTATTAGCCAATATGTAACGGGAAACCAGGTATTGACAAAAAGGGACATCGATGAGCGAACTCAACCTGACACCCTACTGAGCCTATTAGTGACAATATCCGTACAGTCCGGTCCGTTCATCTATGAGTATCGCATGGCGGGCCTAGGGGGTTGGTAAAAGTCAGACCCCCATAAGCGGTACAAGTCGTGTCGGAGTGTAGCCCAGAACACTTTGAGATACTACTGGAATACCTACCAGTAAATCTCCTGCCTCGGCCGAGGGCTTTGTGTAATGGCTCTCCTAGACACAGCGCGACCTCGCCCCCAATACCGGGAGAGACGAAACCCCTGCCGATCCGCTCACTGCCTCCATGTGGCTCGGGACTGTACCCAACTAAAACCTGTTTGCACGACTCCTTTGAGCCGTGGTAGGGTAGTAATCAAAGCACAGTGGGAACTCACACGTGACAAATGACGATCTCAGGTCGATGAACTAACCTGTACACATGTCACCAGGGAACTGCTATCTGATGTCTGGTATAATCCCAACTAGCATGTTCCCGACGAGTCATGTCCGGTGTACTCATAACCCAATGAGCACCTGTATACATCTTAAGTGAACCAACTGACACCAGTGGCTTGTGAGACCGGCCACCGCCCCTCGTCGGGGTCTCGACTGTATACACTAGTCTACTCTGGAGTATCGATGCCCTGTCTCGAAACTCCCACGACTAGGGACCTTTTAAGGATGTGCTTATAGACCCCAGCTCCTGCGTATATGATCGCCATCATACTGCTGGCCGTCAAGCAAGAATCTTAAGGGCTCTATCAACGTACAATAGTGACCTGTAAGGTCACCTTAAGCAGTACACGATGATAAAGATAAACCAGATAGCATACTATCATCTTGAGTAAGACTGTCCTACCGGTATAGGTCCTCCCTCAATCATTGCAATCACATGCATGTGATCCAATAATTGACTCTGAGGGCACTATCTCCAACAATCTCCCACTTGCACTCAAGGCTAATTATTGCGATGTCGCATACTCACAGCCCGTGTGATACCGAACACCCAACTCCTCTACTAGTCAGTCTTACAAAGCTCGTTTGCGAAACTATTGCGTTCGAGGAATAGCCTCAGTGAGTGGATCCGCTGTGATGTTTCTTTCTATGTCTCTTATTATCTCAAGTTCGCGGAGAAAGCTATCTCCCGAAATGAGCAATACCTGTCTTAGAATATGTCTGGATATCTGATGAGACCTAGCTCATACATGAAATCCAAATCCAAACTTCTTAGACTGTATCGGCAGCTGAACTTAATCAGTGTCCTGCGCTATGCCTCCCTCAGTATCCGCCTGGACCAACTGTCCAAAATACTGCCCCTCGTCAGAGGGAAAACTATAACTCTGACAGCTATTCTGTCATCCATGTCACCTTGGAAGCCTGGAATGATAACTGTCTCCCGAAGGAGGCTGTCATTATCATATCCCTAGAACATCCACTTATGTTCTAAAACTTCTTCCGAATGTTTCTCCAGGATAGGATTAATATCAACTTATTGCATCTCGTGAAAAAACATCTGGTGTGGTACTTGACATCTCATGATTGACTCAATTGCCTAAGCAAGTGATCTGCCAATCTTGCACATCCCTCTCCCCTTTAGTCTGTAAGACACCTTTAGAGAGGGTGACTCCATCACGTGCAGGTACACCACCATGCCAGGAGCCGTCCATTCTAAATACCTTCAGAATGTTGTCTAAGTACCCAGATTGGGAGACTACCCAAATCTAGATCTAAAACCATAGATCCAGTAATCATAATGTCTTGATATTATATCCAAGTCCCATGTGAAGAAACCACTGTGTGACAACCAAAGTATAACCGATCGTAGTATAGGAATATCACTTCCTACTCTATGTATGTCATCCAAATACCTGGACATCACACCCTACTACCTTCTTAACAGATCCATCCCCTATTCTGATGAAGTCAAACTTATAACTGTTACATCAGAAATAGATGATCTATCTCCGCTATATGTGCTTTAGTCTATAAATAGACATAAGCCACTTGTCTACCAATGCTTCCGCTGCTCCCACTGACCACGACAACTCTCTGGCAGAGTCATATACACGTGCACTTCTAAAGCTAGTTTAGAACGACGCTATACTCATCCTCCTGCCGGGTCTCACAGTCTGGAACAACAGCAATGGAAAGTCTGGGTAAACAAGAACCTCCCTGCCACCGTCCTTGAGCATACCGAAGTACCTCTCGAGCGCCTGAGGTTACCCACCATATCTGCGTAGTGGCTAATGGAATGTCAAATCAGAATGAATTTTAGGTTCTTATCAAATTTTCAGTAATCGTCTGCGGTTCTGGAATCACTTCCAGTTCTACCATACTCTCACTACTGTTTTCTGAAAAAATCCATTTTTGTTAAAATTGTGGCAAGTCAAGAACAATATCACTATTGATCTTCCTGATGGTAGAAAGTCAACCCTCGTCATAGCCCGGGTCAACCCACAAACAGCCATTACAGAAATGTGCCTTGAGTTATCCGGAGTCTGGTTTTAAGCATAAGCCGGACAACTCCCCGTACCTTAACATCGTTAAGATACGAACTGTTCTATATCCAATACAGAAATAGAGGCACTGATTTAATTGAACCAGATTCAAATCATGCAGCTGTCTCCAGTGCATGTCAAGTAAATGGAAGGAGGTCGATCAACGTTACTCAACTTAGGAATGCTTCCAATTATGAGTAACCTGAAAGAGAAGCAAGTTCTCTTAATCATTACTATTAACTGAATACCATACAAAAGTATCTACATCTTCGATCACCTTGAAGAATCCCGATACTCGCAACATCTGGTTCTCTACTTTACTCATATACATATAACTTCTCAAAACCCAGACCATGCATATCAACGAAACACATGTCTAGGAACTAGAGAAGTCACAAGTAAACAGAATATAGTACGAGTACCAACCCCTCTGTCCTAATGGACACTGGACAACATACAATACTCTGTATAAGTTCCCTGAGTCTAGTGACTCATTAACTGTGTGTCATAGGTTGAAAACTGTACTTAAGGTTAAGAAGAATTACACCGCTGTTTAATGCTTCTTACCTAACCATCCACTGATATAGGTAAATGTGATCGACATAATTTCAAAAATTTATATCTCACTCTATAAAAATAGACGTACAGATATATCAATTTGAAATTGGTGCATAACAACGGATATTCAAAACCAAATATTTACCGTCCGGTAAACAACCCAGGTGATTTCCTCAAATATCACCAATTACAACGAATCTCGATATAATTAGGATGATCACCCAATTCCCAATAACTTACTCCCACTCATCATCTGTAAAACCATACAGATATGAGAATCAAACCTGGTAAATACATACCCTGGAGCAAGGACTAATTGGGAAATCAGTTTTCTTTTAACAGTACACAGTGAAACTAAAACATGTAAATGTTTCGATGGGGTATCCCGGTATTCCTAGTAATGCCTCTTCCATTATCCAGATTCACAACTGTAACCGTATAATTCTTTGCCATCTCTCCAAATCCCTTTATATGTTTTTAGTCATTACCTTCTGTACACCCTCTTAGGCTAAATGGTTTTCTTCCTTCCCTACCGTTCGGCACCAGCCTATGGTTTGGAAGAAGACTATCCAATAAGCATAATGGGTGTACTGTCCTAATCCTAGGAGCACTCGCAATGCGAGAGAAGGTGAAGATAAAAGATAACCGAATAAACCTTATTCCTATTTCTCCTGAACCAGAATCTATCCCCGAACTGGAATAAGTTCCTTTTGAGTTCATATATAACCATACGATGGAGTATCCAATAAACTGTGGATCTTCGTAGTGATACGGAGTGTCCTGGAGAAATACAAAGGTGAAGTGGGAATGGTAATGAAATACTTGGTTTGGTCGTGAACAGCAGTCGCAGTTTACTTTGCCCTCTTACTAATCCCATGATATGTCTTTACTTAATACCTTCTGTACACCATCGTTATGCTAATTGGTTTTCTTCATTCCCCACCGTTCGGCACCAGCCTAAGGTTTGGAAGAAGACTATCCAATTTGCGTAATAGGTGTACTATCTCCTAAACCAAGGAGTACTCGCAACCTGAGAGAAGATAAAAGGAAAAGACAACTGAATAGTCCTATTCGTTTTCTCTAGAACCGGAAACCATCCTCGAATAAATTCCTTCGAGTTCGTATAAAACCATACGATGGTTTTATCCAATGGAAGTGGACGTTCGTAGTAATACGGGGTGTCCTGGAGAAAAGGGTAAAAGTAGGAGTGGCAATGAGGTTTACAACTCTGAGAATCCAAAAGCCAGTGTTAAAGAAGGTTCGGTTAATCTTGGTCACTGAGTCATAGTCAAGGGTCGGGTCATGGTCGCTGCCAAAGAGAGAGAGAAAAGAAACACTCAGCATGCACTCTAACCTAGATCAGAATGGTTATCACTTTATCTAATCAGAAAACCTCCCACTGTAACCTCAAATTCTCCTCCAAACTTGAAAGAAGAATTAGTCGGGATCACCCGAGGAGTAAACCAACTCATCAGTGGAAATCGGGATCCGACTATCATCGCATGATAACGTGACGTAATCCGCTCACGTTATCACACTCCAGAAGGTATGCGCATGCCTGGCAAGTTTCAACTTCTTTAGAAACTCCCGATGTGATTTTTACCCCTAGGACCCAAGTGACCTTGACGAATAATCAACAAATCAAAAGGTCCTAGTCAAGTTCAACCCGTCATTATCTTGATTGCGTTAAACCCACCCACACGACCCTTGACGAATAATCAACAAAGTCGTACGACCGTCCTAACCAATCCACATATCCATGCGACAGAAAGCATTATAGAGCTACCGCACACTACGCCTCGGCGAATAGCAACGACAAACGTAGCGCGAATACTAAGCAATACTAATCTGAAATGAAGGAGGGCTACGAATGGTTTTTGGCGAAAAACCTTTTACCGTAATGAACTTGATATCGTTGAAGGAACTGCATAGATTTTTATAAAAATATAGTGACGAAAACCTTTGCTAAAGAGGTCACTCCCGGTGAAGGGATCTCGGCTCTTTCCCCGTAGAATGAGGTGCAGGATATTCCAACTGAATACCACGATACAAAGCAAAATGTAATCGGCTATAGTGAAGTTATTACCCTGACGCAAACTTCTGTCCAAGGGGTCACTCCCGGTGAAGGGATCTCGGCCCTTGCCTCGTCGACTGAGGTGCTGGATATTCATAACCGAATACCACTGTGCAAAACAAAAGAGAACGTCCTTGCAATAACAGCTTTTTGAAAAATTGTTCCAACAACATCAGAATTGGTTTGTTTAGCTTGCATTGATCCGAATCAACACAGTCCCATCAATTGATCACACCACAAAGAACGAAAATAATGATGTACGTATATGCCATCCGCATTCGCCACTGGGTCCCGTCATCACCCGTTAGGTTACTTAACTAACGACAGAGCGGGGACTGGACTAGCGCGGGTGTAAAACATATACAACATCTACTAGTATATATATTAGTATATAATAATCGCTCAAGGAGTGATAAAATGCAGCATCACAGAAAAGTAATAAGTATCACAGAACAATACAGATAATCTGGAAGCCCCGGGTTTCACAGAGCCGCTGCTGAAACCCGACGTTCCCCTGGTCGTGTGGATAGCCTGTGCAATGAAATCCTAGAACCCTACGGGCGCGGCAAGTTACCCGCCAAAACCTGAAGCGAGGCAGCCCCCTTCAACGACGTGAATGGACCACCCAGCACTTCACGGAATCCGGTAACTTGGGCATCCCTCCTGGGTCAACCTGTACCCCCTACGAGTGAAGCGAATAGCCCGCCAATTCTAGAGTGTAGCCCCCTCCGTCTCAATGCCATGAGATGCGGGCCCGTTGCCCTCTAGAACCCGGCTATCCGTGCACCCCACCGCGGGGTAATCCTAGTACAGAAAGTAAAATATACATACAACGGGTACATTGACCTCAGCCCGGTCGTGCCCCAAAAGAATAATATACAAACAGGCAGTAACGACAGTCCACATGTCGGACGCTCGCCCCACAATATCAAATGTACATATATAACCAAACTGTACTACCATTGCATCCAGGCTATCCACCACGACAGATCCGCAACATCACAACACAACACAGAACATCAACGTGAATGTCACGTTTGCAAATCCGTCTAAAAGGGCTATAGCAGATAGACTGGATTTACCGATCGAGTGACATTCACGGTCGCAGATATAATGTAAATACTGTGAACTAACATGTTAAAATTTTCGATCGACTAAATTTCCCAAAGTGGTCCCCAAGCACAATACCCAGTACTCAAATAAATCAGGGCCCTAAAGGAATATACCAAAAACCCAATTTCCATGTCAGAGAGGCACTGTAGAAATTTGGTGCAGAGAGGAGTCCAAAGTGCGGCGGAACCGCGGCCAAAGTATGGGTTTGGCCGCGGTTCCGCGGCGGAACAGTAATGTTAGCGCACCAAATTTTCACAGAATGCATAAAAAACCCTGCACGATTTTTTGACATGTACCAAATAATTTTTTGAGCACTGCAAAAATTCGACAGAAACTGCCCTTTAGAAATCGGGTTTTCGGAAAATCCGTTCGATCGAACTTGTAAACACGTTAGAGAAAGCTAGACTAGGTTAATGGCGTGGCTCTGATACCATGTAGGACTACGGTAGCGACCCGGCCGTCTATCCGAGGCCAAATTGTGGAACGATAATTTTTCTTAACTTTAAACCGTTACTACCGCATCCTAAAACCCCGGATCGTAACCATTAACCTACAACTAGCTATCAAGAGAAGGGATAGAATGCTATACCGAGCGATCCGTGTCCTTCGGTCTTTGCCACTACTCCGATCTCCTCGCGGAACTTCCGGTCTTCATCTTCTCGTCGGAGCGGGCACCACAACGCCGGGTTCTATTACGGGCTCCCACCACTGGACCGAGGCAACTCGGGCACGAAGTTGGCGAGTCGACGTGCCCAAGGGTGCTGTAGGTGAAGTGTAGAATGTATTGTCTCTTGGGGTTTATGAAGTTGCCTTTGATGATGGAGGAGAGAAGAAAATGATCTTTGAAAAAGAATGGAGCTCTCATTTTTCAAGCATGGAATGAGATGAAATTTTCCCTCATACAAATGAACCTCTCTCTCCTCTCACCTCAAAGTGGCCGACCCACTTCTCTTAAAATGGTGGAGGGAAAAAGAATAATACATGAAAGGAGGCGAGTGTAGGAATCAAAAGAGGTGACCACATCCAAAAGTGATGATAACAAAGTCATATCAATTTCTAATCCATTCTTATCTCATTAATGCAAGAAATGATCACAAGAAAAAGCAAAGATGCTTAAACCATCATAATCCCTCAAATGCAGGAAACCCCTCCACAAATGCTAATTTGCAAACTTGCAAATTAGCCCCTCCATCAGAAAAATCCGGCCGTGAAGGAACAAAGTAAAACTGGCCGGAACGGAATGCAAACTGGCAACTTCAGAAAACTGATCCCGTAATAAATTACAGGAAAACCCCGCGACTGTATATACATACCCGCATTTGTATTCCCACTGAATACAAATGCAAAGAGACAATCCACACTGTCTAATACTAGGATCCGGCTTAAACCAAAGCCCGCTAGTAAAATCCGTCCGATCACGATCCGTGCAATACCACACGTATCTGATCGAACCCTGCCATATCTCCATATGCCCTCTACAGCGTTTCGCCCGAAACTTGAGAAACTGGTCTGTGGGGGACTCTAAAGACTCGTCAATACTTTGGTTGTGGATTTAACCACTAGCACGTCAGAGGTATTAGCCAATACGTAACGGGCTACCAGGTATTGACAAAAAGGGACGTCGATGAGCGAACTCATCCTGACACCCTACTGTGCCTGTCAGTGACAATATCCGTACAGTCTGGTCCGTTCGTCTATGAGTATCGCATGGTGGGCCTAGGGGGTTGGTAAAAGTCAGACCCCTATAAGCGGTACAAGTCGTGTCGGAGTGTAGCCCAGAACTGTTGGAGATAGTGCCCTCAGAGTCAATTATTGGATCACAGGCACGTGATTGCAATGATTGAGGGAGGTCCTATTCCGGTAGAACAGCCTTACTCAAGATGATAGTATGCTATCTGGTTTACCTTTATCATCGTGTACTGCTTTAGGTGACCTTACAGGTCACTATTGCGTGTTGATAGAGCCCTTAGGATTCTTGCTTGACTGCCAGCAGTATGAAGGCGATCATATACGTGGGAGCTGGTAGTCTATAAGCATATCCTTAAAAGGTCCCTAGTCGTGGGAGTTTCGAGACAGGGCATCGATACTCCAGAGTAGACTAATGTATACAGTCGAGACCCCGACGAGGGGCGGTGTCCGGTCTCACAAGCCACTGGCGTCAGTTGGTTCACCTAAGATGTATACAGGTGCTCATTGGGTTATGAGTACACCGGACAGGACTCGCCGGGAACATGCTAGTTGGTCTTATACCTGACGTCAGATAGCAGTTCCCTGGTGACATATGTACAGGTTAGTTCATCGACCTGAGGATCGTCATTTGTCTCGTATGAGTTCACACTGTACTTTGATTACTACCCTACCACGCTCAAAGGAGACGTGCAAACAGGTTTTAGTTGGGTACAGTCCCGAGCCACATGGAGGCAGTGAGCGGATCTGCAGGGGTTCGTCTCTCCCGGTATTGGGGGTGAGGTCGCGCTGTGTCTAGGAGAGCCCTTACACAAAGTCTTTGGCCAAGGCAGGAGATTTACTGGTAGGTATTCCAGTAGTATCTCAGGGTGTTCTGGGCTACACTCCGACACGACTTGTACCGCTTTTGGGGGTCTGACTTTTACCAACCCCCTAGGCCCGCCATGCGATGCTCATAGACGAACGGACCGGACTGTACGGATATTGTCACTGACAGGCTCAGTAGGGTGTCAGGATGAGATCGCTCATCGATGTCCCTTTTGGTCAATACCTGTTAGCCCGTTACGTATAGGCTACTACCTCTGACGTGCTAGTGGTTAAATCCACAACCAAAGTATTGACGAGTCTTTAGAGTCCCCTACGGACCGTTTTCTCAAGTTTCGGGCGAAACACTATAGAGGCCGTATGGTGATATGGCAGGGTTCGATCATGTACGTGCGGTATTGCACGGATCATGATCGGACGGATAATACTAGCGGGCTTTGGTTTAAGCCGCATCCTAGTATTGTACAGTGTAGATTTTGTCTCATTGCATTTGTATTCGGTCGCAATACAAATGCGGGTATGTATATACAGCCGCGGGGTTTTCCTGTAATTTATTACGGGATCAGTTTTCTGAAGTTGCCAGTTTGCTTTCCGGTTTCGGCCATTTTCCTTTGTATCCTTCTTTGGCCGAAAAATGGTGGAGGAGGCTTATTTGCATTTGTGCAAATAAGCATTTTGGAGGGTTGTTTTTGCAAGTAGTTGCATCATGATGGTTTCATGATGGTGCACTTTCATTTGACTTCTTTTCCTCATGATTGCTTGACTTTGGGTATGATGATGGTTGATGGAGTATTGGTTTTGGTTAGTGATCATTATATTGTAAGTGCACGGCGGCGCCCCGGCCTCCATCCCGAGGCCAAAATGCGGAAGCGGTGATAAACTTTAATTTTGCGAACTTAGCAAACCGGCACCACCGCGCACTAAAACCCGGATCGAACCATTAATTAGTCCTAGCTAACTACAAGATGGGGAAGAGAGATATACCGACTGATCCAAGTCCTCCGGTCTTCTCGTCGTCGTCCTGATCTCCTAAGGAAGCTCCGGTCTCCACCTCGTCGCCGGAAGTACACCACATCGCCTACTTCTTTTACGGGCTCCCACCTCAATGCCAAGGCAACACGGGCACGAAGCTGGCTAGTCGACGCGCCCAAGATTTGCTGTAGAAGGTTGTGTAGGACTTATGTCTCAATTTGGGGTTGTAGGATGTTGCCTTTTGAGATGGTGGAGGAATTGATTTTTGAGATGAACTAGAGAGCTTTTCTTAGCACCATGAGAACCAAAATGCCACACCTCATGAAATGAATCCCCTTTCTCCCAAGGAATGGCCGGCCCCCCCTTTTTGTGATTGGAGAGAGAGAGCAAAGACAAGGGGGTGGGTGGAAAGAGAGTGATGATGGAAAAACAAATGATCACCACAAAAACCCAACACTCCAAAGCAACCATCACCTCATAACAAGGGTCAAGCCATCATGACACAACCATGAAGCAAAAAGTCAAGTCAATGGATGGTGCACCATCATGATACAAGGAAATATGCAAAGACTCCCTCCACTAATACTTATTTGCAACAATTCAAATAAGCCCTCCTCCACCAATCTTCGGCCAATGAACGATACAAAGGAAATTGGCCGAAACGGAAAGAAAACTGGCAACTCCAGAAAACTGGTCCCGTAATAAATTACAGGAAAACCCCGATACTGTGCATACACACCCGCATCTGTATTCCGACCGAAATACAAATGCAATGAGACAAAATCTACACTGTACTATACTAGGAACCGGCTTAAACTAAAGCCGGCTAGTAATATCCTTTCGATCCTGATCCGTGCAATACCGCACGTATCTGATCGAACCCTGACATATAACCATATGGCCTATAGTACAAACTGTCCGATCCTGATCCGTGCAATACCGCACGTATCTGATCGGACCTTGCCATATCTCCATACGGCCTCTACAACTTTTCGCCCGAAAGCTGAGTAACTAAATGTGGGGGACTCTAAAGACTCATCAACACCATGGTTGTGGATTTAACCACTAGCACGTCAGAGGTATAAGCCAATACGTAACGGGCTACCAGGTATTGACTAAAAGGTACGTCGATGAGCGAACTCATCCTGACACCCCACTGAGCCTGTCAGTGACAATATCCGTACAGTCCGGTCCGTTCGTCTATGAGCATCGCATGGCGGGCCTAGGGGATTGGTAAAAGTCAGACCCCCAAAAGCGGTACAAGTCGTGTCGGAGTGTAGCCCAGAACACCCTGAGATACTACTGGAATACCTACCTGTAAATCTCCTTGCCTCGGCCGAGGGCTTCGTGTAATGGCTCTCCTAGACACAGCACGACCTCACCCCCAATACCGGGAGAGACGAACCCCTGAAGATACGCTCACTGCCTCCATGTGGCTCGGGACTGTACCCAACTAAAACCTGTTTGCACGACTCCTTTGAGCCGTGGTAGGGTAGTAATCAAAGTAAAGTGAGAACTCACACAAGACAAATGACGATCCCCAGGTCGATGAACTAACCTGCACACATGTCACCAGGGAACTGCCGTCTGACGTCTGGTATATGACCAACTAGCATGTTCCCGGCGAGTCCTGTCCGGTGTACTCATAACCCTATGAGCACCTGTATACATCTTAGGTGAACAAACTGACACCAGTGGCTTGTGAGACCGGCCACCGCCCCTCGTCGAGGTCTCGAATGTACACACTAGTCTACTCTGGAGTATCGATGCCCTGTCTCGAAACTCACACGACTAGGGACCATTTAAGGATATGCTTATAGACTGCCAGCTCCCACGTATATGATCGCCGTCATACTGCTGGTGGTCAAGCAAGAATCCTAGGGGCTCTATCAACGTGTAATAGCGACTTGTAAGGTCACCTAAAACAGTACACGATGATAAAGGTAAACCAGATAGCAAACTATCATCACGAGTAAGACTGTCCTATCGGGATAGGTCCTCCATCAATCATTGTAATCACGTGCATGTGATCGAATAATTGAATCTGAGGGCACTAACTCCAACAATCTCCCACTTGCACTCAAGGCTAATTATTGCGATGTCGCATACTCACAGCACGTGTGATACCGAACACCCAACTCATCTACTAGTCAGTCTCACAAAGCTCGCTTGCGAAACTATTGCGTTTGAGGAATAGCCTTAGTGAGTGGATCCGCCTTGATGTCTCTTTCTATGTCTCTCTATATCTCAAGTTCGCGGAGAAACCCATCTCCCGAAATGAGTAAAACCTGTCTTAGAATGTGTCTGGAAGTCTGATGGGACATAGCTCATAAATGAACTCCAAATCCAAACTTCTTAGACTGTATCGTCAACTGAACTTAATCAGTATCCTGCGCCATGCCACCCTCAGTATTGCCTTGGACCACCTGTCCAAAATACTGCCCCTCATTAGAAGGAAAACCATAACTCTGACAACCTCCTTGTCGTCCGGGTCACCTTAGAAGCCTGGAATGATAACTGTCTCCCGAATGAGGCTGTCGTTATCATATCCCTAGAACATCCACTTATGTTCTAAAACTGCTTCCGACTGCTTCTCCAGGATTGGATCAATATCAACTTATTGCATCTAGTGCAAGAACAATATCTGGTGTGGTACTTGACATCTCATGATTGACTCAATTGCCTAAGCAAGTGATCTGTCAATCATGCACATCCCTCTCTACTTTAGTCTGTAAGACACCTTTAGAGAGGGTGACTCCATCACCTGCAGGTACACTACCGTGCCAGGAGTCGTCCATTCTAAATACTCTTAGAATGCTGTCTAAGCACCCAGATTGGGAAACCACCCAAATCTAGATCTAAAACCATAGATCTAGTAACCAGTATGTCTGATATAATATCCAAGTCCTGTGTGGAGAAACCACTGTGTGACGACCAAAGTACAACCGATTGTAGTTTAGGAATATCACTTCCTACTCTGTGTATGTCATCCAAATACCATGACAACACACCCAACTACCATCTCAACAGATCCATCCCCTATTCTGATGAAGTCAAACCCATGACTGTCACGTCAGAAATAGATGATCTATCTCCGCTACGTCTGCTTTAGTCTATAAATAGACATAAGCTACCTATCCACCAATGCTTCCGCTGCTCCCACTGACTACGACAACCCTCTGGCAGAGTCATATACACGTACACTTCTGAAGCGAGTTCAGAACGATGCTATACTCATCCTCCCGCCGGGTCTCGCAGCCTGGAACAACAGCAATGGTAATTGTGGGTAAACAAGAACTTCCCTGTCACCGTCCTTAAGGCTACCGTAGTACCTCTCGGGTGCCTGAAGTTACCTACCGTATCCGCGGAGTGGCCAATGGAATGTCAATCCAGATTGAATCTTTAGGTTCCTTATCAAATCTTCAGTAATCGTTTGTGGTTCTAGAATCACTTCCAGTTCTACCATACTCCCACTACTGTTTTCTGAAAAAATACATTTTTAATTTAAAACTATGGCGAGTCTAGAACAATATTGCTATTGTTCATCCAGATGGTAGAAAGTCAACCCTCGTCATAGCCTGGGTCAACCCACAAACAGCCATTACAGAAACGTGCCTTGAGTTGTCCAGTGTCTGGTTTTAATCATAAGCCGGACAACTCCCCGTACCTTAACACCGTTAAGATATGAACTATTCTATATCCAATATAGAAACAGAGGCACTGATTTAATTGAACCAGATTCAAATCATGCAGCTGTCCCCAGTGCATGTCAACTAAATGGAAGGAGGCCGATCAGCGTTACTCAACTTAGGAGCACTTCCAATTATGAGCAACCTGAAAGAGAAGCAAGTTCTCTTAATCATTACTATCAACTGAATACCAATACACAAGCATCTACATCTTCGATCACTTTGAAGAATCCCGATACCTGCTACACCTGGTTCTCTACTGTATTCAAATACCTATAACTTCTCAAATTCGGACCCTGTGTTTCCACGAAACACCTGTCTAAAAACTAGAGAAGTCATAAGTAAACCGAATATAGTACGAGGACCAACCCCTCTGTCCTGAAGGACCCTGGACAGCAAACAATACTCTGTATAAGTCCCTTGAGTCTGATAACTCATTCACTGTGTGTCGTAGGTTGTAAACTGTACTTATGGTTAAAAAGAATTACACCGCTGTTTAATGCTCCTTACCTAACCATCCACTGATATAGGTAAATGTCGTAGACATAATTTCAGAAAGGTATATCTCACTCTATGAAAATTGATGTACAGATATATATCAATTTGAAATTGGTGCATAAAAGCGGATATTCAAAACCAAATATTTGTCGTCCGGCAAACAACCCAGGTGACTTCCTCAAATATCACCGATTCCAACGAATCCCGATATAATGAGGATGATCACCCAATTCCCAATAACCTACTCCCACTCATCATCTGTAAAACTATACTGATGTGAGAATCATACCTGGTAAATACATACCCTGGAGCAAGTGTCTAATCGGGAAATCAGTTTTCCTTTAACAGTACACAGTGAGACTGAAACATCGAAATGTTTCGATGGGGTATCCTGGTATTCCTAGTAATGCCTCTTCCAGATTCACGACTGTA
The DNA here is from genome assembly GCA_030015575.1 of Agapanthus africanus. Classification (NCBI taxonomy): domain Eukaryota; kingdom Viridiplantae; phylum Streptophyta; class Magnoliopsida; order Asparagales; family Amaryllidaceae; genus Agapanthus; species Agapanthus africanus. Next base: position 173,180,920 of record JASDDO010000016.1, on the reverse strand, counting down.
ACCGTATAATTCTTTGCCACCTCTCCAAATCCCTTCATATGTCTTTAGTCATTACCTTCTGCACACCCCTTCAGGCCAAATGGTTTTCTTCCTTCCCTACCGTTCGGCACCAGCCTATGGTTTGGAAGAAGACTATCCAATAAGCATAATGGGTGTACTGTCCTAATCCTAGGAACACTCGCAATGCGAGAGAAGGTGAAGATAAAAGACACCTGAATAAATCTTATTCCTATTTCTCCTGAACCAGAATCCATCCCCGAACTGGAACGAGTTCCTTTCGAGTTCGTATATAACCATACGATGGAGTATCCAATAAACTGTGGATCTTCGTAGTGATACGGAGTGTCCTTGTAATCCTTCGAAAATCGTTTAGGCAGTTTTTCGGTAATCGGCTAATTTTTCGGCTTTTTCCGTAAAAAGTCAAAATTGATATTTTTCATTATAGACCTAATTATACAAAATTTAGATAAGATATTACTATAATTTTGTCACTAAAATGTCACTTATAATTTTCTAGTTAAATAAAAAAAAATTCGTAATTAATTATTTTTTTTATTATTTTAAGCCTTTTTAAATACATTAAATTAGGGATAAATACAAATTTAATTGGGTAAATTTCATAATTAGGAATCTTTATAAGCTAAAATATGGTGTTAATAAAATTATATCATGTCTTGCAAACTTTTGGTTTTATGGTGGGAAAATTATGAAAAGAATGATGAAAAAAAGGGTTTTTTTGGAAAAAGTTGATTTGAAATGCATTAAATGATAACATATGATGTTGTATTGACCTAGAAACTTCTTCAGAATTTCCCCACCTCCTTCCCTAGCTGCAGCCGACCCCAATTCTGCTGGAAATCCCCTCACTTCTCACTCTTTCTTGCTTCATTCTTTGCTAAAATTCAATAAAAAAAATCCACAATTTCATTAACCATTCAAAGCCAAACCCTAATCCATTCTCTCTTCAACCCAAATTAGTTCAAAAACTTGATGAAAGGAGGCTTTCTTGGTGACTTGATCATGCTAGGATTCAATTGGTGAGGTAAAAATTCTAAACTAGTTTGCTAACTAGTAGTTTATTTGTGCAAAAATCTAATTTTGAAGTATTAATTTAGTGTAAATCCTTGTTCATGAAAAATCAAGAATGGGTTTTGATGTTGAGTTAGGGTTTGAAACATAGTTGTTAGAATTAAGTGAGGGTTTTGGTTATCTAATTGATTAGAGTGGTTAATTGTGTAATGATATGCTTGCTAAATCGACAAATTGCGATGTTTGTATCGAATCGGCTAGAAAATTGCTTGCTAGATTTTTACGAAAATTAGAATGCGATCAAATTGCGTTATGTTAGCGATATAATTAGCTTCGTATAGGACTATTAGAGTGCACGAACGCGGGGTTTTGTCTAGTCAGGTTTTAGTTTTGCCGATTTCCCCGAAATGACGATTCTAGTTAACGATTAGCGATTTTCGTACGTTTTCCCGCGCACCGAATGCGTGCTATGATTAATTCAAGAGCGTGGATAATTGTATGTTGTGACTTGCATTGTGTTTGGTTTTGTAATCTTATGCATGATATTGTGCAAATATAGGATCGGTCGGGGAAACTTAGGACACGGCGCGAAAAGGAAAGGCGGTGGCCGGAACGGATTAGCGGGGATTTCAGGTGAGTAGATGTATTCATCTATGGGGGAATCGTCTGGATGGCGCGATGCGCCCCTCCTAGTTAGGATTACCCTACTTTTTGCAAGATTTATATTGTTAGCTATCTTATCCATTCATGTACACTGCATACCTTATAGCGAACAGTATATTAGCTTGCATGGACATCCATCTATACATTTGCGATAGCACTTCGTAGGACACGAACACCTTTACCATTGGCATCTGTTGCACGCGCACTATTCATGTGACACACACGCCTTTGGTAAATACCATGCCACGTGCACTATAGAACTTGTTTAACTTAGTATCACCATTTGCATTCATACATGATATATGAAATTGCGTAGCATGCATATACCTCGCATTATTATCACAATTACATAGATTCTATCCAAAATTCACATCATAAACATTGATATCATAGACAATTATCATATTTAACATGTGGACACTATGATTTTCTTGAGGATTTCATGTTTTCTGTGATTTCTGGATTTTTGGGGAAAACCGCAAGAATTTAACAAAAGCTTGTAATTATCATTTTTAAAACAAAGTTGCGGTTTTCTCGTGATGTATGTGTCGTCCACCATGAGTTTTCATGTTTTCTGTTGGATTTCGAGACCCGATTCGAGGAGTGGATGAACCGTCTCGGGTGCATGGTGGGCCCGGTATGGTACCCCGGGGCAAGAAGATCGAGTTGTAGACGATGAGCCTGGCAGGGGAAGACTACCTACCGGTGATGTCTGGCGCGGCGGATATCCGGAGGATACCGACCGTTGTCGTGAGATTTATGATATGGGCCGATCCGGACTGACGGAGCCCGATATTGAGACAGATATGATTCCTATTTGGTGTCGATGCTTGACACGGGTTTTCAGATGATTTCTTGATGGTATTTAGCTATTATACAGATATTCATGTTCTAAAATTAAGAATTCAATACCCTTAGCATTTAAAACACTTAAAGACTTAATAATGACATTGCATACCTGTGCATGCATACTAGAGATACTATATCACATATGGACATGCATGTTGTGGTGCATTGCGTACATTCTTACGATTGCCTTACTAGATGTTATATTTACTCACGAGCTGGCAACTCACCCCCGTTGTGCCACAGTGTCTTGCAGGTCGGACCCGTCAGTCTTGTAGCGACGGGCTATCTTATCATCAGCTCCTTTTGCTCAGACTCGCGACATCGCCCGTAGGTGGGTTGCGAGCATACTTTATTTCTTTTTGCTCCATCATTGTATCTAGTATTCTCCATCTACCACTTTATATTGTATATGCGACCTAGTGATGAGACTGAGAGATTTGTATATTTGTGGTTTCTTTTAGGTCGAGCTCACTTGAGCCGACGTGTGTTTTCTGGTATTTTGCGTTTCTTTATGCTCTTTTCTTGATATTACTTAAATATTGCATGTGGTTGTGATCCGCCTTGGGCGAAGAGCTAGCTCCCGCTTGGGGATGCCATTTTTATGATTACAGGTTTATTATCTTGTTGTACCCATTTTTGGGGGATAGAAAATACAGGGGAGACTCTGCCGAAATTTTCGGAAATTTTTGATGTTTTAAAAAGGGATTCTATGAAACTTAAATGATTTTTAAAAAACCATTTTCATTAAAGGTTTTCCTTCACTCTCTTTTGATTTTGGTTTAGATTTTTCTGGGCTTTGGCTGACTTAGGTTACGGTACGCCTTTAGACGTCTCGTAATCTAAGTGCTAGTCATGTTCCGTACCTCCGGGTCGTGACAGTCCTGGAGAAATACAAAGGTGATTTAGGATTGGTGAAGGAATACTTGGTTTGGTCGTGAATAGCAGTTTCAATTGACCTTGCCCTCTTACTAATCCCTTGCTTTGTCTTAACTTAATACCTTCTGTACACCATCGTTAGGCTAATTGGTTTTCTTCATTCCCTACCGGTCGGCACCAGCCTAAGGTTTGGAAGAAGAATATCCAATTTGCGTAATAGGTGTACTATCCCCTAATCTAAGGGGTACTCGCAACCTGAGAGAAGGTAAAAGGAAAAGACAACTGAATAGTCCTATCCGTTTCCTCCAGAACCTGAAACCATCCTCGAATAAATTTCTTCGAGTTCATATCTAACCATACGATGGTTTTGTCCAATGGAAGTGGACGTTCGTAGTAATACGGGGTGTCCTGGAGAAAGGGTAAAAGTAGGAGTGGCAATGAGGTTCGCAACTCTGACAATCCATAAGCCAGTGTTAAGAAGGTTCGGTCAACTTGGTTACTGAGTCATTGTCTTAGGGTCGGGTCAATGGTCGCTTCCAAAGAGAGAGAGAAAAGAAACACTCAGCGTGCACTCTAACCTAGATTAGAATGGTTACCAATTTATCTAGTCTGGAAAACTCCCACTGTACCGTCAAATTCTCCTCCAAACCTGAAAGAAGAATTAGTCGGGATCACCCGAGGAGTATACCAACTCATCAGTGGGAATCGGGATCCAACTATCATCGCATGATAACGTGACGGAATCCGCTCACGCTATCACACTCCAGAAGGTATGCGCATATCTGGCAAGTTCCAGTTCTTTTGAAACTCCCGATGAGATTTTTGCCCCATGCTCTTATGACCTTGGCGTGAGGTCAAAATATCATAAGTCACATGTCAAGTTCTGCCCGTCATTATCCGGGTTAATTTGAACCTACCCGTACATACCCTTGACGTAGGCCAAAATAGTAGTACGACTGTCCCAAACCAACGCATCTATATATGCAACAGATAAATACCCGGCAGCTACCAATCACTATGCCTTGGCGTGAGGTCAAAATACATAGCTTGAATACTACCGAATATTTAACTGAAATGACGGAGGGCTACGAATGGTTTCTGGCGAAAACCTTTAACGTAAAGAACTTGATCTCGTTGAAGGAACTGGATAGCTTTTGAAAATATAGTGACGAAAACCGTTGCTAAAGAGGTCACTCCCGGTGAAGGGATCTAGGCTCTTTCCCCGTAGAATGAGGTGCAGGATATTCCAACTGAATACCACGGTGCAAAGCAAAAGTAATCGGCTATAGTGAAGTCGTTGCCCTGACGCAAAATTCTGTCCAAGGGGTCACTCCCGGTGAAGGGATCTCGGCCCTTGCCTCGTCGACTGAGGAGCAGGATATTCCAAATGAATACCACGATGCATAAACAAAAGTGAACGTCCTTGCAATAACAGCTTTTTGAAAAGTGTTCCAACAACATCAGATTAGGTTTGTTTTTAACTTGCAATGATCCGAATCATTGCAGTCCCATCAATAGATCACACCACAAAGAACGAAAATATACTGACGTACGTATATGCCATCCGCATTCGCCACTGGGTCCCGTCATTACCCGTTAGGTTAGCTAACTAACGACAGAGCGGGGACTGGACTAGCGCGGATGTAAAACATATACAAAATCTACTAATATATATACCAATATATTATATTTCGCTCAAGGCGTGATAAGAAATGCAACATCACAGAAATGTACAGCATCACAGAACAATACAGATATCTGGGATCCCCGGGTTTCACAGAGCCACTACTGAAACCCGACGTTCCCCTGGTCGTGTGGATAGCCTGTGCAATGAAATCCTAGACCCCTACGGGCGCGGCAAGTCACCCGCCAAAACCTGAAGCGAGGCAGCCCCCTTCAGTACCGTGAATGGACCACCCAGCACTTCACGGAATCCGGCAACTTGGGCACCCCTCCTGGGTCAACCTGTACCCCCTACGAGTGCGGCGAATAGCCCGCCAATCCTAGAGTGAGGCCCCCTCCATCTCAATGCCATGAGATGCGGGCCCGTTGCCCTCTGGAACCCGGCTATCCGTGCACCCCACCGCGGGGTAATCCTAGTACAGAAAGTAAAATATACATACAACGGGTACATCGACCGCAACCTGGTCGTGCCCCAAAATAATAATACAATCAGGCAGTGACGGCAGTCCACATGTCGGACGCTCGCCCCGCAATATCAAATGTACATAATACAACAAAACAGTACTAGTATTGCATCCAGGCTATCCCCCACGACCGATCCGCAACATCACAGCAAAAACAGAACATCAACGTGAAAGTCACGTTCGCAAATCCGTCTAACCGGGCTATAGCAGTTAGACCGGATTTACCGATCGAGTGAAATTCACGGTCGCAGATATAATGTAAATACTGTGAAATAATGTGTTTAAAATATCCGATCGATCAAATTTTAACAAGTGGGCCCCCAAGTACTCCTGTAGCACATCAAGAAATTCTGGGCCCAATGTTATTATTCCAAAACCCCAATTTTAACCCTAGAAAGATACTGTAGAAATTTGGTGCAGGGAACCCAACAGTGTGCGGCGGAACCGCGGCCCAAAGGGGTGTTTGGCCGCGGTTCCGCGCTCCTACTGTGGAGTTGTTGCATCGAATTTCTACAGAACTCTTATATTTTCTAGTAGATCACTTTTCTGTAACCTGAAAAAATTTTCGACACCAAAAAATTTCAACAGAAAACTGATGCAAGCAAAAATGCGGATTTTGGAGTTTTGGTCGATCGGAAATGCAAAACACATTAAACCAAGCTAGACTAAGTTAATGGCGAGGCTCTGATACCACTGTAAGTGCACGGCGGCGCCCCGGCCTCCATCCCGAAGCCAAAATGCGGAAGCGGTGATAAACTTTAATTTTGCGAACTTAGCAAACCGGCACCACCGCGCACTAAAACCCGGATCGAACCATTAATTAGTCCTAGCTAACTACAAGATGGGGAAGAGAGATATACCGACTGATCCAAGTCCTCCGGTCTTCTCGTCGTCGTCCTGATCTCCTGCGGAAGCTCCGGTCTCCACCTCGTCGCCGGAAGTGCACCACATCGCCTACTTCTTTTACGGGCTCCCACCTCAATGCCGAGGCAACTCGGGCACGAAGCTGGCTAGTCGACGCGCCCAAGATTTGCTGTAGAAGGTTGTGTAGGACTTGTGTCTCAATTTGGGGTTGTAGGATGTTGCCTTTTGAGATGGTGGAGGAATTGATTTTTGAGATGAACTAGAGAGCTTTTCTTAGCACCATGAGAACCAAAATGCCACACCTCATGAAATGAATCCCTTTTCTCCCAAGGAATGGCCGCCCCCCCTTTTGTGATTGGAGAGAGAGAGCAAAGACAAGGGGGTGGGTGGAAAGAGAGTGATGATGGAAAAACAAATAATCACCACAAAAACCCAACACTCCAAAGCAACCATCACCTCATAACAAGGGTCAAGGCATCATGACACAACCATGAAGCAAAAAGTCAAGTCAATGGATGGTGCACCATCATGATACAAGGAAATATGCAAAGACCCCATCCACTAATACTTATTTGCAACAATGCAAATAAGCCCTCCTCCACCAATCTTCGGCCAATGAACGATACAAAGGAAATTGGCCGAAACGGAAAGCAAACTGGCAACTCCAGAAAACTGGTCCCGTAATAAATTACAGGAAAACCCCGATACTGTGCATACACACCCGCATCTGTATTCCGACCGAAAAACAAATGCAATGAGACAAAATCTACACTGTACTATACTAGGAACCGGCTTAAACCAAAGCCGGTTAGTAATATCCGTTCGATCCTGATCCGTGCAATACCGCACGTATCTGATCGAACCCTGCCATATAACCATACGGCCTATAGTACAAACTATCCGATCCTGATCCGTGCAATACCGCACGTATCTGATCGGACCTTGCCATATCTCCATACGGCCTCTACAACTTTTTGCCCGAAAGCTGAGTAACTGAATGTGGGGGACTCTAAAGACTCGTCAACACCATGGTTGTGGATTTAACCACTAGCACGTCAGAGGTATAAGCCAATACGTAACGGGCTACCAGGTATTGACTAAAAGGGACGTCGATGAGCGAACTCATCCTGACACCCCACTGAGCCTGTCAGTGACAATATCCGTACAGTCCGGTCCGTTCGTCTATGAGCATCGCATGGCGGGCCTAGGGGGTTGGTAAAAGTCAGACCCCCAAAAGCGGTACAAGTCGTGTCGGAGTGTAGCCCAGAACACCCTGAGATACTACTGGAATACCTACCAGTAAATCTCCTTGCCTCGGCCGAGGGCTTCGTGTAATGGCTCTCCTAGACACAGCACGACCTCACCCCCAATACCGGGAGAGACGAACCCCTAAAGATACGCTCACTGCCTCCATGTGGCTCGGGACTGTACCCAACTAAAACCTGTTTGCACGACTCCTTTGAGCCGTGGTAGGGTAGTAATCAAAGTACAGTGGGAACTCACACAAGACAAATGACGATCCCCAGGTCGATGAACTAACCTTCACACATGTCACCAGGGAACTGCCATCGGACGTCTGGTATATGACCAACTAGCATGTTCCCGGCGAGTCCTGTCCGGTGTACTCATAACCCAATGAGCACCTATATACATCTTAGGTGAACAAACTGACACCAGTGGCTTGTGAGACCGGCTACCGCCCCTCGTCGGGGTCTCGAATGTACACACTAGTCTACTCTGGAGTATCGATGCCCTGTCTCGAAACTCACACGACTAGGGACCATTTAAGGATATGCTTATAGACTGCCAGCTCCCACGTATATGATCGCCCTCATAATGCTGGTGGTCAAGCAAGAATCCTAGGGGCTCTATCAACGTGTAATAGCGACTTGTAAGGTCACCTAAAACAGTACACGATGATAAAGGTAAACCAGATAGCAAACTATCATCACGAGTAAGACTGTCCTATCGGGATAGGTCCTCCATCAATCATTGTAATAACGTGCTTGTGATCGAATAATTGAATCTGAGGGCACTACCTCCAACATATATTTCATCATCATCCTTTTTCTCTCTCATGCATGATAGCCTTTTCTCTTTCTCTCCCTTGGATTATTGTTTTGCTCATTCATTCAAAACTCCCCATTCTCATTCTTGGAGAGAGGAGGCCGGCCACTAAGAGGGGAGGGCTGTCCCAATTTTTGGGGGTGCCATTTCATCTCATTTGCTTGCAAAATTCTCTTGGTTCTCCTCCAAAAGTTGATACTTCTTTACCTCGACCAAATGGGCAACTTCTAAAACCCCAAATGAGACATGAGTTCTGCAGTCAACCTACAGCATCCTTGGGCACGTCGGCTCGCCAACTTCGTACCCGAGTTGCCTCGGTCCAGAGGTGGGAGCCCGTAAAAGAACCCGGCGACGTGGTGCCCTTCCGGCGAGGAGGTGAAGACCGAAGATTCCGCGGGGAGATCGGGACGACGACGAGAAGACCGAAGGACACGGATCGCTCGGTATATCTCTCTATCCCTTCTCTAGTTTGCTAGGACTAGATTAATGGCCCGATCCGGGTTTAAAGTGCGCGGTGGTGCCGGTTCAAAAGTTTAAAGAAAAGTATCGTTTCAGCATTTTGGCCTCAGATTTACGGCCGGGGCGCCGCCGTGCACTTACATGGTATCAGAGCCACGCCATTAACCTAGTCTAGCTTGCTCTAACGTGTTTACAAGTTCGATCGATCGGATTTTCCAAAAACCACATTTCCATGTCGCACTTTCTGTCGAATTTTTCCTTGCTCTAAAAATTATTTGGTATATTGGAAAACTACGTTCAGGGTTTTTTATGCATTCTGTGAAAATTTGGTCGGCTGATATTACTGTAGCGCGACGGTTTAGCGGCCAAAACCACGTTTTGGCCGCGGAACCGCCGCCGTTTTATGGCCAAACCTCACTAAATTTCTACAGTGGTTTTCTGACATGGAAATAGGGTTTCTGGTATATTCTTTTTGGGCCCAGATGTTTTTGAGTGCTACAGTTGTGCTTGGGGCCCACTTCGGAAAATTCAGTCGATCGAAAATTTTAAACATGTTAGTTCACAGTATTTACATTATATCTGCGACCGTGAATGTCATTTGATCGGTAAATCCTGTCTAACTGCTATAGCCATTTTAGACGGATTTGCGAACGTGACATTCACGTTGATGATCTGTGTTGTGCTGTGATGTTACGGATTGGTCGTGGGGGATAGCCTGGATGCAATGTTAGTACAATTTGGTTATTTATGTACATTTGATATTGCAGGGCGAGCTCCGACATGTGGACTGCCGTCACTGCCTGTTTGTATATTATTCTTTTGGGGCACGACCGGGGTTAGGTCGATGTACCCGTTATATGTATATTTTACTTTCTGTACTAGGATTACCCCAAGGTGGGGTGCACGGATAGCCGGGTTCTAGAGGGAAACGGGCCCGCATCTCATGGCATTGAGACAGAAGGGGCCTCACTCTAGAATTGGCGGGCTATTCGCCGCACTCATAGGGGGTACAGGTTGACCCAGGAAGGGTGCCCAAGTTACCGGATTCCGTGAAGTGCTGGGTGTTCCATTCACGTTGCTGAAGGGGGCAGCTTCGCTTCAGGTTTTGGCGGGTAACTTGCCGCGCCCGTAGGGGTCTAGGATTTCATTGCACAGGCTATCCACACGACCAGGGGAACGTCGGGTTTCAGTAGCGACTCTATGAAATCCGGGGATCCCAGATATCTGTTTTGTTCTGTGATGCTGATTACATTTCTGTGATGTTGCATTTTATCACGCCTTGAGCGAATATTATATATTGATATATATACTAGTAGATGTTGTATATGTTTTGCATCCGCTCTAGTCCAGTCCCGCCTCTGTCGTTAGTTAAGTAACCTAACGAGTGATGACGGGACCCAGTGGAGAATGCAGATGGTATATACGTACATCATTATTTTCGTTCTTTATTGGTGTGATCAATTGATGGGACTGCATTGATTCGGATCAATGCAAGTTAAACAAACCTATTCTGATGTTGTTGGAACATTTTTCAAAAAGCTGTTATTGCAAGGGCGTTCTCTTATGTTATGCATCGTGGTATTCAGTTGGAATATCCTGCACCTCAGTCGACGAGGCAAGGGCCGAGATCCCTTCACCGGGAATGACCCCTTGGACAAAAGTTTGCGTCAGGGCAATAACTTCACTATAGCCGATTACTTTTTCTTTGCATCGTGGTATTCAGTTGGAATATCCTGCACCTCATTCTACGGGGAAAGAGCCGAGATCCCTTCACCGGGAGTGACCTCTTTAGCGAAGGTTTTCGTCACTATATTTTTATAAAAGCTATCCAGTTCCTTCAACGATATCAAGTTCATTACGTTAAAGGTTTTCGCCAGAAACCATTCGTAGCCCTCCGTCGTTTCAGACGGGTAGCACGTAGTATTCATGCTATGTTTGTTGACCTTCGTCAAGACATAGTGAATGGTAGCTGCTTGTTACCGTTCTGCTGCATAGATAGATGCGTTGGTTTGGGACAGTCGTATAGTCTTGTTGACCTTCGTCAAGGGCTTGTACGGGTGGGTTCAAATTAACCTGGACAATGACGGGTAGAACTTGACATGTGACTTATGATTTGTTGACCTTCGTCAAGGTCATAAGAGCATGGGGTAAAAATCACATCGGGAGTTTCTAAAGAAACTGAAACTTGCCAGATATGCGCATACCTTCTGGAGTGTGATAACGTGAGCGGATTCTGTCACGTTATCATGCGATGATTGTTGGATCCCGATTCCCACTGATGAGTTGGTTTACTCCTCGGGTGATCCCGACTAATTCTTCTTTCAGGATTGGAGGAGAATTTGACGGTACAGTGGGAGGTTTCCAGATTAGATAAATTGGTAACCATTCTGATCTAGATTAGAGTGCACGTTGAGTGTTTCTTTTCTCTCTCTCTTTGGCAGCAACCATTGACCCGACCCTAAGACTATGACTCAGTGACCAAAATTAACTGAACCTTCTTAAAACACTAGCTTTTAGATTGTCAGAGTTGCTTACCTCATTGCCACTCCTACTTTTACCCTTTTTCTCCAGGACACCCCGTATTACTACGAACGTCCACTTCCATTGGAAAAAACCATCGTATGGTTATATACGAACTCGAAGGAATTTATTCGATGATGGTTTCCTGTTCTGGAGAAAACGAATAGGACTATTCAGTTGCCTTTTCCTTTAACCTTCTCTCAGGTTGCGAGTACTCCTTGGTTTAGGAGATAGTACACCTATTACGCAAATTGGATAGTCTTCTTCCAAACCATAGGCAGGTGTCGAACGGTAGGGAATGAAGAAATCCAATTAGCCTAACGAAGGTGTGCAGAAGGTATTAAGTAAAGACATATCAAGGGATTAGTAAGAGGGCAAAGTAAATTACGACTGCTATTCACGACCAAACCAAGTATTTCTTCGCCAATCCTAAATCACCTTTGTATTTCTCCAGGACACTCCGTATCACTACGAAGATCCACAGTTTATTGGATACTCCATCGTATGGTTATATACGAACTCGAAAGGAACTTGTTCCAGTTCGGGGATGGATTCTGGTTTAGGAGAAATAGGAATAAGGTTTATTCGGTTGTCTTTCATCTTCACCTTCTCTCGCATTGCGAGTGCTCCTAGGATTAGGACAGTACACCCATTATGCTTATTGGATAGTCTTCTTCCAAAGCATAGGCTGGTGCCGAACGGTAGGGAAGGAAGAAAACCATTTAGCCTAAGAGGGTGTATAGAAGGTAATGACTAAAGACATATAAAGAGATTTGGAAAGATGGCAAAGAATTACACGGTTACAGTTGTGAATCTGGATAATGGAAGAGGCATTACTAGGAATACCAGGATACCCCTACGAAACATTTCAATGTTTCAGTTTCACTGTGTACTGTTAAAGGAAAACTGATTTCCCGATTAGATACTTACTCCAGGGTATGTATTTACCACGTATGATTCTCACATCTGTATGGTTTTACAGATGATGAGTGGGAGTAAGTTATTAGGAATTAGGTGATCATCCTCATTATATCGGGATTCGTTGTAATCGGTGATATTTGAGGAAATCACCTGGGTGGTTTGCCGGACGGCAAATGTTTGGTTTTGAATATTCGCTGTCATGCACCAATTTCAAATTGATATATCTGTACATCTATTTTTATAGAGTGAGATATAACTTTTTGAAATTATGTCGATGACATTTACCTATATCAGTGGATAGTTAGGTAAGGAGCATTAAACAACGGTGTAATTCTTCTTAATCATAAGTACAGTTTTCAACCTACGACACACAGGGAATGAGTTATTAGACTCAACGGACTTATACAAAGTTTTGTATGTTGTCCAGCGTCCATGAGGACAGAGGGGTTGGTTCTCGTACTATATTCGGTTTACTTATGACTTCTCTAGTTCTTAGACAAGTGTTTCGTAGAAACACAGGGTCCAAGTTTTGAGAAGTTATAGGTATGTGGATAAAGTAGAGAACCAGGTGTTGCACGTATCGAGATTCTTCAAGGTGATCGAAGATGTAGATACTTGTGTATGGTATTCAGTTGATAGTAATGATTAAGAGAACTTCCTTCTCTTTCAGGTTACTCATAATTGGAAGCATTCCTAAGTTGAGTAACGCTGATCGGCCTCATTCCATTTAGTTGACATGCACTGGAGACAGCTGCATGATTTGAATCTGATTCAATTAAATCAGTGCCTCTGGTTCTATATTGGATATAGAACAGTTCGTATCTTAACGATGTTAAGGTACGGGGAGTTGTCCGTCTTATGCTTAAAACCAGACTCTGGATAACTCAAGGCACGTTTTTGTAATAGCTGTTTGTGGGTTGACCCAGGCTATGACGAGGGTTGACTTTCTACCATCTGGAAGATCAATAGTGATATTGTTCTTGACTCACCACAGTTTTAAGTAAAATGGATTTTTTTTCAGAAAACAGTAGTGGGAGTATGGTAGAACTGGAAGTGATTCCAGAACCGCAAACGATTACTGAAAGTTTGATAAGAACCTAAAGATTCAATTTGGCTTGACATTCCATTGGCCACTCCGCAGATACAGTGGGTAACATCAGGCACCCGAGAGGTACTCCGGTAGGCTCAAGGACGGTGACAGGGAGGTTCTTGTTTACTCAGACTTACCATTGCTGTTGTTCCAGACTATGAGACCCGGCAGGAGGATGAGTATAGCGTCGTTCTGAACTGGCTTTAGAAGCGTACGTGTATATGACTCTGCCAGAGGGTTGTCGTTGTCAGTGAGAGCAGCAGAAGCATTGGTGGACAAGTGGCTTATGTCTATTTATAGACTAAAGCAGGTATAACAGAGATAGATCATCTATTTCTGATGTGACAGTCATAGGTTTGACTTCATCAGAATAGGGGATGGATCTGTTAAGAAGGTAGTAGGGTGTGATGTCCTGGTATTTGGATGACATACACAGAGTAGGAAGTGATATTCCTATACTACGATCGGTTATACTTTGGTTGTCACACAGTGGTTTCTCCACATGGGACTTGGATATAATATCAAGACATTCTGATTACTGGATCTATGGTTTTAGATCTAGATTTAGGAAGTGTCCCAATCAGGGTACTTAGACAGCATTCTAAAGGTATTTAGAATGGACGACTCCTGGCACAGTAGTATACCTGCAGGTGAAGGAGTCACCCTCTCTAAAGGTGTCTTACAGACTAAAGTGGAGAAGGATGTGCATGATTGGCAGATCACTTGCTTAGGCAATTGAGTCAATCATGAGATGTCATGTACCACGCCAGATCTTGTTTTTGTAGTGGATGCAATAAGATGATAATAATCCAATCCTGGAAAACCAATCGGAAGCAGTTTTAGAACATAAGTGGATGTTCTTGGGATATGATAACGGTATCCTCCTTCGGGAGACAGTTATCATTCCAGGCTTCTAAGGTGACCTGGATGACAGAGAGGTTGCCAGAGTTATAGTTTTCTTTCTGACGAGGGGCAGTAGTTTGGACATGTGGTCCAAGAGGATACTGAGGGAGGCATGGCGCAGGATACTGATTAAGTTCAGTTGACGATACAGTCTAAGAAGTTTGGATTTGGAGTTCATTTATGAGCTAGGTCCTATCAGAAATCCAGACACATTCTAAGACAGGTATTGCTCATTTCGGGAGATGGTTTTCTCCGCGAACTTGAGATATAAAGAGACATAGAAAGAAACATCAAAGCGGATCCACTCGCTGAGGCTATTCCTCGAACGCAATAGTTTCATAAACAGGTTTTGTGAGACTGACTAGTAGAGGAGTTGGGTGTTCGGTATCACACGGGCTGTGAGTATGCGACATCGCAATAATTAGCCTTGAGTGCAAGTGGGAGATTGTTCGAGATAGTGCCCTCAGAGTAAATTATTGAATCACAGGCACGTGATTGCAATGATTGAGGGAGGACCTATTCCGGTAGAACAGTCTTACTCAAGATGATAGTATGCTATCCGGTTTACCTTTATCATCGTGTACTGCTTTAGGTGACCTTACAGGTCACTATTGCGCGTTGATAGAGCCCCTAGGATTCTTGCTTGACTGCCAACAGTATGAGGGCGATCATATACGTGGGAGCTGGTAGTCTATAAGCATATCCTTAAAAGGTCCCTAGTCATGGGAGTTTCGAGACAGGGTATCGATACTCCAGAGTAGACTAGTGTATACAGTCGAGACCCTGACAAGGGGCGGTGGCCGGTCTCACAAGCCACTGGTGTCAGTTGGTTCACCTAAGATGTATACAGGTGCTCATTGGGTTATGAGTACACCGGACAAGACTCGCCGGGAACATGCTAGTTGGTCTTATACCTGACGTCAGATAGCAGTTCCCTGGTGACATGTGTACAGGTTAGTTCATCGACCTGAGGATCGTCATTTGTCTCGTGTGAGTTCCTACTGTACTTTGATTACTACCCTACCACGCTCAAAGGAGACGTGCAAACAGGTTTTAGTTGGGTACAGTCCCGAGCCACATGGAGGCAGTGAGCGGATCTGCAGGGGTTCGTCTCTCCCGGTATTAGGGGTGAGGTCGCGCTGTGTCTAGGAGAGCCCTTACACGAAGTCCTTGGCCAAGGCAGGAGATTTACTTGTAGGTATTCCAGTAGTATCTCAGGGTGTTTTGGGCTACACTCCGACACGACTTGTACCGCTTTTGGGGGTCTGACTTTTTTACCAACCCCTAGGCCCGCCATGCGATGCTCATAGACGAACGGACGGGACTGTACGGATATTATCACTGACAGGCTCAGTAGGGTGTCAGGATGAGTTCGCTCATCGACGTCCCTTTTGGTCAATACCTGGTAGCCCGTTACGTATAGGCTAATACCTCTGACGTGCTAGTGGTTAAATCCACAACCAAAATATTGACGAGTCTTTAGAGTCCCCCACAGACTGTTTTCTCATGTTTCGGGCGAAACGCTGTAGAGGCCGTATGGTGATATGGCAGGGTTCGATCATGTACGTGCGGTATTGTGCGGATCATGATCGGACGGATAATACTAGCGGGCTTTGGTTTAAGCCGCATCCTAGTATTGTACAGTGTAGATTTTGTCTCATTGCATTTGTATTCGGTCGCAATACAAATGCGGGTATGTATATACAGTCGCGGGGTTTTCCTGTAATTTATTACGGGATCAGTTTTCCGAAGTTGCCAGTTTTCTTTCCGGTTTCGGCCATTTTCCTTTGTATCTTTCTTTGGCCGAAAAATGGTGGAGGAGGGCTTATTTGCATTTGTGCAAATAAGCATTTTGGAGGGTTGTTTTTGCAAGTAGTTGCATCATGATGGTTTCATGATGGTGCACTTTCATTTGACTTCTTTTCCTCAGGATTGCTTGACTTTGGGTATGATGATGGTTGATGGAGTATTGGTTTTGGTTAGTGATGATTATATTTCATCATCGTCCTTTTTCTCTCTCATGTATTATAGCCTTTTCTCTTTCTCTCCCATGGATTATTATTTTGCTCATTCATTCAAAACTCCCCATTCTCATTCTTGGAGAGAGGAGGCCGGCCACTAAGAGGGGAGGGCTGTCCCAATTTTTGGCGGTGCCATTTCATCTCATTTGCTTGCAAAATTCTCTTGGTTCTCCTCCAAAAGTTGATACTTCTTTACCTCCACCAAAAGGGCAACTTCTAATACCCCAAATGAGACATGAGTTCTACAGTCAACCTACAGCATCCTTGGGCACGTCGGCTCGCCAACTTCGTGCCCGAGTTGCCTCGGTCCAGAGTTAGGAGCCCGTAAAAGAACCCGGCGACGTGGTGCCCTTCCGGCGAGGAGGTGAAGACCGGAGATTCAGTGGGGAGATCGGGACGACGACGAGAAGACCGAAGGACACGGATCGCTCGGTATATCTCTCTATCCCTTCTCTAGTTTGCTAGGACTAGATTAATGGCCCGATCCGGGTTTAAAGTGCGCGGTGGTGCCGGTTCAAAAGTTTAAAGAAAAGTATCGTTTCCGCATTTTGGCCTCGGATTGACGGCGGGGGCGCCGCCCTGCACTTACAAGAACACCTTGAGATACTACTGGAATACCTAACAGTAAATCTCCTGCCTCGGCTGAGGGCTTTGTGTAATGGCTCTCCTAGACACAGCGCGACCTCACCCCCAATACCGGGAGAGACGAAACCCCTGCCGATCCGCTCACTGCCTCCATGTGGCTCGGGACTGTACCCAACTAAAACCTGTTTGCACGACTCCTTTGAGCCGTGGTAAGGTAGTAATCAAAGCACAGTGGGAACTCACACGAGACAAATGACGATCTCCGGTCGATGAACTAACCTGTACAAATGTCACCAGGGAACTGCTATCTGACGTCTGGTATAATCCCAACTAGCATGTTCCCGGCGAGTCCTGTCCGGTATACTCATAACCCAATGAGCACCTGTATACATCTTAGGTGAACCAACTGACACCAGTGGCTTGTGAGACCGGCCACCGCTCCTCGTCAGGGTCTCGACTGTATACACAAGTCTACTATGGAGTATCGATGCCCTGTCTCGAAACTCCCACGACTAGGGACCTTTTAAGGATGTGCTTATAGACCCCAGCTCCCACGTATATGATCGCCATCATACTGCTGGCCGTCAAGCAAGAATCCTAAGGGCTCTATCAACGTGCAATAGTGACCTGTATGGTCACCTAAAGCAGTACACGATGATAAAGATAAACCAGATAGCATACTATCATCTTGGGCAAGACTGTCCTACCGGTATAGGTCCTCCCTCAATCATTGCAATCACGTGCCTGTGATCCAATAATTTACTCTGAGGGCACTATCTCCAACAATATCCCTAGAACACCCACTTATGTTCTAAAACTGCTTCCGACTGTTTCTCCAGGATTAGATCAATATCAACTTATTGCATCTCGTGCAAAAACAACCTCTGGTGTGGCACTTGACATCTCATGATTGACTCAATTACCTAAGCAAGTGATCTGCCAATCATGCACATCCCTCTCCGCTTTAGTCAGTAAGACACCTTTAGAGAGGGTGACTCCATCACCTGCAGGTACACTACCGTGCCAGGAGTCGTCCATTCTAAATACTCTTAGAATGCTGTCTACGTACCCAGATTGGGAAACTACCCAAATCTAGATCTAAAACCATAGATCCAGCAACCGGAATGTTTGGTATGAAATCCATTTCTTTTGTGGAGAAACCTCTGTGTGACGACCAAAGTATAACCGATCGTAGTATAGGAGTTTCTTTTCCTACTCTGTGTATGTCATCCATATACCAGGACATCACACTACTACCTTCTCAACAGATCCATCCCCTATTCTGATGAAGTCAAACCTATGACTGTCACATCAGAAATAGATGATCTATCTCCGCTACTTCTGCTTTAGTCTATAAATAGACATAAGCCACTTGTCCACCATGCTTCCGCTGCTCCCACTGACTACGACAACCCTCTGGCCGAGTCATATAGACGTACACTTCTGAAGCCAGTTCAGAACGACGCTATACTCATCCTCCTGCCGGGTCTCATAGTCTGGAACAACAGCAATGGAAAGTCTGGGTAAACAAGAACCTCCCTGTCACCGTCCATGAGGCTACCGGAGTACCTCTCGGGTGCTTGAGGTTACCCACCGTATCTGCGGAGTGGCCAATGGAATGTTAAACCAGATTGAATCTTTAGGTTCTTATCAAATCTTCAGTAATCATTTGCGGTTCTGGAATCACTTCCAGTTCTACCATACTCCCACTACTGTTTTCTGAAAAAATCCATTTTTGTTAAAACCGTGGCGAGTCTAGAACAATATCACTATTGATCTTCCAGATGGTAGAAAGTCAACCCTCGTCATATCCTGGGTCAACCCACAAACAGCCATTACAGAAACGTGCCTTGAGTTATCCAGAGTCTGGTTTTAAGCATAAGCCGGACAACACCCCGTACCTTAACATCGTTAAGATATATATGAACTGTTCTATATCCAATATAGAACCAGAGGCACTGATTTAATTGAACCAGATTCAAATCGTCCAGCTGTCTCCAGTGCATGTTAACTAAATGAAAAGAGGTCGATCAGCATTACTCAACTTAGGAGCACTTCCAATTATGAGTAACCTGAAAGAGAAGCAAGTTCCCTAAATCATTACTATCAACTGAATACCACACACAAGTATCTACATCTTCGATCATTTTGAAGAATCCCGATACTTGCAATACCTGGTTCTCTACTTTATTCAAATACCTATAACTTCTCAAAATTCGGACCCTGTGTTTCCACGAAACACCTGTTCTAAAAACTAGAGAAGTCATAAGTAAACCGAATATAGTACGAAGACCAACCCCTCTGTCCTAATGGACACTGGACAACATACAATACCCTGTATAAGTCCCTTGAGTCTAATAACTCACTCCATGTGTGTCGCAGGTTGAAAACTGTACTTATGGTTAAGAAGAATTAAACCGCTGTTTAATGCTCCTTACCTAACCATCCACTGATATAGGTAAATGTCACGGACATAATTTCAAAAAGGTATATCTCACTCTATAAAAATAGACGTACAGATATATCAATTTGAAATTGGTACATAACAACGGATATTCAAAACCAAATATTTGCCGTCCGGCAAACCGCCCAGGTGACTTCTTCAAATATCATCGATTACAACGAATCCCGATATAATGAGGATGATCACCTAATTCCCAATAACTTACTCCCACTCATCATCTGTAAAACCATACAGATGTGAGAATCATACCTGGTAAATACATACCCTGGAGTAAGTATCTAATCGGGAAATCAGTTTTCCTTTAACAGTACGCAGTGAAACTAAAACATTGAAATGTTTCGATGGGGTATCCTGGTATTCCTAGTAATGCCTCTTCCATTATCCAGATTCACAACTGTAACCGTGTAATTCTTTGCCAACTTTCCAAATCCCTTTATATGTCTTTAGTCATTACCTTCTGCACACCCTCTTAGGCTAAATGGTTTTCTTCCTTCCCTACCGTTCGGCACCAACCTATGGTTTGGAAGAAGACTATCCAATAAGCATAATGGGTATACTGTCCTAATCCTAGGAGCACTCGCAATGCGAGAGAAGGTGAAGATAAAAGACAACCGAATAAACCTTATTCCTATTTCTCCTGAACCAGAATCCATCCCCGAACTGGAACAAGTTCCTTTCGAGTTCGTATATAACCATACGATGGAGTATCCAATAAACTGTGGATCTTTGTAGTGATACAGAGTGTCCTGGAGAAATACAAAGGTGAAATGGGAGTGGTAATGAAATACTTGGTTTGGTCGTGAATAGCAGTCGTAATTTACTTTGCCCTCTCACTAATCCCTTGATATGTCTTTACTTAATACCTTCTGTACACCATCGTTATGCTAATTGGTTTTCTTCATTCCCTACCATTCGGCACCAGCCTAAGGTTTGGAAGAAGATTATCCAATTTGCGTAATAGGTGTACTATCTCCTAAACCAAGGAGTACTCGCAACCTGAGAGAAGGTAAAAGGAAAAGACAACTGAATAGTCATATTCGTTTTCTCGAGAACCGGAAACCATCCTCGAATAAATTCCTTCGAGTTCGTATATAACCATACGATGGTTTTGTCCAATGGAAGTGGACGTTCATAGTAATACGGGGTGTCCTGGAGAAAAGGGTAATAGTAGGAGTGGCAATGAGGTATGCAACTCTGACAATCCAAAATCCAGTGTTTAAGAAGGTTCGGTTAATTTTGGTCACTGAGTCATAGTCTTAGAGTCGGGTCAATGGTCGCTGCCAAAGAGAGAGAGAAAAGAAACACTCAGCGTGCACTCTAACCTAGATCAGAATGGCTACCAATTTATCTAATCTGGAAACCTCACACTGTACCGTCAAATTCTCCTCCAAACCTAAAAGAAGAATTATTCGGGATCACCCGAGGAGTAAACCAACTCATCAGTGGGAATCGGGATCCAACTATCATCGCATGATAACGTGACGGAATCCGCTCACGTCATCACACTCCAGAAGGTATGCGCATATCTGGCAAGTTTCAGTTTCTTTAGAAACTCCCGATGTGATTTTTACTCCATGCTCTTATGACCTTGACTTTGGCCAACAAATCATAAGTCACATGTCAAGTTCTACCCGTCATTCTCCAGGTTAATTTGAGCCTACCCGCATAAGCCCTTGACTTTGGCCAACAAGGCTATACGACTGCCCCAAACCAACGCATCTATCTATGCTGCACATGAATACCCAATAGCTACCAATCACTATGCCTTGACTTTGGCCAACAAACATAGCTTGAATATTGATTGACTATCCATGTGAAACGATGGAGGGTTACGAATGGTTTCTGGCGAAAACCTTTAAAGTAATGAACTTGATATCGTTGAAGGAACCGGATAGCTTTTAAAAATATAGTGGCGAAAACCATTGCTAAAGAGGTCACTCCCTGTAAAAGGATCTCGGCTCTTTCCCCGTAGAATGAGGGGCAGGATATTCCAACTGAATACCACGATGCAAAGTAAAAGTAATCGGCTATAGTGAAGTTATTGCCCTGACGCAAACTTTTGTCCAAGGGGTCACTCCCGGTGAAGGGATCTCGGCCCTTGCCTCGTCGACTAAGGAGCAGGATATTCCAACTGAATACCACTGTGCAAAAAAAAAGTGAACGTCCTTGCAATAACAGCTTTTTGAAAAGTGTTCCAACAACATCAGAATAGGTTTGTTTAACTTGCATTGATCCGAATCAATGCAGTCCCATCGATTGATCACACCAATAAAGAACGAAAATAATGATGTACGTATATGCCATCCGCATTCGCCACTGGGTCCCGTCATTACCCGTTAGGTTACTTAACTAACGACAGAGCGGGGACTGGACTAGCGCGGATGCAAAACATATACAACATCTACTAGTATATATATCAATATATAATATTTCGCTCAAGGCGTGATAAAATGCAACATCACAGAAATGTAATAAGCATCACAGAACAAAATAGATATCTGGGATCCCCGGGTTTCACAGAGCCGCTACTGAAACCCGACGTTCCCCTGGTCATGTGGATAGCCTGTGCAATGAAATCCTAGACCCCTACGGGCGCGGCAAGTTACCTGCCAAAACCTGAAGCGAGGTAGCCCCCTTCAACAACGTGAATGGACCACCCAGCACTTCACGGAATCCGGTAACTTGGGCACCCCTCCTGGGTCAACCTGTACCCCCTACGAGTGCGGCGAATAGCCCGCCAATTCTAGAGTAAAGCCCCCTCCGTCTCAATGCCATGAGATGCGGGCTTGTTACCCTCTAGAACCCGGCTATCCGTGCACCCCACCTTGGGGTAATCCTAGTACAGAAAGTAAAATATACATACAACGGGTACATCGACCTCGACCCAGTCATGCCCCAAAAGAATAATATACAAACAGGCAGTGACGGCAGTCCACATGTCGGACGCTCGCCCCGCAATATCAAATGTAAATAATACAACCAAAACTGTACTAGCATTGCATCCAGGCTATCCCCCACGACCAATCCGTAACATCACAACACAACACAGAACATCATCGTGAATGTCACGTTCACAAATCCGTCTAACCGAGCTATAGCAGTTAGACAGGATTTACCGATCGAGTGACATTCACGGTCGCAGATATAATGTAAATACTGTGAACTAATGTGTTTAAAATTTTCGATCGATCAAATTTTCCTAAGTGGGCCGCCAAGCACTACTGTAGCACTTAAAGAAATTCTGGGCTCAAAAAGAATATTCCAAAAACCCTATTTTCAAGTCAGAAGACTACTGTGCAAATTTAGTGCAAAGAGGAGTCAAGGTGGAGGCGGAACCGCGGCCAATGCATGGGTTTGGCCTCGGTTCCGCGGTGGAACTATGACATCATGCAACCAAATTTCTACAGAAGTCTTAGAATTCCCTGCACATCATTCTGCAACAACCTGAAAAATTTTTAGAGCTAAAAAAATTTCGACAGAAACTGATGCAAATGACAATACGGTTTTTGGAAAATCCGATCGATCGAAAGTGTAAACACATTAGACCAAGCTAGACTAGGTTAATGGCGTGGCTCTGATACCAATGTAAGTGCACGGCGGCGCCCCGGCCGTCAATCCGACGCCGGAATGCGGAAACGAAACTTTTTACGAACTTGAAAACCGGCACCACCGCGCACAAAATTCCCGGATCGGGCCATTAATCTAGTCCTAGCTAACAAGAGAAGGGGTAGAGAGATATACCGAGCGATCCGTGTCCTTCGGTCTTCTCGTCGTCGTCCCGATCTCCCCGCGGAATCTCCGGTCTTCATCTCCTCGCCGGAAGGGCACCACATCGCCGGGTTCCTTTACGGGCTCCCACCTCTGAACCGAGGCAACTCGGGCACGAAGTTGGCGAGCCGACGCGCCCAAGGATTGCAGTAGAATACGTGTAGTGCTCTATGTCTCATTTTGGGGTTTGAGGAAGTTGCCTTTGGTGGAGGAAATGAACTAAGACTTTTGGAGATGGAGTCATGGGATTTTTGTGAAGCCTAAAGACCAAAAATCCCACCACAAAATATTGGGACAGCCCCTTCCCTCATTTGGCCGGCCATGCATGAGGAAGAGAATGAATGAGAGTGAGAGAGAGAGCAACCATAATGCAAGAGGGAATGATATGAGATCAAGAGAAGAAATTATCACAAGGAAAGTCCAACACTCAACCAACCAATCATAACTCCAAAAGGTCAAGCCATCATGAACCATCATGAACTAAGAATTCAATGTGATTGTGGAACTATCATGACACAACAATATGCAAAGACCACCCTCCACAATGCTTATTTGCACAATTGCAAATAAGCCCTCCTCCACCAATCTTCAGCCAATGAAAGATACAAAGGAAAATGGCCGAAACGGAAAACAAACTGGCAACTTCATAAAACTGGTCCCGTAATAAATTACAGGAAAACCCCGCTACTGTATATACATACCCGCATTTGTATTCCGACCGAATACAAATGCAATGAGACAAAATCTACACTGTACAATACTAGGATCCGGCTTAAACCAAAGCCCTCTAGTATTAACCGTCCGATCCTGATCCATGCAATACCGCACGTATCTGATCGAACCCTGCCATATCTCCATACGGCCTCTACAGCGTTTCGCCCGAAACTTGAGAAAAGGGTCTGTGGGGGACTCTAAAGACTCGTCAATACTTTGGTTGTGGATTTAACCACTAGCACGTCAGAGGTATTAGCCTATACGTAACGGGCTGCCAGGTATTGACCAAAAGGGACGTCGATAAGCGAACTCATCCTGACACCCTACTGAGCCTGTCAGTGACAATATCCGTACAGTCCGGTCCGTTCGTCTATGAGCATCGTATGGCGGGCCTAGGGGGTTGGTAAAAGTCAGACCCCCAAAAGCGGTACAAGTCGTGTCAGAGTGTAGCCCAGAATACCCTGAGATACTACTGGAATACCTACCAGTAAATCTCCTGCCTCGGCCGAGGGCTTTGTGTAATGGCTTTCCTAGACACAGCACGACCTCACCCCCAATACCGGGAGAGAAGAACCCCTGAAGATCCGCTCACTGCTTCCATGTGGCTCGGGACTGTACCCAACTAAAACCTGTTTGCACGTCTCCTTTGAGCGTGGTAGGGTAGTAATCAATGTACAATGGGAACTCACACGAGACAAATGACGATCCTCAGGTCGATGAACTAACCTGTACACATGTCACCAGGGAACTGCTATCTGACGTCAGGTATAAGACCAACTAGCATGTTCCCGGCGAGTCCTGTCCGGTGTACTCATAACCCAATGATCACCTATATACATCTTAGGTGAACCAACTGACACCAGTGGCTTGTGAGACCGGCCACCGCCCCTCGTCGGGGTCTCGACTGTATACACTAGTCTACTCTGGAGTATCGATGCCCTGTCTCGAAACTCCTACGACTAGGGACCTTTTAAGGATGTGCTTATAGACTACCAGCTCTCACGTATATGATCGCCCTCATACTGCTGGCAGTCAAGCAAGAATCCTAGGGGCTCTATCAACGTGTAATAGCGACCTGTCAAGTCACCTAAAGCAGTACACGATGATAAAGATAAACCAGATACCATACTATCATCTTGAGTAAGACTGTCCTACCGGGATAGGTCCTCCCTCAATCATTGCAATCACGTTCATGTGATCCAATAATTGACTATGAGGGCACTATCTCCAACAAGTCGTATGGCCTTGTTGGCTTTCGTCAAGGGTCGTGTGGGTGGGTTTAATTAAATCAAGAAATGTACGGGTTGAACTTGACTAGCGCACTATGGTTTGTTGGCTTTCATCAAGGTCATAGCACGTTAGGGTCAAAAGCATTATCGGGAATTTCATGTGTTGAAATTTGCAATGAGATTGCATACCTTCTATGATATAGTTGGATCCTGATACCCACTGCGAGTAAGAGTTACTCCTAGGAGAGTTTTACACATGACAATTAGCCGATCAAGTAGGTGTCTAGAAAGGTGTTTACGGGGTTATTCCTCTGGGAAAACGAGGTTTATTTTAATTAGGTCCGTGCGAAAGCACGCAGAACCTTCCTCAAAGTACCAACACTGGCCTGGCTGAAAGATTGGCGAACTTGTAAGGTGTAATTAATCCCGGCTAATCTTACCTTATAGGGTTTGAAGGAAGATTTGATGAAAACAGTGGGAGCCATCCTGATTAGATAAGATAATAACCAATCTAATCTTGCAAGAGCATACGCTAAAGTGTTTTCCTCTCTCTCTCTCTCCAGGTAGCGACCATGTCAGCCCTTAATCAAAATAATAATATGGATATATTGACTGAACCTGCTTATTATACTGAGTAGGGGAACGTTGGTCCCGCTCCAACTTATAATTGTTATAAGACAGAGCAGGAATTAGGAGAATTTCCGGATTCTCACGCCGCCCAAACGAAGAATAAGCATGTTGATGCGTTTTCTTCTGGTGTGTTTGTTATCGAGAACTATTTCTCAGTTCACTCTACGTCTTGGGTATTAGATACCGGATCGGGATCCCATATATGTAATATATTACATGGGCTACGGAAAGGTAAGGAACTGGGAGAGGGTGATCATTCCATAAGAGTAGGGAATTGTGCAAATGTTGCAGCCAAAGCAGTTGGCGAATATCACCTTGTATTACCAAATGGTAATATATTGATTCTGAACGAATGCTATTACATTTCGACCCTGATATGCAATCTTATATCAGTTTCTTTATTGAGTAAAGAAGGATATAATTTTATAGTACAGGATAATATTATGAACATCTTCCTGAATCAAAAGTTGATTGGATCAGGCTCGTTAAATAATGGCATATACGTTCTGAATCAAACTACAGTCCTTAATGTACAAAACCCACACAAGAGGAAGAGTTCGGAAATGAACGAATCCTTCTTGTGGCATTGTAGACTTGGTTATATCAATACGACACGACTAGCCAAGTTGCATAAGGATGGATATTTGAATACGTTCGAATTTTCATCTTATGACACTTGCCAATCATGTCTCAAAGGCAAAATGACCAAAACTCCGTTTAGTGGACACGGAGAAAGAGTTACTGAACTCTTGGGGATGATGTAAGTCGATGTAGTACACCCCAGTACTTATGGGGAGGCGGAATTTTCAAAAACGATCAAGTTTAAAGAACGAACAACGACTAACCGCATGAATCGAAGCTAAACTATAAATAACCGTATTCAATGAGTTTCTTTTCTCAAGTGATTAGGGATTATACCTAATGAAACCGGTCCTTCGTCTTTACGTCCTCTTTTGTTCTCCTCGACCTTCTCTAGGTAGTAGACGATCCACCCGAGAGCGAAACTCCAAGCTAAACCTCTAACTTGAGGTAACTAATCAACTTTGATTGCTAATCAAAGATGAAAGGATGATGTAGAGTAAAGGTTATGGATTGTTTAGTCTAACTAATCCTTTGATCTCAACACATGAGGATTAAGGATTAGGGTTTGAAGATGAGAGCTTGAGGAGAGAGAATATGAGATAAGATAATGAGAGAAGAGAGAGAGTGTATCATAATATTATGAAGCATTCCTATTTTAGAATAATGAATAAAGGAAATGAATAAGCATGCTTCATAAAATATCTAGTGGTGATTCATTAGCATGAGTCATTAAGCAATAAATGTGCATTAATGAAATGAATGAATCACCACCATGACTCACTTTCTTATCCAAAAGAAACCTCCTTAGTCACATCTTCTAGAAGCTTCTCGAGTAATTACGATAACGCCCCTCCGATCCGTAAAAATACGGAAAAACTTTAGACTGTATAAATCCAATAACCGGATACCAGTAACTGGCTTAAACCAAAGCCGACTGGTAAAAACTGTCCGAAAGTCGTACGCGCGTAAACGCACGTATGCGTCCGAACCCTTTGTCGCAAAACCATGCAACCTCTATATCGTTTCGCCTGGAGTAGGAAACTCTCTGTGTGGGACTCTAGAGACTCGACTACTACGCTGGCAGTGGGTTTAACCACAGACCGCAAGCGGCACTAGCTGTACGTAACGGTCCCCAGGTAGTTGTCGATAAGAAGGCCGATGAGTAACCCCATCCGAACTCCTACTGAGTCTGATGTGACAATCTCCATACAGTCCGGTCCGTTCGTCCAAGACTATCGCATATCGGGCCTAGGGGGGCAGCAAGCGTCAGTCCCCTAATAGCGGTATAAGTCGTGTCGGAGTGAAGCCCATTACACCCTGAGAAACTGCTGGAACCTACCAGCATATCTCGCTTGCCCTGGCCAGGGACTTTGCGTAATGGCTCTCTGACACAGCACGATATCTACTCCCAATACCGGGAGGGACGAATCCTATCTAACCGCCACTGCCTCCAAGTGCTCGGGACTGCACCCAACTGCCACCTGTTTGCACGACTCCTTTGAGCCGTGGTAGGGTAGCAATCTAAGAACAGTGGGACACACTCGAGGCGAAGTAGCAGTGTCAAGTCTGCGGACTACGCTGTACTCATGTTACCTGGGAACTGTTCACTGACGACTGGTATCAAACCAACCAACAGTTCCCTGTGAGTCCTGTCCGGTGTACCCGTAACCTAACGAGCACCTGCATACTATCTCCAGTACGACGTACTGACGGCTGTGGGACAGACCATCTCCCCAACTGGGATGAGAAGCGTACACACCAGTCTACTCCGGAGTATCGATGCTCTGTCTCGATAATCCAACGACCAGGGACCTGAATAAGGATGTGCTTGTAGACTACCCAGCCCCCACTAGTGTGACTGCCATCACAACGCTGGTAGACAAGCAAGATCCTAAGAGCTCTATCAATACGTACACTCACATATTAAGATAGAAAAACCAAGTAGCATACTACCATGTTTAGCAAGACTGTTATATACATGTGAATATCCCAAGCTTCCATTAAGTAATATACAAGCTAGTATGATACAGTAATGGCCTTCTAGGGCATAAACACTAACAATCTCCCACTTGCACTAGGGCCATGTACTGGCATATCGTAGACCAATGATCTCGAGTAGCCTCTCGAACTGAATCTGAGGAAGGGCCTTCGTGAATGGATCAGCAATGTTCTCTTCTGAAGCAACTCTCCGAACCTCGATCTCCTGACGATCAATGATCTCCCTGATCAGGTGATACCGCCTCAAGATGTGTCTGGACTTCTGATGGGACCTTGGTTCCTTCGCTAAAGCTATAGCTCCGTTGTTGTCGCAATACAGAGGTATTGGATCAACTATGGTAGGAACCACCTGAAGTTCTGTTAGGAACTTCTTCATCAAGACTGCTTCTTTTGCGGCATCGCAAGCAGCTATATACTCCGCTTCCATCGTCGAGTCAGCAACGGTGTCCTGCTTGGAGCTCTTCCAGCACACCGCCCCTCCATTGAGGGTAAAGACATAACCCGACATGGACATGGAATCGTCCTTATCACTCTGGAAGCCGGAATCAGCAAAAGCCTCCAACCTGAGGTCTTTTCCGCCGTAAACCAAGAACATCTCCTTAGTCCTCCTCAGGTACTTGAGAATGTTCTTTACTGCTATCCAGTGTTTCTCTCCTGGGTCTGACTGATACCGGCTTACCACGCTTAGTGCGTAAGCTACATCTGGTCTGGTACACAACATCGCATACATTATAGAGCCTACCGCAGAAGCGTAGGGTATAATAGACATGCGTTCCCTTTCCAAATCAGTCTTGGGAGACATCTCTTTGGAGAGGGTGATTCCGTGACAAGCCGGTAGATTACCGCGCTTAGAATCTTCCATACTGAATCTTTTCAGTACAGTGTCGATATACCTGGACTGCGAAAGTCCCAACATCCTCTTGGATCTATCACGATAGATCCGGATCCCCAGAATGTAAGAGGCATCACCCAGGTCTTTCATGGAGAACCTGTGTGACAAGAATCCTTTGACAGATTGTAGCATAGGAATGTCATTTCCTATCAATAGAATGTCATCCACGTACAAGATGAGGAATACGACACTTCTGGCCACGACTTTACTATATATGCACGGTTCATCTGGATTTTTGATAAAGTCATATTCTTTGACTGTCTCATCAAAACAGATGTTCCAACTCCGCGATGCCTGCTTTAGTCCGTAAATGGACTTAAGCAGCTTGCATACTTTCCCGCTGCTCCCACTCTGATTGAAACCCTCTGGCTGATCCATATAGACGCTCTCTTCTAAATTTCCATTCAGAAAAGCCGTCTTTACGTCCATCTGCCAGATTTCATAATCATGGAAGGCAGCAATAGCAAGAAGGACCCGAATGGATTTGAGCATAGCCACTGGAGAAAAGGTTTCGTCATAGTCCAAACCAGGTCTTTGACGAAAACCCTTTGCAACAAGTCTAGCCTTATAGGTTTCCACCTGTCCATCTACACCAATCTTTTTCTTGAAGATCCATTTGCATCCTATGGGTTTTACCCCATCTGGAGCAAAGTCCAAAGTCCATACTTTGTTGGTGTACATGGACTCCATCTCGGTCCGCATTGCATCTAGCCATCGTACCGAGTCGCCGCTCTGGATGGCCTGCTGGAAGTCAGTAGGTTCATCATCATCTATGATGCAATCCTCTCTATCCCCGTCTATGAGAAAACCGTAGTATCTCTCAGGCGGATGAGACGGCCTACTACTCCTGCGGAGGGGTGCGGGAATGTTCTGTTCTTCTTGAACCTCTGGTTCTACCAAACTTTCAGTAGCAGTTTGTGGTTCTGGAATTTCTTCCAGTTCTATTTTGCTCCCACTCTTCTGATTTTCCAAAAATTCAGTTTCTAAGAAGCGGGCATGACGAGAAACAAAAACCTTTTGTTCCTCTGCGTAATAGAAGCAATATCCTGTAGAGTTCTTTGGATATCCCACAAACTTACATTCTACTGAGCGTGCCTCGAGCTTGTCCGGACGCTGCTTTTTTACAAAAGCTGGACATCCCCATGTCTTCAGGTACTGAAGATAGGGTTTCTTCCCACTCCACATCTGATATGGTGTGGTAGGCACAGTTTTGGTTGGAACTCTGTTCAAAAGATGTATCACTGATTCTAGCGCATACCCCCAGAAAGATCGCGGTAACTCAGCATTACTCATCATGGATCGTACCATATCCAATAGGGTTCGATTCCGTCTCTCCGATACACCGTTGTGCTGTGGAGTGTATGGAGGAGTAAGCTGAGAGAGAATTCCTTTATCTTTTAGGTAACCTAGGAACTCGGCACTTAAGTATTCTCCACCTCGATCAGATCTCAGTGTCTTAATACTTTTGCCTGTTTGGTTTTCCGCTTCACTCTTGTATTCCAGGAATTTCTCAAAGGCTTCGGATTTATGCTTCATCAAGAAGATATGTCCAAACCTAGAGAAATCATCCGTGAAAGTAATGAAATAGGAAAAACCACCTCTTGCATGTGTAGACATTGGACCGCATACATCGCTGTGTATGAGTCCTAAGAGCTCGCTCGCTCTTACTCCTTGTCCAGTGAATGGAGTCTTTGTCATCTTTCCTTTGAGACAGGATTGACAAGTGTCATAAGATTGATATTCGAATGAGTCCAAATATCCTTCTCTATGCAACTTAGTCAACCTTCTCTCATTGATGTGACCCAGTCTACAATGCCATAAGAAAGCTTTATTTAAATCTGGAGACTTTCTTTTTAGTGTGTTCTGGACATTGAAAATTTGGAGTTGGTTTAAAACATATATGCCGTTATTTAGAGTACCGGACCCAATCAAACCATGATTAAGGTGGATGTTGACAACATCTCTTACAAACGTGAAATCATAACCTTTATTTGATAACAAGGAAACTGATATGATATTACACGTTAAGCTGGGTACAAAATAACAGTTATGTAAAACCAAAATGTGTCCACTCGTCAATCCTAGGTGATAATCCCCGACGGACACAGCTCCCACGCTAGCTCCGTTAGCAACCCTGAGGATCATATCACCTTCCTTCAGCACTCTACGGTTTCTCAGTGCCTGCAATGAATTGCAAATATGAGATCCTGATCCGGTATCCAATACCCAGGAAGTAGAGTTGATCGACAGACAATTCTCAATTACAAACACACCTGAAGTCGAAGCCACAGCTTGCTTCGGTTCCTGGTTCTTGGCGTTCCACGCCTTGCAATCCTTCTTCCAGTGCCCTTTCCTGTGACAATGGAAGCACTCATCCAGGCCAACTACCGGTGCTGTAAACTTTTTCTTTCCCTTCTTTCCCACCTTACTAACACCTCCTCTAGGTCTGGGTGCGGCCTTCTTCTTCCTTCCTTTGGCCCTAGCCTTGGACCCGGAAGAAGATGCACCGCCAACAAACATAGCGGGTGTTTCCCTTGCCTTCTGCAAGGTGCCCTCTGCACTCCTTAATATGTTCAGGAGTTCCGCAAGTTCAACTTCTTTTCCTTGAAGATTGAAGTTGAGGATAAACTGGGCGTAGGTGGGAGGAAGGGACTGGAGAACAAGGTCTGTATAGAGCTCATTATCCAAAGTCGTCCCAAGGTCTGCGAGCTCTTCTATGTAGCCAATCATCTGTAGGACATGTTCACCTACCGATGACCCGACAGCCAACCTCGCTCGAAACAATTTCTTAGAGGTCTCGTATCTTGCTATACGAGATTGCCCTCCATAAAGTTCCTTTGTATGGAGAAATATGCTATCTAGGGACATATCCTCGTGCCTCCTCTGATGTTCATTATTCATCGAGGCAAGCACGATGCACTTGGCTCTCGCGCAATCTAAATCCCAGGTTTTGCGGATTTCCTTATCCGCATTGCTGGATTTCGGACCAAGGACAGCAGGTGCTGTAGCGGTGAGGACGTACCCCAGTTTGTCATAGGTCAAAGCCATCTTGACATTCCGCAGCCAATCTTTATAGTTTGGCCCCGTCAGTATATTTTTCTCTAAAAGTAACTTAAGTCCAGTCATTATCAGGGTCGCTGCAATTAGGAGAGAGAGAAGAAAACTCTTTAGCATGATGCTCTTGCAAGTTTAGAGTGGTTTTTAGTTTATCTAAACTGGATGGCTCCCACTGTTTCTCGAATCCTTCCTCAAACCATAAAAGAAGAATTAACCAAGACTATTCTCACCGTACAATACTTGCTTAACCGTTCAGCCAGGCCGGTGTCGATACTTCGAGGGAGGTTTTCCAACGCTTTCGCGAAGTTCCTTAATTAAATAACCTCTTTTCTCTGGGGGCGTAACCCCGCTGACACTTTTCTGGACACCTACTAGGTTTATAGCATTGATCGTTAAGCGACGAATATCCTGATAAGTAGCATATACTCACAGTAGGATCGGGATCCAAATATCATCGTATGATAATGTTGAAGGAATCCTACCAACATTCATCAAACTCCAAATGGTATGCATCTCTTTGCAAATTTCAGTTTCTTTAGAAATTCCCGATATAAGTTTTTGCCCCATGCTCTTATGACCTTGACGTATGCCAATAAATCATAAGTCACATGTCAAGTTCTGCCCATCATTATCTTGTTAATTTGAACCCACCCGTATATACCCTTGACGTATGCCAACAAGGTAATGCGACTGTCCCAAACCAACACATCTATCTATACAACAAATGAATACCCCAGCAGCTACCAAACACTATGCCTTGACGTATGCCAACAAGCATAGCTTGAATACTACTGACCATCCATAAGAAATGACGGAGGGCTACGACTGGTTTTGGCGAAACCGTGAACGTAGTGAACTTGATATAACCGAAGGAACCTGATAGCTTTTAAAAGGAGTGGTTAAATCTCCGCATTTAAAAATATCTGTTTTAAAAATAACCGAGTGGTTTCTTTTAAATTGTTCCAACGATTTAAACTTTGGTTTGTTTTACTTTGCATTATAGATAATGCGTCCCATCATTAACCTATCATTGCAGAAAACAACGAAAATATAACGTCCTCTTATGCCATCCGCATTCGCCACGGGGTCCCGTCATCACCCGTTAGGTTACTTAACTAACGACAGAGCGGGGGCTGGGCTAGCGCGGGTGTAAAACATAAGTGACGTCTAAATAGCTATAATAAATATAGATATTTTACATTCGTCTGACGCAATGATATTCATTCCAGAACACAGATAAACAATATTGGATTTGCAAGCAATCTGTATTTCTTTTGAGCCTGCAAGAAAAGACAGATTACACAGTTATGATGAATAGCCGTTACCCCACCCTCGACCCCTACGGGTACGGCAAACTACCCACCCGGCAGTCTGTGTACCCCACCTTGGGTCAGTCCTAGGAGCAAAAACAGTAAAATGAAATAATACAACGGTGGCTACAACCGCAACCTGGAAGTGCCCCGCGAAAATAATATTACAACAAATTACATTTACAACAAATGAATTAATCAATAACCCATTGCGAACCCCGGCTATACACCACAACAGTCCAATACAGTTTATATGCACAAACAGATATAACCATTTCAGAAATGTGCAACCCCCTGCCAACCGACATACTAGCAGTTAGGGGAGGTTTACGAACACATTAAACAATCACAGATATAATCCAATACGCAAATACTGTACAATTCGATCGAATAAACAACATCAATATTGCTCCAAAATCTGCTCTGTTAAACAGTAACCTGAGCAATAATTAAATATTCCAGAAAACCCAAAACACCACAGGGGACCCACCCAAAAAAAACGAGTTCCTGACTCGTCAACTCGGCCGCGGTTGCGCGGCGGATCGGTGGGATCCGCCGCCCTTCCGCGGCACTGTAGACGAATCGAAGCCCAAATTTTTTGGGTGTTCTCCTGTGGTCATGTCAAGCTCTCTGAACACACCTGAAAAATTTTCTGACTTGATTTTAACTTCGACAGAAACTTGACAGAATTAGGGTTTTGCGGCTTTGTTTTTCCGTTCGAAATTCGTACAAATTTTCAACTAGGTTATTTATTGTTTAGCGAGGCTCTGATACGACTTTAAGTCGATGTAGTACACCCCAGTACTTATGGGGAGGCGGAATTTTCAAAAACGATCAAGTTTAAAGAACGAACATCGACTAACCGCATGAATCGAAGCTAAACTATAAATAACCGTATTCAATGAGTTTCTTTTCTCAAGTGATTAGGGATTATACCTAATGAAACCGGTCCTTCGTCTTTACGTCCTCCTTTGTTCTCCTCGACCTTCTCTAGGTAGTAGACGATCCACCCGAGAGCGAAACTCCAAGCTAAACCTCTAACTTGAGGTAACTAATCAACTTTGATTGCTAATCAAAGATGAAAGGATGATGTAGAGTAAAGGTTATGGATTGTTTAGTCTAACTAATCCTTTGATCTCAACACATGAGGATTAAGGATTAGGGTTTGAAGATGAGAGCTTGAGGAGAGAGAATATGAGATAAGATAATGAGAGAAGAGAGAGAGTGTATCATAATATTATGAAGCATTCTTATTTTAGAATAATGAATAAAGGAAATGAATAAGCATGCTTCATAAAATATCTAGTGGTGATTCATTAGCATGAGTCATTAAGCAATAAATGTGCATTAATGAAATGAATGAATCACCACCATGACTCACTTTCTTATCCAAAAGAAACCTCCTTAGTCACATCTTCTAGAAGCTTCTCGAGTAATTACGAGAACGCCCCTCCGATCCGTAAAAATACGGAAAAACTTTAGACTGTATAAATCCAATAACCGGATACCAGTAACTGGCTTAAACCAAAGCCGACTGGTAAAAACTGTCCGAAAGTCGTACGCGCGTAAACGCACGTATGCGTCCGAAGCCTTTGTCGCAAAACCATGCAACCTCTATATCGTTTCGCCTGGAGTAGGAAACTCTCTGTGTGGGACTCTAGAGACTCGACTACTACACTGGCAGTGGGTTTAACCACAGACCGCAAGCGGCACTAGCTGTACGTAACGGTCCCCAGGTAGTTGTCGATAAGAAGGCCGATGAGTAACCCCATCCGAACTCCTACTGAGTCTGATGTGACAATCTCCATACAGTCCGGTCCGTTCGTCCAAGACTATCGCATATCGGGCCTAGGGGGGCGGCAAGCGTCAGTCCCCTAATAGCGGTATAAGTCGTGTCGGAGTGAAGCCCATTACACCCTGAGAAACTGCTGGAACCTACCAGCAAATCTCGCTTGCCCTGGCCAGGGACTTTGCGTAATGGCTCTCTGACACAGCACGATATCTACTCCCAATACCGAGAGGGACGAATCCTATCTAACCGCCACTGCCTCCAAGTGCTCGGGACTGCACCCAACTGCCACCTGTTTGCACGACTCCTTTGAGCCGTGGTAGGGTAGCAATCTAAGAACAGTGGGACACACTCGAGGCGAAGTAGCAGTGTCAAGTCTGCGGACTACGCTGTACTCATGTCACCTGGGAACTGTTCACTGACGACTGGTATCAAACCAACCAACAGTTCCCTGTGAGTCCTGTCCGGTGTACCCGTAACCTAACGAGCACCTGCATACTATCTCCAGTACGACGTACTGACGGCTGTGGGATAGACCATCTACCCAACTGGGATGAGAAGCGTACACACCAGTCTACTCCGGAGTATCGATGCTCTGTCTCGATAATCCAACGACCAGGGACCTGAATAAGGATGTGCTTGTAGACTACCCAGCCCCCACTAGTGTGACTGCCATCACAACGCTGGTAGACAAGCAAGATCCTAAGAGCTCTATCAATACGTACACTCACATATTAAGATAGAAAAACCAAGTAGCATACTACCATGTTTAGCAAGACTGTTATATACATGTGAATATCCCAAGCTTCCATTAAGTAATATACAAGCTAGTATGATACAGTAATGGCCTTCTAGGGCATAAACACTAACAGATGATACATAGTTATGTATGTGGTCCCATGCCTACACATGCCAGGAACGGTTCTTCGTACTTCATTACATTCACTGACAATCTCTCAAGATACGGACATGTGTTCCTGTTGAAACACAAGTCTGAAGCTTTCGAGAAATTCAGAGAATATAAAAACGAAGTCGAGAACCAAACGGGTAAAAGTATCAAGATCCTTCGATCTGATCGAGGAGGAGAATGTTAGTTATGTATATGCCCTAGAGGCCATTGTTGTACATATGATGTATATTATAATGGATGCTTGGATATATATAGAGATGACTTTCTTTCTCGTCATGATAGTATGCTATTTGGTTTCACTTTATCTTAACATGTTGACTTGTATTGGTTTACTGTTTTACTCTCACATGTTGATAAAGCCCTTAGGACTTGTACTCGACTACTGGGACTATGATGAGATCACACTAGTGGGGCCGCGGTAGTCGATGAGTACATCCTATAACTATTCCTAGTCGAGGGTATATCGAGACAGGGCATCGATACACCAGAGTAGACTAGCGTATACGCATCTTGACCCATATGATGGGCGATGGATGATCCCATATCCAACGGTGTTTGACATCAGAGATGGTGTATGGGTGCTCAGTGGAGACTGAGTACACTGGACGGACTCGCCGAGAACTCCCAGATGGTGATATACCACACGTCAGATGGCAGTTCTCCGGTGACACTGGTACAGGGTAGTCTGTAGACCCGAGATCGTCATAGAGTCTTGTGTGATTCCTACTATGCTTTGATTTCTACCTTACCACGTCCAAGAAGGCGTGCAAAACGGTGGCTTTTGGGTACAGTCCCGAATCACATGGAGGCAATGAGCGATAGGAGGGGATTCGTCTCTCCCGGTATAGGGAGTTGATGTTGTGCTGTGTTCGATTGGCTATAACTGGAAGTCCCTGGCCAGGGCTGATATAGAGATTTACTGGTAAGTGTTACTAGTAGTTTCTCGACCCGTTATGAGCCACACATCGACACGACTTATCGGTTACTGGTGTCTGACGTATACCACCCCTAGACTTGATATGCGACATATCAGACGAACAGATCGGACTGTACGGGAGTGTTACTGATCGGATTCACAGGAGAACGCACAGGCTAGCTTGTTGATCTTCTGATCGCTCAATACCTGGGTGGCTGTTACGTTTAGCTGACCGCTTGCAGCTTGTGGGTGTTTGATATGATCATCACCTGCTACCGGCGTATTGACGATTCTTTAGAGTCCTACACAGAGGTTTCTTGGCTCAGGCGAAACGGAGTAGAGGCACATATGTGATATGTGCAGGACCGAGAATAATGCGATATGGGATACCGTATTATATTCTCGCGATATTTAGATATGAACCGGGAAATCGGATCAAGTGTTGATTCGATGAATCGGCACATGATATATTAGTCGGTTATATTCGATATAGCCGGATCGTCGGATCAAATGTTGATTCGATGATTTAATATATAATAATATATATGATATATTATTATATTAACTAATATTGGCTTGCTTTATTTTTTCATTTTCTCACTGGATGATACATTGATATATATGCGATATATGTTAATTGTATTATTTTCTTTTGTTGCAAATATATAATATATATGTGATATATATTATTGTGACATGATATGATTAATTGTTAAACATGTTTAAGGACGATTAATTGAGGTTAGGGTTTGATTTGGGTTAGATGCTTCAAGTTCCTTCTAGAAGCATTTTTCTTTTGTCATTTGTAAAGATATTTTGGATGACACATTTTTAACTTAACCAAACCCTAACTCTAGTTGTTTCTGTACTTATTCTTAGCCATTCATCCTTGACCATGGTTATATATCAATCATATGTTTTATTTCTATTCATCACAAAAGAAAAATGATTATCATTATCTTTTCATTATCATCTTCTTCCTTCTTCAAGAAAGCTTGCTAGTTTTTCTTAAGTAATGAAATAAAATGAGAAAATGATATTAAAAGAAAGCAAAATTACTACTCTCTCATCCTCATCTCATCTAGCTCATGGGATTAGTGTGTTCTTCTCTTTTGAGTGAGAAAGCTTGAGTCGAAGCAACTTCAAGGTAGATCATCGGAGATTTGGAATACTTCGAGCTAGCATGGATCGTTCGAGTCGTGGAGCCTCTCATGAGTCCGGGAGATCGTGGATCGCGGCAAAGGGACTTCTACTCGGAGCTTGTGAAGTGAAGGAGCGGACTACAAAGGTTGTAATCCCTCACACTTAGATAAAAGTTATCATCTTGCATATTAAACCCTAATAATCTAGCAAAGATCCCGGCTTTGGGTTGTTCGACACGTCTAAAATTTAATCCGGGCATGTTTGATGCCTTATGAACCTTCACAAGAGTGCCTAGGAACCCTACAGTGGTATCAGAGCCTAGCTAGAGCATTAGGCGATGTGTTTACGAAGTTAAAACTCCGATCGAACCCGAAACGACGCAAAAAGACCCCTCTCTGGAAATTTTTTAAATTTTGTGATTTTTCTGAATTAAAAATATGTAAAAAAATCAGCAGGGAATTGTAAGAATTACCATAAAACCCGAACCCCTAATTCCACTAAACGGCGGCGGAACCGCGGCGCAAGCATGGCTTGCGCGGCGGTTCCGCGGCGGATTGATGAGATCATGACACGTGGATTTTATGGTAATGTCCGTAGGTACTTGTTGATGTTTCTGGATATTTTTAACAGTGATTCCAGTATTGTTTAAATCTGGGGTTTATTTTGTAATAGTAGATTCGATCGGAATTTTTAAGTTCGTATTTCTTTCCGGATATTTAGAAATTGTTAAACTAGTTGAACGGATATCATTAACCGACTTTTTCCCGGCACGTAAAACTTTCAAGCGTTGAATTTTTATCGGGTTTAAATCTTTCGGAAAATTGTACAAGTTAAGCGGTGGACCCTCTAGAAGACAACAAACCTTAACTCGATTATGTGACCGTCTTGAACTGCCTTTTGAACCTTCGGGTTTGGGGCAGTACGGCGTGCCACATGTGAGGCGTTGGCTTGACCCTTCTACGGCTGGATCACCGGTACTGTGACATATTCTGGGATTATTTGAACTCAGCTCAAGAGTTGAGCACTTTGGGAAATTTTGGGTGTTTGATTATCTGTTCGGAAAGTTTAATACTGTATATTTATCTGGAATGTGATACAATATGTGGAATTCATAGGTTAGGCATGAAATGCGGAGTATGTGATATTTCGGATTTACGATGTCTAAAGTGATTGTGGATTCCAAATATTGTAGTTTTACACTTTCTTTTCTGTGACCGTAAGTGTAATATGTGATATCGCCGGTTTCGTTGCTATATGTCAACGACAATTGGGATGCGCATATTTACTTACGTTGATGATATGAGATATTATGTGTTGTTGTGATATGTTATATTGGATCGTCGCGTTCTGAACAGCCGGGGGTTTTATGTGAGATGAGGGTTTTTATTTTCATTCATGTAAAATTCATTTGTAATGTAATATTCTTTTATTTGGGGCACTTCCAGGTTGCGGTTGCTGTCACCAGTGTATATTATTTACTTTTCCGCATTAGGTAGACCCAAGGTGGGGAGCACAAGTAACCGGGTTCTAGGGTCCAG
This sequence comes from Agapanthus africanus, assembly GCA_030015575.1. Lineage (NCBI taxonomy): Eukaryota > Viridiplantae > Streptophyta > Magnoliopsida > Asparagales > Amaryllidaceae > Agapanthus > Agapanthus africanus. The sequence continues at coordinate 173,140,986 of JASDDO010000016.1, read as the reverse complement.
TGGGAGGCCATCTCGAGGAGTCGAGACCGGGTCTCCTAACCCTAGAATTGGCAGTGTTACTTGCCGCTCTCGTAGGGGTCTTGGGATGTGGGTTTGGCTATTCGTCGCGACCGTGGAATCCGTGTTTTATACAGGCTCGTATTAAAAACACGGACGTCCTAGTATATCCAATATTTCATATATGTTCTTCTGCTGCAATGTTCTGTGATGAGATCATATTACTGCCTGAGACGAATGCTTATACTATATATATATGCTGATATATAAATATTACTGCTTTCGTTTCTTTTGTGATGCTTAGGAAGCATAAGCTGATGGGATTTTTATTAATAAGATTAATAAAAGAAAAGAAACCTAAAGATGTTGTAGAATCAAAACTTTATAAAAAGGGTAGCTACAGTTTTGCTTTGCACAGTGATATATACGATATATCCAGCACCTTATTCGATGAGGAAAGGACCGAGATCCCTTCACCGGGAGTGACTCCTTTAGCAAAACTGGCAGATGCTACAAAACACGGTTTGTCTTTTGATTGCTTTTAGTGTTTTTCTTTGCACAGCGGTATATATGATATATCCTGCACCTTATTCGATGAGGAAAGGGCCGACGATCCCTTCACCGGGAGTGACCCCTTTAGCGAAACTAAGAAAAGCCTCAAAAACACTCCTTTTCAAAAATCACTTGATTCTACGACGATATCAAGTTCATTACACTCAGGGTTTTCTGAAAAACCTGCGTAGCCCTCCGACATTTCAGATAGGTAATACTTAGTATTCGTGCTACGTTTGTTGGCTTTCGTCAAGGCGTAGTGTGCGGTAGCTAATTATTACTTATCTGTTACATATGATGAGATTGGGTTAGGGTAGTCGTGCGGCTTTGTTGGCTTTCGTCAAGGGACGTACGGTTGGGTTTAATTCAATCAAGAAATGTTCGGGTTGAACTTGACTAGCGCACTATGGTTTGTTGGCTTTCGTCAAGGTCATAGGATGCTAGGGGTAAAAATATTATCGGGAATTTCAAATGTTGAAATTTGCAATGAGATTGCATACCTCCTATGAGATAGTTGGATCCCGATACCTACTGCGAGTAAGAGTTACTCCTGGGAGAGTTTTACACAGGACAATTAGTCATTCAAGTAGGTGTCTAGAAAAGTGTTAACGAGGTTACGCCTCTGGGAAAATGAGGTTTACTTTAATTAGGTCCGTGCGAAAGCACGGGAAACCTCCCTCAAAGTACCGACACTGATATGGCTGAAAGATTGACGAAATTGTAGGGTGTAATTAATCCCGGCTAATCTTACCTTTTAGGGTTTTAAGGTAGATTTGATAAAAACAGTGGGAGACATCCTGATTCGATAAGATAATAACCAATCTAATCTTGCAAGAGCATACGCTAAAGTGTTTTCTTCTCTCTCTCTCCAGGTAGCGACCATGTCAGGCCATAATCAAGATAATAATATTGATGTATTGACTGAACCCGATTATTGTACTGAGCAAGGGAACGTTGGACCCGTTCTTTCTTATAAGAGTTATAAGACTGAACAGGAAACAGGAGAATATCTAGATTCTCACGCCGCCCAAAAGAACATGCATGTTGATGCATCTTCTTCGGGTGTGTTAGTTATTGAGAACTGTTTCTCAGTTCACCCTACGTCCTGGGTATTAGATACCGGATCAGGATCCCACATATGTAAACAGTTACATGGGCTGCGAAAAGGTAGAGAACTGGAAAAAGGTGATCATTCCGTTCAAGTAGGGAACGGTGCAAGTATTGTAGCCAAAGCAGTTGGCGAATATCACCTTGTATTGCCAAGTCGTAATACACTGATTCTAAATGAGTGCTATTATATACCGAACATGATGTGCAACATTATATCAGTTTCTTTATTGAGTAAAGAGGGATATAATTTTGTAGTACAGGATAATGTTATGAACATATTCCTAAATCAAAAGTTGATTGCATCAGGCTCGTTACATAATGGCATATTCATTCTAAATCAGAATACAGTTCTAAATATACAAAACACACACAAGAGGAAAAGTTCAGATATGAACGAATCCTTCTTGTGGCATTGTAGACTTGGTCATATCAATGCGACACGACTGGCTAAGTTACATACGGATGGTTATTTGAATCCGTTCGAATTATCATCTTATGATACTTGCCATTCATGTCTCAAAGGAAAAATGACCAAAGCTCCGTTTAGTGGACACGGAGAAAGAGTTACTGAACTCTTAGGACTGATACATAGTGATGTTTGTGGTCCCATGTCTACGCATGCCAGGAACGGTTCTTCCTACTTCATTACATTCACTGACGACCTCTCTAGATACGGACATGTGTTTCTGATGAAACACAAGTCTGAAGCTTTTGAGAAATTCAGAGAATATAAGCACGAAGTAGAGAACCAAACGGGCAAAAGTATTAAGATTCTTCGATCTGATCGAGGAGGTGAATACTTAAGCGGTGAGTTCCTAGATTATCTAAAAGAGAATGGGATTCTCTCTCAGCTTACTCCTCCTTATACACCACAGCACAACGGTGTATCCGAGCGGAGGAATCGCACCCTATTAGATATGGTGCGCTCTATGATGAGCGAGGCTGAGTTACCTATTTCCTTCTGGGGGTATGCGCTTGAGACAGCCATACATCTATTGAATATGGTTCCTACCAAATCAGTGCCTACCACTCCATATGAGATATGGAAAGGGAAAAACCATCTCTTAAGTATGTTTAGATATGGGGTTGTCCAGCCTATGTCAAAAGACAAAATCCGGACAAACTCGAGGCAAGATCTGTCTTATGTAAGTTTGTATGATATCCCAAGAACTCACAAGGGTATATCTTCTACCACACTGAGGAACAAAAGGTGTTTGTTTCTAAACATGCCATCTTTTTGGAAAAGGAATTTCTTGCAAAAGAAATTAATGGCAATGAGGTAGAACTGGAAGAGGTTCCAGCAACACAAACTATAACAGAAGACTTGGTAGAACCAGAGGATTCAATAGTACCCGACGAACCCCAGCCTCTCCGCCGATCTAGTAGGGTTTCTCATCCACCTGAGAGATACTACGGTTTTCTCATTGATGGTGGAAGCGAGGATTGCATCATGGATGATGATGAACCGACTAGTTTCAAGCAGGCCATCACAAGTGGTGACTCTGTGAAATGGCTGGATGCAATGCGATCTGAGATGGAATCCATATACACCAACAAAGTATGGACTTTGGAAAATGCTCCTGAAGGGGTAAAACCCATAGGGAGCAAGTGGATCTTTAAAAAGAAATTTGGTGTAGATGGAAAAGTTGAGACTTTCAAAGCTAGACTTGTAGCAAAGGGTTTTCGTCAACGACCAGGTGTGGATTATGACGAAACCTTTTCTCCAGTGGCTATGCTTAAGTCCATCCGGATCTTACTTGCCATTGCTGCATACCATGACTATGAAATCTGGCAAATGGATGTTAAGACCGCCTTTCTAAACGGTGATTTAGAAGAGTGCGTGTACATGACTCAGCCAGAGGGCTTCGTAGATAGTGGAGCAGCGGAAAGGTGTGCAACCTGCTTAAATCCATTTATGGGTTAAAGCAAGCATCGCGGAGTTAGAACATTTGTTTTGATGTTGTAGTCAAAGAGTTTGACTTCATCAAAAATATAGATGAACCTTGTATCTATAAGAAGGTAGCAGAGGGTAAGGTTGTCTTCCTCGTATTGTACGTGGATGACATACTCTTGATAGGAAATGATATTCCTATGCTGCAATCAGTCAAGCTCTTCTTATCACAGAGATTCTCAATGAAAGATCTAGGTGATGCCTCCTGCATATTAGGAATCATGATCTATAGAGATAGATCTAAACGGATACTGGGATTGTCCCAATCCAGGTACATTGACACCATACTAAAGAGGTTTAGTATGGAAGAATCCAAGCGTGGGAATCAGCCCACGATCTCTGGACTCACTCTCTCCAAAGAGATGTCTCCCAAGACTGATTTGGAGAGAGCTCGCATGCAAGGGATACCCTATGCTTCGGCAGTAGGCTCTATCATGTATGCGATGCTATGTACCAGACCCGATGTAGCATACTCACTAAGTGTAGTGAGTCGGTATCAAGCAGATCCTGGAGAGAGTCATTGGACAGCAGTGAAGAACATTCTCAAGTACTTACGAAGGACTAAGGAGATGTTCTTGGTGTATGGTAATGGAGAACTCCAGGTGGAGTCCTTTACCGATTCCAGCTTCCAAAGTGATAAGGACGACTCTAAGTCGCATTCGGGTTTTGTCTTTACCCTCAATGGAGGGGCGGTATGTTGGAAGAGTTCCAAACAGGATACCGTTGCAGACTCGACGATGGAGGCTGAATACATCGCTGCCAACGATGCTGCCAAAGAGGCTGTCTGGATCAAGAAGTTCATTAGTGAACTTGGTGTGGTTCCATCCATTGAACATCCAATACCTCTGTAGCGATAACAATGGAGCTGTGGCTTTGGCCAAGGAACCCAGGTCCCATCAGAAGTCCAGACATATTCTGAGGCGGTATCACTTGATCAGGGAGATAGTTGATCGCCGGGGGATCGAGGTCAGGAGAGTAGATACGAAGGACAACACTGCGGATCGATTCACGAAGGCTATTCCCCAGATACAGTTTGAGAGATTATTCGGGATGCTAGGTAAGAGATACTACAGCGGCTGGCCTTAGTGCAAGTGGGAGATTGTTAGTTATGTATATGCCCTAGAGGCCATTGTTGTACATATGATGTATATTATAATGGATGCTTGGATATATATATAGAGATGACTTTCTTGCTCGTCATGATAGTATGCTATTTGGTTTCACTTTATCTTAACATGTTGACTTGTATTGGTTTACTGTTTTACTCTCACATGTTGATAAAGCCCATAAGACTTGTACTCGACTACTAGGACTATGATGAGATCATACTAGTGGGGCCGCGGTAGTCGATGAGTACATCCTATAACTATTCTTAGTCGAGGGTATATCGAGACAGGGCATCGATACACCAGAGTAGACTAGCGTATACGCATCTTGACCCATATGATGGGCGATGGATGATCCCATATCCATCGGTGTTTGACATCAGAGATGGTGTACGGGTGCTCAGTGGAGACTGGGTACACTGGACGGACTCGCCGAGAACTCCCAGATGGTGATATACCACACGTCAGATGGCAGTTCTCCGGTGACACTGGTACAGGGTAGTCTGTAGACCCGAGATCGTCATAGAGTCTTGTGTGATTCCCACTGTGCTTTGATTTCCACCTTACCACGTCCAAGAGGGCGTGCAAAACGGTGGCTTTTGGGTACAGTCCCGAATCATATGGAGGCAATGAGCGATAGGAGGGGATTCGTCTCTCCCGGTATAGGGAGTTGATGTTGTGCTGTGTTCGATTGGCTATAACTGGAAGTCCCTGGCCAGGGCTGATATAGAGATTTACTGGTAAGTGTTACTAGTAGTTTCTCGACCCGTTATGAGCCACACATCGACACGACTTATCGGTTACTGGGGTCTGACGTATACCACCCCTAGACTTGATATGCGACATATCAGACGAACAGACCGGACTGTACCGGAGTGTTACTGATCGGATTCATAGGAGAACGCACAGGCTAGCTTGTTGATCTTCTGATCGCTCAATACCTGGGTGGCTGTTACGTTTAGCTGACCGCTTGCAGCTTATGGGTGTTTGATATGATCATCACCTGCTACCGTCGTATCGATGATTCTTTAGAGTCCTACACAAAGGTTTCTTGGCTCAGGCGAAACGGAGTAGAGGCACATATGTGATATGTGCAGGACCGAGAATAATGCGATATGGGATACCGTATTATATTCTCGCGATATTTAGATATGAACCGGGACATCGGATTAAGTGTTAATTCGATGAATCGGTACATGATATATTAGTCGGTTATATTCGATATAGCCGGATCGTCGGATCAAATGTTGATTCGATGATTTAATATATAATAATATATATGATATATTATTATATTAACTAATATTGGCTTGCTTTATTATTTCATTTTCTCACTGGATAATACATTGATATATATGCGATATATGTTAATTTTATTATTTTCTTTTGTTGCAAATATATAATATATATGTGATATATATTATTGTGACATGATATGATTAATTGTTAAACATGTTTAAGGATGATTAATTGAGGTTAGGGTTTGATTAGGGTTAGATGCTTCAAGTTCCTTCTAGAAGCATTTTTCTTTTGTCATTTGTAAAGATATTTTGGATGACACATTTTTAACTTAACCAAACCCTAACTCTAGTTGTTTCTCTACTTATTCTTAGCCATTCATCCTTAACCATGGTTATATATCAATCATATGTTTTATTTCTATTCATCACAAAAGAAAAAGGATTATCATTATCTTTTCATTATCATCTTCTTCCTTCTTCAAGAAAGCTTGCTAGTTTTTCTTAAGTGATGAAATAAAATTAGAAAATGATATTAAAAGAAAGCAAAATTACTACTCTCTCATCATCATCTCATCTATCCCATGGGATTAGTGTGTTCTTCTCTTTTGAGTGAGAAAGCTTGAGTCGAAGCAACTTCAAGGTAGATCATCGGAGATTTGGAATACTTCGAGCTAGCATGGATCGTTCGAGTCGTGGAGCCTCTCATGAGTCCGGGAGATCGTGGATCGCGGTAAAGGGACTTCTACTCAGAGCTTGTGAAGTGAAGGAGCGGACTACAAAGGTTGTAATCCCTCACACTTAGATAAAAGTTATCATCTTGCATATTAAACCCTAATAATCTAGCAAAGATCCCGGCTTTGGGTTGTTCGGCACGTCTAAAATTTAATCCGGGCATGTTTGATGCCTTATGAACCTTCACAAGAGTGCCTAGGAACCCTACAGAGAATACTTGAGCAACGAGTTCCTGGACTATCTAAAAGAAAATGGGATTCTCTCTCAGCTTCCTCCTTATACACCACAGCACAACGGTGTATCGGAACGGAGGAATGCCCACCCTATTAGATATGGTGCGCTCTATGATGAATACTGCTGAGTTTCCTATTTCCTTCTGGGGGTATGCGCTTGAGACAGCCATACACCTATTGAATATGGTTCTTACCAAATCAGTGCCTACCACTCCATAAGAGATATGGAAGGGGAAGAGACCATCTCTTAATTTATTTAAGATATGGGGTTGTCCGGCCTATGTCAAAAGGCACAATCCGGACAAACTCAAGGCAAGGTTTGTCCTGTACAAGTTTGTAGGATATCCCAAAAACTCACAAGGGTATATCTTCTACCACATTGAGGAACAAAAGGTGTTTGTTTCTCGACATGCGACCTTTTTAGAAAAGGAATTTCTTGCAAAAGAAATAAGTTGCGAGGAGGTAGAACTGGAAGAAGTTCCAGCAATACAAACTACGACAGATGATTTGGTGGAACCAGAGGATTCAATGGTTCCCAACGAACCCCAGCCTCTTCGCCGATCTAGTAAGGTTCCTAATCCACCTGAGAGATACTACGGTTTTCTTATTGATGGTGGGAGCGAGGATTTCATCATGGAAGATGATGACCCAACTAGCTTCGAGCAGGCCATCACGAGTGGTGACTCTGTGAAATGGCTGGATGCAATGCGATCTGAGATGGAATCCATGTACGCCAACAAAGTATGGACTTTGGAAGTTACTCCTGAAGGGGTAAAACCCATTGGGAGAAAATGGATCTTAAAGAAGAAACTTGGTGTAGATGGAAAAGTTGAGACTTTCAAAGCTAGACTTGTTGCAAAGGGTTTTCGTCAACGACCAGGTGTGGATTATGACGAAACCTTTTCTCCAGTGGCTATGCTTAAGTCCATCCGGAGCTTACTTGCCATCGCTGCATACCATGACTACGAAATCTGGCAAATGGATGTTAAGACCACCTTTCTAAATAGTGATTTAGAGGAGTGCGTGTACATGACTCAGCCAGAGGGCTTCGTAGATAGTGGGAGCAGCGGAAAGGTGTGCAAGCTGCTTAACTCCATCTACGGGTTAAAGCAGGCATCACAGAGTTGGAACATCTGTTTTGATGTAGTAGTCAAAGAGTTTGATTTCATCAAGAACGTAGTTGAACCTTGTATCTACAAGAAGGTTGCAGAGAGTAAGGTTGTCTTCCTCGTATTGTACGTGGATGACATACTCTTGATAGGAAATGATGTTCCTATGCTGCACTCGGTCAAGCTCTTAATATCACATAGATTCTCAATGAAAGATCTAGGTGATGCCTCCAGCATTTTGGGGATTAAGATCTATAGAGATAGATCTAAACGGATACTGGGATTGTCCCAATCCAGGTACATTGACACCATACTAAAGAAGTTTAGTATGGAAGAATCCAAGCGTGGTAACCAAACCACGATCTCTGGACTCACTCTCTCCAAAGAGATGTCTCATAAGACTGATTTGGAGAGGGCTCGTATGCAAGGGATACCCTATGCTTCGGCAGTAGGCTCTATCATGTACGCGAAGCTATGTACCAGACCCGATGTAGCATACTCACTAAGTGTAGTGATTAGGTATCAAGTAGATCCAGGAGAGAGTCACTGGACAGCTGTGAAGAACATTCTCAAGTACTTGAGAAGGACTAAGGAGATGTTCTTGGTGTATGGTAACGGAGAACTCCAGGTGAAGTCCTTTACCGAATCGAGCTTCCAAAGTGATAACGACGACTCTAAGTCGCACTCGGGATTTGTCTTTACCCTAAATGGTAGGGCGGTTTGTTGGAAGAGTTCCAAGGACGAAACCGTAGCAGACTCGACGATGGAGGCTGAATACATCGCTGCCAACGATGCTGCCAAAGAGGCTGTCTGGATAAAGAAGTTCATCACTGAACTTGGTGTGGTTCCGTCCATTGAGTATCCAATACCTTTGTATTGTGATAACAATGGAGCTGTGGCTTTGGCCAAGGAACCCAGGTCCTATCAGAAGTCCAGACATATTCGGAGGTGGTATCACCTGATCCGGGAGATAGTTGATCGCCGCGAGATCGAGGTCAGGAAAGTTGACACGAAGGAAAACACTGCGGATCCACTCACGAAGGCCATACCCTAGATACAATTTGAGAGACTCTTCGGGATGTTGGGTATGAGATACTACAACAGCTGGCCTTAGTGCAAGTGGGAGATTATTAGTTGTATATATGCCCTAGAGGCCATTGTTGTACATATGATGTATATTATAGTGGATGCTTGGATATATATAGAGAGGTCTTTCTTGCTCGATATGATAGTATGCTATCAGGTTTCACTTTGTCTAAACATATTGACTTGTATTGGTTTACTGTCTTGCTCTCACATGTTGATAAAGCCCTTAGGATATGTACTCGACTACTAGGACTATGATGCAGATCATACTAGTAGGGCAAGGGTAGTGCAAGAGTACATCCTATAACTGTTCCTAGTCGAGGGTGTATCAAGATAGGGCATCGATACACCAGAGTAGACTAGCGTATACGCATCTTGAACCATATGATGGGCAATGGATGATCCCATATCCATCGGTGTTTGACATCAAAGATGGTGTACGGGTTCTTAGTAGAGACTGGATACACTGAACGGACTCGCCGAGAACTCCTAGATGGTATTATACCTATCGTCATATAGAAGTTCTCTGGTGACACTGTAAGTGCATGGCGGCGCCCCGGCCGTCAATCCGACGCCGGAATGCGGAAGCGGTGAAAAACTTTAATTTTGCGGACTTAGCAAACCGGCACCACCGCGCACTAAACATCCGGATCGTAACCATTAACAAGTCTAAGCTACTAACAAGGAAGGGAAGAGAAGTATACCGACAGATCCGAGTCCTCCGGTCTTCTCGTCGTCGTCCCGATCTCCTGCGGAATGTCCCGTCTCCTCCTCGTCGCCGGAAGTGCACCACATCGCCTACATCGTTTACGGGCTCCCACCTCAATGCCGAGGCAACTCGGGGACGAAGCCGGCTACTCGACGTGCCCAAGATTTGCTGTAGAATATAATGTGGATTACATGTCTCATTTTGGGGTAGTGGAGGTTGCCATTGGTGGAGGAATTGAACTTGGGGCTTTTTAGATGGAACTTGTGGATATTTGTGAACATGAAATGAGCGAAAATTCCCTCACTCCAAATTAGGACAGCCCCCAAAGTGGCCGGCCTCTCCATGGCAAGAGGGTGAGTGAGTGAGAGAGAGGAGGGAATTGCAAAGCATGAGAAAGATATGCAATTATTCAAGGGAGAGAAAGAGAAGGCTATCATGCAAAGAATCATCATTCCAATAATTCCCACACTCAACCAACAACCATGATAGCAAATAAAACAACACTCCAACACCACCATCATCACCTCACAAAGTCAAGCAAGAAAGGTCAAGGGATGGGCTCCATCATGAAAACATCATGATACAAAGAAATATGCAAAGACCCCCTCCACAACCACTTATTTGCAACAATGCAAATAAGCCCTCCTCCAACATACTTCGGCCAATGAACGGAACAATAGAAATCCGCCGAAACTAAAAGCAAACTGGCAACTCCAGAAAACTGGTCCCGTAATAAATTCCAGGAAAACCCTGATACTGTGCATTCACACCCGCATCTGTATTTCGACCGAAATACAAATGCAATGAGACAAAATCTCCACTGTACTATACTAGAATCCGGCTTATACCAAAACCGGCTAGTAATATCTGTTCGATCTTGATCCGTGCAAAACCGCACGTATCTGATCGAACCCTGCCATATTACCATACGGCCTATAGTACAAACTGTCCGATCCTGATCCGTGCAATACCGCACGTATCTGATCGGACCTTGCCATATCTCCATACGGCCTCTACAACCTTTCGCCCGAAAGCTGAGTAACTGAATGTGGGGGACTCTAAAAACTCATCAACACCTTGGTTGTGGATTTAACCACTAGCACGTCAGAGGTATAAGCCAATACGTAACGGGCTACCAGGTACTGACTAAAAGGGATGTCTGTGAGTGAACTCAGCCTGACAACCCTACTGAGCCTGTCAGTGACAATATCCGTGCAGTCCGGTCCGTTCGTCTATGAGCATCGCATGGCGGGCCTAGGGGGTTGGTAAAAGTCAGACCCCCAAAAGCGGTACAAGTCGTGTCGGAGTGTAGCCCAGAACACCCTGAGATACTACTGGAATACCTACCAGTAAATCTCCTTGCCTTGGCCAAGGACTTCGTGTAATGGCTCTCCTAGACACAGCACGACCTCACCCCCAATACCGGGAGAGACGAACCCCTGAAGATACGCTCACTGCCTCCATGTGGCTCGGGACTGTACCCAACTAAAACCTGTTTGCACGACTCCTTTGAGCCGTGGTAGGGTAGTAATCAAAGTACAGTGGGAACTCACACGAGACAAATGACGATCCCAGGTCGATGAACTAACCTGCACACATGTCAACAGGGAACTGCCATCTGACGTCTGGTATATGACCAACTAGCATGTTCCCGGCGAGTCCTGTCCGGTGTACTCATAACCCAATAAGCACCTGTATACATCTTAGGTGATCCAGCTGACACCAGTGGCTTGTGAGACCAGCCACCGCCCCTCGTCGGGGTCTCGACTGTATACACTAGTCTACTATGGAGTATCGATGCCCTGTCTCGAAACTCACACGACTAGGGACCATTTAAGGTATGCTTATAGACCCCAGCTCCCACTTATATGATCGCCCTCATACTGCTGGTGGTCAAGCACGAATCCTATGGGCTCTATCAACGTGTAATAGCGACTTGTCAGGTCACTTAAAGCTGTACACGATGATAAAGGTAAACCAGATAGCATACTATCATCTCGAGTAAGACTGTCCTACCGGGATAGGTCCTCCATCAATCATTGCAATCACGTGCCTGTGATCCAATAATTGACTCTGAGGGCACTATCTCCAACAATCTCCCACTTGCACTCAAGGCTAATTATTGCGATGTCGCATACTCACAGCCCGTGTGATACCGAACACCCAACTCCTCTACTAGTCAGTCTCACAAAGCTCGCTTGCGAAACTATTGCGTTCGAGGAATAGCCTTAGTGAGTGGATCCGCCTTGTTGTTTCTTTCTATGTCTCTCTAAATCTCAAGTTCGCGGAGAAACCCATCTCCCGAAATGAGCAATACCTGTCTTAGAATGTGTCTGGATGTCTGATGGGACATAGCTCATAAATGAACTCCAAATCCAAACTTCTTAGACTGTATCGTCAACTGAACTCAATCAGTATCCTGCGCCATGCCTCCCTCAGTATTGCCTTGGACCACCTGTCCAAAATACTGCCCCTCGTCAGAAGGAAAAACTATAGCTCTGACAACCTCCTTGTCGTCCATGTCACCTTGGAAGCCTGGAATGATAACTGTTTCCCGAATGAGGCTGTCGTTATCATATCCCTAGAACATCCACTTATGTTCTAGAACTGCTTCCGACTGTTTCTCCAGGATTGGATTAATGTCAACTTATTGCACCTACTGCAAAAACAACATCTGGTGTGGTACTTGACATCTCATGATTTACTCAATTGCCTAAGCAAGTGATCTGCCAATCATGCACGTCCCTCTCCCCTTTAGTCTGTAAGACACCTTTAGAGAGGGTGACTCCATTACTTGCAGGTACACTACCGTGCCAGGAGTCGTCCATTCTAAATACTCTTAGAATGCTGTCAAAGTACCCTGATTGGCAAACCACCCAAATCTAGATCTAAAACTATAGATCTAGTAACCAGTATGTCAGATATAAAATCCAAGTCCTTTGTGGAGAAACCACTGTGTGACGACCAAAGTATAACCGATCGTAGTATAGGAGGTTCCTTTCCTACTCTGTGTATGTTATCCAAATACCAGGATATCACACCCTACTACCTTCTCAACAGATCCATCCCCCATTCTGATGAAGTCAAACCCATGACTGTCACGTCAGAAATAGATGATCTATCTCCGCTACATCTGCTTTAGTCTATAAATAGACATAAGCTACCTGTCCACCAATGCTTCCGCTGCTCCCATTGACTATGACAACCCTATGGCAGAGTCATATAGACGTACACTTCTAAAACTAGTTTAGAACGACGCTATACTCATCCTCCCGCCGGGTCTCGCAGCCTGGAACAACGGCAATGGTAATTGTGGGTAAACAAGAACTTCCCTGTCACCGTCCTTGAGGCTACCGTAGTACCTCTCGGGTGCCTGAAGTTACCCACCCTATCTGCGGAGTGGCCAATGGAATGTCAATCCAGATTGAATCTTTAGGTTCCTTATCAAATCTTCAGCAATCGTTTGTGGTTCTGGAATCACTTCCAGTTCTACCATACTCCCACTACTGTTTTCTGGAAAAAAAAATCCATTTTTAATAAAACTGTGGCGAGTCTAGAACAATATTGCTATTGTTCATCCAGATGGTAGAAAATCAACCCTCGTCATAGCCTGGGTCAACCCACAAACAGCCATTACAGAAACGTGCCTTGAGTTGTCCAGTGTCTGGTTTTAATCATAAGCCGGACAACTCCCCGTACCTTAACATCGTTAAGATACGAACTGTTCTATATCCAATATATAACCAGAGGCACTGATTTAATTGAACCAGATTCAAATCATGCAACTGTCTCCAGTGCATGTCAACTAAATGGAAGGAGGCCGATCAGCGTTACTCAACTTAGGAATGTTTCCAACTATGAGTAACCTGAAAGAGAAGCAAAATCTTTTTAATCATTACTATCAACTGAATACCATACACAAGTATCTACATCTTCGATCTCTTTGAAGAATCCCGATACGTGCTACATCTGGTTCTCTACTCTATTCAAATACCTATAACTTCTCAAAATTCAGACCCTGTGTTTCCACGAAACACCTGTCTAAAAACTAGAGAAGTCATAAGTAAACCGAATATAGTACGAGGACCAACCCCTCTGTCCTGATGGACCCTGGACAACATACAATACTCTGTATTAGTCCCTTGAGTTTGATAACTCATTCACTGTGTGTCGTAGGTTTAAAACTGTACTTATGATTAAGAAGAATTACACCGCTGTTTAATGCTCCTTACCTAACCATCCACTGATATAGGTAAATGTCGTAGACATAATTTCAGAAAGGTATATCTCACTCTATGAAAATAGACGTACAGATATATCAATTTGAAATTGGTGCATAACTGCGGATATTCAAAACCAAACTATTTGCCGACTGGCAAACAGCCCAGGTGATTTCCTCAAATATCACCGATTACAACGAATCCCGATATAATGAGGATGATCACCCAATTCCCAATAACCAACTCCCACTCATCATCTGTAAAACCATACAGATGTGAGAATCATACTTGGTAAATACATACCCTGGAGTAAGTATCTAATCAGGAAATCAGTTTTCTTTTAACATTACACAGTGAAGCTGAAACATCGAAATGTTTCGATGGGGTATCCTGGTATTCCTAGTAATGCCTCTTCCAGATTCACGTCTGTAACCTTGTAATTCTTTGCCACCTCTCCAAATCCCTTCATTTGTCTTTAGTCTTTACCTTCTGCACACCCCTTTAGGCCAAATGGTTTTCTTCCTTCCCTACCGTTCGGCACCAGCCTATGGTTTGGAAGAAGACTATCCAATAAGCATAATGGGTGTACTGTCCCAATCCTAGGAACACTCGCAATGCGAGAGAAAGTGAAGATAAAAGACACCTGAATAAATCTTATTCCTATTTCTCCTGAACCAGAATCCATCCCCGAACTGGAACAAGTTCCTTTCGACTTCGTATATAACCATACGATGGAGTATCCAATAAACTGTGGATCTTCGTAGTGATACGGAGTGTCCTGGAGAAATTCAAAGGTGATTTTAGGATTGGCGAAGGAATACTTGGTTTGGTCGTGAATATCTGTTGCAATTTAATTTGCCCTCTTACTAATCCCTTGCTTTGTCTTAACTTAATACCTTCTGCACACCATCGTCATGCTAATTGGTATTCTTCATTCCCTACCGGTCGGCACCAGCCTAAGGTTTGGAAGAAGACAATCCAATTTGCGTAATAGGTGTACTACCCCTAAACCAAGGAGTACTCGTAACCTGAGAGAGGGTAAAAGGAAAAGACAACTGAATAATCCTATCCGTTTTCTCCAGAACCGGAAACCATCCTCGAATAAATCCCTTTGAGTTCGTATCTAACCATACGATGGTTTTGTCCAATGGAAGTGGACGTTCGTAGTAATACGGGGTGTCCTGGAGAAAAGGGTAAAAGTAGGAGTGGCAATGAGGTTTGCAACTCTGAAAATCCAAAAGCCAGTGTTTAAGAAGGCTCGGTTAATTTGGTCACTGAGTCATAGTCTTAGGGTCGGGTCAATGGTCGCTGCCAAAGAGAGAGAGAAAAGAAACACTCAGCATGAACTCTAACCTAGATCAGAATGGTAACCGATTTATCTAATCTGGAATCCTCCCACTGTACCGTCAAATTCTCCTCCAAACCTGTAAGAAGAATTAGTCGGGATCACCCGAGGAGTATACCAACTCATCAGTGGGAATCGGGATCCAACTCTCATCGCATGACAACGTGACGGAATCCGCTCACGGTATCACACTCCAGAAGGTATGCGCATATCTGGCAAGTTTCAGTTCTTTTGAAACTCCCGATGTGATTTCTGCCCCATGCTCTTATGACCTTGGCGTGAGGTCAAAATATCATAAGTCACATGTCAAGTTCTACCCATCATTATCCAGGTTAATTTGAATCCACCCGTACATACCCTTGACGTAGGCCAAAATAGTAGTACGACTGTCCCAAACCAACGCATCTATCTATGCAACAGATAAATACCCGGCAGCTACCAATCACTATGCCTTGGCGTGAGGTCAAAATACATAGCTTGAATACTACCGAATATTTAACTGAAATGATGGAGGGCTACGAATGGTTTCTGGCGAAAACCTTTAACGTAAAGAACTTGATATCGTCGAAGGAACGGATAGCTTTTAAAAATACAGTGACGAAAACCGTTGCTAAAGAGGTCACTCCCGGTGAAGGGATCTCGGCTCTTTCCCCGTAGAATGGGGTGCAGGATATTCCAAATGAATACCGCGATGCAAATCAAAAGCAATCGGCTATAGTGAAGTTAATGCCCTGACGCAAACTTCTGTCCAAGGGGTCACTCCCGGTGAAGGGATCTCGGCCCTTGCCTCATCGACTGAGGAGCAGGATATTCCAACTGAATACCACGATGCAAAACAAAAGTGAACGTCCTTGCACTAACAGCCTTTTGAAAAGTGTTCCAACAACATCAGATTAGGTTTGTTTTTAAACTTGCATTGATCCGAATCAATGCAGTCCCATCAATTGATCACACCAAAAAGAACGAAAATATACTGATGTACGTATATGCCATCCGCATTCGCTACTGGGTCCCGTCATTACCCGTTAGGTTAGCTAACTAACGACAGAGCGGGGACTGGACTAGCGCGGATGTAAAACATATACAACATCTACTAATATATATACCAATATATTATATTTCGCTCAAGGCGTGAAAAGAAATGCAACATCACAGAAAATGTACAGCATCACAGAAATAATACAGATATCTGGGATCCCCGGGTTTCACAGAGCCACTGAAACCCGACGTTCCCCTGGTCGTGTGGATAGCCTGTGCAATGAAATCCTAGACCCCTACGGGCGTGGCAAGTCACCCGCCAAAACCTGAAGCGAGGCAGCCCCCTTCAGTACCTTGAATGGACCACCCAGCACTTCACGAAATCCGGCAACTTGGGCACCCCTCCTAGGTCAACCTGTACCCCCTACGAGTGCGGCGAATAGCCCGCCAATTCCAGAGTGAAGCCCCCTCCGTCTCAATGCCATGAGATGCGGGCTTGTTTCCCCCTAGAACCCGGCTATCCGTGCACCCCGCCGCGGGGTAATCCTAGTACAGAATGTAAATATACATACAACGGGTACATCGACCGCAACCTGGTCGTGCCCCAAAATAATAATACAATCAGGCAGTGACGGCAGTCCACATGTCGGACGCTCGCCCCGCAATATCAAATGTACATAATACAACCACAACTGTACTAGCATTGCATCCAGGCTATCCCCCACGACCGATCCGCAACATCACAGCAAAAACAAAACATCAACGTGAAAGTCACGTTCGCAAATCCGTCTAACCGGGCTATAGCAGTTAGACCGGATTTACCGATCGAGTGACATTCACGGTCGCAGATATAATGTAAATACTGTGAAAAATGTGTTTAAAATTTTCCGATTGATCAAACTTTAACAAGTGGGCCCCCTATCAATACTGTAGCACTCACAGAAAACCTGGGCCCAATTTTAATATTCCAAAACCCCTAAAATTAGCCCAGAAGCCCACTGGAAAAAAATGATACAGTGACGTCACCAATGCGCGGCGGAACCGCGGCCCAATGGGGGGTTTGGCCGCGGATCCGCGCTACATTGGTCGACTGACTGTGTCGAATTTTCCCAGTGGTCTTAGAATTTTCTGCACGTCAATTTTATACAACCTGAAAAAAAATTTGACACCAAAAATTTTCAACAGAAAACTGTCGTGAACTAAAATGTAGATTTTGGAATTTTGGTCGATCGGAAATGCAAAACACATTAAACAAAGCTAGACGAAGTTAATGGCGAGGCTCTGATACCACTGTAAGTGCACGGCGGTGCCCCGGCCGTCAATCCGACGCCGGAATGCGGAAGCGGTGAAAAACTTTAATTTTGCGGACTTAGCAAACCGGCACCACCGCGCACTAAACATCCGGATCGTAACCATTAACAAGTCTAAGCTACTAACAAGGAAGGGAAGAGAAGTATACCGACAGATCCGAGTCCTCCGGTCTTCTCGTCGTCGTCCCGATCTCCTGCGGAATGTCCCGTCTCCTCCTCGTCGCCGGAAGTGCACCACATCGCCTACATCGTTTACGGGCTCCCACCTCAATGCCGAGGCAACTCGGGGACGAAGCCGGCTACTCGACGTGCCCAAGATTTGCTGTAGAATATAATGTGGATTACATGTCTCATTTTGGGATAGTGGAGGTTGCCGTTGGTGGAGGAATTGAACTTGGGGCTTTTTAGATGGAACTTGTGGATATTTGTGAACATGAAATAAATTCCCTCACTCCAAATTGGGACAGCCCCCAAAGTGGCCGGCCTCTCCATGGCAAGAGGGTGAGTGAGTGAGAGAGAGGAGGGAATTGCAAAGCATGAGAAAGATATGCAATTATTCAAGGGAGAGAAAGAGAAGGCTATCATGCAAAGAATCATCATTCCAATAATTCCCACACTCAACCAACAACCATGATAGCAAATAAAACAACACCAACACCACCATCATCACCTCACAAAGTCAAGCAAGAAAGGTCAAGGGATGGGCTCCATCATGAAAACATCATGATACAAAGAAATATGCAAAGACCCCCTCCACAACCACTTATTTGCAACAATGCAAATAAGCCCTCTTCCACCATACTTCGGCCAATGAACGGAATAATAGAAATCGGCCGAAACTAAAAGCAAACTGGCAACTCCAGAAAACTGGTCCCGTAATAAATTACAGGAAAACCCCGATACTGTGCATACACACCCGCATCTGTATTTCGACCGAAATACAAATGCAATGAGACAAAATCTCCACTGTACTATACTAGAATCCGGCTTATACCAAAACCGGCTAGTAATATCTGTTCGATCCTGATCCGTGCAATACCGCACGTATCTGATCGAACCCTGCCATATTACCATACGGCCTATAGTACAAACTGTCCGATCCTGATCCGTGCAATACCGCACGTATCTGATCGGACCTTGCCATATCTCCATACGGCCTCTACAACCTTTCGCCCGAAAGCTGAGTAACTGAATGTGGGGGACTCTAAAAACTCGTCAACACCTTGGTTGTGGATTTAACCACTAGCACGTCAGAGGTATAAGCCAATACGTAACGGGCTACCAGGTACTGACTAAAAGGGATGTCTGTGAGTGAACTCAGACTGACAACCCTACTGAGCCTGTCAGTGACAATATCCGTGCAGTCCGGTCCGTTCGTCTATGAGCATCGCATGGCGGGCCTAGGGGGTTGGTAAAAGTCAGACCCCCAAAAGCGGTACAAGTCGTGTCGGAGTGTAGCCCAGAACACCCTGAGATACTACTGGAATACCTACCAGTAAATCTCCTTGCCTTGGCCAAGGACTTCGTGTAATGGCTCTCCTAGACACAGCACGACCTCACCCCCAATACCGGGAGAGACGAACACCTGAAGATACGCTCACTGCCTCCATGTGGCTCGGGACTGTACCTAACTAAAACCTGTTTGGACGACTTCTTTGAGCCGTGGTAGGGTAGTAATCAAAGTACAGTGGGAACTCACACGAGACAAATGACGATCCCCAGGTCGATGAACTAACCTGCACACATGTCACCAGGGAACTGCCATCTGACGTCTGGTATATGACCAACTAGCATGTTCCCGGCGAGTCCTGTCCGGTGTATTCATAACCCAATGAGCACCTGTATACATCTTAGGTGATCCAGCTGACACCAGTGGCTTGTGAGACCGGCCACCGCCCCTCGTCGGGGTCTCGACTGTATACACTAGTCTACTATGGAGTATCGATGCCCTGTCTCGAAACTCACACGACTAGGGACCATTTAAGGTATGCTTATAGACCCCAGCTCCCACTTATATGATCGCCCTCATACTGCTGGTGGTCAAGCACGAATCCTAGGGGCTCTATCAACGTGTAATAGCGACTTGTCAGGTCACTTAAAGCAGTACACGATGATAAAGGTAAACCAGATAGCATACTATCATCTCGAGTAAGACTGTCCTACCGGGATAGGTCCTCCATCAATCATTGCAATCACGTGCATGTAATCCAATAATTGACTCTGAGGGCACTATCTCCAACAGACACTGGTACAGGTTAGTCTATAGACCCGAGATCGTCATAGAGTCTTGTGTGATTCCCATTGTGCTTTGATTTCCACCTTACCACGTTCGCGTGAATGTACAAAACGGTGGCTTTTGGGTACAGTCCCGAATCACATGGAGGCAATGAGCGATGGGACGGGTTTCGTCTCTCTCGGTATTGGGAGTTGATGTTGCGTTGTGTTCGATTTGCTATAACTGGAAGTCCATGTCCATGGCTGTTATGGAGATTTACTGGTAAGAGTTATCAGTAGTTTCTCGACCTGTTATGAGCCTCACATCGACATGACTTATCGGTTACTGGGGTCTGACGTTCACCACCCCTAGACTGGATATGCGACATATGAGACGAAGAGACCGGACTGTACGGTAGTGTTACTGATTGGCTCGACGGGTGTTTTGACAGCTTCGCTGGTTTTCTTCTGATCGCTCAATACCCGGGTGGCCGTTACGTTTAGCTGACCGCTTGCGGCTTGTAGGTGTTTGATATGATCATCACCTACTGCCGGCGTATGGACGAGTCTTAGAGTCCCACAAAGGAGTTTCCTAGCTCAGGCGAAACGATGTGGTGTGCATATGTGATATGCGCGGGGACCCGATTGAATGCGAGTATGTGATACCGTATGTTAATCGGGCGTTTTTCTATTGGTCATGTCGTAAGTGATATGACCGGTTTGTTAAATCAAGTGTTGATTTAACATTTGACTTTTAGTTTAATTCTTTATTTAAACCCTTTTCTTTATTGAAGATGTATGCATGCATGCATGCACATGTTGATGTGCATGGACACATACATGCATACATGGATAGTTATCTTTGTTGATGATACACTATATGGTGGCAATGCAAGACTCACATGGTAGTTAATATACATATATATTTATTTTTGAGTTAAGTTTAAAGATAATTCACTTATGGTTAATGTTTATCTTTCTTTGACTTTTTGGCCATTCTTGACCTAACTTTTAACCATGAGTTAATTCTCTTTTGTCTATTTAACTCAATGTAAAATATCTAGATATTAACTAATCATGGTTTGAGGAGAGAAGGATTTAATATGATTATTTCATTCTCATCTCAATTTAGTTTTTATTATTCATCACAAAAAGCTTTTGAGCTTGAGCTTTGCCATCTTCTTCATCCTCCCTCTCTTGAGTTTTCATTTGAGTGAGTTAGCTAAAAAGAAAGGATTTTGATTAGAGAATACAAACCACCTTATCATTCTACACACATCTAGCCCATTTGTGTAGGGTGTTTGCTACACTTCTTCTATGGATCAAGTAAATAAAGGAGCTTTGGATAAAGGGACTTCGGGTGGATCATCGTGATCTTGGAAGGTTGCTAGTGATCCGTTCCAAACTCTCAACGGTCCAAGGAGTCACCAAAGAGAGACTACAAAGGTTATAATCTCTACTCTTAGTGATAGATTGTTCTTTGTATGTGATACAAATCTTGTTACCCTAAATATTCTAGTTAAAGATTCAAGGTTTGTTTGCTTTGCACCTCTATAAATTTTAAAGTAGCATGAGTGATGCTACCAAACCCTAGACTAAATGCAAGGGAAACCCAACACAGAGAGCATGCTAAAGGTAGCGAAAACTCCCGCTCTAATTGCTGGGCCATCTTCCTTCTCCGTCCTGAAAGCCAAGGGAAAGAGGAAGAAGAATCCCATCAAGCCGAGAGGCGGAGTGAAAAAGGCACTGGGAAAGGATAAGATATGGGCTGCTGCGACAGGACGAGGGGAATGCTTCCACTGCCACCAGACTGGGCACTGGAAGAGAAACTGTATTGGATACCTGGCCGGCCTCAAGAAGAAGAAGCATGGTGATGCTTCCACTTCAGGTGTGTTTGTAACAGAAAACTGTTTTTCAATTAACTCTGCTTCCTGGGTATTAGATACCGGGTCAGGATCTCACATCTGCAATTGTGTGCATGGGCTGAGAAATAGCAGGTTTTTGAAGAAAGGTGATCACACTCTCCGGGTTGGGAATGGTTCCTTAGTACATGCTACAGCAGTGGGAGAGTATCACCTTGGTTTGCCATCGGGTTGTTTATTGGTTTTGAGCCCATGTTATTTTGTACCTTCGATGTTATATAATATTATATCTGTATCGTTGTTGGACAATGCTGGATATAATTTTGTATTACAATCTAATGTTATGAACATTTACCTTAATCAAGAGTTGATTGGTCTGGTACATTAAATAACGGGATATACGTCCTAAACCATCACACAGTTTTCAATATACAACATACAAACAAAAGAAAGGTTTCAGACATAAATGAAGCTTTCATTTGACATTGTAGAATTGGTAATATTAACGAAACAAGATAACCAAGCTATATAAAGATGGATATTTAAACCCGTTTGAATATAAATCTTATGCAACTTGCCAGTCTTGTATCAAAGGAAAAATGACAAAAACACCGTTTACTGGATACGGAGAGAGAGCTACTGAACTCTTAGGCCTAATACACAGTGATGTATGTGGACCAATGTCTACACATGCGAGAGGTGGTTTTTCGTACTTCATAACTTTCACTGATGATGTCACGACCCGAAAAGTACGGAACCTGTCTGGCATCAAAATTACGAAACGTCTCGGGGCGTACGTAATCTAAGTAAACCAAACACCCCAATCGTGTTTTCACAATCACTAATTATATAAGATATAGGGTGCAATTCATAAAAATCTTAAAATTGCCCAAATCGATTTATTTCAAGAAACCTCGTAAGCCTAAATTTCCCGTTTTAGCGCCAATCTAAATGTTTTAACAATTTTAGTGGCCACAATATTCACTAAATAACTTAATTAGGTCACAAAAATATTAACTAGATTTTTCTCTCAATTATATTCATAATTCCTAAAAACCTAGTTTGCACAATTATGCAATTTTAACAATTTTAAATTAACAATTTGCAAACTAGCAACTAGATTAGGTTTTACATGCTTTGATGTGTTAAACTACATCTCACAACCACAATCAAATGATCAAAACCCTTATCTTGATCCAAACCAAAATTCTTGAATTTCCAAGTCATAAATTAACATCTAATTAAGTATTTAATTAGCTTATATTGAAGTATTATAGCAACAATTAAACAACTTGGTTAGGATTTATACCTCACAAACCATAGATCTAGCTTGCAACATTGCCATCCCAAAATGCTCTCTTACTCCCAAAATCCAAGCTTGAATGGCCAAGGTAAAAGGTTTAAAGGATTGATTATGAGTTAGATGGAAATTTGTGTGGATTTTGATGGAATTTTGGGAGATTTTTTTATGTGAGAAGAGATAGAGAAAGAGGAGGGCAGCAGCAGGAATTGGGGTCGGCCAAAATAGGAGAGGGGAAAATGGTGGGTGAGGTGGTGTTGTAAAGTCAAGGAAATACCCTATACTTCATTGTTCAACTCCATACTTTAATTCTTTATTGTTTTCTTTTTATCTTTTAAGCTTTCATTTCATTCAAAATTTGGAGTGTGAGGTCGGGGGCAGCAAAGTGCTCGGCCAAAAATTTTGGGGATGGGTTTGGGTTTTGTTTGGGTGAAGAAAAAGATAAACACCAAAACCCCCAAGTCAACAAGTCCAAACCTCAACTACCTTTAATTTATTTTCACAATTAAGCCTATTTCTTTTACATTTTTTTCTAAAACCATCATGACAATTTCTTTTCATTTCCAAAACAATATTTTACATTCTAGTTTAATGTGTCATGATGCACAAAATTTGTATCAACCCATTACAATTTATAATTTTCCCTAATTTAATGTATTAGTGACGGCTTAAAATAATATTAAAATAATTATTTTCGGAAAAATTTTCAGTAAATTAGAAATTTTATAAGTGGCTCAATAAACACCAAATACTAGCAATTACATAGCTAAAATATGTATATTTAATTTTATATTAAAAGATATTTATATCTTGATTTTTACGGAAATCACCCGTTATTTTACCGATTTTCCGAAATTTCACCTGAACGATTTTCAAAACGTTACAATCTTCCCCCCTTAAAGAAATTCGGTCCCCGAATTTAAATTAAAATTCCCCGCAAATACTAAAACATTTAAGCAAAACCTTCAAGTCGTTGGGGCTCCGAAATCATAAATACATAAAAACACATCGTAGCGCAATGCATGCGCATGAAAAACAGATATATAAACCAAAATCAAAACTCCGTCAAGCATCCCGCAATCATCGGAGTTATGGTGAAGACACCAAAGTCAAGATCCAAGACGAAAATCAATATGATATACATCAAAACTATACCTGTAAACGTCAAAACTATATAGGTAAACATCATTAAAACATCTGGAAGCAATGCATGCCAAACCTTTTTCAAATCGCTGTGCAATGTGTGTATCACTGCACAGTGGCGGACGTCCATTGT
Organism: Agapanthus africanus; assembly: GCA_030015575.1. Classification (NCBI taxonomy): domain Eukaryota; kingdom Viridiplantae; phylum Streptophyta; class Magnoliopsida; order Asparagales; family Amaryllidaceae; genus Agapanthus; species Agapanthus africanus. Next base: position 173,116,655 of record JASDDO010000016.1, on the reverse strand, counting down.
GAGAAAATAACTATAACTATATATATATATATATATATATATATATATATATATCCTTTGTTTAACATACACGTCCCTCCTCTTTAAAAGCAATTTTAGAAGGGTTTCCCTTTTTTTTTGAACAGTTTCGTGTAATCACTGACACGTAGGTAAATACTGAGACCATAGCTCCTCCTAGGAAATCCCTTCGATAACTATCAATGCATGCAAAAATATACTCTGGTACTGTCCTCTAACTAGTCCTGCTCAGTACTAAACCAAATAGCAAATATCATAAAATATACTGCTCCAAAAGAAATCAATCCCAAAAATATGAATGCCACGTGCGCCTGGTGCGCACGGAAATTGAAATCCATGAATGTGCCATACATGTGCACAAAAACAAAATCTGAGTGCAACGGTTGTGCACGAAAGCACCTGTCAAGGGCAACGTGTGTGCCTGACAGCAAAACCAGGTGTATCTGATATGCTCGAAAAATCTCGATTTAGTGCATCGGGTGTGCACCAAAATCGCCTCAAGCGCCCAAGTATGCGCAAGAATCCAAATCAAGTGGACAAGGTGCACGAAAACAATATCGAATATCAAAATCGAAATCGACAGTATACAACATATCTCAATCCAAATCCAAATCAGGTATACCGTGGTATATAATATCACAACCATGTGCATCAGCGTGCACAAAATCGAATCAAAATACTAAAAGTGCAAGAAAACTATGCCGAAAGCATAAGTCAAATCACCTGCATACCACAGGCATGAAATCAAAATCAATATCTCTAATGACATCAAACCAAAGTCAAGTGCAACTGTGGTGCACAAAATCTCAATCATGCAAATAAATCATCAAAATATACTGAAATCCAAAGTGACGAATGCGTGATAGTCAATCACAAAATCATAAATCATAAATACTGTCGTCGATATGTCCGTCCTTCAAAGTCGAGAAGGTGTCAGTGCATCCAATGCTAGCAGAGCAAGATATCTACTTGCCTTCTGATCATGGCATGTCGTCGGGTGCCCTTAGGCTCTCGTCTCTCACTGCAGATTGCTAAGTGCATAGCTTCTCGGCTCAACGGTTCAATATGGAAACGATAATGGAAGCTGTCCGCTCTGACACATCCTCTAAAAATATCTGGCCAACTGTCATGGTCACTTGTAACATGTCTCGTCGACGATGCCGAACTCTGGCCTGCTGGGTGTGCACAATATGACTGATCCTGGGTCCAAGTCTTCTCATATAGTATCCCAGGAAGGTCCTGTCAAGATCTCTCCCCAAATCTCGTTTCTGCTAAACTGCCCGGAATTTATCATCCTTTACTATATCTATTTCTTGTTCCGGAACGGCTGCATACTCATCACGACTCCTTCTGGAAGATGTATCCATATACAACAGCTCTGCATGCGTATCACATCTCTGATGTCGGTGAGTGGATCGCCATCTCATCAAGATTTCGTAGGAACCTCTTACTCCACTTTTTCTCTAATGTCGACTGCTTCGGACTCGTCTCTTCGTGGCTTCATGGACTGCGCTCCAACGGCTATACTCGTATCTGGAGTCTCCCAAGCAATGCATCCCATCACCTGATATCCGAATGAAGTCGAACCATCCGATCGATTTGTCAAAACCTCATAATCCCCCAAGAGCTCAACATCTTGGGTAAAATTTAATAGTATCGAATATATGCCACAGCACCTATGGACCAACCGTAGAAGGGAAGACCCAAGCCTCACTAATGGCACCGCTGAACTGCAGCAAACCCTAAGGTTCACCGGCGTTCCATGGTCATTAAGTCGAGTTAGGGTTTCATTCTTCTAGAGGGTCCGTAGAATTTCTTGCATTGTTTTCCGAATACTTTAAACTTGGAAAATGGGTTCCTGACATTCGATTGTCTCTATCGACTCTCAACGTATTAGCGTGAAGTCGTCTCTAGCTGGAATCAATCTATCTGATGACCTCGCAACGGGGTAGGCAATGAATCACATGTCCTAGTCTTTTATCCTTGGTGACTAGCGACCTTTTATCATATCTCTAAGTACAACTCATACGGCAATAGATCCAAACGTATGGGGTGATACCTCGTCATTCGCAGCAACTACTGGCTCTTTCGTCTGCACACTGAACAGTGCCTCAATCATCATGAACAAGCGACACATAAAAGGTCATCACGTTCTGGCTGGCCTCTATCAGTGGCTCACTCCTCTTGTGCTGATCTGCACGTCCTAGTAATCTCATAAAAGCGATCCATCAAACGCTCATGGCGCGAAAACACAATAAAACGACGCCTCACTATGCAATCGTTTGTCCCTGGAATCACGCTCTGGTCAGTCCTCGTCCATGATGAGCTCATGCTGACCGCAATTCTAGCCGTAACTCTCCACGCCCGTACAACCTTGATAACAAAACCATAACTTGTGTTGATGAGGCTAGATCATAGGAATAAATATAATACTGTGCAAGGAAATGTACATCCTAAGGCTTCTTAAGCGGAGTATCGTATCGTAAATATGCCGCGGAACATATGTACGGTACGTCACTCTACTCAAGCTACCTACTCCATCAACCAAGGGTCATCCTACACTCCGAAGGTAAAACCTAACACTCTGATACCAACTTTGTCATGACCCGAAAAGTACGGAACCTGACTGACACTTAAATTACGAAACGTCTCGAGGCGTACGTAATCTAAGTAAGCCAAAATCCAGAAATCAAAACCAAAGAAGCAGTAGAGTGAAGGAAAAACCAATTGAAAGAAAGTAGTTTTAATCAATATAGGCCGAAATATGTATTTTTATAATCTCAAGTATTTTCTGAAAATTTCGGCAGAGTCTCCTTTGTAAATACTGGCCCCAAACGGGATACAGCATGAATAGTATACGAAATAAATAAAAAGGCATCCCCAAGCGGGAGCTAGCTCTTCGTCAATCGACGGTCACAACCACGCAAGCAATATAAAACACAACGCCGAAGGGAGAGGATCAAAACTCAAAAGAAAAACCCAAAATCAGCAAGAAAACCATAATAAAACAACGCGTGACTCTAAGGTCGAAATAATAACAAGTCTGTTCTTCTATCTCTATCAAATATACAATCTGGTTTATAGAGTTTCTAGATACAACTGAAATAATAAATAACCAATGGTGGTCCTGATGCAAAAGAACCCACCTACCGAAGTAATCACCCGGAAGGGGAGCCGCAACGAAACCTGTACGGCAAAACCTGCAAGGAACTGTGGCACAACGGTGGTGAGTTGCCAACTCGTGAGTAGAAAACATCTACGAGAAGAAATCGCATGCATAACGCTATCCTCGGTCATATTAGGTAATATCCTCGAATAAAAATCCTGGTCCAGCTACATATAAGTGCAATACCACGTGCTCGTGTCCGTGCCTCAGATAGCAACATATCAGATATATATGATGTATAAATGCATTACGAATGGAAACAGAATATTTCATGAGTGAGGCAACTGTTTTCTTTAATCAATGAGATTTCTATATGTATATCAATCAAGTATCATCAATGAAAGCAACAGAGAAATCAGTGTCCGCATCGACACAAAACATAAGTCTCAGTATCTTAATATCAAATCTCAATATCTCAAATCTCAGATCTCAAATATTAATATCTCAGGCATCCGTATCATCTGCGGGATCGGCCCGTGGGCTCCGGCAGAACGGATCAGCCTGTATCTATCTCATGACTCCGTCCGGTATCCTCCGGATAACCAACGAGTCCAAATAATATCACCGGTAGGTAGTGCTCCCCTGCCAGGCTCATCGAATACAACTCGAGCTTCATGCCCCGAGGTACCATACCGGGCCCACCATGTACCCGAGACGGTTCATCCAACTCCTCGAATCGGGTCTCGAAATCCAACAGCAATCATGAAAACTCATGGTGGACGACTCATACATCATGAGAAAACCGCAATTTGCATTTTAAAATGATGATACTAAGCTTTTATTAAATTCTTGCGGTTTTCCCCCAAATCCAGAAATCTCATGTAAATCCAAAATCATCAAAATCATGATACCAATAAACAGTGAATACGAACATAAATCTCCATAATACTGCATAACTAATGAATATGTGAATGCACCTAATATCATGCAATGAATGCAATATTTAAACTAGAATATGGAAGCTATAACATATTGCGACTATAAGTTATCCAGCTATGTCAATGAAAAGGTATTTTCTAAAGTGTACGTGACATAGCAATTACCGATGATGATGTGTGTGAGCCGGCAAGTAAGTGTATGTGGAACATACGCATCATCGGTAATGGTGCCAGTGTCCTGACAGCATGATCTCAATAATGGCATATGGAAGTAAAATATAAACATGCAAATGCGATGCGAACAGTAATAATATGAGGGAGCTGAATGATAAACACAATGATAACTAATCTGCATTTATATAAATATGAGTCATACAGTGGTGCCATTTGAAATAACACGAATCGTGGTGTTTTGAAAATAAGGGCTACGGTGTTTTTAAGAAAAGATACGTCATTTGAAATATCCGTAGAATCCCTTGTCCCGTCTTTAAAATACACACGATTCGTTAGTTTTTGAAATAGGTATGAGTCGAATCTAATCTATCATTTACAAGTACACTACATGGCCAAACTAAACAGGCTGATTGAAAGGTAAGGAAACCGCCTAACATCTGAGTCGATACATACATATATATATATATATATATATATATAATAGTCGGTGATCCCGCCTCAATAGTATCACATATGATACAATATCTATAATATGACATCCTCAAGTCAAGAGTGCGGATCTATCATCAATATAAAGCTCGTACGTAAATCCGTCGCACGGTATCCCAAATCTGGGTACGGGTCAAATATCACATTCATCACATTATTCATCTGGTATCCTCTTTATCAAAAATCATGATCGGGGTACTGATCTACGTCTAGTACAAAACTGATACCATCTATGTATGCATGTGTGTGTATGAAAACACCACGCCTAAAGTACCCGCTAAACATATCACGTCGTAACTCGAATACGAACCCTGTCACATCACCGATCTCACGGCCTCAAGCCCAATCTCATCGACTCATCTCGAATCCCAAGTACTATCCTCATAATCCGTGTATATGTATACGTATATATATATATACATAGTCCCATACCCATGTGTGTGTGTGTGTGTATATATACACACACACATATCCCCATAGCACATGTATAATAGATGTATGCAAATGCGTCTGTGCGTGTGGGTGTGAACCTATTCTAGGGTTCGCGACTAAGAAGCTATGCTAGTTTACTTCTAATTACCCTAAACTAAACTATGAACACAATAATCATCTCTTGATAAACATCATAGTATCATGAATCACATATATAAACATATATATATCATAACTATACTACGAACTGCGGGGGTGCTATACGTCATCCACCCGACTTCCCCCGTAGATATAATCTACTCATCTGATCTTCGCTCGCCGGTGCCGACGTCGCCACGCGCTTGCTTGTCGTCTCGAAGTCCACATGGGGGTACCTACATATCATATATAGCAACGTAAACGAAATCACGCACGAAAACCAAATCGGCACGCGTATCACGCATAGGTCAAAACCTATCGCCTACGCATGCAAGAACAGCCAAACCAACCCTCAATGTCGATGTACAAACGTCAAACCATCGAGAAAAAAAACCAAACACCCCAATCGTGTTTTCACAATCACTAATTATATAAGAAATATGGTGCAATTCATAAAAACCTTAAAATTGCCCAAATCGATTTATTTCAAGAAACCCAGTAAGCCTAAATTTCCCGTTTTAGCGCCAATCTAAATGTTTTAACAATTTTAGTGGCCACAATATTCACTAAATAACTTAATAAGGTCACAAAAATATTAACTAGATTTCTCTCTCAATTATATACATAATTCCTAAAAACCTAGTTTGCATAATTATGCAATTTTAACAATTTTAAATTAACAATTTGCAAACTAGCAACTAGATTAGGTTTTACAAGCTTTGAGTGTTAAACTACATCTCACAACCACAATCAAATGATCAAAACCCTTATCCTGATCCAAACCCAAATTCTTGAATTTCCAGGTCTTAAGTTAACATCTAATTAAGCATTTAATTAGCTTATATTGAAGTATTATAGCAACAATTAAACAACTTGGTTAGGATTTATACCTCACAAACCATAGATCTAGCTTGCAACATTGCCATCCCAAAATGCTCTCTTGCTCCAAAAATCCAAGCTTGAATGGCCAAGGTAAATGGTTTAAAGGTTTGATTAAGAGTTAAATGGAAATTTGTTTGGATTTTGATGGAATTTTGGGAGATTTGTTGATGTGAGAAGAGATGGAGAAAGAGGAGGGCAGCAGCAGGAATTGGGGTCGGCCAAAATAGGAGAGGGGAAAATGGTGGGTGAGGTGGTGTTGTAAAGTCAAGGAAATACCCCATACTTCATTGTTCAATTCCATACTTTAATTCTTTATTGTTTTCTTTTTTTCTTTTAAGCTTTCATTTCATTCAAAATTTGGAGTGTGAGGTGGGGGGCAGCATAGTGCTCGGCCAGAAATTTTGGGGATGGGTGTGGGTTTTGTTTGGGTGAGGAAAAAGATAAACACCAAAACTCCCAAGTCAATAAGTCCAAACCTCAACTACCTTTAATTTATTTTCACAATTAAGCCTATTTCTTTTACATTTTTTTCTAAAACCATCATGACAAATTCTTTTCATTTCCAAAACAATATTTTACATGCTAGTTTAATGTGTAATGATGCATAAAATTTGAATCAACCCATTCCAATTTGTAATTTTCCCTAATTAAATGTATTAGTGACGGCTTAAAATAATATTAAAATAACTATTTTCGGAAAAAATTCAGTAAATTAGAAATTTTACTGGCTCAATAAACACCAAATACTAACAATTACATAGCTAAAATATGTATAATTAATTTTATATTAAAAGATATTTATATCTTGATTTTTACGGAAATCACCCGTTATTTTACCGATTTTCCGAAATTTCACATAAACGATTTTCAAAACGTTACAGATGATTTCTCGAGATTCGGGCACGTGTTCTTGTTGAAACAAAAGTCCGAAGCCTTCGAAAAATTCAAGGAGTATAAATCTGAAGTAGAAAAACAAACAGGCTTGAGTATCAAGAAACTTCGATCAGATCGAGGAGGTGGGTACCTAACCTCAGATTTTCTAGATTTCCTAAAAGAGAATGGGATTCTCTCTCAGCTCACTCCTCCGTACACACCACAGCACAACGGTGTGTAAGAACGCAGAAATCATACCCTATTAGATATGGTACGATCTATGATGAGTGATGCTGAGTTACCAATATCATTCTGGGGACACGCATTGGAGACTGCGATTTATCTACTGAATAGGGTTCCGACCAAAACCGTATCTACCACTCCATATGAGATATGTTATGGGAAGATGCCATCTCTTAAAAGAGTTAGGATATGGGGTTGTTCGGTTTTTGTGAAAAAGCAGAATCCGGACAAACTCGAGACACGATCGGTTTTATGTAGTTTTGTGGGATATCCAAAACACTCGTATGGATATATTTTCTACCACTAGGAGGAAAAAAGGGTGTTTGTTTCTCAGTATACCACATTTTTAGAAATGAATTTTTTACAAATGATACTGTTGGCAATGCGGTAGAACATGATGAAATTCCAGATACACAAACAATTACCGATGATTTGGTTGAAACCGAGGTTTCAGTAGAACCTGATGAACCTCAGCCACTCCGTAGATCTAGTAGGACTTCTCGCCTACCTGATAGATACTACGGTTTTCTAATTGATGGTGATAGAGAAGATTGCATCATGGATGATGATGATCCTACTAGTTTTCAGCAAGCTATCACGAGTGGTGACTCAGTGAAGTGGCTGGATGCCATGAGATCCGAAATGGAATCCATGCACACCAACAAAGTATGGACATTGGAGGTGCACCTTCTGGAGTAAAACCCATATGGTGCAAATGGATCTTTAAGAGAAAGATCAGTGTGGATGGTCAGATGGAGACCTATAAAGCTAGACTGGTAGTAAAAGGATTTCGTCAAAGACCAGGTTTGGACTATGATGAAACCTATTCACCAGTAGCAATCATCAAATCCATTCGGATCCTGCTTGCTATAGCTGCTCACTATGATTATGAGATTTGGAAGATGGATGTTAAAACGGCATTTCTAAATGGTGATTTAGAAGAATGCATTTTTATGAATTAGCCAGAAGGCTTTATTGATAGTGGGAGCAGCGGAAAAGCATGCAGGTTGCTTAAATCCATCTACGGATTAAAGCAGGCATCACGGAGCTGGAACATCTGCTTTGATGATACAATCAAAGAGTTTGGTTTTATCAAAAATGTAGATGAACCATGTATTTATAAAAGGATTGTAGAGAGTACTGTTACATTCCTCGTATTGTACGTGGACGACATTCTCTTGATAGGAAATGATGTTTCTATGCTACAATCGGTCAAACTCTTCTTACCGCAGAGGTTCTCCATGAAAGACCTGGGTGATACCTCATACATTCTGGGGATTAAGATCTATAGAGATATATCGAAGAAATTATTGGGACTGTCCCAATCGAGATACATTGACACCATACTAAAGAGGTTTAGTATGGAAGATTCCAAGCGAGATAATTTACCCACTTGTCACGGGATCACCCTCTCCAAAGAGATTTCTCCAAAGACTGATGAGGAGAGGGCTCGCATGAGCATTATACCCTACGCTTCGGCGGTAGGATCTATAATGTATGCGATGGTGTGTACTCGCCCAGATGTAGCTTATGCACTGAGTGCAGTAAGCATGTATCAATCCAATCCAGGGGAGAAACACTGGACCGCTGTGAAGAACATTCTGAAGTACTTGAGAAGAACTAATGAAATGTTCTTGCTGTATGGTAACGGAGATCTCCAAATGGAGGGCTTTACCGACTCCAGCTTCCAGAGCGACAAGGATGATAGTAAGTCCATCTCAGGGTTTGTATTTACCCTAAATGGAGGGGCGAAATCTTGGAAGAGTTCCAAGCAAGATACCGTCGCTGACTCCACGATGGAAGCTGAGTATATTGCTGCTAATGATGCCACAAAAGTGGCAGTCTGGATGACTAAGTTCATTTCTGAACTTCAGGTGGTTCCATCCATTGCTAATCCAATACCTCTGTATTGCGATAACAATGGAGCTATGGCTTTGGCAAAGGAACCGAGGTCCCATCAGAAATCCAGACATATCATGAGGCGGTATCACCTCATCAGGGAGATAGTGGATCGCCAGGACATCGAGGTACGGAGAGTAGACACAAAAGACAACACAGCAGATCCATTCACCAAGTCCATCCCTCAAGTCCAGTTTGAGAAACTGTTCGAGCTGTTGGTCATGCGGTACGCCAGCTACTGTTCTAGTGTAGACAGTGGGTACTAATTGCATCAACTACAGTCCTTAGTGCAAGTAGGAGATTGTTAGATATGTATGCCCTAGAGGCCTGTATTGTATAGGATGCTAGGCATGTATATGTACATAAACAATCTTTGCTCGAAATGATAGTATGTTATATGGTTTATCTTCATCTTAACGTGTGATGTGTTGTATTTCATATCTTTATATACATGTTGATGAAGCCCTTAGGATTATGCTTGACTACCGGGATTATGATGTAGATCATACTAGTGGGGCCTAGGCAGTCTATAAGCATATCCTTTAATTGTTCCTAGTCGAGGGTATATCGAGACAGGGCATCGATATTACCAGAGTATACTAGTGTGTACGTTTCTTGACCCTGGCGGTGATGGTTGATCCCACAACCATTGGTGTTTGACATCAATGATTGTACACAGGTGCTCATTGGAGAATGGGTACATCGAACAGGACTCGCCGAGAACTCCTAGATGTTATATATACCTAATTTAAGATAGAAGTTCTCTGGTGACACTTGTACAGGTTAGTTTGTAGACCCGAGATCGTCATAGTGTCTTGTGTGATTCCTACTGTGCTTTGATTTCCTCCCTACCACGGCTCTATTGAGTCATGCAAACAGGTGGATTTTGGGTACAGTCCCGAATCGTATGGAGGCAGTGAGTGATAGGAGGGGTTTCGTCTTTCCCGGTATAGGGAGTTGATGTTGCGCTATGCTTGATCGGCCATAGCAGCAAATCCCTGGCCAGGGTTCTCAAGATTTAATGATAAGTGTTATCAGTAGTTTCTCGAACCGTTATAGGCCGTAAATCAGTAAGACTTATAAAGTTACTGGGGTCTGACATTTACCACCCCTAGACTTCATATGCGACGTATCAGACGAAGAAACCGGACTGTACGGTAAGTGTTGCTTACTGGCTCGTTAGGGTTGTGATGAGTTCGCTCGTCGGCTGCCTTTTCGACATGTACCTGGGTAGCCGTTACGCACAGCTAGTGCCGCTGACGTGCTTGTGGTTAAACCCACTGCCACCGTACTGACGAGTCTTTAGAGTCCCACACAGAGAGTTCCCTGGTTCAGCCAAAAGATGTAGAGGCCGTAAGTTGTACGGCAGGGTTTCGATCATGTTCGTGTAATTGTTACAAGAATAATGATCGGAAGGATAATACTGGTAAGCTTTGCTTTAAGCCGGATACCGGTATTATATTATTGGATTATTTGTATTCGTATTTTTCGGAATTCGGATACGGGTATACTTATACGGTATAATTGTTACAAGAATACCTTCTAGAAGGAGACACCTCATTATTAGATATTTATTTTGTGAAAATAAATAAATGAGGTAAAATTTGAAAAAGTCTAAGCATGGATGAAGGAATGGATTCTTTCATTTTTTATTCATTTGGAGTTACTAGTGAAGCATGGTGCAATTTTTTAATGCATGCTTCAATTATTTTCATTTGAGCCGTATCATTTTTCTATGCTTGATTTTTTCATTCATCACTTTGACATTCTCTCTCTTCATTCTCTCTTTCATCCTCCTCTTTGCTTTAACCTCACATGAGTTGTGAATCAAAATCTTAGAGCAAAAATCATAATCCAATACTTAATCTCTACATCATCTTAGTGATCACTTCTAGCAAACTTGATCTCTAAGTTGAACTCTTGTGAAGAGTTTGTAGCTTGTTCGATAGCTCTCGGGTGGATCGTATTGGATCTTAAGGAGCCTAGGAGTCACATTCAAGTGAAGACCCGAAGGACCGGTTCTATTTGGTATAAATACTATCATAGTAGATTAGATCTCTGATGGTTTTTGCTAGTTAGGGTTTAAGCACTAATCTTGGGTTCTGTGGGTGTTGCATGCAAGAAAAATTATTGTTTACTACTTCCGCCTCCTCACAAGTGTTGTGAGGGTGTGCAATATCCACTGACATGTACATCCTAAGGTTTCTTAAGTAGAGTATCGTATCTTAAATATGCTGTGGAACATACGTACGGTACGTCACTCTACTCAAGCTACCTACTCCATCAATCAGGTTCAACCTATGTAACGAAAGTTCGGGTATAATACCCCCCTATTCAAGTCTAAGTTCCGTAAGGTCATGCCTTGGTTCCGAAATACATACCCGCCCTAGACTCCGCATAGTCAAACATAGACTCGAACCAAGGTTTAACCTAGAGCTCTGATACCAACTTTGTCATGACCCGAAATTATTAGCTCGTGACCGGCACTTAAATCACGTCCCGTCTACAGGCGTAACGTAATTCAAGTAAGCTGAAGCCCAGGAATCTAAACCCTTTTTAAATAAAATAAAAGAGGTGAAGTTTTGAAATAAAGGTATGATGAAATTAAAAAGGTTTCTTAAATGCATAGATGAGGGAACATGAAAATACAAGTTGAAAAACATGTTTCGTCTTTTAAAAATTTAGGCAGCACCTCCTTTGTATATCTTGATCCAAAACCACATATACAAGATAATGATAAAGACATCCCCAAGCGGGAGCTAGCTCTTCGCCAACCGGCGGATTCATAACCTCGCAAGTCATAACGTAAGTATACGACGTCCAACGGCGAAGATCAACACAAAGAATAATGTAAAGCAAGACATCCATGTAAGTGCACGGCGGCGCCCCAGCCGTTAATCCGACGCCGGAATGCGGAAACGAAACTTTTCAAAAACTATTGAACCGACACCACCGCGCACTAAAAAACCCGGATCGAGCCATTAATCTAACTCTAGCAAAATAGAAAAGGAGTAGAGAGCTATACCAAGCGATCCGTGTCCTTCGGTCTTCGCCTCCACTTCGATCTCCTCCCGGAATCTCCGGTCGTCACCTCCTCGTCGAAACGGGCACCACATCGCCGGGTTCTTTTACGGGCTCCCACCTCTGGACCGAGGCAACTCGGGCATGAAGTTGGTGAGCCGACGTGCCCAAGAAATGCTGTAGGCTAGTGTAGAATCACTTTGTCTCAATGAAGTGAAGTTGCCTTTGATGGAGGAATGAAACAATGAACTTTGGAGGAAAATGGTGCTCTCATTTTTCTAGCAAAGAATGATGAAATGAGATCAAGAAAATCACCACTCAAAATGAATCCCCTTCTCCCCTAAAGTGGCCGGCCCCCTCATCATCAAATGGTGGAGGGAAAAAGAATCAAACATGAAGGGAGGTGAGTGTAGGAAAGGCAAAAGGGTGACCACATCCAAAAGTGATGATAACAATATCAAATCAATTTCTAATCCTTTCTAATCTCATTTAATGCAAAAGAAATGATGCATGAAAAGAAAAGATGCTATCATAATCTTTCCATATCCAAATAAACCCTCCGCAATAGCTAATTTGCAAACTTGCAAATTAGCCCCTCCATCAGAAAAATCCGGTCGTGAAGGAACAAAGGAAAACTGGCCGGAACGGAATGCAAACTGGAAACTTCAGAAAACTAATCCCGTAATAAATTACAGGAAAACCCCGCGACTGTATATACATACCCGCATTTGTATTCCCACTGAATACAAATGCAAAGAGACAAAATCTACACTATCTAATACTAGGATCCGGCTTAAACCAAAGCCCGCTAGTACTATCCGTCCGATCATGGTCCGTCCAATACAGCACGTATCTGATCGAACCCTGCCATATCTCTATACGGCCTCTACAGCGTTTCACCCGAAACTTAAGAAACTAGTCTGTGGGGGACTCTAAAGACTCGTCAATACTTTGGTTATGGATTTAACCACTAGCACGTCAGAGGTATTAGCCAATACGTAACGGGCTACCAGGTATTGACCAAAAGGGACGTCGATGAGTGAACTCATCCTGACACCCTACTGAGCCTGTCAGTGACAATATCCGTACAGTCCGGTCCGTTCGTCTATGAGCATCGCATTGCCGGCTTAGGGGGTTGGTAAAAGTCAGACCACCAAAAGCGATACAAGTCGTGTCGGAGTGTAGCCCAGAACACCCTGAGATACTACGGGAATACCTACCAGTAAATCTCCTACCTTGGCCAAGGACTTCGTGTAATGGCTCTCCTAGACACAGCGCGACCTCACCCCCAATACCGGGAGAGACGAACCCCTGCAGATCCGCTCACTGCCTCCATGTGGTTCGGGACTGTACCCAACTAAAACCTGTTTGCACGTCTCCTTTGAGCGTGGAGGGTAGTAATCAAAGTACAATAGGAACTCATACGAGACAAATGACAATCTCAGGTCGATGAACTAACCTGTACACATGTCACCAAGGAACTGCTATCTGACGTCTGGTATAATCCCAACTAGCATGTTCCCGGCGAGTCCAATCCGGTGTACTCATAACCCAATGAGCACCTGTATACATCTTAGGTGAACCAACTGACGCCGGTGGCTTGTGAGACCGGCCACCGCCCCTCGTTGGGGTCCCGACTGTATACACTAGTCTACTCTGGAGTATCGATGCCCTGTCTCGAAACTCCCACGACTAGGGACCATTTCAGGATGTGCTTATAGACCCCAGCTCCCACGTATATGATCACCCTCATACTGCTGGTAGTCAAGCAAGAATCCTAGGGGCTCTATCAATGCGCAATAGTGGCCTGTAAGGTCACCTAAAGCAGTACACGATGATAAAGATAAACCAGATAGCATACTATCATCTTGAGTAAGACTGTCCTACCGGTATAGGTCCTCCCTCAATCATTGCAATCACGTGCCTGTGATCCAATAATTGACTCTGAGGGCACTATCTCCAACAATCTCCCACTTGCACTCAAGGCTAATTATTGCGATTTCGCATACTCACAGCCCGTGTGATACCGAACACCCAACTCCTCTACTAGTCTGTCTCACAAAGCTCGTTTGCGAAACTATTGCGTTTGAGGAATAACCTCAGTGAGTGGATCCGCTGTGATGTTTCTTTCCATGTCTCTCTTTATCTCAAGTTCGCGGAGAAAGCCATCTCCCGAAATGAGCAATACATGTCTTAGAATATGTCTGGATGTCTGATGGGACCTAGCTCATAAATGAACTCCAAATCCAAACTTCTTAGACTGTATCGTCAACTGAACTTAATCAGTATCCTGCGCCATCCTTCCCTCAGTATCCACCTGGACCACCTGTCCAAAATACTGCCCCTCGCCAGAGGGAAAACTATAACTCTGACAGCCACTCTGTCATCCAGGTCACCTTGGAAGCCTGGAATGATAACTGTCTCCCAAAGGAGGCTGCCGTTATCATTTCCCTAGAACATTCACTTATGTTCTAAAACTGCTTCTAAACGTTTCTCCAGGATTGGATTAATATCAATTTACTGCATCTCGTGTAAAGATAACATCTGGTGTGGTACTTGACATCTCATGATCGACTCAATTGCCTAAGCAAGTGATCTGCCAATCATGCACATCCCTCTCCCCTTTAGTCTTTAAGACACCTTTAGAGAGGGTGACTCCATCACCTGCAGGTACACCACCATGCCAGGAGTCGTCCATTCTAAATACTCTTAGAATGCTGTCTAAGTATCCTGATTGGGAAACCACCCAAATCTAGATCTAAAACCATAGATCCAGTAACCAGAATGTCTGATATAATATCCAATTCCTATGTGGAGAAACCACTGTGTGACAACCAAAATATAATCGATTGTAGTATAGGAATTTCACTTCCTACTCTGTGTATGTCATCCAAATACCAGGACATCACACCCTACTACCTTCTTAACAGATCCATCCCCTATTCTGATGAAGTCAAACCTATGACTGTCACATCAGAAATAGATGATCTATCTCCGCTACATCTGCTTTAGTCTGTAAATAGACATAAGCCACTTGTCCACCATGCTTCCGCTGCTCCCACTGACTACGACAACCCTCTGGCAGAGTCATATACATGTGCATTTCTAAAACTAGTTTAGAACGACGCTATATTCATCCTCCTGCCGGGTCTCACAGTCTGGAACAACAGCAATGGCAAGCCTGGGTAAACAAGAACCTCCCTGTCACCGTCCTTGAGGCTACCGGAGTACCTCTCGGATGCCTGAGGTTATCCACCATATCTGCGGAGTGGCCAATGGAATGTCAAACCAGATTGAATCTTTAGGTTCTTATCAAATTTTCAGTAATCGTTTGCGGTTCTGGAATCACTTCCAGTTCTACCATACTCCAACTACTGTTTTATGAAAAAATCCATTTTTATTAAAACTGTGGCGAGTCAAGAACAATATCACTATTGATCTTCCAGATGGTAGAAAATCAACCCTCGTCATAGCCTGGGTCAACCCACAAACAGCCATTACAGAAACGTGCCTTGAGTTATCCAGAGTCTGGTTTTAAGCATAAGCCGGACAACTCCCCGTACCTTAACATCGTTAAGATATGAACTGTTCTATATCCAATATAGAAACAGAGGCACTGATTTAATAGAACCAGATTCAAATCATGCAGCTGTCTCCAGTGCATGTCGAGTAAATGGAAGGAGGTCGATCAGCGTTACTCAACTTAGGAATGCTTCCAATTATGAGTAACTTGAAAGAGAAGCAAGTTCTCTTAGTCATTACTATCAATTGAATACCATCCACAAGTATCTACATTTTCGATCACCTTGAAGAATCCCGATACTTGCAACACCCGGTTCTCTACTTTATTCATATACCTATAACTTCTCAAAACTCAGACCCTGTGTTTCTACGAAACACTTGTCTAAAAAATAGAGAAATCGTAAGTAAACCTAATATAGTACGAGGACCAATCCCTCTGTCCTAATGGACACTGGACAATATACAATACTCTGTATAAGTCCCCTAAGTCTAGTGACTCATTCACTGTGTGTCGTAGGCTGAAAACTGTACTTATGGTTAAGAAGAATTACACCGCTGTTCAATGCTCCTTACCTAACCATCCACTAATATAGGTAAATGTCATAGACATAATTTCAAAAAGGTATATCTCACTTTATAAAAATAGACGTACAGATATATCAATTTGAAATTGGTGCATAACAACGGATATTGAAAACCAAATATTTGCCGTCCGGCAAAACAACCCAGGTGACTTCCTCAAATATCACCAATTACAACGAATCCCGATATAATGAGGATGATTACCTAATTCCCAATAACTTACTCCCACTCATCATCTGTAAAACCATACAGATGTTAGAATCAAACCTGGTAAATACATACCCTGGAGTAAGGACTAATTGGGAAATCAGTTTTCTATTAACAGTACACAGTGAAACTGAAACATTGGAATGTTTCGATGGGGTATCCGGGTATTCCTAGTAATGCCTCTTCCATTATCCAGATTCACAACTGTAACCGTATATCTCTTTGTCATCTTTCCAAATCCCTTTATATGTCTTTAGTCATTACCTTCTGTACACCCTCTTAAGCCAAATGGTTTTCTTCCTTCCTTACCGTTCGGCACCAGCCTATGGTTTGGAAGAAGACTATCTAATAAGCATAATGGATGTACTGTCCTAATCCTAGGAGCACTCTCAATGCGAGAGAAGGTGAAGATAAAAGACAACCGAATAAACCTTATTCCTATTTCTCCTGAACCAGAATCCATCCCAGAACTGGAACAAGTTCCTTTCGAGTTCGTATATAACCATACGATGGAGTATCCAAATAAACTGTGGATCTTCGTAGTGATACGGAGTGTCCTGGAGAAATACAAAGGTGAAGTGGGAGTGGTAAAGAAATACTTGGTTTGGTCGTGAATAGCAGTCGCAATTTACTTTGCCCTCCTTCTAATCCCTTTATATGTCTTTACTTAATACCTTCTGTACACCATCGTTATGCCAATTGGTTTTCTTCATTCCCCACCGTTCGGCACCAGCCTAAGGTTTGGAAGAAGACTATCCAATTTGCGTAATAGGTGTACTATCTCCTAAACCAAGGAGTACTCGCAACCCGAGAGAAGGTAAAAGGAAAAGACAACTGAATAGTCCTATTCGTTTTCTCCAGAACCAGAAACCATCATCGAATAAATTCCTTCGAGTTCATATATAACCATACGATGGTTTTATCCCATGGAAGTGGACGTTCGTAGTAATACGGGGTGTCCTGGAGAAAAGGGTAAAAGTAGGAGTGGCAATGAGGTTTGCAACTCTGACAATCCAAAAGCCAGTGTTTAAGAAGGTTCGGTTAATTTTGGTCACTGAGTCATAGTCTAGGGTCGGGCCATGGTCGCTGTCAAAGAGAGAGAGAAAAGAAGTACTAATCGTGCACTCTAACCTAGATCAGAATGGTTATCACTTTATCTAATCAGGAAACCTCCCACTGTAACGTCAAATTCTTCTCCAAACCCGAAAGAAGAATTAGTCGGGATCACCCGAGGAGTAAACCAACTCATCAGTGGGAATCGGGATCCAACTATCATCGCATGATAAAGTGACGGAATCCGCTTACGTTATCACACTCCAGAAGGTATGCGCATATCTGGCAAGTTTCAGTTTCTTTAGAAACTCCCGATGTGATTTTTACCCCATGCTCTTATGACCTTGACGAAGGCCAACATATCATAAGTCACATGTCAAGTTCTATCCGTCATTGTCCCGGTCAATTTGTACCCACCCGTACATACCCTTGACGAAGGCCAAAATAGTAGTACGACTGTCCCAAACCAATGCATCTATCTATGCAGCAGAAAAGTAACAAATAGCTACCATACACAATGCCTTGACGAAGGCCAACATACATAGCATGAATACTAAGTGCTACCTTTCTGAAATGACGGAGGGCTACGAATGGTTTTTGGCGAAAAACCTTTAACGTAATGGACTTGATATCGTTGAAGGAACCGGATAGCTTTTTATAAAATATAGTGACGAAAACCATTGCTAAAGAGGTCACTCCCGATGAAAGGATCTCGGCTCTTTCCCCGTAGAATGAGGTGCAGGATATTCCAACTGAATACCACGATGCAAAGCAAAAGTAAACGGCTATAGTGAATTCATTGCCCTGACGCAAACTTCTGTCCAAGGGGTCACTCCCGGTGAAGGGATCTCGGCCCTTGCCTCGTCGACTGAGGTGCAGGATATTCCAACTGAATACCACTGTGCAAAACAAAAGAGAACGCCCTTGTAATAACAGCTTTTTGAAAAATGTTCCAACAACATCAGAATAGGTTTGTTTAGCTTGCATTGATCCGAATCAACGCAGTCCCATCAATTGATCACACCAATAAAGAACGAAAATAATGATGTACGTATATGCCATCCGTATTCGCCACTAGGTCCCGTCATCACCCGTTAGGTTACTTAACTAACGACAGAGCGGGGACTGGACTAGCGCGGATGCAAAACATATACAACATCCACTAGTATATATATCAATATATAATATTCGCTCAAGGCGTGATAAAATGCAACATCACAGAAATGTAATAAGTATCACAGAATAATACAGATATCTGGGTCCCCGGGTTTCACAGAGCCACTGCTGAAACCCGACGTTCCCCTGGTCATGTGGATAGCCTGTGCAATGAAATCCTAGACCCCTACGGGCGCGGCAAGTTACCCACCAAAACCTAAAGCGAGGCAGCCCCCTTCAGCAACGTGAATGGACCACCAGCACTTCATGGAATCCGGTAACTTGGGCACCCCTCCTGGGTCAACCTGTACCCCCTACGAGTGCAGCGAATAGCCCGCCAATTCTAGAGTAAAGCCCCCTCCGTCTCAATGCCATGAGATGCAGGCCCGTTGCCCTCCAGAACCCAGCTATCCGTGCACCGCTCCGCGGGGTAAACCTAGTACAGAAAGTAAAATATACAACGGGTACATCGACCTCACCCCGGTCGTGCCCCAAAAGAATAATATACAAACAGGCAGTGACGGCAGTCCACATGTCGGACGCTCGCCCCGCAATATCAAATGTACATAATAAACCAAACTGTACTACCATTGCATCCAGGCTATCCCCCACGATCAATCCGCAACATCACAGCACATCACAGAACTTCAACGTGAATGTCACGTTCGCAAATCCGTCTAAAAGGGCTATAGCAGATAGACTGGATTTACCGATCGAGTGACATTCACGGTCGCAGATATAATGTAAATACTGTGAACTAACATGTTTAAAATATTCGATCGATCAAAAGTACCGAAGTGGGCCCCATGCACTACTGTAGCACTCAAAGAAAATCTGGGCCCAAACAGAACATTCCAAAAACCCTATTCTCAAGTCAGAAGCCTACTGTGAAAATTTGGTGCAAAGATAACACTTTTCCACCCCCGAACCGCGGCCAAACCAGGGGTTTGGCCGCGTTTCCGCGGTCGTACTGAGGAATCATTGCATCGAATTTTACCAGAATGCTTAGAATTCCCTGCACTTATTTCTACAATGTACTGAAAAATTTTTAGAGCCAAAAAAATTTCGACAGAAACTTGTACCCTAGAAAATACGGTTTTTGGGATTTTTGTTCGATCGAGTTCTAAACATACTAGAGCAAGCTAGACTAGGTTAATGGCGAGGCTCTGATACCACCGTAAGTGCACGGTGGCGACCC
Source organism: Agapanthus africanus (assembly GCA_030015575.1). Taxonomy (NCBI): domain Eukaryota; kingdom Viridiplantae; phylum Streptophyta; class Magnoliopsida; order Asparagales; family Amaryllidaceae; genus Agapanthus; species Agapanthus africanus. Next base: position 173,096,725 of record JASDDO010000016.1, on the reverse strand, counting down.
GGCCGTCAATCCTACGCCGGAATGCGGAAACGAAACTTTTCAAAAATTATTGAACCGGCACCACCACGCACTAAAAAACCCGGATCGGGCAATTAATCTAACTCTAGCAAAATAGAAAAGGAGTAGAGAGTTATACCAAGCGATCCATGTCCTTCGGTCTTCGCCCCCACTCCGATCTCCTCGCGGAATCTCCGGTCGTCACCTCCTCGTCGAAACGGGCACCACATTGCCGGGTTCTTTTACGGGCTCCCACCTCTGGACCGAGGCAACTCAGGCATGAAGTTGGCGAGCCGACGTGCCCAAGAAATAATATAGGCTAGTGTAGAATCACTTTGTCTCAATGGGGTGAAGTTGTCTTTGATGGAGGAATGAAACAATGAACTTTGGAGGAAAATGGTGCTATCATTTTTCTAGCAAGGAATGATGAAATGAGATCAAGAAAATCACCACTCAAAATGAATCCCCTTCTCCCCTAAAGTGGTCGGCCCCCTCATCATCAAATGGTGGAGGGAAAAAGAATCAAACATGAAGGGAGGTGAGTGTAGGAAAAGCAAAAGGGTGACCACATCCAAAAGTGATGATAACAATATCAAATCAATTTCTAATCCTTTCTAATCTCAATTAATGCAAAAGAAATGATGCATGAAAAGAAAAGATGCTATCATAATCTTTCCGTATCCAAATAAACCCTCCACAATAGCTAATTTGCAAACTTGCAAATTAGCCCCTCCATCAGAAAAATCTGGCCGTGAAGGAACAAAGGAAAACTGGCCGGAACGGAATGCAAACTAGCAACTTCAGAAAACTAATCCCGTAATAAATTACAGGAAAACCCCGCGACTGTATATACATACCCGCATTTGTATTCCCACTGAATACAAATGCAAAGAGACAAAATCTACACTGTCTAATACTAGGATCCGGCTTAAACCAAAGCCCGCTAGTATTATCCGTCCGATCATGATCCGTGCAATACCGCACGTATCTGATCGAACCCTGCCATATCTCCATACGGCCTCTACAGCGTTTCGCCCGAAACTTGAGAAACTGGTCTGTGGGGGACTCTAAAGACTCGTCAATACTTTGGTTGTGGATTTAACCACTTGCACGTTAGAGGTATTAGCCAATACGTAACGGGCTACCAGGTATTGACCAAAAGGGACGTCGATGAGTGAACTCATTCTGACACCCTAATGAGCCTGTCAGTGACAATATCCGTACAGTCCGGTCCGTTCGTCTATGAGCATCGCATGGCGGGCCTAGGGGGTTGGTAAAGTCAGACCCCCAAAAGCGGTACAAGTCGTGTCGGAGTGTAGCCCAAAACACCCTGAGATACTACTGGAATACCAACCAGTAAATCTCCTGCCTTGGCCAAGGACTTCGTGTAATGGCTCTCCTAGACACAGCGCAACCTCACCCCCAATACCGGGAGAGACGAACCCCTGCAGATCCGCTCACTTCCTCCATGTGGCTCGGGACTGTACCCAACTAAAACCTGTTTCCACGTCTCCTTTGAGCATGGTAGGGTAGTAATCAAAGTACAGTGGGAACTCACACGAGACAAATGACGATCTCAGGTCGATGAACTAACCTGTACACATGTCACCAGGGAACTGCTATCTGACGTCTGGTATAATCCCAACTAGCATGTTCCCGGCGAGTCCTGTCCGGTGTACTCATAACCCAATGAGCACCTGTATATATCTTAGGTGAACCAACTGACACCAGTGGCTTGTGAGACCGGCCACCTCCCCTCGTCAGGGTCTCGACTGTATACACTAGTCTACTCTGGAGTATCGATGCCCTGTCTCGAAACTCCCACGACTAGGGACTATTTAAGGATGTGCTTATAGACCCCAGCTCCCACATATATGATCACCCTCATACTGCTGGTAGTCAAGCAAGAATCCTAGGGGCTCTATCAACGCGCAATAGTGACCTGTAAGGTCACCTAAAGCAGTACACGATGATAAAGATAAACCAGATAGCATACTATCATCTTGAGTAAGACTGTCCTACCGGGATAGGTCCTCCCTCAATCATTGAAATGACGTGCCTGTGATCCAATAATTGACTCTGAGGGCACTATCTCCAACAATCCAATCCACCAAGCGAACATATAACCCATCGCTCAAGTCTCGCAACCACAAGTCTTTCTAAGTCTTACTATTTATACAAATACTAATTTTGATTGATGGAGTTGACTAGAAACAATATGAATAATAGATACAATAGTGGTACGATCCAACATATACCACCTACCAAAGCAAGTCACCCGAATGCAAGCTGTGTGCCAACGATGCCGCTACCGATCTATGAGGTCAACCTGCAAGAACTGTGGCATAACGGGGGTGAGTTGCCAACTCGTGAGTAGAAAACATCATCAGGTAGAAACGAATGAAATAACGATTTCCTAGGTCAACTATATCATAAAGGTAATACTGTGATATCTAGGTTGACCGTGTCTGTATGTGTGCCAACAATATACTCAATGCCTATCTGCATGTGGATATCATCCAACCATATAATCAATGCCTGTATGCATGTGGATCTCATCCACGTGTCCATCAATAACACAACAACGTCATGCATGTAAATATCATAAAAGCATATGCATGAAAGTATGAGGATATAAATCAACGTGTGTCCCTGGCGACACATTAAAATCATGGAACCTGAGTGTCCAGCATCGACACTCGGAACATCATGAAACCCATGTCCAACATCGACACGTAAATCCTCATATATCTCGGGCTCCGTCAGTCCGGATCGGCCCACAGGCTCCGTCTGCGGGATCGGCCCTCGGGCTCCGGCAGAACAGGTCGGCCTATATCCATCTCTCGACTCCGGTCGGTATCCTCCGGATAACCGCCAGGTCCAAAAACTATTACCGGTAGGTAGTAGTCCCTCTGCCGGCTCATTGTCTACTCTACAAAATCCATTTCTTGCCCCGGGGTAACATACCGGGTCCACCATGTGTAAGGCTAAGCCAGCGCCCCGGCCGTCAATCCGAGGCCAAATGCGGAACAAAAACGACGCTAACGTAACCCTAAAACCCGGATCGCGCCATTAACCCTATACTAGCAAACTGTAAAGTGGTTTAAGAGATTATACCGATCGATCCGTGTCCTTCGGTCTTCAATCTCTGCCCTTAGCTTGTCGCTGCTGCCTCGACGAAGTTCGCTCTCCGGTCTCGCTTGTCGAAGAGGCTCCACGTCGAGGATTCTTTATACGGGCTCTCGCTTCAAAAACCGAAGCAACTCGAGCAACTAGTTTGATAGCCTAGGTGCCCAAGATGATGTAGAGATAGTGTGTGATTACTTTGTCCCATAACACTCTAGGATTTTCAACACATTAGAGGGATATAGTGGAGGTTGAAGAAAAAGCCATTGATGGAAGTTGTGAGCTCAAGAAAAAAGCTAGTGAAGAAAAATAGATTGCTTATTATATGAGAAGAAATGTGAGAGCTCTAGAAACAAATCAAAAACAAACCCAAGCCACTTATGGCTTCCTTCTCTCTCTCCACATATTAATCCCACACAATAATCAATCAAGAGAATAGACATGGCACAAGAAAACACACCATGAGTCACCAAAAATGCACATGCCACTTTTAATGCTCTTGGTCAAGACTTGCACTCACAATTTCCACTTAATAAACATTAATCCAAATGTTTAAAACAATAAATAGAATGGCGTCTTCTAAAGTAAACTCGTAACGGATCATAAGAATACCCCTCATCTGTATATACATACCTGCATGCGCATTCCGAATGAATACGTATACAACGAGAAGAAAATAATCCAACAATCTAATACTAGGATCCGGCTTAAACCAAAGCCCACTAGTATGATCCGTCCGATTATGATCCGTGCATAAGTGCACGTATATGATCGAACCCTGCCATAAAACCATACGGCCTCTACAACGTTTCGCCAAAACTTGGGAAACTCTCTGTGTGGGACTCTAAAGACTCGTCAATACTCTAGCAGTGGGTTTAACCACAAGCACGTCAGTGGCACTAGCTGTACGTAACGGCTGCCTAGGTATTGAGCGAAAGGGAGGCCGATGAGCGAACTCATCCTGAAACCCTATCGAGCTTGACAGTGACAATATCCGTATAGTCCGGTCCATTCGTCTATGAGTATCGCATATCGGGCCTAAGGGGATGGTAAACGTTAGACCCCCAACAGCGGTATAAGTCATGTCGGAGTGTAGCCCAGAACACCCAGAGAAACTACTGGAATACCTACCAGTAAATCTCACTTGCCCTGGCCAGGGACTTTGTGTAATGACTCTCCAGACACAGCGCGATATCACCCCCAATACCGGGAGAGATGAATCCCCTGCCGATCCGCTCACTACCTCCATGTGGCTCGGGACTGTACCCAACTAAAACCTGTTTGCACGACTCCTTTGAGCCGTGGTAGGGTAGTAATCAAAGCACAGTGGGAACTCACACGAGACAAATGATGATCTCAGGTCGATAGACTAACCTGTACACATGTCACCAGGGAACTGCTATCTGACGATAGGTATAATACCAACTAGCATGTTCCCGGCGAGTCCGTCTGGTGTACTCATAACCCAATGAGCACCTGTATATGGCTTAGGTGAACCAACTGACACCAATGTCTTGTGAGACCGGCCATCGCCCCTCGTCGAGGTCTCGATCCGTATACACTAGTCTACTCTCAGAGTATCGATGCCCAATCTCGAAACTCCCACGACTATGGACACTTTAAGGATGTGCTTATAGACTACCCAACTCTCACGTATATGATCGCTATCATACTGCGGGTAGTCAAGCATGAATCCTATGGGCTCTATCAACATGTAATAGTGATCTGTAATGTCACCTGAAGCATGTACACGATGATAAAGATAAACCAGATAGCATACTATCATCTCGAGTAAGACTGTTCTACCGGTATAGGTCATCCCTCAATCATTGCAATCATGTGCCAGCGATCCAATAATTGACTTGAGGGCACTATAGCCAACAATCTCCCATTTGCACTTAAGGCTAATTATTGCGATGCCGCATACTCACAGCCCGTGTGATACCGAACACCCAACTTCTCTACTGATCAGTCTCACAAAGCCTGTTTGTGAAACTCTTGCGTTCGAGAAATAGCCTCAGTGAGTGGATCCGCTCTGATGTTTCTTTCTATGTCTCTCTTTATCTCAAGTTCACGGAGAAAGCCATCTCCCGAAATGAGCAATACCTGTCTTATAATATGTCTGGATATCTGATGGGACCCAGTTCACAAATAAACTCCAAATCCAGCAAACTTCTTAGACTGTATCGTCAACTGAATTTAATCAGTATCCTGCGCCACGCCTCCCTCAGTATCCGCTTGGACCACCTGTCCAAACTACTGCCCCTCGTCAAGAGGGAAAACTATAACTCTGACAGGCACTCTGTCATCCAGGTCTCCTTGGAAGCCTGGAATGATAACAATTTCCCGAAGGAGGCTGTCGTTATCAACTCCCCAGAACATCCACTTATGATCATAAACTGCTTCCGAACATTTCTCCAAGATTGGATTAATATAAACTTATTGTATCTAGTGCAAAAACAACATCTGATGTGGTACTTGACATCTCATGATTTACTCAATTGCCTAAGAAAGTGATATGCCAATCATGCACACCCCTCTCCCCTTTAGTCTGTAAGACACCTTTAGAGAGGGTGACTCCATCACTTGCAGGTACACCACCATGCCAGGAGTCGTCCATTCTAAAACACCTTTAGAATGATGTCCAAGTACCCATATTGGGACACTCCCCAAATCTAGATCCAAAACCATAGATCTAGTGACCAGAATGCATAATATTATATCCATATACTATATAGAGAAACCACTGTGTGACAACCATAGTATAACCGATCGTCATATAGGAACATCACTTCCTACAATGTGTATGTCATCCAAATACCAGGACATACCACCCTACTACCTTCTTAACAGATCCATCTCCTATTCTGATGAAGTCAAAGCCTATGAATGTCACATCAAAAATAGATGATCTATCTCCGCTATATCTGCTTTAGTCTATAAATAGACACAAGATACTTGTCCACTATGCTTCTGCTGCTCCCACTGATTATAACAACCTTCTGGCAGAGTCATATACACGTGCACTTCCAAAGCTAGTTTAGAACGACGCTATACTCATCCTCCTGCCGGGTCTCATAGTCTGGAACAACAGTAGTGTCAAGTCTGGGTAAACAAGAACCTCCCTGTCACCGTTTTTTAGAATACCGAAGTACCTTTCGGGCGCCTGAGGTTACCCACCGTATCTGCGGAGTGGCTAATGGAATGTCAACCCCGATTGAATCTTTTGGTCCTATTAAATTTTCAGTAATCGTCCGTGGTTCTGGAATCATTTCCAGTTCTACTATACTCCCACTACTGTTTTCTGAAAAAGTCCATTTTACTATAACTGTGGCGAGTCAAGAACAATATCACTATTGATCTTCCAGATGGTAGAAAGTTAACCCTCGTCATATCCCGGGTTAACCCACATACTGCCATTACAGAAACGTGCCTTGAGTTGTCCAGAGTCTGGTTTTAAGCATAAGCCGGACAATTTCATATACCTTAACATCATTAAGATATGAACCATTCTATATACAATATAGAAACAGAGGCACTGAATTAATTGGAACCAGATTCAAATCATGCAGCTGTCTCCAGTGCATGTCAACTAAATGAAAGGAGGCCGATCAGTATTACTCAACTTGGAGAGCATCCAAATATGAGTAACCTGAAAGAGAAACAAGTTTCTCAAAACCATTACTATCAACTGAATACCAACCACAAGTATCTACATCTTCGATCACCTTGAAGAATCCTGATACTTGCAACACGTGGTTCTCTACTTTACTCTTATACCTATAACTTCTCAAGACTTGGACCTTATATTTCTACGAAACACTTGTCTAAAAGTTGAGAAGTCACAAGTAAACATAATATAGTACGAGGACCAACCCCTCTGTCTTAATGGACACTGGAAAACATACAATACATTTTATAAGTCCCCTGTGTTTAATAACTCATACCATGTGCGTCATAGGTTGAAAACCGTACTATGGTTAAGAAGAATTACACCGTTGTTTAATGCTCCTTACCTAACCATCAACTGATATAGGTAAATGTCATGGACATAATTTCAAAAAGTTATATCTTACTTTATAAAATAAATGTACTGATATATCAGTTTGAAATTGGTGCATAACAATGGATATTCAAAACCAAATATTTGCCGTCCGGCAAAAACCCAGGAGATTTCCTCAAATATCACCGATTACAATGAATCCCAATATAATGAGGATGATCACCTAATTCCCAATAACTTACTCCCACTCATCATCTATAAAACCATACAGATGTGAGAATCTAACCTGATAAATACATACCCTGGAGTAAGGATCTAATTGGGAAATCAGTTTTCAATTAACAACGCATAGTGAAACTGAAATATGAAAATGTTTCGAAGGGGTATCCGGGTATTCCTAGTAATGCCTCTTCCATTATCAGATTCATGACTGTAACCGTATATTTCTTTGCCATCTCTCCAAATCCTTTTATTTTTCATTACTCTCTATCTTCTGCACACCACCATTTGGATAAATGGTTTTCTTCCTTCCCTACCGTTCGGCACTAGCCTATGGTTTGGAAGAAGACTGTCCAATAAGCGTAACATGTGTACTCTCCTAATCCTAGGAGCCCTCGTAACCTGAGAGGAGGTAAAGATAAAAGACAATTGAATAATCCTTATTATATTTCTCCTGAACCAGAATCCATCCTCGAACTTGGAACAAGTTCCTTCGAGTTCGTATATAACCATACGATGGGTTATCCAATATCTGTGGATCTTCGTAGTGATACGGGGTGTTCTGGAGAAATTCAAAGGTGAAATAGGAGTGGCGATGAAATACATGGATTGGTCATGAATGATAACAGTCACAATTTACTTTGCCCTCTTTCTGATCCCTTTATTTGTCTTTACTCATTACCTTCTGTACACCACACTTAGGCTAATTAGTTTTCTTCATTCCCCACCTTTCGGCACCTGCCTATGGTTTGGAAGAAGACTATCCAATAAGTGTAATAGGTGTACCCTCTCCTTATCATAGGAGCCCTCATAACCTGAGAGAAGGTAAAAAGAAAAAGACAACTGAATAGTCCTATTCATTTTATCCAGAACCGGAAACCATCCCCGAATCTGAAACAAGTTTCTTCTAGTTCGTTTGTAACTATACGATGGTCATATCCAATAAAAATGGGATCTTCGTAGTGATACGGACTTTTCCGGAGAAAAGCAAAGGATAAAAGTAGGAGTGGCAGTGAAGTATGCAACTTAGACAATCCAAAAGCCAGTGTTTTAAGAAAGTTCGGTTAATTTGGTCACTGAGTCATAGTCTAGGGTCGGGCCATGGTCGCTGCCAAAGAGAGAGAGAAAAGAAATACTCTGCGTGCACTCTAACCTAAATCAGAATGGTTAATCACTTTATCTAATCAAGATGTCACCCACTGTATCCTCAAATTCTCCTCCAAACCTAAAAGAAGAATTAGTCGGGATCATCTAAAATCACCCGAGGAGTAAAACAACTCATCAGTGGGTATCGGGATCCAACTATCATCGCATGATAACTTGATGGAATCCACTGACGTTATCACACTCCAGAAGGTATGCACATGCCTGGAAGGTTTCCTGTATGTTTGAAACTCCCGATGTGATTTTTACCCCATGCTCTTATGACCTTGACGAAGGCCAACAAATCATAAGTCACATGTCAAGTTCTACCCGTCATTATCCAGGTTAATTTGAACACACCCGTACTCGCCCTTGACGAAGGCCAACAAAGTTGTACGACTGTACCAAACCAACGCATCTATCTATGCAACAGAAAGGTAACAAGCAGCTACCATATACTATGCCTTGACGAAGGTCAACAAACATAGCATGAATACTAAGTGCTACCCGTCTGAAATGACGAAGGGCTACGAATGGTTTTTGGCGAAAAACCTTTAACGTAATGAACTTAATATCGTTGAAGGAACCGGATAGCTTTTTATAAATATATAGTAGAAAAAACCTTTGCTAAAGAGGTCACTCCCGGTGAAGGGATCTCGGCTCTTTCATCGTAGAATGAGGTGCAGGATATTCCAACTGAATACCGCGATGCAAAGAAAAAAGTAATCGACTATAGTGAAGTTATTACCCTGACCCAAACTTTTGCCCAAGGGGTCATTCCTGATGAAGGGATCTCGGCCCTTGCCTTGTCGAATGAGGTGCTGGATATTCATAACCGAATACCACTGTGCAAAACAAAAGAAAACGTCCTTGTAATAACAGCTTTTGAAAATTTGTTCCAACAACATCAAATAGGTCTGTTTTCCTTGCATTGATCTGAATCAACGCAGTCACATCAATTAATCATACCACAAAAGAACGAAATATGATGTACGTATATGCCATCCGCATTCGCCACTAGGTCCCGTCATCACCCGTTAGGTTACTTAACGAACGACAGAGCGGTGACTGGACTAGCGCGGGTGTAAAACATATACAATATCTACTAGTATATATATAGCAATATACAATAATCGCTCCAGGCGTGATAAATGCAACATCACATAATAAGCAATAAGCATCACAGAACAATACAGATAATCTGGGAGCCCCGGGTTTCTTTTGAGCCGCAAGTGAAACCCGACGTTCCCCTGGTCGTGTAGATAGCCTGTGCAATGAAACCTAGACCCCTACGAGTGCGGCAAGTTACCCTCCAAAACCAGAAGCGAGGTAGCCCTCTTCAGCAAAGTGAATGGGCCACCCATCACTTCACGGAATCCGGTAACTTGAGCACCCTTCCTTAGGTCAACCTGTACCCCCTACGAGTGCGACGAATAGCCCGCCAATTCCAGAGTGAAGCCCCCTCCGTATCAAAGCCATGAGATGCGGGCCCGTTGCCCTCTAGAACCCGGCTATCCGTGCACTCCATCGCGAGGTAATCCTAGTACAGAAAAGAAAATATGTACAATGCGTACATCGACCTCAACCCGGTCGTGCCCCAAAAGAATAATATACAAACAGGCAGTGACGGCAGTCCACATGTCGGATGCTCGCTCCGCGATAACAAATGTACAAATAAAACTAAACTGTACTATCATTGCATGCAAGCTATCCACCACGACGAATCCGCAACGAACACAGCACAACACAAAACATCAACGTGAATGTCACGTTCGCAAACCCGTCTAAAAGGACTATAACAATTAGACAAGCTGTACCACTCAAATGACATTCACGGTCACAGATAGTAATGTAAGTACTATAAACATTAAACAAGGTTAGAAAATATCGACTTTGAAATAACCCTCGAATAACCCCGAACAACTAAATAAAACCATATCCAAACTGGGCTAAACAAACAATACCACTGAACCAACATTCCAGAGACCAAACCACACTACAAAAACGAAGTCCCAATTCCACCAAGTGGCCGGCCTGCTCGGATTTTAGGCCAATGTGGCCGGTCCAAAAGTGGAGTTAGGTTATCGTGTTTGGTGTGTAGTCTAGTAGTCATGTCAGTACTCTTCTGCAGTTGTTTAAATAATTTTAGAAGACACTTTCAAAATCGACAGAGAATAGAATGCAGTGGGTATTGTTTCGGGTTTGTTTCGGTTTCGATACTTTAACAATGTCTAAACAAACTAGTATGGGGTTAATGGTTTGGCTCTGATACTATGTAAGGCTACGCTAGCGCCCCGGCAATCAATCCGAGGACAAATGCGGAACAAAAACTTTTCAAAACGGCGCTAACGTAACTCTAAAACCCGGATCGTGCCATTAACCCTATACTCGTAAACTGTAAAGTGATTTAAGAGATTATAATGATCGATCCGTGTCCTTCGGTCTTCAATCTCTGCCCTTAGCTTGTCGTTGCTGCCTCGACGAAGTTCTCCATCCGGTCTCGCTTGTTGAAGAGGTTCCACGTCGAGGATTCTTATATAGGCTCCCGCTTCAAAAATCGAAGCAACTCGAGCAACTAGTTTGCTAGCCTAGGTGCCCAAGATGATGTAGAGATAGTGTGTGATTACTTTGTCTCATAACACTCTAGGATTCTCAACACATGAGAGGGATAGAGTGGAGGTTGAAGAAGAAGGCATTGATGGAAGTTGTGAGCTCAAGAAAAAAGCTAGTGAAGAAAAAGAGCTTGCTTATTGTGTGAGATGAAATGTGAGAGCCCTAGAAACAAATCAAAAACAAACCCAAGCCTCTTATGGCTTCCTTCTCTCTCTCAACATATTAATCCCACATAATAATCAATCAAGGGAATAGACATAGCACAAGAAAACACACCATGAGTCACCAAAAATGCACATGCCACATTTAATGTTCTTGGTCAAGACTTACACTCACAATTTCCGCTTAATAAACATTAATCCAAACGTTTAAAACAATAAATAGCATGGCATCTTCTAAAGTAAACTCGTAACGGATCACAAGAATACCCCTCATCTGTATATACATACCTGCATCCGCATTCAGACTGAATACGAATACAACGAGACAAAAATAATCCAACAATCTAATACTAGGATCCAGCTTAAACCAAAGCCCACTAGTATAATCCGTCCGATCATGATCCGTGCACAAGTGCACGTATATGATCGAACCCTGCCATAAAACCATACGGCCTCTACAACATTTTGCCCGAACTTGGGAAACTCTCTGTGTGGGACTCTAAAGACTCGTCAATACGCTGGCAGTGGGTTTAATCACAAGCACGTCAGTGGCACTAGCTATACGTCACGGCTGCCCAGCTATTGAGAGAAACGGAGGCCGACGAGCGAACTCATCCTGAAAGCCTACCGAGCCTGACAGTGACAATATCCATACAGTCCGGTCTGTTCGTCTATAAGTATCGCATATCGGGCCAACGGGGATGGTAAACGTCAGACCCCCAATAGTGGTATAAGTCGTGTCGGAGTGTAGCCCAGAACACCCTGAGAAACTACTGGAATACCTACCAGTAATTCTCACTTGCCCTGGCCAGGGACTTTGTGTGATGGCTCTCCAGACACAGCGCGATATCACTCTCAATACCGGGAGAGACGAATCCCTTTCCAATCCGCTCACTGCCTCCATGTGGCTCGGGACTGTACCCAACTAAAACCTGTTTGCACGACTCCTTTGAGCCGTGGTAGGGTAGTAATCAAAGCACAGTGGGAACTCACACGAGACAAATGATGATCTCAGGTCGATAGACTAACCTGTACACATGTCACCAGGAAACTGCTATCTGACGATAGGTATAATACCAACTAGCATGTTCCCGGCGAGTCCGTCCGGTGTACTCATAACCTAATGAGCACCTGTATACGTCTTAGGTGAACCAACTAACACCAATGGCTTGTGAGACCGGCCATCGCCCCTCGTCTAGGTCTCGATTCATATACACTAGTCTACTCTCGGAGTATCGATGCCCAGTCTCGAAACTCCCACGACTAGGAACACTTTAAGGATGTGCTTATAGACTACCAAACTCTCACGTATATGATCGCCATCATACTGCTGGTAGTCAAGAATGAATCCTATAGGCTCTATCAACATGTAATGGTGATCTGTAATGTCACCTGAAGCATGTACACGATGATAAAGATAAACCAGATAGCATACTATCATCTCGAGTAAGATTGTTCTACCGGTATATGTCCTCCCACAATCATTGCAATCACGTGCCTGCGATCCAATAATTGACTTGAGGGCACTATAGCCAACACCATGAACCCACAAACGGATCATCCACCTCCTCGAATCGGGTTTCTATCACACGTCTCAGAACCGAGAAAACGCATGGTGGATGCACTGAAATATCATATGAAGAGAAACCGGGTTTTTAAAACAATATATACTTTCTTTTGAAATAACCATGGTTCTCAAATCCAGAAATCTCATGAAAATAACATCTCAATGCATATGATCGTAAAGCATGATGTATGCGACATATAACAGAATGTAAGCATATCCGTATATCATGCAACATGGAAAGTGACGTGAGCATGGGCATATCATCATAATGTGAGCATAGTAATATAATAGCATGATGTAGCAATTCTACTGTGTGAATGACATAGCAATTATCGATGATGAAGTGTGTGAGCCGGCCAATCTGTTTAAGTGTAACATACGTATCATCGATAATGGTGTAGGTGTACTAGCACAGGTATATGTAATGCAATGAGAATGACATGAACGTAGCATAAAGTACATCGTCAGCTAAATGCTATAAGGTATACGTATCTAACATGACCGAATCGGTGAATCAATCAATCGGCATCCAACCTCACAACATCACGTACGGTATAATCCATCATACGGCATCCTCTAATCAAGGGTATGGATCAATCATCATAAAACTCATCACGTACGGTAAATCATCGTACGGTGGCATTAAACCATTAGGGATCCTATCAACCTATATGACAATGAGGGTACGGACCTAACGTCGCGTACGACATATCACTCATGATTCACAACATTTTATATATCTATACGCCTATATCCCAGGTCACATCCATAACAATCTCATATCAGGGGACCGGCAAAGGTGTCAATCATCTCTTATCGACTCGCATCCGTATACCGACATATCAATCAAGTCATCATATCACATCGTATATTCTTTTCATCACATTAAGTCATCTTACATCAAGCCAATTTTATATATACATTCTACCTTATTAATCTCGTGTCATGCTACTCTAAATCTCCTACTTATTCTCGTGCACTACCTATCTATATATCATGATTCACGTTCACTTATCCTATCCTTATATATATATCAATCCGAGACATCATTTCTTTCATATTATGTCAATGTGTCATTTCCCTATAGTTTTCATCTCATATCTCAATATATATATTCAATCATTCACATCATCTCTAACTATCTTTTTAACCCTATCCATAGTTTCCTAATCTAGGTTTCCTTAACCATATTCCATATATCGGTTTCCATCAAAAACATGCTGGGGTGCTATACGCCATCCACCCGACTTCCCCCGTAGATATAGATCTACTCACCTTGATCCTTGCTTTCCGAAGTCGATGACGCCATGCTCCGTCGCCTCGGAATCCATACGAAGGTACCTACAATAAATACATAGTCGCAATGCTATTAAAATCAAGTCCGGAAAACCAATACGGCACACGGTGCGCTCATAGGTTAGAACCTATAGCCTACGCATGCAAAACAATCAAACAACCCTTGTAGTTGACGTACAAACGCCCAACAACCAAATACAAATCCAAACATCAAAACCAAGCAATCAAAATACGGAAAACATAACCAAAAACACACCAATATGTTCCTAGATTTTACTCAGTTTACATTGGGACAAAACTAGCAAGTATAGGGTGTTGTATATGGAGTATGTGAGCTACTGGACCAACCTAGACACCTGACACCACAACTTGGTCGGCCACACTCCTCAAATATCCGACGAGCTCGGCCAGAATAGGAGGGAATGGTCTCGTATTTTCAGGGTGGTCTCCTTTTGGTCTAACTAGGTCTCTGGAGTTGTTCCAGTTTCGTTAAGTGTACCATCGAAGAAAGCGGGTCCAAGTTTTCCCTTCATCTTTTTTTCGGTTTAAAATAGGATATCTTCATCAAGGAAGTCAGCATGAACTGGTTCGTAATTTTGGGGTCATATCTAGTATTCAGAGTTTTCTTTGTTTAACTCAGAAACATCCCAGGTCATCCCAGATTCCCTGTAGGCACACAATTAACACAAAACCGACATGGGGTATATCCTAAGTCCTTATTCTCTGTTTTAGGGCATAAAATCAACACTAGGGTCTTGTGAACAGCCACTAGACATCACCAAATCCCCAACTTCACCCAAACCCTCTCTTGGGATTTCTAACTTCACAATTCCACACTTAATCAATTTCTAAACTAAACTAGAATCCAAGAAACTAAAAACTAAACTAAATAAAAAGAATTATACCTCATTTGGGCAACTCAAGAAAAACCCTAACTTCTCAAAGTCTCCAAAATCCAATATTGATGGGTCCAAAGTGTTGAGGATGAGGTGGGGATCAACTTTTGTGGAGGGAGTATAGGGTTTTGATGAAGATTTTGTGATGGGTCATGAAGGTAGAATGAGGGAGCTTGAAGATGAAGAAGGAGAAGAAAAATGGTGGGGGAAAAACGAATGAGGCAGCCCTCTCTCTCTCTCTCTTTTCTTATTCTCACCCTCTCACACTCATGTCTCACTCTCTCTCTCTCCAATCATTCTCCTTTTAAACCCTTTCTCTTTTCTCACAAAAATACACATAAAACCCATAAAACAACACAAATGCAACAACATGCAACAAAATGCAACATGACATGGTGCACTAGCCATGGGAAAAAGTAGAAACACGGATTTGACCTAATCGCGATTAGTAGTGCACTAATCGGGTTAAATTTTTAAACTGCACATAATTAATTATAAAATTGCCAAATCCAATAAATATATTTTTAAATGAATAAATCGTTTTAATCTCCAATTTTTCACAAATATTGGTATATATTTATACCATTTTATGAAAACCCCAATTTCGCAAAACGGGTAGTTTTCGCGAAATATATTATTTTAATATTAAATTCCAAAAATAATATTTTATATTTTCTGAAATGTTACTCAAAGCGTTTTCGGTATACGCATATTTACTTACGTTGATGACATGCGATGTTATGTGTTGCTGTTTATATGATTTATTGGATCGTCATGATTGAATAGCCGGGGGGTTTTATGTGAAATGTGAGTTTTTATATTTTCATGCATGTAAAATTCAATGTAATATTCTTTTATTGGGGTACTTACGGGTTGAGGATGATGCCACCATTGTTGTATATTATTTACTTTTCTGCATTAGGATAGACCCAAGGTGGGGAGCACAAGTAACCGGGTTCTAGGGTCCAATGGAAGACCATCTCAAGGAGTTGAGACCGGGTCTCCTAACTCTAGAATTGGTAGGGTTACTTGCCGCTCTCGTAGGGGTCTATAGGATGTGGGTTTGGTTATTCATTACGACTGTGGAATCCGTGTTTTACATTACCGGCTAAATTTAAAACACGGAAATCCTAGTATATCCAATATTTCATATGTTTCTTCTGTTGCTTGTTTCTGTGATGTGATCATGTTATATTATATATATGATATATAATAAACGTTGCTTATGTTTTGCACCCGCGCTAGTCCATCCCCCGCTCTGCCGATAATTAATTAACCTAACGGTGCATGACGGGGCCCCGTGGCGAATGCGGATGGCATAAGCGTGCGTTCTATTTTCGTTTCTTTTTCTGTAATGTTTAGGAAACATTAAATGATGGAACTTCATTAATGAGATTAATGATAAGAAAGAAACCTAAAGATGTTGTAGAATCAAATTTTCAAAAAGGGTAGCTCTAGTTTTTGCTTTGCATAGTGGTATTCCTTGATAAATATCCAGCACCTCATTCGATGAGGAAAGAGCCGAGATCCCTTCACCGGGAGTGACCTCTTTAGCAAAACTAGCAAATGCTACAACTCACTCGGTTTTGTTTTTGAAAGCTTCTCTAGCTCTTGCTTTGCATAGTGGTATTCCGGAATATCCTGCACCTCATTCGATGAGGAAAGAGCCGAGATCCCTTCATCGGGAGTGACCTCTTTAGCGAAACTAGCAAAAGCCTAAAAAACACTCATTTTCAAAATCACTAGATTCTACGACGATATCAAGTTCATTACGCTCATGGTTTTCTTAAAAACCTGTGTTGCCCTCCGTCATTTCAGATAAGTACTATTTAGTATTCGTGCTGCGTTTGTTGACCTCCGTTAAGGCGTAGTGTGCGGTAGCTGATTAGTGCTTATCTGCTAGCATGTGATGCGATTGGATTAGGGTAATCGTGCGGCCTTGTTGACCTCCGTCAAGGGTCGTGCGGGCGGGTTCAATTCAATCAAGAAATGAACGGGTTTAACTTGACTAGCGGCCTATGGTTTTTTGACCTCCGTCAAGGTCATAGGAAGCTAGGGGTAGAAACCATCATCGGGAATTTCAAGTGTTGAAATTTGCAATGATATTCCATACCTTCTATATGATAGTTGGATCCCGATACCCACTGCGAGTAAGAGTTACTCCTGGGAGAGTTTTGCACTTTGCAATTAGCCGATCAAGTAGGTGTCTAGAAAGGTGTCAATGGGGTTATGCTTCTGGGAAAACGAGGTTTATTTTAATTAGGTCCGTGCGAAAGCACGGGGAACCTCCCTCAAAGTACCGACACTGGCCTGGCCAAACAATTGGCAAACTTGCAGGGTGTAATTAATCCCGGCTAATCTTACCTTTTATGGTTTGAAGGAAAATTTGATAAAAACAATGGGAGCCATCCTGATTAGATAAAATAATAACTAATCTAATCTTGAAAAAGGGCGCACACAAAGTGATTATCCTTCTCTCTCTCTCCTGGTAGCGACCAATGAAATGCCTTAATCAAGATAATAATATGGATGTTTTGACCGAACCTACTTTTTATACTGGGCTAGGTTCCGCTTTACGTTATGATTGTCATAAGTCTGAGCAAAGGAATAGGAGAATATACGGATTCTCACGCCACCCAAACGAAGAATAAGCATGTTGATGCATTGTCTTCGGGTGTGTTCGTAACCAAGAACTGTTTCTCAGTTACCTCTACGTCCTGGGTATTGGATACCGGATCAGGATCCCACACATGTAATTTGTTACATGGGCTACAGACAGGTGGAGAACTGAGAAAGGGTGACATGTCTCTAGTAGTAGAGAATGGTGCAATTGTTGCAGCCAAAGCAGTTGGCATATATCACCTGGTGTTACCAACTGGTAATACATTGATTCTTAACGACTGTTATTTCATACCAAAATATGGTGAATATTTTCCTGAATCAAGTGTTGATTGGGCATGGTATGTTGTATAACAGTGTACACGTTCTGAATCAAACTACAGTTCTAAATGTACAGAACACACACAAGAGGAACAGTTCAGAAATGAACGAAGTCTTCTTGTGGCATTGCAGACTGGGTCACATCGATGAGACAAGATTAGCTAAAGTTCCATAATGATGCATATTTGAATCCGTTCGAATTAACATCTTATGAAACTTTCCAGTCATGTCTCAAAGACCAAGGTGACCAAATCTCCGTTTACTGGAAACGGAGAAAGAGCTACTAAACTCTTGGACAGATATATAGTGATGTATGCAGTCCTATGTCTACATATGCCAAGGATGGTTCCGTGTACTTTATATTCACCGATGTTCTCTCAAGATACGGACATGTGTTCTTGTTGAAGCACAAAACTGAATCTTTAGAGAATTTCAAGGAATATAAGTATGAAGATGAGAACCAGATGGGTAAAGGTATTCAAATCTTTCGATATGATCGGGGAAAAGAATACCGGAGCACGGAATTCTAAGACTATTTAAAAGAGAATGAGATTCTCTCTCAGCTTACTCCTCCGTATACACAACAGCACAACGGTATATCGGGGTGGAGGAATCACACCCTATGAGATATGGTGCGCTCTATGATGAGTACTGCTGAGTTGTGATTGGTGGAGATTTCGCGTATGCGTTTTGAATCAAAGTTAAGAATATACCGCAATCAATAACGTTGCCGCTTGGTAATTAGCCGGTTGAGTACGGGTCGGTCCACAGGGAGATGGATTCCTTTTCTTTATGTTCTAACGAGTTAATCCGATCAAATCAGTTTTTGTTTTAGATCTAAGAATGAGAATAAGTTGATAAAAAGGCTTGCTTGGGCTAGGGTTAGGCCAGTTCAAAATAAGGATTCTTCTCACTGCTTTTAATGCCCTAGTTAGGATTTTAGGTGTTAGGGTAATAATAACAAAGGGGATTAGCACGACTAGGAAGAAACTTAGTTTCTTACTTTTGGTCCTTGTCCGTCCTTTCTTAACTCTTAGCCATAAGCTCTATGTAAATCAACCACAACCGATCTTAACTAGGGAATCACCGCTATCTCGTGGGATAGGGTGTCGTAGTGAGCGGTGTGTGTTTTATTCAAATAGAGTCCTAATTAAAAATTATGGGGGCAAACAAAGGAGGGAGAGAGATTTCCTTCTCTCAAACCTTCCCTCTCCTTACCCTAACAAGTGAGGAATTACTCACTCATTAGGGTATTAACAATGGAATTCATTTTTTATAAATTTTTATATTAGAAAACTAAATAGCAAATATTAAAAGAACAGATAAAAAATGCAAGAATTAAATTCTGAAAAGGAATGCAAGATAAAAATTAAAAAAATAACTTTATTGATGACCTCTCAACGATTCATTACAAAATGAGAATTAAATCTAGAAATTGAAAAGAGATTAAGAACTAAAGAGAGGCATCTCAAAAGAGGCACTCAAAAAGAAGCACCCTTTATTTGGCTTTCAACTCTCCTATTTATAGATAGGAGAAACCATAGGTTTTACATCTGATCCATACACGAAATTACAGAACTACCCTAAGAAAGCCTGGTCAAAGCATCGACACCCACCGACACACGTGCACCAACACTGCACTGCACGTGCACTATATGGCTACGGAACCGCGGCAAGAAGGCATGTTTGGCCGCGGTTCCGCGGCCATCTTGTGGGCTCTCTTGCTCGATTCTTCAGGCTTGCTTCATGTTGCCTTTTTCTTCTGTTTTCTTCACTTGGTTCTTCAGAATCTTTTCTACTTTCTTCCAGATTTCCAATAGTGTCGAATTACGTGGACTTTTACCGTAGCTTCACGTTGAAGTCTTGAATCTTGTGCTGCCCTTGTGCTTTGTGCATTGAACTGTTTACTGATCTTCATTTGTTCCTTGAACTGTTAGGAGGCATCATACGGATTCATCTTTTGTTGGTCGTATTCTCACTTTTGTAACGTCTTTTCATGAATTTCACTGTATTGGTCTGAGAACCTGTAACCTGCAACTATTTAGCAGACATGGATCAAAAGTACCTATTTATTTGTAATATGATTAAGAATGGGTGATATAATAATGCAAAATTATGATATGAACAAATACCCCCAAACTTATCTTTTGCTCATCCCGAGCAAAGCCAATTTATTCTCGAAAAAATCCTAACCTCACTGTCGCAGGGAATCACGATTGCACTGAGCTCGTGCAACAAGCCGTTAAACCTCTAGGTGTCCCTAGTAGGAGGAGTGTTGTCTCCTGAGGGTTTTCAGCGGATACTACCCACAAAATCCGATCAATTTGGCCAATTGACTTTCATTCTTCAATTTGGTATTATAGCAAGAAAATCTATTATCTTCAACTTATAAATCGTCAACCCATATTTTTTACACTCCCTCTTCATTTAACTTAAGATCATATATGTTTTGCAAATTTATTAAGCTTTCAGCATCATTTGAATTTTCCTTCTATGGTTCCATCTCAACTTAGGAATATTTATCATCTCTACTGAAGGTGTAAGCCCTATCTTTCATTCCTATCTCTCATCCAAACCCCAATCATATACCCCTACGTGTGTGTATGTATCACCCCTACGCTTGGAAATTCAATTCAAGCTATCATACTCTTGTCCATCTTCCAAAATACTTTTAGTTGGTGAATTTTAGATGAAATTGCTTATACATCCTTCATGCGACCGTTAATACTTCTGGAGGTACTGACGACCGATTACAAAATGTGTTTGCGCATATAGGCGTAAATCCTCGTCTTGCAATACCAGAGGCTTAGCAGTGACTCCCAAACCAGTTGGTCTAAGGCACTAGGTGATAAAGCACCCTTACTATATATTTTTTTATTTATGCAGCCTTAAGTAATTACAACACCAGTGTTCATTTTTTTATGTCTCTTTATTCACCTTTTATACTTTATTTTATTTTCCTTCATACTAAGGATTTTAGATAAGAGCATTTCAAGGTATCCTCTACTATTCCAAGTTTCAAGGTGCGTGTTTGTGCAATTTGTAGGGTATATATTTTCAGAATTTAGACTTAAAGTTCGGATTTTTTCTTCAAAAAATTACACTTCACATAAAAATTCAATACTCTTCCCTTATTTTGACTTAGCCCAAGAACTGAACTCAAAATTTGCCTATTTCTAAATAAATTGCAAGGACATATATTTTCTACAATTAAACTTAAAGAAAGGTTATTTTGGGGTTTTTAATTTACCAAGTTTAGGACCTCGTTTTTCCTAACCAGTCAACCATCATGTTGAACTTAAGTCAAATATGGTCAAAATTAAACTTTTCAATTCTTATAATTTTTAAATTTTTTTATTTTTATGGGTTTTAAAATAAGTATGTAGATGCAAAAATATACACATGAATGCGAAGGAAGAAAGCTTACCGAGCACACCCCCAAACTTAAACTTGACAGTACCCTCACTGTCAGGCTACACCAAGAGGGTCAAAATTGTCGGCACTCCCTCTTTTGTTTATTTAATTTTTTTATTATAAGAAGAAAACAAAATATATATACAAAAAAAAAGTTCCCCCCAAACTTAAGTGAAACAGTGTTTCTACTGTTTAAGCGTTAAAGCTCAGAGTCAGGAGGGAGAAAAACACAGTATCAAGCAATACAAGACCTTACACAGGCCAAAAGTTAGCACCGACCATTCAAAAATTTTATCGTTATAATGGTGTGGTTGGTGAAAGAATTGAGTGTAGAGAAAAGAAATGACAAACACATGAGACCGTGTGGAGATAGAAGCAGTATACGGTCTCGGTGGAGGAGAAGAATGGCAGGAGGGAAAAAGAAATGGTGGTGATGGTTCGACTTCTTCAGGTGGAGGTTGATTAATTACAAAATCCGTTTCGTTTAGGAATGTGAGTTCGTCGGCGAAAATATCTTCGAAACTTCCATCGATGGTTTGATTGAACGTTTCAATGTCAATATGTGTCGCGCCAGAATTCAACATACTTGATTTTTCAAAAATTATGAAGGTAGGATAGTCGTGAGGCTCATTTACCTTATTTTCAAAAGAGTCTAAATCAAGTTGTTTTTCTAGAATTATTGAACTCAAAATATCGAATTGTGATTCATTAATACTCGCTATCATCAAAGGAAGATTAGTAGAAGAACTAGAGAAAGTGGGAGAAAGAAGTGGAATACGAACTTGAGGGTGGTGATGGAGTGTATAACTTAGCACAATTTGTAATGACCGATGTGTAAAAAGAGATTGTGCTAATCTATCAACCCACTGAGAAATGAGGTCAAATTCCTCAAGAATCGTGAGATAACATGGGTACGTCGAACTTGATAAACCAGACATTGAAAATGAAAGTGTAATGGTTTCTTGCAAGGTCGGAATGAGGATGGAGGGAAGTGAGTGAGGAAGGGTATCGGTTAAAGATTTATGAGGGTGTACACAATCAGTGGAAGGGACATCATGAATTGGAAAATCCGACTCATTAAATATAATTGGTTCATCCTCAATACTATCCTCATAATTCTCCTCAAAAGTCATCTCATCCATGCAATTATCATCAAAATCAAGACGCATATGAAGTTCGGGAGAAACATTTAATGACTCGGGGTGATGAATTGGAGAGAAAAATTCAGTCAAATCTGCGGGTTCATCATCCAAAATATTCCCAGCGTCAATATCCTCGATCAAGTGAAATTTAATTTTCTCAGACACCTCATAAAAAACATGGATATCAATCAATTCAGGTTCTAGAGTGGAGGTGTAGAGGTCAAAAGGATTGGTAATGGTTTCACTCGAAAAGGGCTTTTCACAATCTGGTAAATCAAACACTACAATGTCCCACAACTCATTACACGTTTTATCTTCAACTGGTGAATCATTTGGGACACTGATAGACATTCAAAACCGGAGTTGTGGGATTCAATTGGGGATGGGTAGGTTTGATTTGGAAGGGTGTATAGCTCACTCTCTCTACTCAAATTCTCGATCTGTCCAACCGCCTCATTATACATTGGAAAATTTGGAGCTAGTTGGAAACTAGTTACCGGGTCACTAGGTTGTACAAGGGCGGCCATGGACGCATTCAAATCCCTCATCTGTTGGTTTGTCGCTACCATATAAGCTTCCAACGACAGTTCCAGACTAGACATGGGTTGTGAAGGGGTTTCTGTTAGTGTATATGCCCTAGAGGCCATTACTGTATCATACTAGTTTGTATATTACTTGATGGAAGCTTGGGATATTCACAGTTGTATATACAATCTTGCTCGAAATGGTAGTATGCTACTTGGTTTGTCTCTGCTTTAATATGTGCATGTGCTTCTTTTAGCATATCGCTGATATACATATTAGTAGAGCCCTTAGGATCTTTGCTTGATTACCAGCATTGTGATGGCGCTCACACTCGTGGGGGCTGG
Organism: Agapanthus africanus; assembly: GCA_030015575.1. Lineage (NCBI taxonomy): Eukaryota > Viridiplantae > Streptophyta > Magnoliopsida > Asparagales > Amaryllidaceae > Agapanthus > Agapanthus africanus. Next base: position 173,073,339 of record JASDDO010000016.1, on the reverse strand, counting down.
GTAATCCATAAGCACATCCTTATACAGGTCCCTAGTCGTTGGACTATCGAGACATGGCGTCGATACTCCGGAGAAGACTAGCGTATGCGCTTCTCATCCCAGCGTGGGAGACGGTCTGTCCCACAGCCGTCAGTACGTCGTACTTGAGATAGTATGCGGGTGCTCGTTAGGTTACGAGTACACTGGACAGGACTCGTCGGGAACTGTTGGTTGGTATTATACCTATCGTCAGTTATCAGTTCTCAGGTGACATGAGTACAGCTTAGTCCGCTGACTTGACACTGTCACTTCGCCTCGAGTGTGTTCCCACTGCACTTTGATTACTACCCTACCACGGCTCAAAGGAGTAGTGCAAACAGGTAGTTTTTGGGTGCAGTCCCGAAGCACTTGGAGGCAGTGACGGTTAGACAGGATTCGTCTCTCCCGGTATTGGGGGTTGACATCGCGCTGTGTCCAGGAGTGCCATTACACAAGTAGTCCCTGGCCAGGGCAAGCGAGATATACTGCTAGGTTTCCAGTGTTATCTCAGGGTGTTCTGGGCTACACTCCGACACGACTTGTACCGCTATTAGGGGACTGACGTTCACCGCCCCCCTAGGTCCGCCATGCGATGTATCAGACGAACAGACCTGACTGTACGGAGACTGTCACATACAGGCTCAGTTGGAGTTCAGATGGGGTCACCTCGTCAGTCTTCTTATCGGCATCTACCTGGGGACCGTTACGTACAGCTAGTGCCGCTTGCGGTCTGTGGTTAAACCCACTGCCAGCGTAGTGTCGAGTCTTTAGAGTCCCACACAGAGAGCTATTCGCCTTTAGGCAAAATGAGTAGAGGTCGCATGGTTTTGCGACAGGGTTCGTTCACATCCGCGCACTTGTGCACGTTTGCTGTCCGGACAGCTTATACTAGCGGGCTTTGGTTTAAGACAGATCCTAGTATATGATTTGGGATTGGTTTTATCTCTTTGTATTCGTGTTCCTCGGATCACGAATGCGGGTGCGTATGCACAGTTGATTGAGTCAGAGGAAGAGGACCTTGATTAGGGTTAATGACCATTGTCATTTTATTAACCCTAATGTTTATGTGTGTATTATGATTAATTGATATTAGCTATATATAATTGTACATGGTTAGGATTGTTGACATTTTGACCATACTTGACTTGTTGACCTTAGTTGACATGTTGACCATCATTCCATATAAAAGATGCTCTTTGATCCTTGCAATTTTCATTTAATGTGAAATGATAATGGTCAAGTCTTGATTAACCATGACAATTATCTAGCTAATTATCTATTTTTTATAATTCACACATATATGTGAGAATGGCTTATTATTCTCTCATTCTATCATATAATTTCTCTCTCTTGCTCTTCCTATTCCTCAAGCTCTCCCCTCTCATGTGTTGAGAAACACTTGAGCTTGAGAAAAACCATTCCATAGAAATCTCTACTCTTATTTAGGGTTCTAGGATTAGCATTTCTAGCACCCTAGTTACTTCTAGCTTGAAGTTGAAGCCAAAGGTTGAGGCTCTCGGGTGGATCCTTCTTCGACGTGAGAAGACGACAAAGGTGATTCCTTTCTACTACTCCAAGGAGCAAGGAGAGAAGGACATAAAGCCCTAGGTATAACCATTCTTCCTTGTAGCTAATTTCTAGTTAGCTTTAGCTAGTTTTTGTTTAGCAAAGATCCTCCTTAGTCTGGTCCATGTTGCCTAGCATGATAAAAATCCGATTTTTATTCCGTTTTCCGCCTCCCCGCAAGCACCGGGGTGGGCAACGTGGACTTACAGTGGTATCAGAGCCTAACTAAACATAACTAGCTAGGTAGTAAAGTGTATGGAAGTTCAATCGGAAAAAAATCACAAAACTAAAAACACAAAACCTTAACTTTCTGTTGAATTTTTTTCTGTTCAAAATAAAATAAATCTTACGTAAAAAATCATCTCAGGGTTTTGTGAAGAAAGCCACCAAAAACGATCCAGTGAATCGCTCAAAGCGCGGCGGTTCCACGACAAAAGCATGCCTATTGCCGCGGAACCGCGGCCGTTTTGACTCGGTTCTGGGTCGAGTTTGGTGCAATGTTCTTTTGGCTTAGTTTTGGTATTTTTAAGATGGTTTATTTGTGCCCAGGTTTTCCAGAAAAGAAATTTGTTTTTGGGGGCCTATAAATCCGTATTTTTTGATCGAACTTCACTACACTTTGACTAATGGGTTATATCTGTGATGTTTATATGTATTGAACGTCGGCTAATCGCTATATGTCGATTAGTGGGGGTTATACATATCTGTGATATGTGTTTGATGATGGTATGTAGATATGAATGCGTTGGATTGTCGCGGGTGAATAGCCGGGGTGGATGTGAGATGAGTGTTTCTTTTTCTTTCATTCATTGTAATATGTAAATTGATGTATTATTATTTGTTTGGCCGCACAACTGGGTCGGGGTTGTAGCCGTTATTGTATAATTCTTTTTACTGTTTTTGCTCCTAGGATAGACCCATGGAGGGGGTGCACAAACTACCGGGTATCTCGAAATGCCGAGTGGCCTACTCACGGTGTTGAGGGAGGTTGTTTCGCTTCGGGTACTTGGCGGGTAGTTTGCCGCACCCGTAGGGGTCTTGGGTGGGGTATTGGCTATTCACCGCGACCGTGTAATCCGCTTTTCGTTGCAGGCTCGAACGGATTGCGGATTCCTAGTATATCCAATGTATTCATCTGTGATCTGTAATGTCTATCATTGCTATATATTTATATATGATAACTATTTAGGCGTTGCTTATGTTTTACAGCCGTGCTAGCCCAGCCCCCGCTCTGTCATTAGTTAAGTAACCTAACGGGTGATGACGGGGCCCCGTGGCGAATGCGAATGGCATAAGCGTACGTCATATTTTGGTTGTTTTCTGCAATGGTAGGATTAAATGATGGGACGCATTAAAAGAACCAATGCAAGAAAATAAACCAAGTAAAAGTCGATTCGAACACTTTGAAAACCACTCGGTTCTTTTCAAAACTAAACTTTTAAACGCGGAGCTTGAACCACTCCTTTTAAAAGCTATCTCGTTCCATCGATTATATCAAGTTCACTACGTTCACGGTTTCGCCAAAACCATTCGTAGCCCTCCGTCATTCCACATGAATGGTCAAAAAGTATTCAAGCTATGTATTTTGGCCAAAGTCAAGGCATAGTGATTGGTAGCTATTGGGTATTCATGTGCAGCATAGATAGATGCGTTGGTTTGGGACAGTCGTGCTGCCATTTTGGCCAAAGTCAAGGGTAGGTACGGGTGGGTCCAAATTAACCAGGAGAATGATGGGTAGAACTTGACATGTGACTTATGATATTTTGGCCAAAGTCAAGGTCATAAGAGCATGGGGCAAAAATCCACATCGGGAGTTTCATAAGCACTGAAACTTGCTAGCACTGCATACCATTTGGAGTGTGATAATTCTGGTAGGATTCCTTCGGTTTTATCACGCGATGATATTTGGATCCCGATCCTACTGTGAGTATATGCTACTCCTCGGGAAAACTCTCACTTAACGATCAATGCTATAAACCTAGTAGGTGTCTAGAAAGGTGTTAGCCGGGCTACGCCCACAGGGAAAAGAGGTTACTTAATTAAGGAACTTCGCGAAAGCGTTGGAAAACCTCCCTCGAAGTACCGACACTGGCCTGGCTGAACGGTTAAGCAAGTATTGTACGGTGAGATTGATCCCGACTAATTCTTTCTTTACGGTTTGAGAAAGGATTCGAGAGACAGTAGGAGCCATCCAGTTTAGACAAACTAAAAACCACTCTAAACTTGCAAGAGCATCATGCTAAAGTGTTTCTTTTCTCTCTCCTAATTGCAGCGACCATTCAACATGACCGAACTTAAGTTATTACTAGATAAAAACATACTGACAGGGCCAAACTACAAAGATTGGCTCAGGAATGTCAAGATGGCAATCACTTACGACAAGTTGGGGTATGTCCTTACCATCAAAGCTCCCCCTGTCCCAGGTCCCACCTCCAGCGTCGCGGATAAAGAAATCCGTAAGACATGGGAGATCGATTGCGCGAAGGCCAAATGCCTCGTGCTTGCCTCGATGGACAACGGACATCAGAGGAGGCATGAGAATATGGACCTGGAGTCCATATTTCTCCATACAAAAGAACTGTATGGAGAGCAGTCTCGTATCGCAAGATACGAAGTGTCGAAGAAGCTATTTTAAACAAGATTGGCCGTCGGATCATCGGTAGCGGAACACGTGCTTAAGATGATTGGCTACATAGAGGAGCTCGCGGACCTTAGGACCACGTTGGAGAATGAACTCTACACTGATTTGATTCTCCAGTCCCTTCCTTCCACTTACGCCCAGTTTGTCCTAAACTTCAACATGCAAGGAAAAGAGGTTGAACTTTCCGAACTTCTAAACATGTTGAGGAGTGCTGAGGGCACCCTACAGAAGGGTAGGGAGACATCCACTTTGTTTGTAGGAGGATCTTCCTCTTCTAGATCCAGGGCGAAAGCCAAGGGTAAGAAGAAGAAAGCCCTCGCCAAACCAAGAGGCGGTGTCAGTAAAGTGGATACGAAGGGAAAAGGAAAGGCAACAAAGGTAGCGGGAAAGCTGGTGGGGAAGGAAGAATGCTTCTACTGTCACAAAAGTGGTCACTGGAAACAGGATTGCAAGGCTTGGAAGGCCAGAACTCAGGATTTGAAGCGAGTTGCGGCTTCAGCTTCAGGTGTGTATGTTATTGAAAACTGTCTATCAATAAACTCTACTTCCTGGGTATTGGATACCGGATCAGGATCTCATATATGTAATTCTTTGCAGGCGTTGAGAAAGCGTAGAGTTTTGAAGGCAGGTGACATGACCCTCAGAGTTGCAAACGGTGCTAGCATGGATGCTGAGACCGTGGGGGACTATCACCTGGGATTGTCGGATGGACACTTTTTGGTTTTGCGTAGTTGTTATTATGTACCAAATGCAACCTGTAATATCATTTCTGTATCTTTATTATCTAAAGAAGGTTATGACTTTGCATTTGTAAGTAATGTAGTGAACATTCACCTTAATCAAGTTTTGATTGGGTCATGTACATTAAACAACGGTATATACGTTTTAAACCAACCACAGATTTTCAATGTCCAGAATACACACAAAAGAAAGTCTCCAGAAATCAATAAAACTTTCTTATGGCATTGTAGACTGGGTCACATCAATGAGAGAAGGTTGACTAAGTTACATGCAGAAGGATATTTGGATCGGTTCGAATATCAATCGTATGCAATTTGTCAATCCTGTCTCAAAGGAAAGATGACAAAGACTCCGTTCACTGGACACGGAGTAAGAGCGAGCGAGCTCTTGGGACTCGTATATAGCGACGTGTGCGGTCCAATGTCTACACATGCACGAAACGGTTATTCTTACTTCATTACTTTTACGGATGACTTTTCAAGGTACGGTTATGTCTTCTTAATGAAACATAAATCCGAGGCTTTTGAAAAATTCCAGGAATATAAGAATGAAGTAGAAAAACAAACAGGCAAAAGAATCAAGGCACTGAGATCTGATCGAGGTGGTGAATACTTGAGTGCCGAGTTCCTGGGTTACTTAAAAGAGAATGGAATTCTCTCTCAGCTTACTCCTCCATACACTCCTCAACATAACGGTGTATCGGAGAGACGGAACCGAACCCTATTGGATATGGTACGGTCCATGATGAGTAACGCTGAGTTGTCGTGATCGTTCTGGGGATATGCGCTAGAATCAGCTGCATACCTTTTGAACCGAGTTCCAACTAAGACTGTGCCTACTACACCATATCAGATGTGGTGTAGGAAGATACCCTATCTTAATCACATTAAGACATGGGGATGTCCAGCTTTTGTAAAAAAGCAGCATGCGGACAAACTCGAGGCACGCTCAGTACAGTGCAAGTTTGTGGGATATCCAAAGAACTCCAAGGGATATTTCTTCTATTGCGAAGAGGAACAAAAGGTTTTTGTTTCTCGCCATGCCCACTTTCTAGAACACCGGTTCATAGAAAAAGAAATAAGTGGGAGCGCAATAGAACTGGAAGAAATTCCAGAACCACGAGCTATTACTGAAAGCTTAGTAGAACCAGAGGGTTCGAAAGATCAGGACATTCCCACGCCACTCCGCAGGAGTAGTAGGCAGTCTCATCCGCCCGAGAGATACTACGGTTTTCTCATAGACGGGGATAGAGAGGATTGCATCATAGATTGTGATAAGCCTACTAGCTTCCAGCAAGCCATTCAGAGCGTCGACTCGGTAAAATGGCTGGATGCAATGCGGACCGAAATGGAGTCCATGTACACCAACAAAGTATGGACGTTGGACATTGCTCCAGATGGGGTAAAACCCGTAGGATGCAAGTGGATCTTCAAAAGGAAGATTGGTGTAGATGGACAGGTTGAGACCTATAAAGCTAGACTGGTTGCAAAGGGTTTTCGTCAGCGACCTGGTTTGGACTATGACGAAACCTTTTCTCTAGTAGCCATGCTGAAATCCATTCGGATCCTTCTTGCCATTGCTGCCTTCCACGATTATGAGATTTGGCAAATGGACGTAAAGACAGCTTTTCTAAATGGAAATTTAGAGGAGCGTGTCTATATGGACCAGCCAGAAGGTTTCATTCAGAGTGGGAGCAGCGGAAAGGTGTGCAAGTTGCTTAAGTCCGTCTATGGACTAAAGCAGGCATCGCGGAGTTGGAACATCTGCTTTGATGAGACGGTCAAAGAATTTTGCTTTATCAAAAATCCAGATGAACCGTGCATCTATAGTAGATTTGTAGCGAGAACTGTAGTATTCCTCGTTTTATACGTGGATGACATTCTCTTAATAGGAAATGACATTCCTATGCTACAATCTGTCAAGGGGTTCTTGTCACACAGGTTCTCCATGAAAGACCTGGGTGATGCCTCATACATTCTGGGTATCCGGATCTACCGTGACAGATCCAAGAGGATATTAGGACTTTCACAGTCCAGGTACATCGACACCATACTGAAGAGATTCAGTATGGAAGATTCCAAGCGCGGTAACCTACCGGCTTGTCACGGGATCACCCTCTCTAAAGAGATGTCTCCCAAGACTGATTTGGAGAGGGATCGCATGTCTATTATACCCTACGCTTCTGCGGTAGGCTCTATAATGTATGCGATGTTGTGTACCAGACCGGATGTAGCTTATGCACTGAGTGTGGTAAGCCGGTATCAGTCAAACCCTGGGGAGAAACATTGGATAGCGGTAAAGAACATTCTCAAGTACCTGAGAAGGACTAAGGAGATGTTCTTGGTGTATGGCGGAAAAGACCTCCAAATTGAGGCCTTTGCTGACTCTAGCTTCCAGAGTGACAAGGATGATTCCAAGTCCATGTCGGGTTTTGTCTTTACACTCAATGGAGGGGCGGTGTGTTGGAAGAGTTCCAAACAGGAAACCGTTGCTGACTCGACTATGGAAGCGGAATACATCGCTACATCTGATGCCGCAAAAGAAGCTGTCTGGATGAGGAAGTTCTTGAAAGAACTTCAGGTGGTTCCGTCCATTGTTGACCCAATACCTCTGTATTGCGACAATAACGGGGCTATAGCTTTAGCGAAGGAACCTAGGTCATCAGAAATCCAGACACATCTTGAGGCGGTATCACCTGATCAGGGAGATTGTGGATCGCCAGGAGATCGAGGTTCGGAGGGTTGCTTCAGAAGATAACACTGCAGATCCATTCACCAAGGCCTTGCCCCAGACTCAGTTCGAGCGGCTGATCGAGATGATAGGTCTTCGATACGCCAGTACATGGCCTTAGTGCAAGTGGGAGATTGTTAGTGTATATGCCCTAGAGGCCATTACTCTATCATACTAGTTTGTATATTACTTGATGGAAGCTTAGGATATTCACAGTAATATATACAATCTTGCTCGAAATGGTAGTATGCTACTTGGTTTGTCTCTGCTTTAATATGTGCATGTGTTTCTTTTAGCATATCGCTGATATACATATTAGTAGAGCCCTTAGGATCTTTGCTTGATTACCAGCGTTGTGATGGCGCTCACACTCGTGGGGGCTGGGTAATCCATAAGCACATCCTTATACAGGTCCCTAGTCGTTGGACTATCGAGACAGGGCATCGATACTCCGGAGTAGACTAGCGTATGCACTTCTCATCCCAGCGTGGGAGACGGTCTGTCCCACAGCCGTCAGTACGTCGTACTTGAGATAGTATGCGGGTGCTCGTTAGGTTACGAGTACACTGGACAGGACTCGTCGGGAACTGTTGGTTGGTATTATACCTATCGTCAGTTATCAGTTCCCAGGTAACATGAGTACAGCTTAGTCCGCTGACTTGACACTGTCACTTCGCCTCGAGTGTGTTCCCACTGCACTTTGATTACTACCCTACCACGGCTCAAAGGAGTCGTGCAAACAGGTAGTTTTTGGGTGCAGTCCCGAAGCACTTGGAGGCAGTGACGGTTAGACAGGATTCGTCTCTCCCGGTATTAGGGGTTGACATCGCGCTGTGTCCAGGAGAGCCATTACTCAAGTAGTCCCTGGCCAGGGCAAGCGAGATATACTGGTAGGTTTCCAGTGTTATCTCAGGGTGTTCTGGGCTACACTCCGACACGACTTGTACCGCTATTAGGGGACTGACGTTCACCGCCCCCTAGGCCCGCCATGCGATGTATCAGACGAACAGACCGGACTGTACGGAGACTGTCACATACAGGCTCAGTAGGAGTTCAGATGGGGTCACCTCGTCCGTCTTCTTATCGGCATCTACCTGGTGACCGTTACGTACAGCTAGTTCCGCTTGCGGTCTGTGGTTAAACCCACTTCCAGCGTAGTGTCGAGTCTTTAGAGTCCCACACAGAGAGCTATTCGCCTTTAGGCAAAATGAGTAGAGGTCGCATGGTTTTGCGACAGGGTTCGTTCACATCCGCGCACTTGTGCACGTTTGCTGTCCGGACAGCTTATACTAGCGGGCTTTGGTTTAAGCCAGATCCTAGTATATGATTTGGGATTGGTTTTATCTCTTTGTATTCGTTTTCCTCGGATCACGAATGCGGGTGCGTATGCACAGTTGATTGAGTCAGAGGAAGAGGACCTTGATTAGGGTTAATGACCATTGTCATTTTATTAACCCTAATGTTTATGTGTGTATTATGATTAATTGATATTAGCTATATATAATTGTACATGGTTAAGATTGTTGACATTTTGACCATACTTGACTTGTTGACCTTAGTTGACATATTGACCATCATCATTCCATATAAAAGATGCTCTTTGATCCTTGCAATTTTCATTTAATGTGAAATGATAATGGTCAAGTCTTGATTAACAATGACAATTATCTAGCTAATTATCTATTTTTTATAATTCACACATATATGTGAGAATGGCTTATTATTCTTTCATTCTATCATATACTTTCTCTCTCTTGCTCTTCCTCTTCCTCAAGCTCTCCCCTCTCATGTGTTGAGAAACACTTGAGCTTGAGAAAAACCATTCCATAGTAATCTCTACTCTCATCTAGGGTTCTAGGATTAGCACTTCTAGCACCCTAGTTACTTCTAGCTTGAAGTTGAAGCCAAAGGTTGAGGCACTCGGGTGGATCCTTCTTCGACGTGAGAAGACGACAAAGGTGATCCCTTTCTACTACTCCAAGGAGCAAGGAGAGAAGGACATAAAGCCCTAGGTATAACCATTCTTCCTTGTAGCTAATTTCTAGTTAGCTTTAGCTAGTTTTTTTTTAGTAAAGATCCTTCTTAGTCTAGTCCATGTTGCCTAGCATGATAAAAATCCGATTTTTATTCCGTTTTCCGCCTCCCTGCAAGCACCGGGGTGGGCAACGTGGACTTACAGTTTCAGTAAAATATTCAAAGTTTTTTGGATACTGGAAACTCCCAAATGGCTGTGTAGAAGCAATGTCTAGGGAAGGTGCGAAAGTCTGGTAGGATTTGTAGAAATTGAATGGTTGGACAGGAGTAGGATCAACATTTGGATAAGAAGATGAATGGAATTGTTGATCCAAAGAATTCGCAGTGGTGAAAGAAGTGAAAGATCGTTTACGAGATTGTGCAATATGTTCAGCAATAGACATGGGTTTCGGGGTTACAACAGGACTCGAAGAAGGAGTATCTGTTAGTGTATATGCCCTAGAGGCCATTACTGTATCATACTAGTATGTATATTACTTAATGGATGCTTGGGATATTCACCTTGTATATACAATCTTGCTCAAAATAGTAGAATACTACTTGGTTTATTTCTACTTCAATGTGTACATGTGTTTATCTTTGTATATTGCTTATACACATTAGTGGAGCCCTTAGGATCTTTGCTTGATTACCAGCGATGTGATGGCCGTCACACTAGTGGGGCTGGGTAATCTAGAAGCACATCCTTATGCAGGTCCCTGGTCGCAGGACTATCGAGACAGGGCATTGATACTCCGCAGTAGACCAGCGCATGCGCTTCTCATCCCAGTGTGGGAGACGGTCTGTCCCACAGCCGTCAGTACGTCGTACTTGAGATAGTATGCGGGTGCCCGTTAGGTTACGGGTACACTGGACAGGACTCGTCGGGAACTGACTAGTTGGTATTATGCCTATCTTCAGTTATCAGTTCCCAGGTGACATGAGTACAGCTTAGTCCGCTGACTTGACACTGTCATTTCGCCTCGGGTGTGTTCCCACTGTACTTTGATCACTACCCTACCACGGCTCAAAGGAGTCGTGCAAACAGGTGGTGGTTCGGTGCAGTCCCGAAGCACTTGGAGGCAGTGACGGTTAGACAGGATTCGTCTCTCCCGGTATTGGGGGTTAACATCGCGCTGTGTCTAGGAGAGCCATTACACGAGTAGTCCCTGGCCAGGGCAAACGAGATATACTGGTAGGCTTCCAGTGTTATCTCAGGGTGTTTTGGGCTTCGCTCCGGCATGACTTGTACCGCTATTGGGGGACTGACGTTTACCGCCCCCTATGCCCGCCATGCGATGTATCAGACGAACAGACCGGACTGTACGGAGAATGTCACACTCAGGCTCAGTAGGAGTTCAGATGGGTTTCGCCTCGTCGGTCTTCTTGTCGGCATTACCTGGGGACCGTTACGCACAGCTAGTGCCGCTTGCGGTCTGTGGTTAAACCCACTGCCAGCGTTGTGTCGAGTCTTTAGAGTCCCACACAGAAAGCTTTTCGCCTTTAGGCAAAAGAGTAGAGGTCGCATGGTATTGCGACAGGTCGCATGGTTTTGCGACAGGGTTCGGTCACATCCGTGCACTTGTGCACGTACAGTGTCCGGACAGTTTACACTAGCGGGCTTTGGTTTAAGCCAGATCCTAGTGTACCTTATAGGATTGGATTTATCCAGTTTGCATTCGTGTTCCTCGGAACGCGGATGCGGGTGTGTATGCACAGTTGACAGGGAGGCACAGACAGCGGATTCTCATTAGGGTTGTTGACAGTTGACCGTTGACTTTTTGACTTTTTGCTCAACCCTAATGAGAATATGATATGTGATTAACTATTATATTAATTAAGTATTATGGTGACATGGTTGTTGACTTTTGTTGACTTTGTTGACTTGTTGACTTTTGTTGACTTGTTGACTTTGTTGACCGGTTGACTATGCTTGACTAGTTGACCATCATGATAACCATGGCTATCATTTCATGCCAAAGACTTTTACTTGCTTGTTCATTTGAGTAAAATGAGTGCATGACATGATAAGGTTATGGTTGCTTCAACCATCACATAAGACTTTTGTTGATATGATGAGTTATGATTACTTTGGATTATGAGAGGGTGAGAGACAAAATAGTTGCTCATTCTTTCTTGCTCATTCTCTCTCTTGTTCTTGAGCTCTCACCCTCATCCTCTTGCTCCCTCTCTTGACTCTATGGTTCATATCTCTCATGAGTTGAGAATCAAGAACCATAGATAAAATCCCATTCTATTTCTTCTCTACTCATTCTAGTTCACTAGGTTTAGCAAACCAAGTGAACTAGTTTCTTCAAAGAACGAAGAAGGAGCTAAAGGTTGGAGCTTTCAAGTGGATCTATCTTCGGCGTACGGAGACGACGAGAAGGAGCCATCGGACCACCACCGGAGCTTGAAGAGAAGGAGTTCAAGACAAGCTAGGTATAACCCCCTAACCGAGTAGCTAGAAACTCTTAGTTAGGATGTTAGATAGATGTTTAACCAAGATCCGGGTTATAGGTCCATGTTACCACCTCCGTAAAAATTGTTATTTACCAAATTCCGCATTCCCGAAAGTACCGGGAGAGGTAGCATGGACTTACAGTGGTATCAGAGCCTAATTAAACTCTATCTAACATGTTAGCAAGTAACTAGAAGATCGATCAACGAAAAAGTCCCGAAACGAACCCCGGAATTTTAAACTTTCTGTCGATTTTTAAAGTGCTGGAAAACTTTTTTGAAAAACACCAAAAATCGACTCAGGCTTTTTTAAAGATACTGCAAAAATTTGGGCCGCTGAAACGATCAAAGCGCCGCGCTTCCGCGGCGGGAGCACGCTCCCGCCGCGGAAGGGCGGCCGAGTTGACTCGTTCAACGGTTTTCTTTTCTGCAGTTTGGTCATTGGGGTATTTTGGGATTTTTAGAATATATATTTTCAACCCAGATTTTCCAGAACGAATTTTTTTTTTTTGGGGTCCCGAAAATCCGTTTTTTTGATCGAACTTCTAAAAGACTTGAGCTAACGGGTTTTCTGTAATGTGATATTTGTATTGAACGTCTACAAATCGCTATATGTCGATTAGTGGGGGTTATACAAATCTGTGATTTATATGTGCTGGAATGTGTATATAAATATGTTGGATTGTCGCGGGTGAATAGCCGGGGGTTGTGAGACGAGAGTTTTCTTTTCTTGCAATTCATGTAAATTCGTAAATTGATGTAATAATTATTTGTATGGCCACACAACCGGGTCGAGGTTGTAGCCGTCATTGTATAATTTCTTTTTACTGTTTTTGCTCCTAGGATAGACCCATGGTGGGGTGCACAAACTACCGGGTATGCCGAAGTGTCGAGTGGCCTACTCATGGAGATGAGAGAGGTTGCTACGCTTCGGGTACTTGGCGGGTAGTTTGCCGCACCCGTAGGGGTCTTGGATGGGGTATTGGCTATTCACCGCGACCGTGTAATCTGTTTTTGTTACAGGCTCGTACAAATTACAGATTCCTAGTATATCCAATGTATTTATCTGTGATCTGAAATGTTTATCATTGCAGTATATCTATATATGATATTATTTAGGCGTTGCTTATGTTTTACAGACGCGCTAGCCCAGCCCCTGCTCTGTCGTTAGTTAAGTAACCTAACGGGTAATGACGGGGCCCAGTGGCGAATGCGAATGGCATAAGCGTACGTCATATTTTGGTTGTTTTCTGCAATGGTAGGATTAAATGATGGGACGCATTAAAAGAACTAATGCAAGAATATCACGCATTAAAAGAACTAATGCAAGATAATAAACCAAGTTAAAGTCGTTGGAACATTTTCGAAAAACCACTCGGTTCTTTTCAAAACAAACTTTTAAAATACGGAGTTTGAGCCACTCCATTTAAAAGCTATCTCGTTCCATCGACCAAATCAAGTTCACTACATTCACGGTTTTGCCAAAACCATCCGTAGCCCTCCATCATTTCAGTTAAATATTCGGTAGTATTCAAGCTATGTATTTTGACCTCACGCCAAGGCATAGTGATTGGTAGCTGCCGGATATTTATCTGTTGCATAGATAGAATGCGTTGGTTTGAGACAGTCGTACTGCCATTTTGGCCTACGTCAAGGGTATGTACGGGTGGATTCAAATTAACCTGGATAATGATGGGACGAACTTGACATGTGACTTATGACATTTTGACCTCACGCCAAGGTCATAAGAGCATGGGGCAAAAATCCACATCGGGAGTTTCATAAGTACTGAAACTTGCTAGATTTGCATACCATTTGGAGTGTGATGATTCTGGTAGGATTCCTTCAGTTTCGTCACGCGATGATATTTGGATCCCGATCCTACTGTGAGTATATGCTACTCCTCGGGAAATTTCTCGCTTAACGATCAATGCTATAAACCTAGTAGGTGCCTAGAAAGGTGTTAGTGGGGCTACGCCCCCAGGGAAAAGAGGTTCTCTAATTAAAGAACATCGCGAAATCGTTGGAAAACCTCCCTCGAAGTACCGACACCAGCCTGGCCGAACGGTTAAGCAAGTATTGTACGGTGGGATTGATCCTGACTAATTCTTCCTTTATGGTTTGAGGAGGGATTCGAGAAACAGTGGGTGTCACGACCCAAAGTTTGGCCCGTGACCGGCACTTAACCACGTAATGTCTACAGGCGTAACGTGACTAAGGGAACCGGAAACCCAGAAAACAAACCAGTGAAAGTATAGAGTGTAATAAGAATTAAATGAAAACACCACTAACATGATAAGAAATCTAAGTAAACAATCCCAAGATAACAATATACGACGCCGTAGCGAAGCTCAAGATCCACAAGTGGGAACATCATAGATAGCATAAAACTGCAAAAGAAAAGTCGGCTCACAACGAGCACGACACCAGAACACAAATAAAGTACAACATCGTCCTCACACTGTCTCTAAGTCAAATACATACATGGTAGATGGAGAATACTAGATACAACAATGTACATACAGAAAGATAAACAGATACCGCACAAAACCCACCTATCAGCAAAAGAGCTAGTACACCAACTATGGGGGTATCTGTGTCAAAAGATGCAACCGCAGCCTGCCGCGACTACTCCGAAGGGCAACCTGCAACACTGTGGCACAACGGGGGTGAGTTGCCAACTCGTGAATAGAGATAACTTATAAAGGTAATCGCGAGCATGCACGTACTACGCTACTCTATCATATGCCAACAGATGATATCAATATGTGATACGCAGTATGTGCAATAATCATGCAAGTTCTCTATCAGGTACTGTACTACTGGGTGAGGTACAAATGCTCTATCAGGTAATGTAACTACAGGATGAGGTACAAATAATAAATGCTGAGCAGGGGAAATATAGTATCTACACGGAATGTCAACGTGGGATATATGTATATCGGTGTCATCAATGCACCCAGATCCCCCAAATAGCTCAGGCGCCGGCACCCCCATCGGCCCTCGAATCCTGTAAACCTCTGAGAGTCCCGAGTGCCCAACATCGGCACCCAAATATCATAAATACTCGTGTCCAGCATCGACACGCAAATCCTCATCCATCGGGCCCCGTCAGTCCGGGTCACCCACATTCATCTATAGACTCTGATCAGTATACTCCGGATAACTGTCAGGTCCAACCAATCACCGGTAGGTAGTGGTCCCTCTGCCAGGCTCACCGTCTACTGCACAGCGAAACCGTTCTCGCCCCGGGGTACCATACCGGGTCCACCATGTACCCGTAATCGGCCTCAACCGCCTCCTCGATTCGGGTTTCCATATATCACTCTAGCACCGAGAAAACACATGGTGGACGCACCGAAATATCATATCAAGGGAACCGGGTTTTTAAATGATTACATATTTGAAATAGCCACGATTCCCAAATCCAGAAATCACATATAATCCAAACAAATACAAGTCAATGATCTGATATGATATGTGCGTCAAATGTAAATATCCAGTCAAGCTACATATAGATAAGTTATAAGATAGTAATCCGATGTGATATAGGCATCAAGTATGAATATATGGTCATGTCACAAATAGATGAACTAGAATGCAATAATCCGATGTGGTATAGGCATCAAGTATGAATATATGGTCATGTCACAAATAGATGAACTAGAATGCAATAATCCGATGTGATGTAGGCATCAAGTATGAATATATGGTCATGTCATAAATAGATGAACTAGAATGCAATAATCCGATGTGATGTAGGCATCAAGTATGAATATATGGTCATGTCACAAATAGATGAACTAGAATGCAATAATCCGATGTGATGTAGGCATCAAGTATGAATATATGGTCATGTCACAAATAGATGAACTAGAATGCAATAATCCGATGTGGTATAGGCATCAAGTATGAATATATGGTCATGTCACAAATAGATGAACTAGAATGCAATAATCTGATGTGGTATAGGCATCAAGTATGAATATATGGTCATGTCACAAATAGATGAACTAGAATGCAATATTCCGATGTGATGTAGGCATCAAGTATGAATATATGGTCATGTCACAAATAGATGAACTAGAATGCAATAATCCGATGTGATGTAGGCATCAAGTATGAATATATGGTCATGTCACAAATAGATGAACTAGAATGCAATAATCCGATGTGATATAGGCATCAAGTATGAATATATGGTCATGTCACAAATAGATGAACTAGAATGCAATAATCCGATGTGGTATAGGCATCAAGTATGAATATATGGTCATGTCACAAATAGATGAACTAGAATGCAATAATCCGATGTGGTATAGGCATCAAGTATGAATATATGGTCATGTCACAAATAGATGAACTAGAATGCAATAATCCGATGTGGTATAGGCATCAAGTATGAATATATGGTCATGTCACAAATAGATGAACTAGAATGCAATAATCCGATGTGGTATAGACATCAAGTATGAATATATGGTCATGTCACAAATAGATGAACTAGAATGCAATAATCCGATGTGATGTAGGCATCAAGTATGAATATATGGTCATGTCACAAATAGATGAACTAGAATGCAATAATCCGATGTGATGTAGGCATCAAGTATGAATATATGGTCATGTCACAAATAGATGAACTAGAATGCAATAATCCGATGTGATATAGGCATCAAGTATGAATATATGGTCATGTCACAAATAGATGAACTAGAATGCAATAATACGATGTGGTATAGGCATCAAGTATGAATATATGGTCATGTCACAAATAGATGAACTAGAATGCAATACACTAGCTAGTAACCATGAACATGCAATATATATATAAGGAACACTATAAGGTCCTATCTGCCCTGACGTAGAACGCCATGCGGGCGATATCCCCGTAGATGTGAAATCTACTCACCGTAGTCTCTCGCTAGGTGTAGCCAACAACCTGCTTCCCTTTCTTCACTGCGTCCGCCGTACTCGCCTGCGAACCTAGAATTACACAATATATCATATGTAAGCTCGAAATCACGCAAACGCGACAATAAAGCCGAACTAATAACTCGTGTCGCGAACCCAGCGCGCGTCTGCGCGATACGCTAAAACGTGTGGTTACGCGTCTGAAATCACTCCGACGCGTCGCGATACGCAAAAACCCAAAACCCACACACACGTAATACGCGTGTCGCGAAAGGTTGAAAATACGGGAAAATAGGTATTCAGCTCCAGATTTTGATACAGGAAAGAAAATGCAAAAATATAAATACCAAAATAACCTATATATAAGCAGAGACCCACACCCCAAACACCAACCCAAATCTCCCCAGTCTGGCCGCAATTTGCGGCCAGAATGCCATTTTTGGCGGCCAGACTTGGGAATTGGGTCCCCAGGTTTGGTCGGTGCACTCCATACCATTCATACATGCTACATCAATCACTAGTTTTGTTCTGAAAAGTCTCGGGTAGTAGCAGATTTCTACAGTGTCTAAAATCAGTTCAAAACACACATTTAGCACAAAAATGGAACTTTATGGTATTTTGATGAAATCTGAAACAAACCTAGGTCTAATCACTCACCAATAACTTGTTAATAAGCTAATCAAGCCACAACAACATAAGTTTTAACATGATACACTAAACCCCCTCCAAAAGCACTAAAATGGTACAAAAATGTGATATTTCTAAACTAAACATGCAAGTTATGGAAAATGGGTGCTAGGATTAAGATTTTATACCTTTAATTTACCTTAAAACACCAAGGGTTCCAGCTCTTCTCTCAGTTGTGCAGGTTTGCCCAAGAACACCTCAAAAACCTCAAGTTTTCATGTTTTATTGAAGGAAAAAGTATTGATTTGGGTAGGGTTTTGTTTGGGGATCAAGGGTAAAGAAAAGGGAAAGAAAGGATGAAGAATAGGGAGGGTTTTCTGCTGGAGAGTTGCAGGAATTCAGAATGAGGAAGAGAGAGAGAGAAGAGAGGGAAATGGTCAAGAAAGTCCACCCTTTACCTACCCTCCATGCTTCCTTGTTTTATTTGGACTTTGAATTATATAATGGGTTTTAGAAAAGATTAAATGGTGGGAAAAGAGTTTGCAACCATGCATATGAAGGGTTAACAAGTTGCAAGAAAAGTCTAAGTATGCAAGGTGCACCCTACAAAGGGAAAATTTTTGAAAAAAACTAACACTACCCATAAGAACTATAATTAAAAAAATCTTAAGAACCCATATAAATATAAACATGCACGACTACTAATTATCACCAAAACAAACAAACGGGAAAAAAAAATCAAAGTGTTACAATCTACCCCCCTTAAGGAAATTCGGTCCCCGAATTTAAAAATCTAACCATACGCACCTTCAAAAAGATGGGGATACCTCTTCCTCATCTCGCTCTCGGTCTCCCAAGTGACCTCCTCCCTGCTCTGGCCACGCCAAAGTACCTTGACGGACGGTATCTCTTTCGACCTCAATTTCTTCACTTGTCGATCCAAGATCATCACTGGCTGCTCTGCATAGGAAAGATCGTGCTCAATCTGGATCGTCGGGTGCTGAATCGCTTGCGAAGGATTATGAAGATATCGGCGGAGCATCAAAACGTGAAATACGGGGTGCACGTCTGGAAAACTGGGCGGAAGGGCTAATCGATACGCAACTGCACCAATACGCTCAAGGATCTCGAAGGGGCCTACGTATCTGGGACTAAGCTTCCCCTTCCTTCCAAACCTCATCACGCCCTTCATTGGGGAGACCCTCAAGAAAACATGATCACCAACAGAAAACTCAAGTCTGCGTCGACGACGGTCCGCATAAGATTTCTGCCTACTCTGGGCTGCTCTCATCCTATCGCGAATCAACTGGATCTTCGCTGTCGTCTCCTCAACGACCTGTGGCCCTAAAATACTGCTCTCACTGAGCTCTATCCAACAAGTAGGCGACCTGCATTTCCTTCCATAAAGAGCCTCAAACGGTGCCATCTGAATGGTCTCCTGGTAGCTGTTGTTATAGGAGAACTCTACTAAGGGCAAATGATGATCCCAGCTACCTCCGAAGTCTAATACGCATGCTCTGAGCATGTCCTCGAGAGTCTGAATAGTCCGCTCTGACTGTCCGTCGGTCTGCGGATGGAATGCTGTGCTGAAACTCAAGCGAGTGCCCAGAGCCTCCTGAAGCCTCTGCCATAGCCGGCTGGTAAACTGGGTGCCTCTATCGGACACGATGCATGTCGGAACTCCGTGCAGTCGCACAATCTGATCAATGTAGACCTGGGCATACTGAGTAAATCCGAAAGTCGTCTTCACCGGTAGGAAGTGAGCCGCTTTCGTCAAACGATCCACGATCACCCAGATGGAGTCATACCCCCGACTAGTCCTGGGTAGACCCACAATGAAGTCCATAGATATCTGTTCCCATTTCCACTCCGGAATGGGTAATGGCTGTAGCTCTCCCGCGGGCCTCTGGTGCTCAGCCTTGACTTGCTGACAAGTCAGGCATCTCGTCACAAAATCTGCAATATCCCTCTTCATACCGTCCCACCAGTAAACATCTCTCAGATCGTGGTACATCTTGGTGGAACCGGGATGAACACTATATAACGATCGATGTGCATCCTCAAGAATCTCGCGCCGCAATCCCTCAGCATCCAGTACGCACAGTCTAGCCCCAAATCGTAGCATCCCCTGATCGTCGATCACGAACTCGGAAAATCTGCCCTGTCCCATCTGTGTCCTGATCTCTGAACAGCGGTCATCACTGTGCTGTGCCTCGTATATACGGTCAAGCAACTGCGGGCGTGCACGAACATGCGCCATCTGTCCCCCGCTCGGCGTAAACTCAAACTGTACCCGGCTGTCACATAAGATCTGCCAATCTGCCGATAACTGCCTCTGCACTGCGCTCACACAAGATAGACTACCCCCGGGCCTCCTGCTCAACGCATCTGCCACTACATTCGCCTTGTCCGTATGATATAAGATCTCACAATCGTAGTCCTTCACTAACTCCATCCATCGGTGCTGTCTAAGGTTCAGGTCTCGCTGCTGAAATATATATTTTAAGCTCTTGTGGTCGGTGAATATCTGGCACGACTCTCCATACAGATAATGTCGCCAGATCTTGAGTGCAAAGACCACCGCAGCCATCTCCAGATCATGAGTTGGGTAATTCTGTTCATGGTTCTTTAATTGCCGTGAAGCATACGCAATCACCCTGTCGTGCTGCGTCAAAACGCATCCCAGCCCCACTCGTGAAGCATCGCAGTAGACCGCAAATCAGCCTGATCCTGAAGGCAAAGATAGCACTGGTGTCGTGGTCAGTAGAGCCCGTAACCGCTGGAAACTGAGCTCACACTCCTCTGTCCAATCAAAGTGAACTCCCTTCCGGGTCAACCCGATCAATGGTGTAGCAATGCGAGAGAAGTCCTGCACAAATCGCCTGTAATAACCTGCTAGCCCTAGAAAGCTGCGAACCTCCGTCACTGACGTGGGTCTAGGCCAACTCCGAACTGCCTCTATCTTCCTCGGGTCGACACATATACCATCTCGTGTAATCACGTGCCCCAAGAAGTCTACGCTGTCTAGCCAGAAGGCACACTTGGAGAATTTGGCGAAAAGCTGATGCTCCCTCAAGGTCTGTAGTGAAATCCGCAGGTGCTGCTCGTGCTCCTCTCTACTCCGAGAATACACCAAGATATCGTCGATAAACACTATAATGAACAGGTCAAGATACGGCCGGAAGATACGGTTCATCATGTCCATAAATGCTGCTGGCGCGTTGGTGAGTCCGAACGACATCACCAAAAACTCATAATGGCCGTAACGTGTGCGGAAAGCCGTCCTAGGAATGTCCTCCTGTCGAACCCGCAGCTGATGGTAGCCTGATCGCAAATCGATCCTCGAAAAGTATCCTGCCCCCTGAAGCTGGTCGAACAAATCGTCGTTGCGTGGCAAAGGATATCGATTTCGCACTGTCACCTTGTTCAGCTGGCGGTAGTCAATACACAAACGCATGCTGCCGTCCTTCTTCTTGACGAACAAGACTGGAGCACCCCAAGGAGAAACACTGGGTCGAATAAGTCCCTTATCCAGCAAGTCCTGCAACTGACCATTCAACTCTCTAAGTTCCGCCGGGGCCATCCGATAAGGCGGTACTGAAATAGGCCCCGTGCCAGGAACCAAATCAATGCAGAAAGAAATGTCACGCTCGGGCGGTAGCCCAGGAAGCTCGTCAGGGAACACATCAGGGAACTCGCTAACCACCGGAACCTGATCCAGAGGAACCTCTGTAGCTCTAGTATCGCAAACATATGCGAGAAATCCCTGACATCCCTTCCGCAAAAGCTGTCCAGCGCGAACAGAAGAAATCACACAGTGAGGGGTGGCACTACGGTCCCCCAACACAACAACAACCGACTCGCCGGGAAAACAAAATCGAACTGTCTTCTCGCGGCAGTCAACAGAAGCATAGCACGTGGCTAACCAATCCTTGCCCAACAGAACGTCGAAGTCCAACATCTCAAGAAGGATCAAGTCGACCGGCAACTCTCTCTCGCCAATACGGACGGTACAGGATCGGAACACGTGCCTAGCAACAAACGACTCTCCCACAGGAGTAGTCACAACAAGCGGCTGGCCAAGCAAACCGGACTCTCTACCCAAACTCGGCACAAAGTGTGTGGATACGTACGAGTGCGTGGATCCGGGATCGAATAACACGTGTGCATCAACCGAACATACAGAAAGGATACCTGAGACCACCGCATTGGACGCCTGCGCGTCCTGATGCGTCAAAGCAAAAACTCGTGCCTGTCCTCCACCTGCAACTGACTGTCCCCTGTCGGCCGCTGGCTGTCCTCTACCTCGGCCACCTCGTCCTCTATGAACAAATCCTCCACGACCACGACCTCTCCGTGCATGCGTCTGACGCGGAGTAACAGCAGGTACTATCGGCAACGCCGTCTGGGGTGGTGAAGGTGGTAATGTAACATGCGGTGCTGCCGCCCCACTCCGGGGTACCTCGGGACAATCTCGCACACGATGATAAGAACTCCCGCAACGGTAACATCCTTATGACGGTCTCTGGCCCTCCTGGGAATAGGAGCTAAACAATCGGCCTCGTCTCGAATCTCTGCCACCTGCAAGGTGCCTGTCACGACGCTGGAATGGCCGTCTCTGCACTGACGTATCTGCACGAACTCTTTTCGTCCCTGGAACTGCCGAGGTCTCAGCAAGGCGCTCTTCAACTAATAATGCTGCATCTACTGCTGCTGCGTATGTCTCGTAATGCTGTGCGCTGATAGCAAGGAATAGTGGTGTAAGCAAGCCTCGGACAAATCTCTTAACTCGCAACTCCTCAGTAGCCACTAGATACGGGGCATAAATAGCTAGCTCTGTGAACAGCACGTCATACTCTGCCACTGACATCCCTGGTGTCTGGCGCAAGGACTCAAATCTGCGTGCTCGGGCATCCCTAACACTCTGAGGAAGAAAACGGGCAAGGAATAGCGCTACAAACTCGGTCCAGGTCATAGGAGGAAGACCCGCTGCTCTGCCCTTCTCAACTGAATCACACCACTTCTATGCAAGACCTTCTAGGCGAAAGCTCGCTAACTCGACCCATCTCGCATCCGCGCATCTAAGTGAACGACATATACGGGCCATCTTATCAAGGAAGGACTGGGGGTCCTCGGCTGTGTCGGTGCCTGTGAAAGCCGGAGGTTTTAGCCTCATGAAGTCTGACAGCGATACCGTAATCACCTCTGTGGCTGCAGGGGCAACTGGCTATGTGGTAGGTACCATCGCGGTCGCTGGAACAGGTGGAGCTACCTCTGGTCGCTGTGCTTGAAGCGTCTCAACTAACGATCCTATCATCTCACGCATCTCCTGCATGCTAGATCCCACCGTCTGGCGCATCTCCTGCACACCAGCCCCTAGCGTGGCGATCTGATCGGTCAAAGGAGGAACAGTCTGCTCAGGTACAACAGGTGTACTGCCCGGATCAGTACTCGTCTCGGACGAGTCAACTCGAATCTCGGCCCTCGCGGCCGCTCTCTGCGCCCTCGTAGTCTTTGGCGGCATATTGGCTGAAAGGAACAATAGGATTCGATAAGGATACGGAAATCGAATCACGAGAATGTATATACTCAAGAAGGAAATTTATATAAACAAGTCCTAAGGTCGCGTAGGCGGTGTACCGTGTCGTGAGTATGCCGCGGAACATACACACGCTACGCTACCCTGCCGCAGCTACCTACTCCATCATACCAGGGTCATCCTACACTCCGAAAGGTAAAACCTACGCTCTGATACCCACTTTGTCACGACCCAAAGTTTGGCCCGTGACCGGCACTTAACCACGTAACGTCTACAGGCGTAACGTGACTAAGGGAACCGGAAACCCAGAAAACAAACCAGTGAAAGTTTATAGTGTAATAAGAATTAAATGAAAACACCACTAACATTATAAGAAATCTAAGTAAACAATCCCAAGATAACAATATACGACGCCGTAGCGAAGCTCAAGATCCACAAGTGGGAACATCATAGATAGCATAAAACTGCAAAAGAAAAGTCGGCTCACAACGAGCACGACACCAGAACACAAATAAAGTACAACATCGTCCTCACACTGTCTCTAAGTCAAATACATACATGGTAGATGGAGAATACTAGATACAACAATGTACATACAGAAAGATAAACAGATACCGCACAAAACCCACCTATCAGCAAAAGAGCTAGTACACCAACTATGGGGGTCTCTGTGTCAAAAGATGCAACCGCAGCCTGCCGCGACTACTCCGAAGGGCAACCTGCAACACTGTGGCACAACGGGGGTGAGTTGCCAACTCGTGAATAGAGATAACATATAAAGGTAATCGCGAGCATGCACGTACTACGCTACTCTATCATATGCCAACAGATGATATCAATATGTGATACGCAGTATGTGCAATAATCATGCAAGTTCTCTATCAGGTACTGTACTACTGGGTGAGGTACAAATGCTCTATCAGGTAATGTAACTACAGGATGAGGTACAAATAATAAATGCAGAGCAGGGGAAATATAGTATCTACACGGAATGTCAACGTGGGATATATGTATATCGGTGTCATCAATGCACCCAGATCCCCCAAATAGCTCAGGTGCCGGCACCCCCATCGGCCCTCGAATCCTGTACACCTCTGAGAGTCCCGAGTGCCCAACATCGGCACCCAAATATCATAAATACTCGTGTCCAGCATCGACACGCAAATCCTCATCCATCGGGCCCCGTCAGTCCGGGTCACCCACATCCATCTATAGACTCTGATCAGTATACTCCGGATAACTGTCAGGTCCAACCAATCACCGGTAGGTAGTGGTCCCTCTGCCAGGCTCACCGTCTACTGCACAGTGAAACCGTTCTCGCCCCGGGGTACCATACCGGGTCCACCATGTACCCGTAATCGGCCTCAACCGCCTCCTCGATTCGGGTTTCCATATATCACTCTAGCACCGAGAAAACACATGGTGGACGCACCGAAATATCATATCAAGGGAACCGGGTTTTTAAATGATTACATATTTGAAATAGCCACGGTTCCCAAATCCAAAAATCACATATAATCCAAACAAATACGAGTCAATGATCTGATATGTTATGTGCGTCAAATGTAAATATCCAGTCAAGCTACATATAGATAAGTTATAAGATAGTAATCCGATGTGATATAGGCATCA
The DNA here is from genome assembly GCA_030015575.1 of Agapanthus africanus. NCBI lineage: Eukaryota > Viridiplantae > Streptophyta > Magnoliopsida > Asparagales > Amaryllidaceae > Agapanthus > Agapanthus africanus. The sequence goes on along the minus strand of JASDDO010000016.1, from coordinate 173,048,458 downwards.
AGTATGAATATATGGTCATGTCACGAATAGATGAACTAGAATGCAATAATCCGATGTGGTATAGGCATCAAGTATGAATATATGGTCATGTCACAAATAGATGAACTAGAATGCAATAATCCGATGTGATGTAGGCATCAAGTATGAATATATGGTCATGTCACAAATAGATGAACTAGAATGCAATAATCCGATGTGGTATAGGCATCAAGTATGAATATATGGTCATGTCACAAATAGATGAACTAGAATGCAATAATCCGATGTGATATAGGCATCAAGTATGAATATATGGTCATGTCACAAATAGATGAACTAGAATGCAATAATCCGATGTGATGTAGGCATCAAGTATGAATATATGGTCATGTCACAAATAGATGAACTAGAATGCAATAATCCGATGTGATATAGGCATCAAGTATGAATATATGGTCATGTCACAAATAGATGAACTAGAATGCAATAATCCGATGTGATATAGGCATCAAGTATGAATATATGGTCATGTCACAAATAGATGAACTAGAATGCAATAAGCCGATGTGGTATAGGCATCAAGTATGAATATATGGTCATGTCACAAATAGATGAACTAGAATGCAATAATCCGATGTGATGTAGGCATCAAGTATGAATATATGGTCATGTCACAAATAGATGAACTAGAATGCAATAATCCGATGTGATGTAGGCATCAAGTATGAATATATGGTCATGTCACAAATAGATGAACTAGAATGCAATAATCCGATGTGGTATAGGCATCAAGTATGAATATATGGTGATGTCACAAATAGATGAACTAGAATGCAATAATCCGATGTGGTATAGGCATCAAGTATGAATATATGGTCATGTCACAAATAGATGAACTAGAATGCAATAATCCGATGTGATGTAGGCATCAAGTATGAATATATGGTCATGTCACAAATAGATGAACTAGAATGCAATAATCCGATGTGATGTAGGCATCAAGTATGAATATATGGTCATGTCACAAATAGATGAACTAGAATGCAATAATCCGATGTGATATCGGCATCAAGTATGAATATATGGTCATGTCACAAATAGATGAACTAGAATGCAATAATCCGATGTGGTATAGGCATCAAGTATGAATATATGGTCATGTCACAAATAGATGAACTAGAATGCAATAATCCGATGTGGTATAGGCATCAAGTATGAATATATGGTCATGTCACAAATAGATGAACTAGAATGCAATAATCCGATGTGGTATAGGCATCAAGTATGAATATATGGTCATGTCACAAATAGATGAACTAGAATGCAATAATCCGATGTGATGTAGGCATCAAGTATGAATATATGGTCATGTCACAAATAGATGAACTAGAATGCAATAATCCGATGTGATGTAGGCATCAAGTATGAATATATGGTCATGTCACAAATAGATGAACTAGAATGCAATAATCCGATGTGATATAGGCATCAAGTATGAATATATGGTCATGTCACAAATAGATGAACTAGAATGCAATAATCCGATGTGATATAGGCATCAAGTATGAATATATGGTCATGTCACAAATAGATGAACTAGAATGCAATAATCCGATGTGGTATAGGCATCAAGTATGAATATATGGTCATGTCACAAATAGATTAACTAGAATGCAATACACTAGCTAGTTACCATGAACATGCAATATATATATAAGGAACACTATAAGGTCCTATCTGCCCTGACGTAGAACGCCATGCGGGCGATATCCCCGTAGATGTGAAATCTACTCACCGTAGTCTCTCGCTAGGTGTAGCCAACAACCTGCTTCCCTTTCTTCACTGCGTCCGCCGTACTCGCCTGCGAACCTAGAATTACACAATATATCATATGTAAGCTCGAAATCACGCAAACGCGACAATAAAGCCGAACTAATAACTCGTGTCGCGAACCCAGCGCGCGTGTGCGCGATACGCTAAAACGTGTGGTTACGCGTCTGAAATCACTCCGACGCGTCGCGATACGCAAAAACCCAAAACCCACACACACGTAACACGCGTGTCGCGAAAGGTTGAAAATACGGGAAAATAGGTATTCAGCTCCAGATTTTGATACAGGAAAGAAAATGCAAAAATATAAATACCAAAATAACCTACATATAAGCAGAGACCCATACCCCAAACCCCAACCCAAATCTCCCCAGTCTGGCCGCAATTTGCGGCCAGAATGCCATTTTTGGCGGCCAGACTTGGGAATTGGGTCCCCAGGTTTGGTCGGTGCACTCCATACCATTCATACATGCTACAGCAATCACTAGTTTTGTTCTGAAAAGTCTCGGGTAGTAGAAGATTTCTACAGTGTCTAAAATCAGTTCAAAACACACATTTAGCACAAAAATGGAACTTTATGGTATTTTGATGAATTCTGAAACAAACCTAGGTCTAATCACTCACCAATAACTTGTTAATAAGCTAATCAAGCCACAACAACATAAGTTTTAACATGATACACTAAACCCCCTCCAAAAGCACTAAAATGGTACAAAAATGTGATATTTCTAAACTAAACATGCAAGTTATGGAAAATGGGTGCTAGGATTAAGATTTTATACCTTTAATTTACCTTAAAACACCAAGGGTTCCAGCTCTTCTCTCAGTTGTGCAGGTTTGCCCAAGAACACCTCAAAAACCTCAAGTTTTCATGTTTTATTGAAGGAAAAAGTATTGATTTGGGTAGGGTTTTGTTTGGGGATCAAGGGTAAAGAAAAGGGAAAGAAAGGATGAAGAATGGGGAGGGTTTTCTGCTGGAGAGTTGCAGGAATTCAGAATGAGGAAGAGAGAGAGAGAAGAGAGGGAAATGGTCAAGAAAGTCCACCCTTTACCTACCCTCCATGCTTCCTTGTTTTATTTGGACTTTGAATTATATAATGGGTTTTAGAAAAGATTAAATGGTGGGAAAAGAGTTTGCAACCATGCATATGAAGGGTTAACAAGTTGCAAGAAAAGTCTAAGTATGCAAGGTGCACCCTACAAAGGGAAAAATTTTGAAAAAAACTAACACTACCAATAAGAACTATAATTAAAAAAATCTTAAGAACCCATATAAATATAAACATGCACGACTACTAATTATCACCAAAACAAACAAACGGGAAAAAAAAATCAAAGTGTTACAGTGGGAGCCATCCTGTTTAGACAAACTAAAAACCACTCTAAACTTGCAAGAGCATCATGCTGAGTGTTTCTTCTTCTCTCCAAATTGCAGCGACCAATCAACATGACTGGACTTAAGTTACTCCTAGATAAAAACAAACTGACAGGGCCAAACTACAAAGATTGGCTCAGGAATGTCAAGATAGCAATCACTTATGACAAGCTGGGGTATCTTCTTACCACCAAAGCTCCCCCTGTCCTTGGTCCAACTTCCAGCGTCGCGGATAAGGAAATCCGCAAGACTTGGGAGATTGATAGCGCGAAGGCCAAGTGCCTCTTGCTTGCCTCGATGGACAACGAACATCAGAGGAGGCATGAGAATATGGACATGGAATCCATATTGCTCCATACAAAAGAACTGTATGGAGAGCAATCTCGTATCGCAAGATACGAAGCGTCGAAAAAGTTGTTTTCGACAAGAATGGCCGTCGGATCATCAGTAGCCGAGCACGTGCTAAAGATGATCGGCTACATTGAGGAGCTCGCTGACCTAGGGATCACATTGGAGAGTGAGCTATATACGGATATAGTTCTCCAGTCCCTTCCTTCCACTTACGCCCAGTTTATACTGAACTTCAACCTACAAGAAAAAGAGGTTGAACTTTCAGAGCTCCTCAACATGCTGAGGAGCGCAGAGGGCATCCTACAGAAAGGTAGGGATACATCCACTTTGTTTGTAGGAGGATCATCTTCTTCTAGGTCCAAGGCGAAAGCCAAGGGAAAGAAGAAGAAGGCCCCCGCCAAACCAAGGGGCGGTGTTAGTAAGATGGATACGAAGGGAAAAGGTAAAGCAACAAAGTTGGCGGGAAAGCTTGTGGATAAGGAAGAATGCTTCTTTTGTCATAAGAAAGGACACTGGAAGAATGATTGCAGGGCCTGGAAGGCCAGAACACAGGAATTGAAGCAGGTTGCAGCTTCAGCTTCAGGTGTGTATGTTATTAAAAACTGTCTTTCAATAAACTCTACTTCCTGGGTATTGGATACCGGATCAGGATCTCATATCTGTAATTCTTTGCAGGCGTTGAGAAACCGTAGTGTTTTGAAAGCAGGTGACATGACCCTCAGAGTTGCAAACGGAGCTAGCATGGATGCTAAAGCCGTGGGGGACTATCACCTGGGAATGTCAGATGGACATGTTTTGGTTTTGCGTAATTGCTTTTTTGTACCCAACGCAACTTGTAATATCATTTCTGTATCTTTAGTTTCTAAAGAAGGTTATGAATTTGCGTTTGTAAGTAATGTTGTGAACATTCACCTTAATCAAGTTTTGATTGGGTCAGGTACATTGAGTAATGGTATATACGTGTTAAATCAACCACAGATTTTTAATGTCCAGAATACACACAAAAGAAAGTCTCCGGAAATAAATCAGACTTTCTTATGGCATTGTAGATTGGATCACATCAATGAGAGAAGGTTGACGAAGTTACATACAGAAGGGTATTTGAATGCGTTCGAATATCGGTCGTATGCCACTTGTCAATCCTGTCTCAAAGGAAAGATGACAAAGACTCCGTTTACTGGACATGGAGAAAGAGCGAGCGAGCTCTTGGGACTCGTACACAGTGACGTATGCGGTCCAATGTCTACACATGCCCGAAGCGGACATTCTTACTTCATTACTTTTACGGATGACTTCTCAAGGTACGGATATGTCTTCTTAATGAAACATAAGTCCGAGGCCTTTGGAAAATTCCAGGAGTATAAGAATGAAGTAGAGAAACAGACCGGCAAAAGTATTAAGATTCTAAGATCGGATCGAGGTGGAGAATACTTAAGTGCCAAGTTCCTGGACTATTTAAAAGAGAACGGAATTCTCTCTCAGCTTACTCCTCCATACACCCCGCAACATAATGGTGTATCGGAGAGACGGAACCGCACCCTATTGGATATGGTGCGGTCCATGATGGGTAACGCTGAGTTACCGCGATCATTCTGGGGGTATGCGCTAGAATCAGCTGCGTACCTTTTGAACCGAGTTCCGACTAAGACTGTGCCTTCCACACCATATGAAATATGGAGTGGGAAGAAACCCTATCTTCAATATCTGAAGATCTGGGGATGTCCGGCTTTTGTCAAAAAGCAGCATGCGGACAAGCTCGAGGCACGTTCAGTACTGTGCAAGTTTGTGGGATACCCAAAGAACACCAGGGGGTATCTTTTCTACTACGCAGAGGAACAAAAAGTCCTTGTTTCTCGTAATGCCCACTTTCTAGAACACCAGTTCTTAGAAAAGGAAATTAGAGGGAGCGCAGTAGAACTGGAAGAAATTCAAGAACCACGGACTAATACTGAAAGTTTAGTGGAACCAGAAGGTTCGGAAGAACAGGACATTCCTACGCCGCTCCACAGAAGTAGTAGGCAATCTCATCCGCCTGAGAGATACTGCGGTTTTCTCATAGACGGGGATAGAGAGGATTGCATCATAGATTATGATGAGCCTACTAGCTTCCAGCAGGCCGTTCAGAGCGTTGACTCAGTGAAATGGCTGGATGCAATGCGGACCGAAATGGAGTCCATGTACACCAACAAGGTATGGACGTTGGACATTGCTCCAGACGAGGTAAAACCCGTAGGATGCAAGTGGATCTTCAAAAGGAAGATTGGTGTAGATGGACAGGTTGAGACCTATAAAGCTAGGCTGGTAGCAAAGGGTTTTCGTCAAAGACCTGGCTTGGACTATGACGAAACCTTTTCTCTAGTAGCCATGCTGAAATCCATTCGGATCCTTCTTGCCATTGCTGCCTTCCACGATTATGAGATTTGGCAAATGGACGTAAAGACAGCTTTTCTAAATGGAAATTTAGAGGAGCGTGTCTATATGGACCAGCCAGAAGGTTTCATTCAGAGTGGGAGCAGCGGAAAGGTGTGCAAGTTGCTTAAGTCCGTCTATAGACTAAAGCAGGCATCGCGGAGTTGGAACATCTGCTTTGATGAGACGGTCAAAGAATTTGGCTTTATCAAAAATCCAGATGAACCATGCATCTATAGTAGATTTGTAGCGAGAACTGTAGTATTCCTCGTTTTATACGTGGATGACATTCTCTTAATAGGAAATGACATTCCTATGCTACAATCTGTCAAGGGGTTCTTGTCACACAGGTTCTCCATGAAAGACCTGGGTGATGCCTCATACATTCTGGGTATCCGGATCTACCGTGACAGATCCAAGAGGATATTAGGACTTTCACAGTCCAGGTACATCGACACCATACTGAAGAGATTCAGTATGGAAGATTCCAAGCGCGGTAACCTACCGGCTTGTTACGGGATCACCCTCTCTAAAGAGATGTCTCCCAAGACTGATTTGGAGAGGGATCGCATGTCTATTATACCCTACGCTTCTGCGGTAGGCTCTATAATGTATGCGATGTTGTGTACCAGACTGGATGTAGCTTATGCACTGAGTGTGGTAAGCCGGTATCAGTCAAACCCTGGGGAGAAACATTGGATAGCGGTAAAGAACATTCTCAAGTACCTGAGAAGGACTAAAGAGATGTTCTTGGTGTATGGCGGAAAGGACCTCCAGATCGAGGCCTTTGCTGACTCCAGCTTCCAGAGTGACAAGGATGATTCCAAGTCCATGTCGGGTTTTGTCTTCACCCTCAATGGAGGGGCGGTGTGTTGGAAGAGCTCCAAACAGGAAACCGTTGCAGACTCGACGATGGAAGCGGAATACATCGCTGCATCTGATGCCGCAAAAGAAGCTGTCTGGATGAGGAAGTTCTTGAAAGAACTTCAGGTGGTTCCGTCCATTGTTGATCCAATACCTCTGTATTGCGACAACAACGGGGCTATAGCTTTAGCGAAGGAACCCAGGTCCCATCAGAGATCCAGGCACATCTTGAGGATCACCTTATCAGGGAGATCATGGATCGCCAGGAGATCGAGGTTCGGAGAGTCGCTTCAGAAGATAACACTGCAGATCCATTCACCAAGGCCCTACCCCAGACTCAGTTCGAGCGGCTGATCGAGATGATAGGTCTTCGATACGCCAGTACATGGCCTTAGTGCAAGTGGGAGATTGTAAGTGTATATGCCCTAGAGGCCATTACTGTATCATACTAGTATGTATATTACTTAATGGATGCTTGGGATATTCACCTTGTATATACAATCTTGCTCAAAATAGTAGTATGCTACTTGGTTTATTTCTACTTCAATGTGTACATGTGTTTATCTTTGTATATTGCTTATACACATTAGTGGAGCCCTTAGGATCTTTGCTTGATTACCAGCGATGTGATGGCCGTCACACTAGTGGGGCTGGGTAATCTAGAAGCACATCCTTATGCAGGTCCCTGGTCGCAGGACTATCGAGACAGGGCATCGATACTCCGGAGTAGACCAGCGCATGCGCTTCTCATCCCAGTGTGGGAGACGGTCTGTCCCACAGCCGTCAGTACGTCGTACTTGAGATAGTATGCGGGTGCCCGTTAGGTTACGGGTACACTGGACAGAACTCGTCGGGAACTGACTAGTTGGTATTATGCCTATCGTCAGTTATCAGTTCCCAAGTGACATGAGTACAGCTTAGTCCGCTGACTTGACACTGTCATTTCGCCTCGGGTGTGTTCCCACTGTATTTTGATCACTACCCTACCACGGCTCAAAGGAGTCGTGCAAACAGGTGGTGGTTGGGTGCAGTCCCGAAGCACTTGGAGGCAGTGACGGTTAGACAGGATTCGTCTCTCCCGGTATTGGGGGTTGACATCGCGCTGTGTCTAGGAGAGCCATTACATGAGTAGTCCCTGGCCAGGGCAAACGAGATATACTGGTAGGCTTCCAGTGTTATCTCAGGGTGTTTTGGGCTTCGCTCCGGCACGACTTGTACCGCTATTGGGGGACTGACGTTTACCGCCCCCTAGGCCCGCCATGCGATGTATCAGACGAACAGACCGGACTGTACGGAGAATGTCACACTCAGGCTCAGTAGGAGTTCAGATGGGTTTCGCCTCGTCGGTCTTCTTGTCGGCATTACCTGGGGACCGTTACGCACAGCTAGTGCCGCTTGCGGTCTGTGGTTAAACACACTGCCAGCGTAGTGTCGAGTCTTTAGAGTCCCACACAGAAAGCTTTTCGCCTTTAGGCAAAAGAGTAGAGGTCGCATGGTATTGCGACAGGTCGCATGGTTTTGCGACAGGGTTTGGTCACATCCGTGCACTTGTGCACGTACAGTGTCCGGACAGTTTACACTAGCGGGCTTTGGTTTAAGCCAGATCCTAGTGTAACTTATGGGATTGGATTTATCCAGTTTGCATTCGTGTTCCTCGGAACGCGGATGCGGGTGTGTATGCACAGTTGACAGGGAGGCACAGACAGCGGATTCTCATTAGGGTTGTTGACAGTTGACCGTTGACTTTTTGACTTTTTGCTCAACCCTAATGAGAATATGATATGTGATTAACTATTATATTAATTAAGTATTATGGTGACATGGTTGTTGACTTTTGTTGACTTTGTTGACTTGTTGACTTTTGTTGACTTGTTGACTTTGTTGACCGGTTGACTAGGCTTGACTAGTTGACCATCATGATAACCATGGCTATCATTTCATGCCAAAGACTTTTACTTGCTTGTTCATTTGAGTAAAATGAGTGCATGACATGATAAGGTTATGGTTGCTTCAACCATCACATAAGACTTTTGTTGATATGATGAGTTATGATTACTTTGGATTATGAGAGGGTGAGAGACAAAATAGTTGCTCATTCTTTCTTGCTCATTCTCTCTCTTGTTCTTGAGCTCTCACCCTCATCCTCTTTCTCCCTCTCTTGACTCTATGGTTCATATCTCTCATGAGTTGAGAATCAAGAACCATAGATAAAATCCCATTCTATTTCTTCTCTACTCATTCTAGTTCACTAGGTTTAGCAAACCAAGTGAACTAGTTTCTTCAAAGAACGAAGAAGGAGCTAAAGGTTGGAGCTTTCAAGTGGATCTATCTTCGGCGTACGGAGACGACGAGAAGGAGCCATCGGACCACCACCGGAGCTTGAAGAGAAGGAGTTCAAGACAAGCTAGGTATAACCCCCTAACCGAGTAGCTAGAAACTCTTAGTTAGGATGTTAGATAGAAGTTTAACCAAGATCCGGGTTATAGGCCCATGTTACCACCTCCGTAAAAATTGTTATTTACCAAATTCCGCATTCCCGAAAGTACCGGGAGAGGTAGCATGGACTTACAGTATCAACATAAGAAGGTGGTGAAGGTTGAAATGGTTGATATAAGGTGGTTTGCGGAGTCCAACTGTTTGTCCTAGACGCGTCTATTCGATCTTTCAAAGAAATTATGGGCATGGAGGGGTCGTCCGAAATTCGACCGTAACATTGAGCGTAGGAAGTATTGTCTGGTTGAGGGTACCAAAGTTCGGCAAGAGTTTTGCGAGGTGGAGTACCCATGATGTGATGAGAGAAAGGAGAAGAAAAAGAATGTGATTTTTTTTTATTTTTTATTTTTATTTTTTAAAATTGTTTGTTTTTGGAGTTTTGAAATTTTTTAAAGTGTTTTTTTATTTTTTAGAAAGTGTTTTTGCAAAATTTGTACGGAACTACGGCACAATTTCAAACAACCACAGTTTAAACATGCACAATCAAACCTAGAGCTAGGGTCTCCTTAAGTCAACTAGACTGCTCCTAACTTTTCCAAAGCGACAAGTTGTGAGATATCTCTCAAATCGCCTCTTTACCGCCAATTGTGGCCAGGTAAGCACAAATGAAGAAAGGAGGGTTCCGCTCACGAATCACCGTGAGACGGGCCTTTTAAAGTTACATTTCACACTTGTTTAGCCTAGGCACCACAAAGTCAGGTTTAGATAAACGACCGATTGCCTATAACCTTCCTCTGTCCTAATGAGCGTGACAATCCTTAATTGGCTGAGTCTAGATATTTTTTTAATTAACTCAAGGGTGATGCATATGCTTTTTAGTGATTTTTGGGGTCTTAGGAAGGGTAATGAATCCCCACCCAATCTTGATTGGTGTTATAGCCCCTTAAAAGTCCGTTTTAATTATGCAAAGCAGTTAACACACCAAAAACAATTGCAAATTTTTTTTTATTTGGCAGCGCAAAGAATCCTGCACAAAAACAATTTATTGGATAGGAGAAAGATTTTGTTGTGCAAATAATACCTGCAGGAAAAAAATTTCAGTGGAGATCAAGGGTAGGAGAGAAGGTAAAATACTCACAGAGGAATTTTCAAGTGCTGACGCCAGCAGAATGCCGCGGTTCCGCGACTAATTGCCTGTTAATGCCGCGTTTCCGCAGTGTATAAGCCTGTTCAAGCCTCCAAAATTTTTTTGTTTTCTGTTGTGGTTCTCCTCTGTCTGTTCAGATCTTCTATTTGTTGATTTGTTCACCGGGCTTTTTCCAGATCTGAATCTGTCCGTCTTCCGTTCCTGCACAAGTCACACAAAAACCTTTCAAAAATAACAAGAAGATTTTTTTTCCGGTTTTAAAATTTTTCAATTTTTATAATTTTTTTTAAAAAAAAATTATTATTTTTTTAACCCGAAATTACACAAGGACCAAGGTGCATATTTGAATCCGTTCTTAACTAGGGAATAGTTCCATAATGATGCATATTTGAATCCGTTTGAATTAACATAACCCGAAATTACATAAGCCGAAATTACATAAGCTCTATGTAAATCAACCACAACCGGTCTTAACTAGGGAATCACCGCTATCTCGTGGGATAGGATGCCGTAGTGAGCGGTGTGTGTTTGATTCAAATAGAGTCCTAATTAAAAATTACGGGGGCAAGAAAAGGAGGGAGAGAGATTTCCTTCTCTCAAACCTTCCCTCTCCTAACTCTAACAAGTGAGGAATTACTCACTCATTAGGGTATTAACAATGGAATTCATTTTTTTATAAATTTTTATATTAGTAAACTAAATAGCAAATATTAAAAGAACAGATAAAAAATGCAAGAATTAAATTCAGAAAAGGAATGCGAGATAAAAAAAAATACCTTTATTGATGACCTCTCAACGATTCATTATAAAATGAGAATTAAATCTAGAAATTGAAAAGAGGTTAAGAACTAAAGAGAGGCATCTCAAAAGAGGCACCCAAAAAGAGGCACCATTTATTTGGCTTTCAACTCTCCTATTTTTAGATAGGAGAAAACCTAGGTTTTACATCTGATCCATACACGAAATTACAGAACTACCCTAAGAAAGCCTGGTCAAAGCACCGACACCCACCAACACACGTGCACCGACACGTGCACTGCACGTGCACTATATGGCCGCGGAACCGCGGCAAGAAGGCATGTTTAACCACGGTTCCGTGGCCATCTTGTGGGCTCTCTTGCTCGATTCTTCAGGGTTGCTTCATGTGGCCTTTTTCTTCTGTTTTCTTCACTTGGTTCTTCAGAATCTTTTCTACTTTCTTCCAGATTTCCAATAGTGCCGAATTACGTGGACTTTTACCGTAAGCTTCACGTTGAAGTCTTGAATCTTGTGCTGCCCTTGTGCTTTGTGCTTTGAACTGTTTACTGATCTTCATTTGTTCCTTGAACTGTTAGGCGGCATCATACGGAATCATCTTTTGTTGGTCGTAGTCTCACTTTTGTAACGTCTTTTCATGAATTTCACTGTATTGGTCTGAGAACCTGTAACCTGCAACTATTTAGCAGACATGGATCAAAAGCACCTATTTATTTGTAATATGATTAAGAATGGGCGATATAATAATGTAAAATTCTGATATGAACATGTTGCCTATTTCCTTTTAGGGACATGCAGTTGAGAAGCTGCATAGCTATTGAATAGATTTCTGATCAAATCTGTTGCCTACCACTCCATATGAGATATGGAATGGGAAGAGACGATCTCTTAAATGAGTTAAGATATGGGGTTGTCCGGCCTATATTGAAAAGCAAAATCTGGACAAGCTCGAGGCAAGGTCAGTTCTGTGCAAGTTTGTAGGATATCCCGACCATTAGCGAGGGTATATCTTCTACCACACCGAGGAACAAAAGGTGTTTTGTTTCTCGACATGCCACCTTTTTAGAAAAGGAATTTCTTGTAGAAGAAATTAGTGGCGATGAGGTAGAACTGGAAGTAGTTCCAGCAAACACAAACTATAACTGGCGATTTGTTGGAACCGGAGGATTCAATAGCCCCGACGAACCGCAGCCACTCCGCAGATCTAGTTAGGTTTCTCATCCACCTGAGAGATACTACGGTTTTCTCGTAGACGGTGGGAGCGAGGATTGCATCATGTAGATGATGACCCAACTAGTTTCGAGCAGGCCATCACAAGTGGAGACTATGTGAAATGGCTGGATGTTATGCGATCTGAGATGGAATACATGTACACCAACAAAGTATTGACTTTGGATGTTGCTCCTGAAGGGGTAAAACCCATCGGGAGCAAGAGGATCTTTGAGAAAGATTATTTGGTGTAGATGGAAAAGTTGAGACTTTCAAAGCTAGACTTGTCGCTAAGCTTAAGTCCATCAGGATCCTACTTGCCATTGCTGCATACCATGACTACGATATCTGGCAGACTGCACGTCAAAACCGCTTTTCTAAATGGTGATTTAGAAGAGAGCGTGTATATGACAATGCCATAGGACTTCGTAGACAGTGGGAGCAGCGGAAGAATGTGCAAGCTGCTTAAATCCATCTACGGGTTAAAGAAGGCATCGCGGAGATGGAACACCTGTTTTAATGAAGCTGTCAAAGAGTTTGACTTCATCAAAAAGGTAGATGAACCATGCATAAATAAGAAGGTTGTAGAGAGTATGGTTGTCTTCCTTGTATTGTACGCAGATGATATACTCTTGATAGGAAACAATGTTCCTATGCTACACTCGGTCAACCACCTCTTATCACACAGGTTCTCCATGAAAGATCTAACTGATGTCTTCTACATCCTTGGGACATAGATCTATAGAGATGGATCTAAACGGATTTAGGATTGTGCCAATCTAGGTACATAGACACCATGCTAAAGAGGTTTAGTATAGATGATTCTAAGCATGGTAATGTACCCGCTTGTTCAGAAATCACTTTCTCCAAAGAGATGTCTCTCGAGACTGATTTGGAGAGGGCTCGCATACAAGGGATACCCTATGCTTTGGCAGACGGGTCAATCATGTATGCGATGTTATGTACCAGACCAGATATAGCTTACTCACTAGGTGTAGTGAGTAAGTATCGAAAAGATCTTTAGGAAAACCACTGGACAGCTGAAGAACATTCTTAAGTGCTTGAGAAGGACTAAAGAGATGTTCTTAGTGTATGGTAACGGTGAACTCCATATGGAGTCCGTTACCGATTCGAGCTTCCAGAGTGATAAGGACGACTGAAAGTCAGTATCGGGTTTTTTCTTCATCCTCAGTGGAAGGACGGTATGTTGGAAGGGTTCCAAGCTATATACCGTAGCAGACTCGTTGATAGAGGCTAATTACATCGCTACCAACGATGCTTCCAAAGAGGATGTCTGGATGAAAATGTTCATATGATGAAATTTGTTCCTACCATTGAGCATCCAATACCTCTGTATTGTGATGACAATGGAGTTGTGGCTTTAGCCTAGGAACCCCGGTCCCGTCAGCGATCCAGACGTATTCTTAGACGGTATCACCTGATCAGGGAGATAGTTGATCTTCGGGAGATCGAGGTTCGGAGAGTTGAAACAGAGGATAACACAACGGATCTACTCACCGAGGCCATCCCCCAGATGCTATTCGAGAGACTTTTGGGACGTTGGGTATGAAATACTACAACAACTGGCCTTAGTGCAATTGGGAGATTGTTAGGAATATGTATTCCCTAGAGGCCATTATTGATTATATAGTGGATGCTTGGACATATATATAGTAGACTTTCTTGCTCGACATGATAGTATGCTATCAGGATACCTTTATCTTAACATGTAGACTAGGATTTATACTGTCTGTCTCTTACATGTTGATAAAGCCCTTAGGATATGTACTTGACTACCTGGATTACGATGAGATCATACTAGTGGGGCCAGGGTGGTCATTAAGTACATCATTTAGCTGTTCCTAGTCGAGGGAATATCGAGACTAGGGCATCGATATTCCAGAGTAGACTAGTGTGTATGTTTCTTGTCCCCAAGAGGGCGATAGCTGATCCCACAGCCATTAGTGTGTGACATCAAAGATTGTACAAAAGTGCTCATTGGAGAATGGGTACACCAAACGGACTCGCTGAGGACTCCTAGTTGGTATTATACCTATCGTCAGATAGCAATCCTCTGGTGACACTGGTACAGGTTAGTCTGTAGACCCGAGATCGTCATAGAGTCTTGTGCGGCTCCCACTGTGCTTTGATTTCATCCCTACCACGCTCAAAGGAGACATGCAAACAGGTGGATTTTGGGTACAGTCCCGAGTCGCATGGAGGCAATGAGCGATAGGAGGGGTTTCGTCTCTCCCGGTATTGGGGGTTGATGTTGCGCTATGCTCGATTGGTTATAACTGGAAATCCCTGGCCAGGGCTGCTTATGAGATTTACTGATAAGTGTTATCAGTAGTTTCTCGAACCGTTATAGGCCATACATCGGAATGACTTATCACGTTACTGGGGTCTGACGTTTACCACCCTTAGACATGATATGCGACATATCAGACGAAGAGACCGGATTGCACGGTAGTATTACTTATAGGCTTCATGGAGACTATGGACATGCTTGCTTATTGATCTTCATATCGCTCAATACCCGGGTAGCCGTTACGTCCAGCTAGTACCGCTGACGGCTTGTAGGTGACTTATGTGATCATCACCTACTGCTGTCGTATTGACGAGTCTTTAGAGTCCCATACAGAAGTTCCCTGGTTCAAGCGAAATGAAGTAGGACACATATGTGATATGTGTATGGGCCAGATTAAATACGTGTATGTGATACCGTAATGTAATCCGGCAGTTATCAGTTATCAAGTTCGGCTATATGCGATATAACCAGATTATCGAATCAAGTGTTGATTTGATAATGTGATATACAGATAAATGATATTAGTCGGTCATATTTGATATAACCGGATTATTAAATCAAGTGTTGATTTAATAATGTGATATATATTATATGTGATATAATTATATCTTAACTAATATCATTAGCTCACTAATTATTCTTCATAATATATATATATATATATATATATAAATATATATGATATATTTATATATATATATAATGAAGCATGCTTGAATTTCTATTTTTGAGAAAAATAGAAATAAGGTTGAAAATGAGAGTATGGTTGCAAGCATTGGCTTTATTCTTTATTTATTCATCTTGACTCACTATTCAAGCATGGTTGCAATTTTATATTGAAAAATTCCATGCTTGAATGAGTGGGGGTCAAGTGTTGCAATTCATTCTATGCTCATTCACAACACTTAGCCATTTTCATGCATGCTCTTTTCTTGAGTTGCTCTTGCTCCTCATCTTCTTCCTCTTCATGGCTTCAAAAATCTGAACCCTCACATGTGATGTGAATCATGGATTTTTGAATACATTAGTGAGCAAATCAAATCCCATACTTCACCATCCTACACTTGACTAGCGATCGAAGATAGAGTGTTTCCTACACTAAAGAGTTTAGTGTAGAGGTAGCTTGAGGTGGAGGGACTTCGCGTGGATCATCTTCGGCAAGAAGGTCATCGGAGGAAGCTTGTCTAAAGCCTCAAGTGCAGCCTAGTGGAGTCGCGAGACTACTACATGGAGCATGTGAAGTGAAAGACTTGATCTTCAAGGGTATAACATCTTTCACTTCTTCTATTTTGTTCACATCATCGTATCTAAAACCCTAAAATTCTTGTAATGATCTTGTATAGTCAAGCTTAGCACCTAGAAAAATTTCATTTTGGCATGCTTGATGCCACTTGGAACCCCTTGACGGTGTTAGGGTCGTCTTTCATCTTTGATGTCAAACACCAATGGATATGAGATCAACCATCGCCCCATACAGGGTCAAGAAACGTACACAATAGTCAACTCTGGAATATCGATGCCCTGTCTCGATATTCTCTCGACTAGGAACAATTAAAGAATGTGCTTGTGGACTACCCAGGTCCCAGTAGTATGATCTGCATCATAGTCCTGGTAGTCAAGGAAACATCCTAAGGGCTTTATCAACACGTAAATGAGAGACGGTATAATAATACTAGTGAACATGTTAAGATAAAGGCAACCAGATAACATACTATCATGTCGAGTAAGAAAGTCCTCCATATATATGTCCAAGCATCCACTATATCATACAATAATGGCCTCTAGGGCATACATATCACTAACAATCTCCCACTTGCACTAAGTCCAGTTATTGTAGTGTAACGACCCGAAAAGTACGGAACATAACCGGCACTTAAATTACGAAACGTCTCGAGGCGTACGTAATCTAAGTAAGCCAAAACCCAGAAATCAAAACCAAGGAAGAGTAGAGTGAAGGAAAAACCAATTTAAAGCAAGTAGTTTTAATCAACATAGGCAGAAGTATGTATTTTTTTTTTAAATCTCAAGTATTTTCTGAAAATTTCGGCAGAGTCTCCTTTGTAAATACTGGCCCCAAACGGGATACAACATGAATAGTATACGAAATGCAACAAAAAGGCATCCCCAAGCGGGAGCTAGCTTTTCGTCAATCGACGGTCAAAACCACGCAAGCAATATAATATACAACGCCAAATGGCGATGATCAAAACTCAAAAGAAACTCAAAACATCAAGAAAACCCAAGAATAATACAACGCGCGACTCTAAGGTCGAAAGAATAACAAATATGGTCTTCTAACTCTCTCAAATATACAATCTGGTTGATGGAGCTTACTAGATACAATGAAATAACATATACAATGGTAGTCCTGATACAAAAGAACCCACCTGGCAAAGCAATCACCCTGAATGAAATGATGTGCCAACAACTGCCAATGAAACCTGTATATCTAACCTGTAAGAAAATTTTGGCACAACGGGGGTGAGTTGCCAACTCGTGAGTAGAAAACATCTATGAGTAGAAATCGCATGAATAATGCTATCCTAGGTCATATCAAGTAATATCCTCAAATAATATCCTGATACATCTATATATAAGTGCAACACTACGTGCGGTGTCAGTGCTCCAGATAGCGACATATCATATATGTGATGTATGAATGCATGAATCTGATATGCAATTGCAATACAATTGAAAGCAGAATACATCGTGATGGAAAAACTGTTTTCTTATTTAATGAGATTCGGGTATCATCAACGAAATCAACAGAGAAATCAGTGTCAAGTATCGACACAAAACATAAATCTCAGTATCAAATCTCAATATCTCTGTATCTCAAATCTCGATATCTAGGGCTCCGTCTGTCCAGATCGGCCCATATCATCAATCCAACGACCACGAACGGTATCCTTCGGATATCCGACGTGCCAGGTAAAATCACCGGTAGGTAGTCTGCCCCTGCCGGGCTCATCGTCTACTACTCGAACTTCTTGCCCCGAGGTACCATACCGGGTCCACCATGTACCCGCAGACGGTTCATCCAACTCCTCGAATCGGGTCTCGAAAACTATCTCAGAACCGTGAAAAGATCATGGTGGACACTACTCTTCATATCAAGGAAAAGCCGCATTTTTCTCTTTAAAATACATTATCAGTTATAAAACTTTCACATGCGATTTCCAAATCCAGAAAATCTCAAGACGGATCCGAAAACATCAAATCACCATGTCAATGAAAGTGAAAACCGACATAATGTCCATAATACTGTATAACCAGCGAATATATGAATGCATATGATATCATGCAATGAATGCAATAATTAAACTAGCATATGAAAGCGATAACATAGGGTACCTATCAGCTAGCAAACTATGTCAACGAATAGTATTTTCTAAAGTGTACGTGACATGGAAATTACCGATGAAGATGTGTGTAAGCCGACAGGCGAGTGTACGTGGAGCATACGCGTCATCGGTAATGGTGCTGGTGTCCTAACAACATGATCTCAATAATGGCATATAGAAGTACAATATAAACATGCAAATGCGATGCGAATAGTAATAATATGCGGAACATGAATAAAAGCGTAATAATAAGGAATCTGCCCTACTACACATATGTTACTGTTTGCCGTTCAAAATAGTATGAATCGTGGTGTTTTGAAAATAAGGGCTACGGTGTTTTTAAGAAAATGTACGTCTTTTGAAATATCCGCAGTATCCCTTGGTATGTCTTTAAAATTCTCATGATTCGTCAGTTTTGGAAAAATAGGTATGACTCGGGTCCAGTCTAACATCTACTAGGTAAACTACAGGTCTGACCAGCAATAAAATCGAAAGGGGTACGGAAACCGCCTAGATCTGAGTTGATATATATAACCATATATATATAGTCGGTGATCCCGCCTCACTAGTACCATGTATGATACAATATATCTTTTGACATCCTCGAGTCAAGAGTGCGGATCTATCATCAATACATAACTCGTACGGTAAATCCATCGTACGACATCCCAAACTGGGTACGGGTCAATATCACATTTATCTCATTATTCATCTGGTATCCTCTTTATCAAATATTATGATCGGGGTACTGATCTAAGTCTAGTACAAAACTGATACCATCTATCTATATACATGCGTGTGTATGAAAACACCCTGTCGAAAGGACCCGCTAAAACATCATGTCGTATCTTAAATACGAACCTTGTCACATCACCGATATCTTGGCCTCAAGCCCAAACTCATCGACTCATCTCATATCTCAAGTACTATCTGTAGGGTTGCTGGGCACGTGCACAAGGGTCTACGAGGTATCAACCATGCCCGATTAAAAAATTAGCCGTGCCGAACAACCCGAAGCTGGATCTTTAAACTAGAGATTAGGCGAAAACTAACATGCTAAACACTTTAACACTAAGTGAGAGGGATTACAACCTTTGTAGATCCGGTCCTTCACTTCATATGCTCCGTGTTGTGGTCCCTTCGCTGCGATCATCGGGTTCCGGACTCTCGAGAGGTTCCACGAAGAGAAAGATGCAACCTTTGCTTCCGATCTTCGATACAAAGATGATCTACCTTGAAGTTTCGTTAACACAAGCTAACACTCATGAAATGATGTGAACACCCTCATCTAAATGGCAAGGGAAGTTGAGGATGATGAAGTAGGATTTTTGCTCTCTTTATTTATCTTTTTCTCATATTTATTCATCGCTTGGAAAAAGCTAGTAAGCTTTTTCCATGAAGAAAGAAGAAGGAAGAAGATGAAGATGAATAATCATTATACTTTTTGTGATGAATAGAAAGAATTAATATGATAAATAATGCAACCATGGTCAAGCAAACTCATGTAGAGAATTAACTAGGGTTAGGGCTTGGGTTAGGTTAAAGCATGAGTCACTTGAAAATATCTTTCACAAAACAAAACCAAAACCTTCTAGCATCATCTAGAAAACTTAACCCTAATCCAAACCCTAATCATGTTTAAACTCAACTAAACATGTTGCATTAGTTATCATATCATGTTACAATATTATATATCACATATATAATATTTATCGTAACAAAATAAAATAATACAATTAACATATATCGCATATATATCAATGTATTACCCGAGTGAGAAAAAGAATCTTTTAGTGAGCAAATATTAGATAATGTAATTTAATATATCATATATATTATTATACATTAAATTATCGAATCAACACTTGATCCGACAATCCGGCTATATCGCATATAACCGACTAATATTTATCCGTACCGATTCATCGAATCAACACTTGATCCGATGACCCGGTTGATATCAAATATCGCGAGAATATAATACGGTATCACATATCACATTATCCTCGGTCCCGCACAAATCACATATGTGCTCCTACTCCGTTTTGCTTGAGCCAAGAAACCTCTGTGTAGGACTCTAAAGAATCGTCAATACACCGGCAGTAGGTGATGATCATATCAAACAGCTACAAGCTGCAAGCGGTCAGCTAAACGTAACAGCTACCCAGGTATTGAGCGCTCAGAAGATCAACAAGCAAGCCTGTACATTCTCCTGTGAATCCAAACAGTAACACTCCCGTATAGTCCGGTCTCGTCGTCTGATATGTCGCATATCTCGCCTAGGGGTGGTAAACGTCAGACCCCAGTAGCTCGATAAGTCGTGTCGATATGAGGTCTATAACAGTTCGAGAAACTACTGATAACACTTACCAGTAAATCTCAGCAACCCTGGCCAGGGATTTCCGGTTATAGCCAATCGAACACAGCACAACATCAACTCCCTATACCGGGAGAGACGAATCCCCTCCTATCGCTCATTGCCTCCATGTGATTCGGGACTGTACCCAAAAGCCACCTTTTTGCACGCCCTCTTGGACGTGGTATGATGGAAATCAAAGCACGGTGGGAATCACACAAGACTCTATGACGATCTCGGGTCAACATACTACTCTGTACCAGTGTCACCGGAGAACTGCCATCTGACGTGAGGTATAATACCAGCTGGGAGTTCTCGGCGAGTCCGTCCAGTGTACCCAGTCTCCACTGAGCACCCGTACACCATCCTTGATGTCAAACACCGATGGATATGGGATCATCCATCGCCCATCATATGGGTCAAGATGCGTATACGCTAGTCTACTCTGGTGTATCGATGCCCTGTCTCGATACACCCTCGACTAGGAACAGTTATAGGATGTACTCGTCGACTACCGTGGCCCCACTAGTATGATCTCATCATAGTCCCAGCAGTCGAGTACATATCCTAAGGGCTTTATCAACATGCAACATAGAGACAATCAGAGTACATGTTAAGATAAAGTACAACCAGATAGCATACTATCATGTCGAGCAAGAAAGTCATCCCTATATATGTCCAAGCATCCACTACAATATACATCGTATGTACAGTAATGGCCTCTAGGGCATACATATAACTAACAATCTCCCACTTGCACTAGGGCCATCTGTTGTGGTATCACATACCCAACAATTAGCTGCGGTTGAAGTATCTCATACTCAACCATCCCATAAAAGTCTCTACTGGGAAAAATGCCTTCGTGAGTGGATCCGCGCTGTT
Source organism: Agapanthus africanus (assembly GCA_030015575.1). Taxonomy (NCBI): domain Eukaryota; kingdom Viridiplantae; phylum Streptophyta; class Magnoliopsida; order Asparagales; family Amaryllidaceae; genus Agapanthus; species Agapanthus africanus. The sequence goes on along the minus strand of JASDDO010000016.1, from coordinate 173,027,212 downwards.
GTCCTCTGTGTCTACTCTCCTAACCTTGATCTCCCTGGAGATCAACCATCTCCATGATCAGGTGATACTGCCTAAGAATTATATCTGGATTTCTGATGGACCGGGGGTTCCTTGGCAAAAGCCACAACTCCATTTTCATACAATGGTAGGAACGAAGTTCATCTTATGAACTTATATGTATCAAGACTGCCTCTTTGGTAGCATCCTTGGTAACGATGTATCTTTCCTTTAATCGTCTAGTAAGTTACGGTATCTAGCTTGGAACTCTTCCAACATACCGTCCCTCCAGTGAGGGTAAAGACAATGCCTGTGACTGACATTCAGTCGTCCTTATCACCCTGGAACCTTTCCAGTGATTCTCCCCAGGATCGATTGATACCATCTCACTACAACTAGTGAATATCCTAACATCCAATTAGATCTATCTCATAGATCCCAAAACCCAGGATTTAGGAGGTATCACTTTGATCCTATATGGAGAATCCTTGTGATAAGCATAGATTGACCGAGCGTAGCATAGGAAACTCCTTCCCTATCAAAAGTATGTCATCCACGTACTCTACGAGGATCACCACCATACTCTTTACTACCTTTTTGTATATACAAGGTTCATCTACCATTTTGATGAAGTCAAACTCTTTGACTACCACATCAAAACAGATGTTCCAGCTCCGCGATGCCTGTTTTATCATATAAAACACCTTGCACACGTTTCCGCTGCTCCCACTGTCTACGAAGCCCTCTGGTTGTGTGCTTATAGACGCACTTTTCTAAAACATCATTTAGAAAAGCAGTCATGACACCCAACCGCCAGATATCGTAGTCATGGTATGTAGCCGTGGCAAGCAGGATCTGGATGGACTTTAAGCATAGCTTTGAAAGTCTCAACTTTTCCATGTACACCAAGTAATTTTCTCAAGATCTACTCGCTCCTGATGGGGATTTAACCCTTCAGATAAAGCAACCAAAGTCCATACTTTGTTGGTGTATAAGGATTCCATCTCAGATCGATAAGCATCCAGCCATTCTTACAGAGTCTCACTCCTGATGGCCAGCTCGAAACTAGTTGGGTCATCATCTCATGATGCAATCCTCGCTCCCACTGTCATGGAGAAACCGAAGTATCTCTCAGGTGGGTGAGGAACCCTACTAGATCGGCGGAGAGCCGAGGTTCGTTGGAAACTATTGAATCCTTTGGTTCTACCAAATCATCAGCTGCAGTTTGTATAGCTGGAACCTTTCCAGTTCTACATAACAAACCTTGCCTCGAGCTTGTCCGGATTTTGCTTTTTAGACATAGGCCGGACAACCCCAAATCTTAACTAACTTAAGATATGGGCTCTTCCCTTTCCATATCACATATGAAGTGGTAGGCAACTGATTTGATTTGAACTATTCAATAGGTATGCTGCCTCTCAAGCGCATAACGCCCAAAAGGAAATAGGAAACTCAGTAGTACTCATCATAGAGCACACCATATCACATAGGGTGCTATTGCTCCGCCTCGATACACCGACGTGCTGTGGTGTATTTGAAGGAGTAATGCTGAGAGAGAATCTCATTCTCCTTTAGAATAGTCCAGGAATTCCGTGCTCAAGTATTCTCCTCCTTGATCTCATCAAAGGACATAATACTTATACCCGTTTTTGGTTCTCTACTTCTAACTTATATTCTTTGAATATCTCAAAAGCTTCGGACCTGTGTTTCAACAGAAACATATGTCTGAATCTTGAGAGATTATCAGAGAATGTAATGAAGTAGAAAGAACCGGTCTTGGCATATGTAGACAGGGGACCTTCATACATCAGCATGTATCAATCCCAAAAGTTCACTAACTCTTTCTCTGTTTCCAATAAACAGAGCTGTGGTCATCTTATCTTTGTGACATGACCAGCAAGTTTCACAAGATGTAAATTCAACAGATTTAAATATGCATATTTATGTAACTTCAGCTAGTCGGGTCGCATTGATATGACCTAGTCTACAATACCTCAAGAAGGATTCGTTCATTTCTGAACTCTTCCTCTTGTGTGTGTTCCGTATATTAAAAACTGTAGTTTGATTTAGAACGTCTATGATTTTAGATAACGTGCCTGAAACGATCAACTCTTGATATAGGAAATGTTCAAAACATTATCCAACAATACAAAATTATATCCTTTCTTTACTAATAAAGAGACTGATATGATTTTGTATATCAGGTTCGGTATCTAATAACATTTGTTCAGAATCAATGTATTCTGGTAATACAGGGTGATAGTGACCAACAGACTTGGCTGCAACACTTGCACCGTTTTCTATCTCATGAAACTTATCACCCGTTCTCAGTTCTCTACCTTTCTGTAGCCTATGTAACAGATTACATATGCGGGATCCTGATCCGGTATCACATACCCAGGACGTAAAGGTTACTGAGAAACAGTTCTCTGTAATGAACACACCCGAAGATGATGCATCAACATGCACTTTCTTCGTTTGGGCGGCATGGGAAATCTGGTATTCCCCAATTTCCTGCTCTGTCTTATAACAATTATAAGTTGGAGCGGGACCAACGTTCCCCAGCTCAGTATAACAAGCGGGTTCGGTCAATATATCTGTTTTATTATCTTGATTAAGGTATGATATGGTCGCTACCTGGAGAGAGAGAGAAGAAAACACTCAGCGTATGCTCTTGCAAGATTAGATTGGTTATCTAATATATCTAATCAGGATGTCTCCCACTATTTTAATCAAATCTTCCTTCAAACCCTAAAAGGAAAGACTAGCCGGGATTAATTACACGCTACAAGTTCGCCAATCTTTCAGCCAGGCCAGTGTCGGTACTTTGAGGGAGGTCCCCCGTGCTTTCGCACGAACCTAATTAAAGTAAACCTCGTTTTCCCAGAGGCATAACCCCGTTGACACCTTTCTAGACACCTACTTGATCGGCTAATTGTAATGTATAAAACTCTCCCAGGAGTAACTTTTACTCACAGCGGGTATCAGGATCCAACTATCTCATAGAAGGTATGCAATCTCATTGCAAATTTCAACACTTGAAATTCCCAATAATATTTTGCCCCTAGCATCTTATGACCTTGGCTAAGGTCAACAAATCATAAGTGCTAGTCAAGTTCAGCCCGTCATTTCCCGATTGAATTAAACCCACCCGCACGACCCTTGGCTAAGGTCAACAAAGTCGCACGACTACCCTAACTCAATCGCATCATATGCTTATACAGATAAGCACTAATCAGCTACCGCACACTACGCCTTGGCTAAGGTCAACAAACGTAGCACGAATACTAACCAGTACTTATCTGAAATGACGGAGGGCTACGACGGGTTTTTCAGAAAACCCTTTGCGTAATGAACTTGATATCGTTGTAGAATCGAGTGATTTTAAATGGAATGTTTTTTAGGCTTTTCTAGTTTTGCTAAAGGGGTCACTCCCGGTGAAGGGATCGTCGGCCCTTTCCTCATCGAATAAGGTGCAGGATATATCATATATACCGCTGTGCAAAGCAAGAACTATAGAAGCAATCAAAAGACAAACCGAGTTTGTAGCATCTGCCAGTTATTCCTAAAGGAGTCACTCCCGGTGAAGGGATCTCGGTCCTTTCCTTATCGAATAAGGTGCTGGATGTTCTACAAGGAACACCGCTATGCAAAGTAAGAACTAGAGCTACCAGTTTTTAAACAAGTTTCTACAACATCGTAGGTTTCTTTTATTTCATTAATCTCATTAATGAAGTCTCATTTTATTATGCTTCACAAGCATCTCTTTTGAAACGAAATCTGCAATATAACATATATCTCATATATATAAAATATAAACATTCGTCTCAGGCAGTAATATGATCTCATCACAGAACATTGCAGCAGAAGAACATATATGAAATATTGGATATACTAGGACGTCCGTGTTTTCAATACGAGCCTGTATAAAACACGGATTCCACGGTCGCGATGAATAGCCAAACCTACATCCCTAGACCCCTACGAGAGCGGCAAGTAACACAGCCAATTCTAGGGTTAGGAGACCCGGTCCCGACTCCTCGAGATGGTCTCCCATTGGACCCTAGAACCCGGTTACTTGTGCTCCCCTCCTTGGGTCTACCTAATACGGAAAAGTAAATAATATACAACGGTGACATCTTCCGCAACCTGGAAGTGACCCAATAAAAGAATATTACATACACATGAATTTTACATGAATGAAAAAGAAAAAACTCTCATCTCACATAAAACCCCCGGCTATTCAAACACGACGATCCAATACAACATATCACAGCAACACATAATATCTCATATCATCAACGTAAGCAAGTATGCGTATCCCGATTGTCGTTGATGTATAGCAACGAAGCCGGCGATACACTACATACTACGCTTACGGTCACATTAAAGAAAGTGTAAAACTACAACAGTTGGAATCCGCAACCTCCTTAGACATCGCATGCCTAACCAAATGAATTCCTTAGACATCACATGCCTAACAATTATAAACCCCGCATTTTAGTCTCATTATCGAAAACTCTTTTCAATATCAAGTCGGACAATTCAACAAGATTCCCGACGTCCTGATCGAATACTCGTCGCAAACTTTAGTAGACGGCCGCACCCCCAGATGCCGTCGACGAAGTGCACTAAGGCGGAACACCGCTGCCGCGAGCATCCGAACGGATGCTTTCAGCGACGGGGTTCTCCTACAGTCACTTGGTCGGGGCTAAGAGGTGTAGTTGTCTATTAAGTTTACCCGGCGAGTATCCGCGTACGCTACGTGATTGCGATGGACTTTTGATCACATCAAAATTCCGTGGCAACCAATCATTTGAGACTAAACTGCTATGTTTATAATATTCAAATCGGTTATCTCATAACTACCTGTGGATTCCAAATATTGTATCACATTCCAGATAAATAGACAAAGTTAAACTTTCCGATCAAATAATCAAACACCCAAGATTTCCCCAATATATCTCAACACTTGAAATCAGTTTAAAAACATCCATCACATGCCACAGTACCAATGGTCCAGCCGTAGAAGGGTCAAACCAACACCTCACATGTGGCACGCCGTACTGCCCCACACCCTAAGGTTCAAAAGGCAGTTCAAGACGGTCACATAATCGAGTTAAGGTTTGTTTTCTTCTAGAGGGTCCACTGCGTTACTTGCACGACTTAGAACGTTCTTAAACACGAGGAAAAATCCAACTTTTGAAAAAAATTCCGACAGGGGAAAAAGTGAGTTATTGATATCCGTTCGAACTTTTTAACAGTTTCTAAAAGTTATCCGGACAAAACACAAAGACGCAGTTAAAGTTCCCGATCGAATCATCGAATCCCCAATACAACCCAGAAAATTCAACAGTTGAATAAATATTAAAAATTCCCAGAAAATACAGCACTAAAAGGCAAGAATTACTGTGCAAATTTCAAATGGTGAAGTGACTAAAGTGCCGCGGAACCGCCGCACAAGGCATGCTTGTGCCGCGGTTCCGCCGCGCTTTGGTGGAATCAGGCGCACGTGCATCACAGTAACTCTTGTATTTCTCTGCTGATTTTTTTGAGCATTTTTAATTTGGAAAAAATCACAGTTTTGAAAAATTTCCAGAAACTAGGGTATATCGGGTTTTCCGGGTTCGATTGGACTTTAAATTTCGCCTAGACTTCGCCTAAAGCTCTAGCTTGGCTCTGATACCACTGTAGGGTTGCTGGGAACGCGCACAAGGGTCTACGAGGCATCAACCATGCCCGATTAAAAAATTAGCCGTGCCGAACAACCCGAAGCTGGATCTTTAAACTAGAGATTAGGCGAAAACTAACATGCTAAACACTTTAACACTAAGTGAGAGGGATTACAACCTTTGTAGATCCGGTCCTTCACTTCATTTGCTCCGTGTTGTGGTCCCTTCGCTGCGATCATCGGGTTCCGGACTCTCGAGAGGTTCCATGAAGAGAAAGATGCAACCTTTGCTTCCGATCTTCGATACAAAGATGATCTACCTTGAAGTTTCGTTAACACAAGCTAACACTCATGAAATAATGTGAACACTCTCATCTAAATGGCAAGGGAAGATGAGGAGGATGAAGTAGGATTTTTGCTCTCTTTATTTATCTTTTTCTCATATTTATTCATCACTTGGAAAAAGCTAGTAAGCTTTTTCCATGAAGAAAGAAGAAGGAAAAAGATGAAGATGAATAATCATTATACTTTTTGTGATGAATAGAAAGAATTAATATGATAAATAATGCAACCATGGTCAAGCAAACTCATGTAGAGAATTAAGTAGGGTTAGGGTTTGGGTTAGGTTAAAGCATGAGTCACTTGAAAATATCTTTCACAAAACAAAACCAAAACCTTCTAGAATCATCTAGAAAGCTTAACCCTAATCCAAACCCTAATCATGTTTAAACTCCACTAAACATGTTGCATTAGTTATCATATCATGTTACAATATTATATATCACATATATAATATTTATCGTAACAAAATAAAATAATACAATTAATATATATCGCATATATATCAATGTATTACCCGAGTGAGAAAAATAATCTTTTAGTGAGCAAATATTAGATAATGTAATTTAATATATCATATATATTATTATACATTAAATTATCGAATCAACACTTGATTCGACAATCCGGCTATATCGCATATAACCGACTAATATTTATCCGTACCGATTCATCGAATCAACACTTGATCTGATGACCCGGTTGATATCAAATATCACGAGAATATAATACGGTATCACATATCGCATTATCCTCGGTCCCGCACATATCACATATGTGCTCCTACTCCGTTTTTCCTGAGCCAAGAAACCTCTGTGTAGGACTCTAAAGAATCGTCAATACGCCGGCAGTAGGTGATGATCATATCAAACACCCACAAGCTGCAAGCGGTCAGCTAAACGTAACAGCTACCCAGGTATTGAGCGCTCAGAAGATCAACAAGCAAGCCTGTACATTCTCCTGTGAATCCAAACAGTAACACTCCCGTACAGTCCGGTCTCGTCGTCTGATATGTCGCATATCTCGCCTAGGGGTGGTAAACGTCAGACCCCAGTAGCTTGATAAGTCGTGTCGATATGAGGTCTATAACAGTTCGAGAAACTACTGATAACACTTACCAGTAAATCTCAGCAACCCTGGCCAGGGATTTCCGGTTATAGCCAATCGAACACAGCACAACATCAACTCCCTATACCGGGAGAGACGAATCCCCTCCTATCGCTCATTGCCTCCATGTGATTCGGGACTGTACCCAAAAGCCACCTTTTTGCACGCCCTCTTGGACGTGGTATGATGGAAATCAAAGCACAGTGGGAATCACACAAGACTCTATGACGATCTCGGGTCAACAGACTACTCTGTACCAGTGTTACCGGAGAACTGCCATCTTACGTGAGGTATAATACCAGCTGGGAGTTCTCGGCGAGTCCGTCCAGTATACCCAGTCTCCACTGAGCACCCGTACACCATCCTTGATGTCAAACACCGATGGATATGGGATCATCCATCGCCCATCATATGGGTCAAGATGCGTATACGCTAGTCTACTCTGGTGTATCGATGCCCTGTCTCGATACACCCTCGATTAGGAACAGTTATAGGATGTACTCGTCGACTACCGTGGCCCCACTAGTATGATCTCATCATAGTCCCAGTAGTCGAGTACATATCCTAAGGGCTTTATCAACATGCAACATAGAGACAATCAGAGTACATGTTAAGATAAAGTACAACCAGATAGCATACTATCATGTCGAGCAAGAAAGTCCTCCCTATATATGTCCAAGCATCCACTACAATATACATCGTATGTACAGTAATGGCCTTTAGGGCATACATATAACTAACACTATCATCATCATTCATGCATGTGTATATGAATGTATATATGCATAGTCCCATACCCATGCGTATATACATATATACACATCCCCATCTACGCACAAGAAAGTAATGTATGCAAGTGTGTGTGTGCGTGAGTGGGTGTAACTACTATTCTAGGGTTTCGCAACTAACCCTAAGATAATCCATGAACTCATAATCATATCATGAATAATCATTCTCGTATCATAAAACACCTATATAAACATATATATGTAAACTATACTACGGACTGCGGGGGTGCTATACGCCATCCACCCGACTTCCCCCGTAGATATAATCTACTCACAGATCTTCGCTTGCCGATGCCAAGGTCGCCATGTGCTTGCTTGTCGTCTCGAAGTCTTCTTGAGGGTACCTACAAATCATAACGCACCGTATCGCATTAAAATCCGTCTCATGACCAAAACGACACATTAATCTCACATAGGTCAAAACCTATGTTTTGCTCTCTCAAATCAACCCAAAACCCTAAACATTGGCATACAAACGCCGATTGATCGAGAAAAACACCAAACGTACCAATCATTGTTTCATAAATCACTAAAAATATATGAAATACAATGCAAATCAACAAAACCAATAAATTGATCAAATCGGTTTATTTCACAATACCTAGAAAACACTTAATTACCGTTTTAATTCAAAACTTGATGTTTTAACAAAACTAATGGCCATAATATCCACTAAATATCATAACTAAGTTATATAAACCATTTCAATAATTTAGTCTCATCAATTTGTATTGAATTGAAAATTCTAGTTTGCAAAATATGAACTTTTAACACTTTTTAAAGCAAAATTCACAATTTAACAATTAAGCTAGATCTTGCATATTTTAAATGGTTAAACCACTCATGGAAACCTTAATGATGTGCTAAAAACCCTAACTAGATTTTAATCTCACATTTTAATTAAATTTCCAAAACCAAGTTAGCAATTTAGCATAATTATCACAATTTTAAACTAACAAATTAGCAACTAGTAACCAACTTAAATTTTGCATACAATTACATGTTAATCTCCTCATTACAACCATAACCTAATGATAAAAACCCTAATTAAATTCAAACCCTAGTCTTGAATTTTCCAAACTTGCAATAAAACCCAATTAAACATCTAAATTGTTAACATTGAAGCAATTAAACAACAATATAAGCATAAGGTTAAAATTATACCTCATGAACCATGGATCAACATGAAATCTAGCCTCTCAAAATACTCTCTTTTCAGCACAATCCATGCATGTTAGGCTAAGCTAAAATGGGTAAGAGTTGGATTTGGATTTTGGGATTTTTTTGATGGATTTTGAGGCAATTTTGAAGAATTTTTTGAAGAGAAATGAGAGGAGAAAAGGGGAGGGGGCTGCTGCTGTTAGAGGGGGATGGGCTCGGCCAAATGATGGGGAGAGGGGAGAGAGAATGCAGTGAGAAAAGTATTGGGTCAACCCCAAAAGTCAAAGCCCATACACATTAATCTATTTTCTTTCATTTCCTTTTCTTTTCTCTTGATTTTTCTTTTATCAATACAAGTGGGAAAATGAGGGGGGACAACTTGGGGCTGCTGATTTGGGGAGAGGAGAGAGGGTGTGGGTGAGTGTGGGTGAGGGAAAAAATGATAAATGTTATACCCCAATATCTATTTACATTAATTTCACTATTTAAGCTTTTTTCTTCAATATTTTCTAAAACCGTTTAACAATTTCATTTCTTTTCAAAAACAACATGTTAAAATTTTATTTATTGTGTTATGATGCACAAAATTTGTTTCAACCCATTCCAATTTGTAATTTTCCCTAATTAAATGTATTAGTGACGGCTTAAAATAATATTAAAATAATTAATTTCGGAAAAAATTTCAGAAAATTAGAAATTTTACCGGTGGCTCAATAAACACCAAATACTTGTAATTACATAGCTAGAATATGTATATTTAATTTTATATTAAAAGATATTTATATTTTGGTTTTTTACGGAAAACCGCCTTATTTTACCGATTTTCCGAAATTTCACCTAAACGATTTTCAAAACGTTAAAATCTTCCCCTCATAAAAAAATTTGGTCCCCGAATTTAATTTAAAATCCCCCCCTAAATACTAAAACATTTCAGCGAACCATCAAGTCGTCGGGGCTCCGAAATTATAAATACATAAAACAAATCGTAGCGCAATGCATGCGCATGAAAAATGAGCTTATAATTCAAAAATCAAACTCCTTCAAGCATCCCGCAATCTTCGGAGTTATGGTGAAGACACAATGCCTAAATCCAAAATGAAAATCAATATAATATACATAATTAAAACATCTAGAAGCAATGCATGCCGAATCTTCTTCAAATCGTTGTGCGATATGTGTATCACTGCACAGTGGCGGACGTTCATTGTGAGAAAATAACTATATATATATATATATATATATATATATATATATATCTTTTGTTTAACATACACGTCCCGCCGTTTTGAAAATGATTTAGAAGGGTTTCCCTTGTAAAAAGTTTCGTGCCATCATGGACACGTAGGTAAATACTGAGACTATAGCTCCTCCTTAGAAATCCCTTCGATAACTATCAATGCATGCAAAAATATACTGCTCCAAAAGAAATCAATCCCAAATATATATATGAATGTCATATGCGTCTGGTGTGCACGGAAATCGAAACCCATGAATGTGCCATACATGTGCACAAAACCCAAATCTAAGTGCAACGGGTGTGCACGAAAACACCTGTCAAGGGCAACGTGTGAGCCTGACAGCAAAACCAGGTGCATCTGATATGCACGTAGAATCTCGATTTAGTGCATCTAGTGTGCACCTAAATTGCATCAAGCGCCTTAAGTATGCGCAAATCCAAATCAAGTGCACAATGTGCACGAAAATGAATATCGAATATCACAATCGAAATCGACGGTATAGAACACATTTCAATCAAAATCCCAATCAGGTATACCGTGGTATAAAATCTCACCATCCTATGCATCGGCGTGGATAAAAGCAAATCGAAATACTAAAAGTGCATGAAAACTATGCCGAAAGCATAAGTCAAATCATATGCATACCATAAGTATGAAATCAAATTAAGCATCTTGAATGACACCAAATCAAAGTCAAGTGCAACTATGGTGCACAAAATCCCAATCATGCAAATAAATCACCCAAAAATACTGAAATCCAAAGGGACGGATACATGATAGTCAATCACCAAATCACAAATCATAATTACTGTCGTCGATATGTCCGTCCTTCAAAGTCGAGAAGGTGTCGGTGCATCCAATGCCAGTAGAGCAAGATATCTACTTGCCTTCTGATCATGGCCTGTCGCCTGGTGCCCTTAGGCTCTCTTCTCTCACTGTGAATTGCTAAGTACATAGCTTCTCGGCTCAACAGTCCAAAATGGAAACGATAACGGAAGCAGTCTGCTCTGACACATCCTCTAAAGACTCTGGCCAACTATCATGGTTACTCATAACATGTCTCGTCGACGATGCCGAACTCTGGCCTACTGGGTATGCGTCATATGACCGCTCCTGGGTCCAGGTCTTCTCATTCAGTATTTCCAGAAAGGTCCTGTCGATGTCTCTCCCAAATCTCGTTTCTGCCGATCTGTCCGGGAGTTATCAACCTCTTAATATATCTATTTCTTGTTCCGGAACGGCTGCATACTCATCGCGACTCCTTCTGGAAGATAGATCTATATACAACACCTCTGCATGCGTATCACATCTATGATGTCGGCGGAGTGGAACGTCATCTCATCAAGATCTCGTACGAATCTCTTACTCCACTTTTCTCTAATGTCGACTGCTTCTGACTCGTCTCTTCGTGGCTGCATGGACTGCGCTCCAACGGCTATACTCGTATCTGGAGTCTCCCAAGCAATGCATCCCATCACCTGATATCCGAATGAAGTCGAACCATCCGATCGATTTGTCAAAATCTCATAATCCCCCAAGAGATCAACATCTTGGGTAAGTTTAATAGTATCGAATATATGCCACAGCACCTATGGACCAACCGTAGAAGGGCAGACCCAAGCCTCATTAATGGCACCGCTAAACTGCCGCAAACCCTAAGGTTCACCGGCGTTCCATGGTCATTAAGTCAAGTTAGGGTTTCATTCTTCTAAAGGGTCCATAGAATTGCTTGCATTGTTTTCCAAATGCTTTAAACTTGGAAAATGGGTTCCTGACATTCGATCGTCTATATCAACTCTCAACGTATCAGCATGAAGTCGCCTCTAGCTGGAATCAACCAATCTGATGACCTCACATCGGGGTAGGCAATAAATTATAGGTCCTAGTCCTTCATCTCTGGTGACTAGCGATCATCTATCATATCTCGAAGTATAACTCGTGCGGCATAGCTCCAAACTTCTGAGGCGATATCTCGTCAGTCGCAGCAACATCTGAATCTTCTTTCCGCACGCTGAACATTGCCTCAAACATCAAAATATGGAGCATTAACGGTCATCACATCCTGGCTGGCCTCTTGCAGTGGCCCTATCCTCTGGTGCTGATCTGCATGTCCGAGAAATCTCGTAAAAGCGATCCATCAAACGCTCGTGGCGCCAAAACACAATGAAACGACGCCTCTATGCAATCGTATGTCCCTGGAATCATGCCATGGTCAGTCATCGTCCGTGACGAACTCATGCTGACGCATTCTAGCCGTGGCTCTCTGCCCATGTAACCGTGGTAACAAAACCATAACTGGTACTGATGAGGCTAGATCATATGAAGGAATATAATACTGTGCAAGGAAATGTACATCCTAAGGCTTCTTAAGTGGAGTATCGTATCGTAAATATGCCGCGGAACATACGTACGGTACGTCACTCTACTTGAGTCACCTACTCCATCAACCAAAGGTCATCCTACACTCCGAAGGTAAAACCGAACGCTTTGATACCAACATTGTCACGACCCGAAAAGTACGGAACATGACCGGCACTTAAATTACGAAATGTCTCGAGGCGTACGTAATCTAAGTAAGCCAAAACCCAGAAATCAAAACCAAGAGTAGAGTGAAGGAAAAACCAATTTAAAGAAATTAGTTTTAATCAACATAGGCAGAAGTATGAATTTTTTTTTTTAAATCTCAAGTATTTTCTGAAAATTTCGGTAGAGTCTCCTTTGTAAATACTGGCCCCAAACGAGATACAACATGAATAGTATACGAAATGCAACAAAATGGCATGCCCAAGCGGGAGCTAGCTCTTCGTCAATCGACGGTCACAACCACGCAAGCAATATAATATACAACGCCAAATGGCGAGGATCAAAACTCAAAAGAAACTCAAAACATCAAGAAAACCCAAGAATAATACAACGCGTGACTCTAAGGTCGAAAGAATAACAAATATGGTCTTCTAACTCTCTTAAATATACAATCTGGTTGATGCAGTTTACTAGATACAATGAAATAACATATACAATGGTAGTCCTGATACAAAAGAACCCACCTGGCAAAGCAATCACCCTGAATGAAATGATGTGCCAACAACTGCCAATGAAACCTGTACATCTAACCTGTAAGAAAATTTTGGCACAACGGGGGTGAGTTGCCAACTCGTGAGTAGAAAACATCTATGAGTAGAAATCGCATGAATAACGCTATCCTAGGTCATATCAAGTAATATCCTCAAATAATATCCTGATACATCTACATATAAGTGCAACACTACGTGCGGTGTTAGTGCTCCAGATAGCGACATATCATATATGTGATGTATGAATGCATGAATCTGATATGCAATTGCAATACAATTGAAAGCAGAATACATCATGATGGAAAAACTGTTTTCTTATTTAATGAGATTCCTGTATGTATATAAATCGGGTATCATCAACGAAATCAACAGAGAAATCAGTGTCAAGTATCGACACAAAACATAAATCTCAGTATCAAATCTCAATATCTCTGTATCTCAAATCTCGATATCTAGGGCTCCGTCTGTCTAGATCGGCCCATATCATCAATCCAACGACCACGAACGGTATCCTCCGGATATCCGACGTGCCAGGTAAAATCACCGGTAGGTAGTCTGCCCCTGCCGGGCTCATCGTTTACTACTCGAACTTCTTGCTCCGGGGTACCATACCGGGTCCACCATGTACCCGCAGACGGTTCATCCAACTCCTCGAATCGGGTCTCGAAAACTATCTCAGAACCGAGAAAACATCATGGTGGACACTACTCATCATATCAAGGAAAAGCCGCATTTTTCTCTTTAAAATACATTATCAGTTATAAAACTTTCACATGCGGTTTCTAAATCCAGAAAATCTCAAGACGGATCCGAAAACATCAAATCACCAAGTCAATGAAAGTGAAAACCGACATAATATCCATAATACTGTATAACCAGCGAATATATGAATGCATATGATATCATGCAATGAATGCAATAATTAAACTAGCATATGAAAACGATAACATATGGCAACTATCAGCTAGCAAACTATGTCAACGAATAGTATTTTCTAAAGTGTACGTGACATGGAAATTACCGATGAAGATGTGTGTGAGCCGGCAAGCGAGTGTACGTGGAGCATACGCGTCATCGGTAATGGTGCTGGTGTCCTAACAGCATGATCTCAATAATGGCATATGGAAGTACAATATAAACATGCAAATGCGATGCGAACAGTAATAATATGCGGAACATGAATAAAAGCGTAATAATAAGGAATCTACCCTACTACACATGTGTTACTGTTTGCCGTTTAAAATATTACGAATCGTGGTGTTTTGAAAATAAGGGCTACGGTGTTTTTAAGAAAATGTACGGCTTTTGAAATATCTGTAGTATCCCTTGGTATGTCTTTAAAATTCTCACGATTCGTCAGTTTTGGAAAAATAGGTATGACTCGGGTCCAGTCTAACATCTACTAGGTAAACTACAGGTCTGACCAGCAATCAAATCGAAAGGGGTACGGAAACCTCCTAGATCTGAGTCGATATATATCAACATATATATATAGTCGGTGATCCCGCCTCACTAGTACCATGTATGATACAGTATATCTTATGACATCCTCGAGTCAAGAGTGCGGATCTATCATCAATATATAACTCGTACGGTTAATCCATCGTACAGCATGCCGAACTGGGTACGGGTCAATATCACATTTATCTCATTATTCATCTGGTATCCTCTTTATCAAATATCATGATCGGGGTACTGATCTAAGTCTAGTACAAAACTGATACCATCTATCTATATACATGCGTGTGTATGAAAACATCCCGTCGAAAGGACCCGCTAAAACATCATGTCGTATCTCAAATACGAACCTTGTCACATCACCGATCTCACGGCCTCAAGCCCAAACTCATCGACTCATCTCATATCCTAAGTACTATCCTCATCATCCATGCATGTGTATATGAATGTATATATGCATAGTCCCATACCCATGCGTATATATATATATACACATCCCCATCTACGCACAAAAAAATAATGTATGCAAGTGTGTGTGTGCGTGTGTGGGTGTAACAACTACTCTAGGGTTTCGCAACTAACCATAAGATAATCCATGAACACATAATCATATCTTGAATAATCATTCTCGTATCATAAAACACCTATATAAACATATATATGTAAACTATACTACGGACTGCTGGGGTGCTATACGCCATCCATCCGACTTCCCCCGTAGATATAATCTACTCACAGATCTTCGCTTGCCGATGCCAAGGTCTCCATGTGCTTGCTTGTCATCTCGAAGTCTTCGTGAGGGTACCTACAAATCATAACGCACCGTATCGCATTAAAATCCGTCTCATGACCAAAACGACACATTAATCTCACATAGGTCAAAACCTATGTTTTGCTCTCTCAAATCAACCCAAAACCCTCAACATCGGCATACAAACGCCGATTGATCGAGAAAAACACCAAATGTACCAATCATGGTTTCATAAATCACTAAAAATATATGAAATACGATGCAAATCATCAAAACCAATAAATTGATAAAATCAGTTTATTTCAAAAAACCAAGAAAACACTTAATTACCGTTTTAATTCGAAACTTGACATTTTAACAAAACTAATGGCCATAATATCCACTAAATATTATAACTAAGTTATATAAACCATTTCAATAATTTAGTCTCATCAATTTGTATTGAATTGAAAATTCTAGTTTGCAAAATATGAACTTTTAACACTTTTTAAAGAAAAATTCGCAATTTAACAATTAAGCTAGATTTTGCATATTTTAAATGGTTAAACCACTCATGGAAACCTTAATGATGTGCTAAAAACCCTAACTAGATTTTAATCTCATATTTTAATTAAATTTCCAAAACCTAGTTAGCAATTTAGCATAATTATCACAATTTTAAACTAACAAATTAGCAACTAGTAACCAACTTATATTTTGCATACAATTACATGTTAATCTCCTCATTACAACCATAACCTAATGATAAAAACCCTAATTAAATTCAAACCCTAGTCTTGAATTTTCCAAACTTGCAATAAAACCCAATTAAACATCTAAATTGTTAACATTGAAGCAATTAAACAACAATATAAGCATAAGGTTAAAATCATACCTCATGAACCATGGATACACATGAAATCTAGCCTCTCAAAATGCTCTCTTTTCACCACAATCCATGCATGTTAGGCTAAGCTAAAATGGGTAAGAGTTGGATTTGGATTTTGGGATTTTTTTGATGGATTTTGAGGCAATTTTGAAGAATTTTTTGAAGAGAAATGAGAGGAGAAAAGGGGAGGGGGATGCTGCTATTAGA
Source organism: Agapanthus africanus (assembly GCA_030015575.1). NCBI lineage: Eukaryota > Viridiplantae > Streptophyta > Magnoliopsida > Asparagales > Amaryllidaceae > Agapanthus > Agapanthus africanus. The sequence goes on along the minus strand of JASDDO010000016.1, from coordinate 173,010,553 downwards.
GGGGGATGGGCTCGGCCAAATGATGGGGAGAGGGGAGAGAGAATGTGGTGAGAAAAGTATTGGGTCAACCCCAAAAGTCAAAGTCCATACACATTAATCTATTTTCTTTCATTTCCTTTTCTTTTCTCTTGATTTTTCTTTTATCAATACAAGTGGGAAATTGAGGGAGGACAACTTGGGGCTGCTGATTTGGGGAGAGGAGAGAGGGTGTGAGTGAGGGAAAAAATGATAAATTTTATACCCCAATATCTATTTACACAAATTTCACTATTTAAGCTTTTTTCTTCAATATTTTATAAAACCGTTTAACAATTTTATTTCATTTCAAAAACAACATGTTAAAATTTTGTTTAATATGTTATGATGCACAAAATTTGTTTCAACCCATTACAATTTATAATTTTCCCTAATTAAATGTATTAGTGACGGCTTAAAATAATATTAAAATAATTAATTTCGGAAAAAATTTCAGAAAATTAGAAATTTTACCAGTGGCTCAATAAACAACAAATACTAGTAATTACATAGCTAGAATATTTATATTTAATTTTATATTAAAAGATATTTATATTTTGACTTTTTACGGAAAACCGCCTTATTTTACCGATTTTCCGAAATTGCACCTAAACGATTTTCAAAACGTTACATGTAGTATCTCTTACCCATGTCACGACCCGAAAGTACGGAACATGACCGGCACTTAAACTACGAAACGTCTCAAGGCGTACATAATCTAAGTAAGCCGAAAACCCAGAAATCCAAACCAAGAAAAGTAGTAGAGTGGAGGAAAACCAATTTAAATCAAGTAGTTTTGCAAAATACGCCGAAATATGCATTAAAAAATCCCAAGTCTTTTCTAAAAATTTCGGCAGAGTTTCCTTTGTAAAAACTGACCCCAAACGGGTACAAAACCTGATAAAGAATATATAATAAAAAAAAAATGCATCCCTAAGCGGAAGCTAGCTCTTCGTCAATCGACGGTCATAACCACGCAAGTAATATAATATACAACGCCGAAAGGCGAGGATCACAACAGAAAAGGAACTCAAAACAGCATGAAATCCGTATAAATACAAAGCGCGACTCTAAGGTCGATAGAATAAACAACACTGGTCTCTATCTCAAAAATAAATACATATTGGTTGATGGAACTTCTAGATACAACAGAATAATGATATACAAGATATGTAATGGGGGCTACGATACAAGTAAACCCACCTACTAGCAAATCACCCGAACGAAACTATGCCCGCAAAGACGTAATGAAACCTGTACGGCAAACCTGCAAGAAACTGGGGCACAACGGGGGTGAGTTGCCAACTCGTGAATAGAAAAACATCTACGAATCAAAATCGCATGTATGACACAATCCTAGGTCATACGATCATAATATATAATCCTCAAATATATAACATGCAGCCTATAACAAGGCTAGGGTAAATATCTAACCCGAGTGTAATCTCATATGCCCGTGTCAGTGCCCCAGGTAGCAATATCTCATATGAATGAGGTATGAATGCATGAAAACAGAATACATATAAATGAAGAAACTGTTTTCATAATTTAGTGAGATTTCCTTTGTATTTTAAAAATGAGGTATCATAATGAAATCAGCATAAAACAGTGCCTAGCATCGGCACAAAACGTAATCCCAATATCTCGATATCTCTGTATCACAGTCTCTGTACCTCAATATCTCGAAATCTCAATGTCTCAATCACAATATCTAGGGCGCCGTCAGTCCAGACCGGCCCCTACCATCCATCTCAAGACCACGACGGTATCCTCCGGATATCCGACGCGTCGGGTAAAATCACCGGTAGGTAGTGCTCCCCTGCCAGGCTCACATCGTCATCATCACACGCTTCTTGCCCCGGTGTACCTTACCGGGTCCACCATGTACCCGAAACGGTTCATCCGTCTCGAATCGGGTCTCGAAATCCATCAGCAAACTCATGGCGGACGACTCATACATCATGGGAAAAACCGCACTTTTTATTTTAAAAGAGAGAAAAGGTTTATTTATGTTTTTGCGGTTTTCCTCCAAATCCAGAAAATCTCATGCAAATCCGAATCCAAAACCTCAATAACACGTAAAAGAGTGAATATGTGCATGAGAATCCATGAATGCGGCATAACAATGAATAAAAGTATGCATGAAGTAGCAGGTAATAACTACAATGTCTAAACTAACATATAAGGCAAGTACGCTAATATCATGTCTAAACTATTAGCTAACAGGCTATGTCAAGCAATAATATTTTCTAAGGTGTACGTGACATGGCAATTACCGATGAAGATGTGTGTGAGCCGGCAAGTAAGTGTACGTGATACATACGTATCATCGGTAATGGTGCTGGTGTCCTAACAGCATAATATCAACAATGGCATATGAAATCACAATATGAATATGCGATGCGGAGCGAACAGCAATAATGTGCGGGAGCAGAATACTAGACACAACGATAACTATAAGTCAAACAATGGTGCCTTTTAAAAATAACACGAATCGCGGTGTTTTGAAAATAAGGGCTACGGTGTTTTTAAGAAAAGATACGTCTTTTGAAATATCCGTAGAATCCCTTGACCTGTCTTTTAAAATACCCGCGGTTCGTTAGCTTTTGAAATAGGTAGGAGTCGAATCTAGTCTACCAACTATACTAACTATAGGGCTAAGCTAACAGGCTAACTGAAGGTAAGGAAATCGCCTAACATCTAAGTCGATACATACATATATATATATATATATATTAGTCGGTGATCCCGCCTCAATAATATCACATCCGATACCATATCTATAATCAGACATTCCCAAGTCGAGTGCGGATCAATCATCAATATATAGCTCGTACGTAAATCCGTCGTACGGCATCCCAAATCTGGGTACGGGTCAATATCACATTCATCATACTATTCATCTGGTATCCTCTTTATCAAATATCATGATCGGGGTACTGATCTACGTCTAGTAAAATACTGATACCGCCTAAGTATGCATGCACGTGTGTGAAATACTACGTCAAGGACCCGCTACAACGTCATGTCGTATCTCAAATACGAACCCTGCCATATCACCGATCTCATCGACTCGTCTCAATCCCAAGTACTATCCTCATCATCCATGCATGTGTATATGAATGTATATATGCATAGTCCCATACCCACGCGTATATACATATATACACATCTCCATCTACGCACAAGAAAGTAATGTATGCAAGTATGTGTGTGCGTATGGGGGTATAACAACCACTCTAGGGTTTCGCAACTAACCCAAAGCTAATCCATGAACACAATATCATATCATGAATAAACATTCTCGTATCATAAAACACCTATATAAACATATATATGAACTATACTACGGACCGCGGGGGTGCTATACGCCATCCACCCGACTTCTCCCCGTAGATATAAATCTACTCACCTGGTCCTCGTTCGCCGGTGCCGACGTCGCCACACGCTTGCTTGTTGTCTCGAAGTCCACACGGGGTACCTACAAATCATAACGCACCGTATCGTATTAAAATCCGACTCATGACCAAAACGATGCACGAATCCCACATAGGTCAAAACCTATGGTTGCTTTCACAAATCAACCCAAAAACCCTCGACGTCGGCGTACAAACGCCAAACCATCGAGAAAAACCCCTTTACACTCATTTGCACATTCACGAACACTAATTTTGATATAAAATAGGTTAAAATTCACAAAACCCCAATTTCACTTAAAAAGTCATTTTTCCGAAAATCTAGCAAGCACAATTCGCCGTTTTTGTACAAAACTCGATGTATAAATGAATCTAGCGGCCACAATATTCACTAAATATCTTAAATAAGTCATAAAAACCATTTCCATAATTTAATCTCATAAATTTGCAAAATTTCCAAAATCCTAGTTTGCAAAAATATCAAATTTAACACCCTTTAAAGCAAAATTCACAATTCATCAATTAAGCTTGGTTTTGCATTAACCAAAGTCATTAAACCACTCATTATAATATTTATAATGACATGAAAACTTAATTATATTTTAATCTAAGCATTTGATAATTTTTCAAAAACTCTAGTTAGCAAAATAACTTAATTTAGACATATCCATGCAACAATATGAAATCTAACTACTAGTTTACTTTCTACAAATCCTAAGATGGTTAGCTACCCATCACAACCATACACCAATTTCACAATACCCTAACTTTCATTCAAACCCTCTCTTGAATTTTCCAAACTTGCAATAAAACCCAATTAAACATCTAAATTGTTAACATGGAAGCAATCAAACAACAATATAAGTATAAGGTTAAAATTATACCTCACAATTTTTGAGATCTCCCATGAAATCTGTTAAGTCCATGCTACCTCTCCCGGTACTTTCGGGAATGCGGAATTTGGTAAAAAACGATTTTTACGGAGGTGGTAACATGGACCTAAAACCCGGATCTTGGTTAAACATCTATCTAACAACCTAACTATGAGTTTCTAGCTACTCGGTTAGGGGGTTATACCTTGCTTGTCTTGAACTCCTTCGTCTTCAAGCTCCGATGGTGGTCCGATTGGCTTCTTCTCGTCGTCTCCGTACGCCGAAGATAGATCCACCTGAAAGCTCCAACCTTTAGCTCCTTCTTCGTTCTTTGAAGAAACTAGTTCACTTGGTTTGCTAAAATCTAGTGAACTAGAATGAGTAGAGAAGAATTAGAATGGGATTTTATCTATGGTTCTTGATTCTCAACTCATGAGAGATATGAACCATAGAGTCAAGAGAGGGAGCAAGAGGATGAGAGTGAGAGCAAAGCAAGAGAGCTCAAGAACAAGAGAGAGAATGAGCAAGAAAGAATGAGCAAGTATTTTGTCTCCCACCCTCTTATAATCCAAAGTCATGATAACTCATCATATCAAAAAAGTCTTATGTGATGGTTGAAGCAACCATAACCATATCATATCATGCACTCATTTTACACAAATGAGCAAGCAAGTAAAAGTCTTTGCCATGAAATGATGGCTATGGTTATCATGATGGTCAACTAGTCAAGCCTAGTCCACCGGTCAACAAAGTCAACAAGTCAACAAAAGTCAACAAGTCAACAAGGTCAACAAAAGTCAACAACCATGTCACCATAATACTTAATTAATATAATAGTTAATCACATATCATATTCTCATTAGGGTTGAGCAAAAAGTCAAATAGTCAAAGGTCAACTGTCAACAACCCTAATGAGAATCCGCTGCCTCTGCCTCCCTGTCAACTGTGCATACACACCCGTATCCGCGTTCCGAGGAACACGAATGCAAACTGGATAAATCCAATCCCAAAAGGTACACTAGGATCTGGCTTAAACCAAAGCCCGCTAGTGTAAACTGTCCGGACACTGTACGTGCACAAGTGCACGGATGTGACCGAACCCTGTCGCAAAACCATGCGACCTGTCGCAATACCATGCGACCTCTACTCTTTTTCCTAAAGGCGAAAAGCTTTCTGTGTGGGACTCTAAAGACTCGACACTACGCTGGCAGTGGGTTTAACCACAGACCGCAAGCGGCACTAGCTGTGCGTAACGGTCCCCAGGTAATGCCGACAAGAAGACCGACGAGGCGAAACCCATCTGAACTCCTACTGAGCCTGAGTGTGACATTCTCCGTACAGTCCGGTCTGTTCGTCTGATACATCGCATGGCGGGCCTAGGGGGCGGTAAACGTCAGTCCCCCAATAGCGGTACAAGTCGTGCCGGAGCGAAGCCCAAAACACCCTGAGATAACACTGGAAGCCTACCAGTATATCTCGTTTGCCCTGGCCAGGGACTACTCGTGTAATGGCTCTCCTAGACACAGCGCGATGTCAACCCCCAATACCGGGAGAGACGAATCCTGTCTAACCGTCACTGCCTCCAAGTGCTTCGGGACTGCACCCAACCACTACCTGTTTGCACGACTCCTTTGAGCCGTGGTAGGGTAGTGATCAAAGTACAGTGGGAACACACTCGAGGCGAAGTGACAGTGTCAAGTCAGCGGACTAAGCTGTACTCATGTCACCTGGGAACTGATAACTGACGATAGGCATAATACCAACTAGTCAGTTCCCGACGAGTCCTGTCCAGTGTACCCGTAACCTAACGAGCACCCGCATACTATCTCAAGTACGATGTACTGACGGCTGTGGGACAGACCGTCTCCCACACTGGGATGAGAAGCGCATGCGCTGGTCTACTCCGGAGTATCGATGCCCTGTCTCGATAGTCCTGCGACCAGGGACCTGCATAAGGATGTGCTTATAGATTACCCAGCCCCACTAGTGTGACGGCCATCACATCGCTGGTAATCAAGCAAAGATCCTAAGGGCTCCACTAATGTGTATAGGTGATATACAAAAATAAACACATGTACACATTGAAGTAGAAACAAACCAAGTAGCATACTACTATTTTGAGCAAGATTGTATATACAAGGTGAATATCCCAAGCTTCCATTAAGTAATATACAAACTAGTATGATACAGTAATGGCCTCTAGGGCATATACACTAACAATCTCCCACTTGCACTAAGGCCATGTACTGGCGTATCGAAGACCTATCATCTCGATCAGCCGCTCGAACTGAGTCTGGGGCAAGGCCTTGGTGAATGGATCTGCAGTGTTGTCTTCTGAAGCGACTCTCCGAACCTCGATCTCCTGGCGATCCACGATCTCCCTGATCAGGTGATACCTCCTCAAGATGTGCCTGGATTTCTGATGGGACCTGGGTTCCTTCGCTAAAGCTATAGCCCCGTTGTTGTCGCAATACAGAGGTATTGGATCAACATTGGACGGAACCACCTGAAGTTCTTTCAAGAACTTCCTCATCCAGACAGCTTCTTTTGCGGCATCAGATGCAGCGATGTATTCCGCTTCCATCGTCGAGTCTGCAACGGTTTCTTGTTTGGAACTCTTCCAACACACCGCCCCACCATTGAGGGTAAAGACAAAACCCGACATGGACTTGGAATCATCCTTGTCACTCTGGAAGCTGGAGTCAGCAAAGGCCTCGATCTGGAGGTCTTTTCCTCCATACACCAAGAACATCCCCTTAGTCCTTCTCAGGTACTTGAGAATGTTCTTTACCGCTATCTAGTGTTTCTCCCCAGGGTTTGACTGATACCGGCTTACCACACTCAGTGCATAAGCTACATCCGGTCTGGTACACAACATCGCATACATTATAGAGCCTACCGCAGAAGCGTAGGGTATAATAGACATGCGATCCCTCTCCAAATCAGTCTTGGGAGACATCTCTTTAGAGAGGGTGATCCCGTGACAAGCCGGTAGGTTACCGCGCTTGGAATCTTCCATACTGAATCTCTTCAGTATGGTGTCGATGTACCTGGACTGTGAAAGTCCTAATATCCTCTTGGATCTGTCACGGTAGATCCGGATACCCAGAATGTACGAGGCATCACCCAGGTCTTTCATGGAGAACCTGTGTGACAAGAACCCCTTGACAGATTGTAGCATAGGAATGTCATTTCCTATTAAGAGAATGTCATCCACGTATAAAACGAGGAATACTACAGTTCTCGCTACAAATCTATTATAGATGCATGGTTCATCTGGATTTTTGATAAAGCCAAATTCTTTGACCGTCTCATCAAAACAGATGTTCCAACTCCGCGATGCCTGCTTTAGTCCATAGATGGACTTAAGCAACTTGCACACCTTTCCGCTGCTCCCATTCTGAATGAAACCCTCTGGCTGGTCCATATAGACACACTCCTCTAAATTTCCATTTAGAAAAGCTGTCTTTACGTCCATTTGCCAAATCTCATAATCGTAGAAGGCAGCAATGGCAAGAAGGATCCGTATGGATTTCAGCATGGCTACTGGAGAAAAGGTTTCGTCATAGTCCAAGCCAGGTCTTTGACGAAAACCCTTTGCTACCAGCCTAGATTTATAGGTCTCAACCTGTCCATCTACACCAATCTTCCTTTTGAAGATCCACTTGCATCCTATGGGTTTCACACCGTCTGGAGCAATGTCCAACGTCCATACCTTGTTGGTGTACATGGACTCCATTTCGGTCCGCATTGCATCCAGCCATTTCACTGAGTCAATGCTCTGAACGGCCTGCTGGAAGCTAGTAGGCTCATCATAATCTATGATGCAATCCTCTCTATCCCCGTCTATGAGAAAACCGTAGTATCTCTCGGGCGGATGAGTCTGCCTACTACTCCTGCGGAGCGGCGTAGGAATGTCCTGTTCTGTTGAACCCTCTGGTTCCACTAAGCTTTCAGTAACAGTCTGTGGTTCTGGAACTTCTTCCAGTTCTATTGTGCTCCCACTTATCTGGGTTTCCAAAAACTCAGTTTCCAAGAAGCGGGCATGCTGAGAAACAAAAACCTTTTGTTCCTCAGCGGAATAGAAAAGATACCCCCTGGAGTTCCTTGGGTATCCCATAAACTTACACTGTACTGAACGTGCCTCAAGCTTGTCCGTATGCTGCTTTTTTACAAAAGCTGGACATCCCCATACCTTAAGATACTTAAGACAGGGTTTCTTCCCAGTCCACATCTCATATTGGGTGGTAGGCACAGCCTTGGTAGGAGCCTTGTTCAAGAGATACGCAGCTGCTTCTAGCGCATATCCCCAGAATGATCGCGGTAACTCAGCGTTACTCATCATGGACCGAACCATATCCAATAGGGTTCGGTTCCGTCTCTCCGATACACCGTTATGTTGCGGAGTGTATGGAGGAGTAAGCCGAGAGAGAATACCATTCTCTTTTAAGTAATTCAGGAATTCGGCACTTAAGTATTCTCCACCTCGATCCGATCTTAGAATCTTAATACTTTTGCCGGTCTGTTTCTCTACTTCATTCTTATACTCCTGGAATTTTCCAAAGGCCTCGGACTTATGTTTCATTAAGAAGACATAACCGTACCTTGAGAAGTCATCCGTAAAAGTAATGAAGTAAGAATGTCCGCTTCGGGCATGTGTAGACATTGGACCGCACACGTCACTGTGTACGAGTCCCAAGAGCTCGCTCGCTCTTACTCCATGTCCAGTAAACGGAGTCTTTGTCATCTTTCCTTTGAGACAGGATTGACAAGTGGCATACGACTGATATTCGAACGCATTCAAATACCCTTCTGTATGTAACTTCATCAACCTTCTCTCATTGATGTGACCCAGTCTACAATGCCATAAGAAAGTCTGATTCATTTCCGGAGACTTTCTTTTGTGTGTATTCTGGACACTGAAAATCTGTGGTTGGTTCAATACGTATATACCATTACTCAATGTACCTGACCCAATCAGAACTTGATTAAGGTGAATGTTTACAACATTACTTACAAACGCAAATTCATAACCTTCTTTAGAAACTAAAGATACAGAAATGATATTACAAGTTGCGTTGGGTACAAAAAAGCAATTACGCAAAACCAAAACATGTCCATCTGACATTCCCAGGTGATAGTCCCCCACGGCTTTAGCATCCATGCTAGCTCCGTTCGCAACTCTGAGGGTCATGTCACCTGCTTTCAAAACACTACGGTTTCTCAACGCCTGCAAAGAATTACAGATATGAGATCCTGATCCGGTATCCAATACCCAGGAAGTAGAGTTTATTGAAAGACAGTTTTCAATAACATACACACCTGAAGCTGAAGCTGCAACCTGCTTCAATTCCTGTGTTCTGGCCTTCCAGGCCTTGCAATCATTCTTCCAGTGACCTTTCTTATGACAAAAGAAGCATTCTTCCTTATCCACAAGCTTCCCCGCTATCTTTGTTGCTTTGGCTTTTCCCTTCGTATCCACTTTACTAACACCGCCCCTTGGTTTGGCGGGGGCTTTCTTCTTCTTTCCCTTGGCTTTCGCCTTGGACCTAGAAGAAGATGATCCTCCTACAAACAAAGTGGATGTTTCCCTACCTTTCTGTAGGGTGCCCTCTGCGCTCCTCAGCATGTTGAGGAGCTCTGAAAGTTCAACCTCTTTTTCTTGTAAGTTGAAGTTCAGTATGAACTGGGCGTAAGTGGAAGGAAGGGACTGGAGAACTATATCTGTATAGAGTTCACCCTCCAATGTGGTCCCTAGGTCCGCGAGCTCCTCAATGTAGCCGATCATCTTTAGCACGTGCTCAGCTACTGATGATCCGACGGCCATCTTTGCCGAAAATAACTTTTTCGACGCTTCGTATCTTGCGATACGAGATTGCTCTCCATACAGTTCTTTTGTATGGAGAAATATGGATTCAAGGTCCATATTCTCGTGCCTCCTCTGATGTTCGTTGTCCATCGAGGCAAGTACGAGGCACTTGGCCTTCGCGCTATCAATCTCCCAAGCCTTGCGGATTTCCTTATTCGCGACGCTGGAAGTGGGACCAGGGGCAGGGGGAGCTTTGGTGGTAAGAAGATACCCCAGCTTGTCGTAAGTGATTGCCATCTTGACATTCCTGAGCCAATCTTTGTAGTTTGGCCCTGTCAGTATATTTTTATCTAGGAGTAACTTAAGTCCAGTCATGTTGATTGGTCGCTGCAATTAGGATAGAGAAGAAGAAACACTCAGCATGATGCTCTTGCAAGTTTAGAGTGGTTTTTAGTTTGTCTAAACAGGATGGCTCCCACTGTTTCTCGAATCCCTCCTCAAACCATAAAGGAAGAATTAGTCGGGATCAATCCCACCGCACAATACTTGCTTAACCGTTCAGCCAGGCCGGTGTCGGTACTTCGAGGGAGGTTTTCCAACGCTTTCGCGAAGTTCTTTAATTAAAGAACCTCTTTTCCCTGGGGGCGTAGCCCCGCTAACACCTTTCTAGGCACCTACTAGGTTTATAGCATTGATCGTTTAGTGAGAAATTTCCCGAGGAGTAGCATATACTCACAGTAGGATCGGGATCCAAATATCATCGCATGATGAAACTGAAGGAATCCTACCAGAATCATCACACTCCAAATGGTATGCAAATCTAGCAAGTTTCAGTACTTATGAAACTCCCGATGTGGATTTTTGCCCCATGCTCTTATGACCTTGACGAAGGTCAACAAATCATAGGTCACATATCAAGTTCTACCCGTCATTATCCAGGTTAGTTTGAATCCACCCGTATATACCCTTGACGAAGGTCAACAAGGTAATGCGAATGTCCCAAACCAACGCATCTATCTATGCTACATATGAATACCCAACAGCTACCAATCACTATGCCTTGACGAAGGTCAACAAACACAGCTTGAATACTATTGAATATTCATACGAAACGACGGAGGGCTACGAATGGTTTTGGCAAAACCGTGAACGTAGTGAACTTGATTTGGTCGATGGAACGAGATAGCTTTTAAAAGGAGTGGCTCAAGCTCCGTATTTAAAAGTTGGTTTTGAAAAGAACCGAGTGGTTTTTCGAAAGTGTTCCAACGACTTTAACTTGGTTTATTATCTTGCATTAGTTCTTTTAATGCGTGATATTCTTGCATTAGTTCTTTTAATGCGTCCCACCATTTAATCCTACCATTGCAGAAAACAACCAAAATATGACGTACGCTTATGCCATTCGCATTCTCCACTGGGCCCCGTCATTACCCGTTAGGTTACTTAACTAACGACAGAGCGGGGGCTGGGCTAGCGCGTCTGTAAAACATAAGCAACGCCTAAATAATATCATATATAGATATACTGCAATGATAAACATTTCAGATCACAGATGAATACATTGGATATACTAGGAATCTGTAATTCGTACGAGCCTGTAACGAAAGACAGATTACACGGTCGCGGTGAATAGCCAATACCCCACCCAAGACCCCTACGGGTGCGGCAAACTACCCGCCAAGTACCCGAAGCGTAGCAACCTCCCTCATCTCCATGAGTAGGCCACTCGACACTTCGGCATACCCGGTAGTTTGTGCACCCCCTCCATGGGTCTATCCTAGGAGCAAAAACAGTAAAAAGAAATTATACAATGACGGCTACAACCCCGACCCGGTTGTGCGGCCATACAAATAATTATTACATCAATTTACAAATTTACATGAATTGAAAGAAAAGAAAACTCTCGTCTCACAACCCCCGGCTATTCACCCGCGACAATCCAACATATTCATATACACATTCCAGCACATTACAGATAACAGATTTGTATAACCCCCACTAATCGACATATAGCGATTAGTAGACGTTCAATACAAATATCACAATACAGAAAAACCCGTTAGCTTAAGTCTTTTAGAAGTTCGATCAAAAATACGGATTTCCGGGACCCCAAAATAAAATTTTCGTTCTGGAAAATCTGGGTTGAAAATACATGTACCAAAATTCCCAAAATACCCCCAGATGCACACTGTAGCAAAGAAACACCAGAGAGGCGCCAAGGTGGCCGCGGAACCGCGGTCGTTTAGAGGGATCGGTTGGTGATTTTTCTACAGTGGCTTCTAAAAACCCTGAGCCGATTTTAGGTGTTAAAATAATCAACTTTTGAACAGTTAAAAAATCGACAGAAACTCGAATTTTTGGGTTCGTTTTCGGGACATTTTCTTTGATCGATCTTCTAGATACTTGCTAACATGTTAGATAGAGTTTAACTAGGCTCTGATACCACTGTAAGTCCATGCTACCTCTCCCGGTACTTTCGGGAATGCGGAATTTGGTAAAAAACGATTTTTACGGAGGTGGTAACATGGACCTAAAACCCGGATCTTGGTTAAACATCTATCTAACAACCTAACTATGAGTTTCTAGCTACTCGGTTAGGGGGTTATACCTTGCTTGTCTTGAACTCCTTCGTCTTCAAGCTCCGATTGGCTTCTTCTCGTCGTCTCCGTACGCCGAAGATAGATCCACCTAAAAGCTCCAACCTTTAGCTCCTTCTTCGTTCTTTGAAGAAACTAGTTCACTTGATTTGCTAAACCTAGTGAACTAGAATGAATAGAGAAGAATTAGAATGGGATTTTATCTATGGTTCTTGATTCTCAACTCATGAGAGATATGAACCATAGAGTCAAGAGAGGGAGCAAGAGGATGAGGGTGAGAGCAAAGCAAGAGAGCTCAAGAACAAGAGAGAGAATGAGCAAGAAAGAATGAGCAAGTATTTTGTCTCTCACCCTCTCATAATCCAAAGTCATGATAACTCATCATATCAAAAAAGTCTTATGTGATGGTTGAAGCAACCATAACCATATCATATCATGCACTCATTTTACACAAATAAGCAAGCAAGTAAAAGTCTTTGCCATGAAATGATGGCTATGGTTATCATGATGGTCAACTAGTCAAGCCTAGTCAACCGGTCAACAAAGTCAACAAGTCAACAAAAGTCAACAAGTCAACAAGGTCAACAAAAGTCAACAACCATGTCACCATAATACTTAATTAATATAATAGTTAATCACATATCATATTCTCATTAGGGTTGAGCAAAAAGTCAAATAGTCAACGGTCAACTGTCAACAACCCTAATGAGAATCCGCTGCCTCTGCCTCCCTGTCAACTGTGCATACACACCCGCATCCGTGTTCCGAGGAAAACGAATGCAAACTGGATAAATCCAATCCCAAAAGGTACACTAGGATCTGGCTTAAACCAAAGCCCACTAGCGTAAACTGTCCGGACACTGTACGTGCACAAGTGCACGGATGTGACCGAACCCTGTCGCAAAACCATGCGACCTGTCGCAATACCATGCGACCTCTACTCTTTTGCCTAAAGGCGAAAAGCTTTCTGTGTGGGACTCTAAAGACTCGACACTACGCTGGCAGTGGGTTTAACCACAGACCGCAAGCGGCACTAGCTGTGCGTAACGGTCCCCAGGTAATGCCGACAAGAAGACCGACGAGGCGAAACCCATCTGAACTCCTACTGAGCCTGAGTGTGACATTCTCCGTACAGTCTGGTCTGTTCGTCTGATACATCGCATGGCGGGCCTAGGGGGCGGTAAACGTCAGTCCCCCAATAGCGGTACAAGTCGTGCCGGAGCGAAGCCCAAAACACCCTGAGATAACACTGGAAGCCTACCAGTATATCTCGTTTGCCCTGGCCAGGGACTACTCGTGTAATGGCTCTCCTAGACACAGCGCGATGTCAACCCCCAATACCGGGAGAGACAAATCCTGTCTAACCGTCACTGCCTCCAAGTGCTTCGGGACTGCACCCAACCACTACCTGTTTAAACGACTCCTTTGAGCCGTGGTAGGGTAGTGATCAAAGTATAGTGGGAACACACTCGAGGCGAAGTGACAGTGTCAAGTCAGCGGACTAAGCTGTACTCATGTCACCTGGGAACTGATAACTGACGATAGGCATAATACCAACTAGTCAGTTCCCGACGAGTCATGTCCAGTGTACCCGTAACCTAACGAGCACCCGCATACTATCTCAAGTACGACGTACTGACGGCTGTGGGACAGACCGTCTCCCACACTGGGATGAGAAGCGCATGCGCTGGTCTACTCCGGAGTATCGATGCCCTGTCTCGATAGTCCTGCGACCAGGGACCTGCATAAGGATGTGCTTATAGATTACCCAGCCCCACTAGTGTGACGGCCATCACATCGCTGGTAATCAAGCAAAGATCCTAAGGGCTCCACTAATGTGTATAGGCGATATACAAAAATAAACACATGTACACATTGAAGTAGAAACAAACCAAGTAGCATACTACTATTTTGAGCAAGATTGTATATACAATGTGAATATCCCAAGCTTCCATTAAGTAATATACAAACTAGTATGATACAGTAATGGCTTCTAGGGCATATACACTAACAAAATCTAGCCTCCCAAAATGCTCTCTAGCTCCAAGATCCATAGTAGAATAGGCAAAGGAGAAATGGGTAGAGATTGGATTTGGATTTGGTGGAAATCTTGTGTTGATTTTTGAAGAAAAATGGAGAATTTTTGAGAGGAAAATGGATGAAGCATTTGGGGGAGGCTGCTCCTGCACTTGGAGAAAGGGTTCGGCCAAGTTGGAGTGGGGTTGTTGGTGTGGGGGTAATTTACCAAGTCAAGGGAATAAAAAAATCCATACCTCTTTAGTTATCATTATTCTATTAATTTGTGTACTTGAGTAGAAAAGAATTGGTCAAGTGGTGAAGTGTGGGATGGCTGCAGACTTTTTTGGGCCGGCCATGAGGGAGAGGGGTGAGTGTGTGGGGTATGTGTATTAAATTTCCAAGAAAAACCCCTTCAAAACTCATATTTGCAACTTACAACAATTCTATTTTAAATTTAGTTTTCCATTAATTATAACCAATTAGAACTTGAAATTAATAACTAAAAATTTATTTTACTAACTACATTTTAGTTATCATGGTTCTATAGAGTGTAATTATCCTATTCAAATTTGTATTTATCGCTAATTTAATATATTTCTAACAGCTTAAAATAATATTAAAATAATTAATTTCGGAAAATTTTCAGAAAATTTGAAATTTCACCAGTGGCTCAATAAACACCAAATACTAGCAATTACATAGCTAGAATATGTATATTTAATTTTATAATAAAGATATTTGCATTTTGACTTTTTACAGAAAACCCCCTTATTTTACCGTTTTTTCGAAATTTCACCGAAACGATTTTCAAAACGTTACAATCTTCCCCCCTTAAAGAAATTCGGTCCCCGAATTTAAATTAAAACTTCCCCCAAATACTAAAATATTTCAGCCAAAGCCATCAAATCGCCGGGGCTCCGAAATCATAAATACATAAAACAATCGTAGCGCAACGCATGCGCATGAAAAATGAGCATATAACTCAAATCAGAACTCCGTCAAGCATCCCGCAATCATCGAAGTCAAGGTGAAAACACGAATGCCAAATCTCAAGCAAAACCAATATGATATAAATCAGAATTATACATGTAAATATCAAATCTATACACGTAAGTTTCTAAAGGAAATGCATGCCAAATCTTTTAAAGTCGTTGTGCAATGCGCATAACACTGCACAGTGGCGGACGTCTCTTATAAGAAAATAACCATATACGTATATACCTTTTGTTTAATATGCACGTTCCGCCGTTTTGAAAACAATTTAGATGGGTTTCCTTGTTTTAAACGTTTCGTGTCTTATCAGACGCGTAGGTAAATACTGAGACTATAGCTCGCTTTTGAAAATCCCTTCGATAACTATCAATGCATGCAAAATATACCCAGGTACTGTTCTCTGACTAGTCCTGCTCAGTATAAAAACATATAGCAATCATCATAAAAACGTACCGCTCCATAAGAAATCAATCCCAAAATATACATATGAATACTACGTGCGTCTGGTGCGCACGGAAATCAAGATCCATACATGTGCACAGAAACAACATCTAAGTGCATCGGGTGTGCACGAAGCATCTGTCATGGGCCAAGTGTGTGCCTGACAGCAAAAACAGGTGCATCTCATGCATGAAGAATCTCGATTTAGTGCATCTGGTGTGCACCAAATCACATCTCATATCATGCGCCCAACATGCGCTAAAATCCGAATCAGGTGCACAGGGTGCACAAAATAAATATCGAACATCACTATCGAAATCGAAGTCCAATGCAACTAAGTGCACAAAATGCGAATCACTGCACTGCAGCATATGTGAACTATACCGAGTGCAAAAAAAAAACAACTTGTGTGCGTGCATAAACGCAAAAATCAACTCAACTGTATGAAACCCATGAAATCATAAATATAGGAAACCAAGGTTCAAAAACGATATCAAGTGCAACAACTGTGCAAAAATCGTAAATACTCAGCAAGTGCCACCATGGTGCATGAAAACAAATATCATGAGACCCAATCATCAAAATCAAATCAAGCGAATAAATCACCCAACAATACTGAAAACAAGCATGGCGAGATTTTCCCGCTCAAGCACATCCTCCAAGAATCTCTGGCTAACTGTCGTGGTCACTCATAGCATATCTCATCGACGATCCTGAACTCTGGCCTGCTGGTGTGCGTATCATGACCACTCCTGGGTCCAAGTCTTCTCTGTGGATTACCAATCTCACGATCCACCGGATCATCGGCCCTGTCAGGTGTGCTAACGGGGACGATTCCGTTTTGGCACTTCTCTGGTCATCTCTCGGTCAATCCTCACGACCACTCGTCAAGCAGCATGTCACTGGCGTCGGCCTCTGGCTCTCAGAATGCACGTGACACATCTAATCCTGGGTGCAAATATCATTGCAGCAGTGTCCTAGAAGGAATCCTGCTCAAGGTCTCTTCCAAGTCTCATCCTTGCCAACGGTCCGGAAGTCATCGTCCTTTACTATATCTGTTTCTTGTTCCAGAATAGCTGCATACTCACTGCGACTCCTTCTGGAAGGTATATCCAAGTACAATGCCTCGGCATGCGTATCGCATCTCTGATGTCGGCGGAGTGGAACGTCATCTTATTAAGATCTCGTACGAACCGCTTACTCCACCTTTCTCTAATCTCGACTGCTTCGGACTCGTCTCATCGTGGCTGCATGGACTGAGCTCCAACGGCTATCCTCGTATCGGGAGTCTCCCAAGAAATGCATCTCACCACCTAGCATCCGAATTAAGTCGAGCCATCCAATCGAGTCGTCAAAACCTTATAATCCCCCAAGAGCTCAACATCTTGGGCACAGTTTAATAGTATCGAGTACACACCACAGCATCGGTGGTCCAGCCGTAGAAGGGCAAACCCAAGCCTCACTAATGGCGCCGCAGAACTGCCGCAAACCCTAAGATTCAAAGGCTTTCATACGGTCATTATGTCGAGTTAGGGTTTCATTCTTCTAGAGGGACCATAAAATTGCCTGCATGTCTTTCCGAATACTTTAAACTTGGAATAATAGGTTTTTGACATTCGATCGTCTCTGTCGACTCTCAACGTCTCCGCGTGAAGTCGTCTCAGCTGGAATCAATCTATCTGATGACCTCGCATCGGGGTAGCGAACAATCCATGTGTCCTAGTCATTCATCCTCGGTGACTAGCGACCTTCTATCATCTCTTAGTACAATCTCATACTGCAATAGTTCCAACATCTGGGACGATATCTCATCGTTCGCAGCAATAACTGGCTCACTCGTCTGCACGCTGAACCGTCCCTCAATCAATCATGAATAAGCCATACATCAACGGTCATCAAAGTCTGGCTGGCCTCTGTCAGTGGCTCAATCCTCTGGTGCTAATCTGTACGTCCGAGAAGTCTCATAAAGGCGATCCGCCAAACGCTCGTGGCGCGGAAACACAGTAAAAAGACACATCTCTACAATCGTGTATCGCCCGAATCACGCCCTGGTCAGTCCTCGTTCGTAACGAGCACATGCTGACCGCAACTCTAGCCGTAGCTCTCCTTGCCCGTAATCGTGGCAGCAAAACCAAACTGGTACCGATGAAGCTAGATCAAAGGAATGAATATGATACTGAACAAGAAATGTACATCCTAAGGCTTCTTAAGTGGAGTGGCATATCGTAAATATGCCGCGGAACATACCCACGGTACGTCACTCTACTTTAGTCACCTATTCCATCAACCAAGGGTCATCCTACGCTCCGAAGGTAAAACCTAACGCTCTGATACCAACTTTGTCACGACCCGAAAGTACGGAACATGACCGGCACTTAAACTACGAAACGTCTCGAGGCGTACGTAATCTAAGTAAGCCGAAAACCCAGAAATCCAAACAAAGAAAAGTAGTAGAGTGGAGGAAAACCAATTTAAATCAAGTAGTTTTGCAAAATACGCCGAAATATGCATTAAAAAATCCCAAGTCTTTTCTAAAAATTTCGGCAGAGTTTCCTTTGTAAAAACTGACCCCAAACGGGTACAAAACCTGATAAAGAATATATAATGAAAAAAAATGCATCCCCAAGCGGAAGCTAGCTCTTCGTCAATCGACGGTCACAACCACGCAAGCAATATAATATACAACGCCGAAAGGCGAGGATCACAACAGAAAAGGAACTCAAAACAGCATGAAATCCGTATAAATACAAAGCGCGACTCTAAGGTCGATAGAATAAACAACACTGGTCTCTATCTCAAAAATAAATACATATTTGGTTGATGGAACTTCTAGATACAACAGAATAATGATATACAAGATATGTAATGGGGGGTACGATACAAGTAAACCCACCTACTAGCAAATCACCCGAACGAAACTATGCCCGCAAAGCCGTAATGAAACCTGTACGGCAAACCTGCAAGAAACTGGGGGACAACAGGGGTGAGTTGCCAACTCGTGAATAGAAAAACATCTACGAATCAAAATCGCATGTATGACACAATCCTAGGTCATACGATCATAATATATAATCCTCAAATATATAACATGCAGCCTATAACAAGGCTAGGGTAAATATCTAACCCGAGTGTAATCTCATGTGCCCGTGTCAGTGCCCCAGGTAGCAATATCTCATATGAATGAGGTATGAATGCATGAAAACAGAATACATGTAAATGAAGAAACTGTTTTCATAATTTAGTGAGATTTCCTTTGTATTTTAAAAATGAGGTATCATAATGAAATCAGCATAAAACAGTGCCTAGCATCGGCACAAAACGTAATCCCAATATCTCGATATCTCTGTATCACAGTCTCTGTACCTCAATATCTCGAAATCTCAATGTCTCAATCACAATATCTAGGGCGCCGTCAGTCCAGACCGGCCCCTACCATCCATCTCAAGACCACGACGGTATCCTCCGGATATCCGACGCGTCGGGTAAAATCACCGGTAGGTAGTGCTCCCCTGCCAGGCTCACATCGTCATCATCACGCGCTTCTTGCCCCGGGGTACCTTACCGGGTCCACCATGTACCCGAAACGGTTCATCCGTCTCGAATCGGGTCTCGAAATCCATCAGCAAACTCATGGCGGACGACTCATACATCATGGGAAAAACCGCACTTTTTATTTTAAAAGAGAGAAAAGGTTTATTTATGTTTTTGCGGTTTTCCTCCAAATCCAGAAAATCTCATGCAAATCCGAATCCAAAACCTCAATAACACGTAAAAGAGTGAATATGTGCATGAGAATCCATGAATGCGGCATAACAATGAATAAAAGTATGCATGAAGTAGCAGGTAATAACTACAATGTCTAAACTAACATATAAGGCAAGTACGCTAATATCATGTCTAAACTATTAGCTAACAGGCTATGTCAAGCAATAATATTTTCTAAGGTGTACGTGACATGGCAATTACCGATGAAGATGTGTGTGAGCCGGCAAGTAAGTGTACGTGATACATACGTATCATCGGTAATGGTGCTGGTGTCCTAACAGCATAATATCAACAATGGCATATGAAATCACAATATGAATATGCGATGCGGAGCGAACAGCAATAATGTGCGGGAGCAGAATACTAGACACAACGATAACTATAAGTCAAACAATGGTGCCTTTTAAAAATAACACGAATCGCGGTGTTTTGAAAATAAGGGCTACGGTGTTTTTAAGAAAAGATACGTCTTTTGAAATATCCGTAGAATCCCTTGACCTGTCTTTTAAAATACCCGCGGTTCGTTAGCTTTTGAAATAGGTAGGAGTCGAATCTAGTCTACCAACTATACTAACTATAGGGCTAAGCTAACAGGCTAACTGAAGGTAAGGAAATCGCCTAACATCTAAGTCGATACATACATATATATATATATATATATTAGTCGGTGATCCCGCCTCAATAATATCACATCCGATACCATATCTATAATCAGACATTCCCAAGTCGAGTGCGGATCAATCATCAATATATAGCTCGTACGTAAATCCGTCGTACGGCATCCCAAATCTGGGTACGGGTCAATATCACATTCATCATACTATTCATCTGGTATCCTCTTTATCAAATATCATGATCGGGGTACTGATCTACGTCTAGTAAAATACTGATACCGCCTAAGTATGCATGCACGTGTGTGAAATACTACGTCAAGGACCCGCTACAACGTCATGTCGTATCTCAAATACGAACCCTGCCATATCACCGATCTCATCGACTCGTCTCAATCCCAAGTACTATCCTCATCATCCATGCATGTGTATATGAATGTATATATGCATAGTCCCATACCCACGCGTATATACATATATACACATCTCCATCTACGCACAAGAAAGTAATATATGCAAGTATGTGTGTGCGTATGGGGGTATAACAACCACTCTAGGGTTTCGCAACTAACCCAAAGCTAATCCATGAACACAATATCATATCATGAATAAACATTCTCGTATCATAAAACACCTATATAAACATATATATGAACTATACTACGGACCGCGGGGGTGCTATACGCCATCCACCCGACTTCTCCCCGTAGATATAAATCTACTCACCTGGTCCTCATTCGCCGGTGCCTACGTCGCCACACGCTTGCTTGTCGTCTCGAAGTCCACACGGGGTACCTACATATCATAACGCACCGTATCGTATTAAAATCCGACTCATGACCAAAACGACGCACGAATCCCACATAGGTCAAAACCTATGGTTGCTTTCACAAATCAACCCAAAAACCCTCGACGTCGGCGTACAAACGCCAAACCATCGAGAAAAACCCCTTTACACTCATTTGCACATTCACGAACACTAATTTTGATATAAAATAGGTTAAAATTCACAAAACCCCAATTTCACTTAAAAAGTCATTTTTCCGAAAATCTAGCAAGCACAATTCGCCGTTTTTGTACAAAACTCGATGTATAAATGAATCTAGCAGCCACAATATTCACTAAATATCTTAAATAAGTCATAAAAACCATTTCCATAATTTAATCTCATAAATTTGCATAATTTCCAAAATCCTAGTTTGCAAAAATATCAAATTTAACACCCTTTAAAGCAAAATTCACAATTCATCAATTAAGCTTGGTTTTGCATTAACCAAAGTCATTAAACCACTCATTATAATATTTATAATGACATGAAAACTTAATTATATTTTAATCTAAGCATTTGATAATTTTTCAAAAACTCTAGATAGCAAAATAACTTAATTTAGACATTTCCATGCAACAATATGAAATCTAACTACTAGTTTACTTTCTACAAATCCTAAGATGTTAAGCTACCCATCACAACCATACACCAATTTCACAATACCCTAACTTGCATTCAAACCTTCTCTTGAATTTTCCAAACTTGCAATAAAACCCAATTAAACATCTAAATTGTTAACATGGAAGCAATCAAACAACAATATAAGTATAAGGTTAAAATTATACCTCACAATTTTTGAGATCTCCCATGAAATCTAGCCTCCCAAAATGCTCTCTAGCTCCAAGATCCATAGTAGAATATGCTAAGGAGAAATGGGTAGAGTTGGATTTGGATTTGGTGGAAATCTTGTGCTGATTTTTGAAGAAAAATGGAGAATTTTTGAGTGGAAAATGGATGAAGCATTTGGGGGAGGCTGCTCCTGCACTTGGAGAAAGGGTTCGGCCAAGTTGGAGTGGGGTTGTTGGTGTGGGGGTAATTTACCAAGTCAAGGGAATAAAAAAATCGATACCTCTTTAGTTATCATTATTCTATTAATTTGTGTACTTGAGTAGAAAAGAATTGGTCAAGTGGTGAAGTGTGGGATGGCTGCAGACTTTTTTGGGCCGGCCATGAGGAAGAGGGGTGAGTATGAGGGGTATGTGTATTAAATTTCCAAGAAAAACCCCTTCAAAACTCATATTTGCAACTTACAACAATTCTATTTTAAATTTAGTTTTCCATTAATTATAACCAATTAGAACTTGAAATAAATAACTAAAAATTTATATTACTAACTACATTTTAGTTATCATGGTTCTATAGAGTGTAATTATCCTATTCAAATTTGTATTTCTCGCTAATTTAATATATTTCTAACAGCTTAAAATAATATTAAAATAATTAATTTCGGAAAATTTTCAGAAAATTTGAAATTTCACCAGTGGCTCAATAAATACCAAATACTAGCAATTACATAGCTAGAATATGTATATTTAATTTTATAATAAAGATATTTGCATTTTGACTTTTTACAGAAAACCCCCTTATTTTACCGTTTTTTCGAAATTTCACCGAAACGATTTTCAAAACGTTACAACCCAACATCCCAAAAAGTATCTCGAATTTCATCTGGGGGACGGCCTTCGTGAGTGGATCAGTTGTGTTATCCTTCGTGAAAACTCTCATAACCTCGATCACCCGGCGATCTACTATCTCCCCTGATCAGGTGATACCACCTAAGAATATGTTTGGATCTCTGATGGGACCGGGGTTCCTCTCCCAAAGCTACAGCTCCATTGTTATCACAATACATGGGTATTGGATGCTCAATGGATGGAACCACACCAAGTTCAACTATGAACTTCTTCATCCAGACAGCCTCTTTGGCATCATCGTTGGCAGCGATGTGTTCAGCCTCCATCGTCGAGTATGCTACTGTATCTAGCTTGGAACTCTTCCAACATACTGCCCCTCCAATGAGGGTGAAGACAAAACCTGAGACCGACTTACTGTCTTCCTTATCACTCTGGAAGCTCAAATCGGCAAAAGACTCCACCCGGAGTACACCGTTACCATACACCAAGAACATCTCTTTAGTCCTTCTCAAGTACTTAAGAATGTTCTTCATAGCTTTCCAGTGCTTCTCCCTAGGATCTGATTGATACCTGCTCACTACACCTAGTGAGTAAGCTCCATCCGGTCTGGTACATAACATCGCACACATGATTGACCCGACTGTCGAAGCATAGGGTATCCCTTGCATGCGAGCCCTCTCCAAATCAGTCTCGGGAGACATCTCTTTGGAGAGAGTGATTCCTGAGCAAGCGGGTAAATTACCACGCTTAGAATCATCCTTACTAAACCTCTTTAGTATGGTGTCAATGTACCTGGAAAGGGACATACCCAACATCCGTTTAGATCTATCTTTATAGATCTTTATCCCCAGGATGTAGGAGGCATCACCTAGATCTTGTTAGTTATATGTATGCCCTAGAGGCCATTATTGAACATGTGATGTATATTATAGTGGATGCTTGGATATATATAGAGAGGACATTCTTGCTCGACATGATAGTATGCTGTATGGTTTCTCTTTGTCTTAACATATAGACTTGTATTGTGATACTGTCTGGCTCTCACATATTGATAAAGCCCTTAAGATGTGTACTTGACTACTAGGACTATGACGGATATCATACTAGTGGGGCTAGGATATTCCACAAGTACATTCTATAATTCTTCCTAGTCGAGGGTGTATCGAGACAGGGCATCGATACTCCAGAGTAGACTAGCGTATACGCTTCTTGACCCATATGATAGGGAATGGATGATCCCACATCCATTGGTGTTTGACATCAAAGATGGTATACGGGTGCTCAGTGGAGACTGGGTACACTGAACGGACTCGCCGAGAACTCCTAATTAGTATTATACCTATCGTCAGATAGCAATTCTTTGGTGACACTGGTACAGGTTAGTCTGTAGACCCGATATCGTCATAGAGTCTTGTGTGATTCCCACTGTGCTTTGATTTCCACCTTACCACGTTCAAGAGAACATGCAAAACGGTGGCTTTTGGGTACAGTCCCGAATCATATGGAAGCAATGAGCGATAGGAGGGGTTTCGTCTTTCCCGGTATTGGGGGTTGATGTTACGCAGTGCTCGATTAGCTATAATAGGAAGTCCATGGCCAGGGCCGATACGGAGTTATACTGGTAAGTGTTATCAGTAGTTTCTCGACCCGTTATGAGCCTCACATCGGCACGAATTATCGGTTACTAGGGTCTGACGTTTACCACCCCTAGACTAGATATGCGACATATCAGACGAAGAGACCGGACTGTACGGTAGTGTTACTGACAGGCTTTACAGGAGTATGAGCAGGCTTGCTTGTTGATCTTTTGATCGTTCAATACCCGGGTAGCCGTTACGTCCTGCTAGTACCGCTGACGGCTTGTGGGTGCTTGATATGATCATCACCTATTGCCGGCGTATTGATGAGTCTTTAGAGTCCTACACAGAGGTTTACTGGCTCAGGAAAAATGAAGTAGGAGCTCATATGTGATATGTGCGGGACCGAGATTAATACGAGTATGTGATACTGTATTCTATTCTTGCGATATGTGATATCGGTCGGTTATATGTGATATAGCCGGGTTATCGAATCAAGTGTTGATTTAATAAGTTGATACATATAATATTAGTCGGTTATATGTGATATAGCCGGATTATGAAATCAAATGTTTATTTAATAATTTAATGTATAATTGTATATTTGATATGCTAATTTACATTAACTAATATTTTCTCACTTATGCATTTCTTTTCTCACATGTGCACACTTAATATATATGTGATATATATTATTTGTGTTTTTTTGTGTCATGCTTGATGATACACACTACATTGGTGTATGAGACTTATACCATGCCATTAGATTATTAGGGTTTTATTTATTTAATGCAAATATAAATTGGTGGGAATTAAGCATGGTTGTAAGCTTTGGAAGCTTGTGGAAACCCTTGACTTAGTCCACTAAATTTGTCTTGCTTTAGATATTTATTAACCTAACCTTAATCTTTAGCCATGGTTATATCTCTACAAGGGTTATATGAGATATTTCTCACCCATGGTTGCCATTCACTCTCTCATCCATTATTCTCTTCATTTTCATCTTCAACAAGAGAAAGCACTCTAGGTTTTGGTGAGGTAAAGAAATAGAGTGAGAAAAAGAATTCTAAAGTGAGAAAAAATTCTACTTCATCAACCTCTACTAGATTAGCCATTTAGTTTAGGTTGTTAGCTTCACTAATCCCTAATTAGTGAAGAGGTAGCTTGAGTTGGTGTCTCCTCAAAGTAGATCATCTTCGGTCTCGATGATCATTGAGCAAGCTCGTTCATTTCGACTAGTAGAGCCTACGGAGAGTCCGGATCACCACTACTTGGAGCGAAGGGACTTCTACACGGAGCATTTGTAGTGAAGGACCGGTCTACAAAGGTTGTATTCCATATTCACTTAGATGTAAAGTTGTTTACATATGGTATTGTCTAATTATCAAGTTAAGATTCTAGGGTTAGGGTTAAGTAGCATGGCAAATTTTATAAAATGGCATGAACGATACCTCCCGAAACCTTTTTATCGTGTTAAGTAACCCTATAGATCTTTCATGGAGAACTTGTGTAATAAAAAGAGCTAGACCGAGTGTAGCGTAGGAACATTGTTTCCTAACAAGAGTATGTTATCCACATACAATACGAGAAAGACAACCTTACTCTCTACAACCTTCTTGTATACACATGGTTCATCTAGATTTTTGATGAAGTCAAACACTTTGATAGCTTCATCAAAAACAGATGTTCCAGCTCCGCGATGCCTGCTTTAATCCGTAGATGGATTTAGCAGCTTGCACATTCTTCCGCTGCTCCCACTGTCTACGAAGCCCTCTGGCTGTGTCATGTACACGCTCTCTTCTAAATCACCATTTAGAAAAGCGGTCTTGACGTCCATCTGCTAGATTCATAGTCATGGTATACAACAATGGCAAGTAGGATCCTGATGGACTTAAGCATAGAGACAGGAGAAAATGTTTCATCATAGTCGACACCAGGTCGTTGACGAAAACCCTTTGCTACAAGTATAGCTTTGAAAGTCTCAACTTTTCCATCTTCACTAATTATCTTCTCAAGATCCACTTTCTCCCGATGGGTTTTACCCCTTCAGGAGCAACTTCTAAAGTCCATACTTTGTTGTTGTACATGGATTCCATCTCACATCGCATAGGATCCAGCCATTTCACAGAGTCTCCACTTGTGATGGCCTGCTCGAAACTAATCGGGTCATCATCTTCAATGATGCAATCCTCGCTCCCACCGTCTATGAGAAAACCATAGTATCTCTCAGGTAGATGAGGAACTCTAGTAGATCTGTGTAGTGGCTGAGGTTATTCGGGGACTATCGAATCCTCCGGTTCCACTAAATCGTCAGTTATAGTTTGTGTTGCTGGAACTTCTTCCAGTTCTACCTCATTACCACTAATTTCATTCACAAGAAATTCCTTTTCTAAAAAGGCGGCATGTTGAGAAATAAACACTTTTTGTTCTTCAGCATGGCAGAAGATATACCCTTGCGAATGTTTGGGATATCCTACAAACTTGCTCAGAACTGACCTTGCCTTAAGCTTG
Source organism: Agapanthus africanus (assembly GCA_030015575.1). Classification (NCBI taxonomy): domain Eukaryota; kingdom Viridiplantae; phylum Streptophyta; class Magnoliopsida; order Asparagales; family Amaryllidaceae; genus Agapanthus; species Agapanthus africanus. Next base: position 172,983,464 of record JASDDO010000016.1, on the reverse strand, counting down.
TCCGGATTTTTCTTTTTAACATAGGCCGGACAACCCTATATCTTAACTCGTTTAAGAGATGGTCTTTTCCCATTCCATATCTCATATGGAGTTGTAGGAACGGATTTGTTCGAAACTCTATTCAATAAGAATGCATCTATCTTATGTGCATAACCCCAAAAGGAAATAGGCAACTCAGCATTACTCATCATAGAGCGCACCATATCTAATAAGGTGCGGTTCCTCCGCTCCGAAACTCCATTGTGCTGTGGTGTATATGGAGGAGTAAGCTGAGAGTGAATCCCATTCTCTTTTTAGTAGTCTCTGAATTCCATGCTTAAGTATTCTCCTCCCCGATCAGATCGAAGGATTTTAATACCTTTACCCTTCTGGTTCTCAACTTCGTACTTATATTCCTTGAATTTCTCAAAAGATTCAGATTTGTGTTTCATCAGGAACACATGTCCGTATCTTGAGAGATCATCGGTGAATGTAATAAAGTAATAGGAACCATTCCTGGCATGTGTAGACATAGGACCACAAACATCACTATTTATCAATCCCAAGAGATCAGTAGCTGTTTCTCCGTGTCCAGTAAACGGAGTTTTGGTCACCTTGCCTTTGAGACATGACTGGAAAGTTTCATAAGATGTAAATTCGAATGGATTCAAATATCCATCCTTATGCAACTTAACCAGTCTTGTTCCAATGATATGACCTAGTCTACAATGCCACAAGAAGGCTTCGTTCATTTCTGAACTGTTCCTCTTGTGTGTTCTTTATACACAGAACAGTTTTGTGATTTAGAATGTATATATCGTTATACAACGTACCATACCCAATCAACACTTGATTTAGGAAAACATTCACAATATTTTTGGTACGAAATAACAGTCGCTCAGAATCATTGTTTTACCACTTGGTAATACAAGGTGATATTCGCCAACTGCTTTGGCTGCAACAATTGCACCATTCCCTTCTCTGAGGGACATATCACCTTTTCCCAGTTCTCTACCTCTATTTATCCCATGTAACAAATTACATACGTGGGATCCTGTTCCGGTATCCAATACCCAGGACGTAGAGCAAACTGAGAAACAGTACTCGGTTACGAACACACCCGAAGACGATGCATCAACATGCTTATTCTTCGTTCGGGTGGCTTGGGAATCTGGATATTCCCCTATTCCTTGCTCAGACTTATAACAGTCATAAGATAGAGCGGAACCTAGCCCAGAATAATAAGTGGGTTCGGTCAATACATCCATATTATTATCTTGATTAAGGCGTGTCATTGGTCGCTACCAGGAGAGAGAGAAGGAAAATCACTTTTGCGTGAGCTTTTTGCAAGATTAGATTGGTTATTATTTTATCTAATTAGGATGGCTCCCACTGTTTTTATCAAATCTTCCTCTAAACCCTAAAAGGTAAGATTAGCCGGGATTAATTATACCCTACGAGTTCGCCAATCGTTCGGCCAGGCAGGTATTGTTACTTCGAGGGAGTCTCCCCATGCTTTCGCATGGAACTAATTAAATAACCTCGTTTTCGCAGGGGCATCACCCCGTTAACACCTTTCTTAGACACATAATTGATTGGCTAATTATAAAGTGGAAAACTCTCTCAGGAGTAACTCTTACTCGCAGTGGGTATCGGGATCCAACTATCATATAGAAGGTATGCAATCTCATTGCAAATTTCAACACTTGAAATTCCCGATAATTGTTTTTACCCCTAGCATCCTATGACCTTGACGGAGGTTATCAAACCATAGGCCGCTAGTCAAGTTCAACCCGTTCATTTCGTGATTGAATTAAACCCACCCACACGACCCTTGTTGGAGGTCAACAAGGCCGTACGACTACCCTAATCCAATCGCATCACAAGCGGCAGATAAGAACTAATCAGCTACCGCACATTACGCCTTGACAGAGGTCATCAAATGCAGCACGAATACAAAATAGTACTTATCTGAAATGACGGAGGGCTACGGCTGGTTTTTAAGAAAACCTTTAACGAAATGAACTTGATATTGTTGTAGAATCTAGTGATTTGAAAAGGAGTGATTTTTGTAACTTTTACTAATTTCGCTAAAGAGGTCACTCCGGGTGAAGGAATCTCGGCTCTTTCCTCATCAAATAAGGTGCTGGATATTCATCAAGGAATACCACTATGCAAAGTAAGAATTAGAGAAGCTATAAAAACAAAACCGTGTGGGTTGTAGCATTTGCTAGTTTTTCTAAAGAGGTCACTCCCGGTGAAGGGATCTTAGCTCTTTCCTCATCGAATGAGGTGCTGGATATTCATCAAGGAATACCACTATGCAAAGCAAGAACTAAAGCCACCTTTTCTTAAAAAACTTTTGATTCTACAACATCTTTAGGTTTCTTTTCTTTTCATTAATTTCAATAATGAAGTCCCATCATTTAATATTTCCATAAACATCACAGGAAAAAAACGAAAATAGAACGTACGCTTATGCTATCCGCATTCTCCACGGGGCCCCGTCATGCACCGTTAGGTTACTTAACTAATGGCAAAGCGGGAGCTGGACTAGCGCGGGTGCAAAACATAATCACCATTTATTATATATATCATATATATATATATAGCATTCGTTTCACGCAGTTATATGATCACATCACTGATTCAAGCAGCAGAAGTCAACATATGAAATATTGGATATACTAGGAGGTCCGTGTTTTAAATTAAGCCAATAATGAAAAAATGGATTCCACAGTCATGATGAATAGCCAAACCCACATCCCTAGACTCCTACGAGAGCAGCAAGAAACCCTGCCAATTCTAAAGTTAGGAAACCCGGTCTCGACTCCTCGAGATGGTCTCCCACTGGACTCTGGAACCCGGTTACTTGTGCTCCCCGCCTTGGGTCTATACTAATGAGGAAAAGTAAATAATATACATCAATGGTGACATCATCCTCAACCCGGAAATGTCCCAATAAAAGAATATTACAAACAATTTTTACATGAATGAAAATTGAAAAACTCTCGTCTCACATAACTAGAATATAGCTACGAGATTTGGGATACCCCACATATTACACTTACGGTCGCAGAAAAGAAATGAAAAACTACAATAATTAGAATCCACATTACCTTAGACATCATAAACCCGGAATATCTCATATTCCGAATTTCTAGCCTAACCCTATAAACCTTGCATTTCAGTCTCATATCGAAAGCACTTTTCAATAACATAGTTGGGTAATTCAACTTGATTCCCGACTACCTGATCAAATACTCGTCGGGAACTTTAGTAGATGAACGCACCATGATGTCGTCGACCAAATGCTCTTAGGCGGAACACCGTGGCCGCGAGCACCCAGGTGGATGCTTTTGGCAATGGGGTTCTCCTAAAGTCACTTGGCCGGGGTTATGGGGCATGGTTACCTAGTAAAGTTATCTGGAGAGTATTCGCGTACGATACGTGATTGCGACGGAGTTTCGATCCGAAACGAAACTTCATGGCAATCGATCAATAGAGACTAACATGCTAGATTTACAAACACTAACCAGTTTTCACAAAACTAATTAGATGTGGATTCCAAATATTGTATCACATATCAAACATAAACCTGGAACGATGTAAAAATTACGACTACGAAACATTCCATATTACCCCCTTAACAAAATTAACATCACATGCAATTTTGGGCTAATCAAACATAACCTAAAACCCCAAAACCAATCCTACAGAACACCAAAGAACTTGAGACAAAATGAAGTAAGTCTGGCCGGCGAGGCCGGGAAAAAGTGCACTCTGGCCGGTGAGACTTAGGAGTTAGGGTCTCGAGTTTCTCTGGTCTTCTAGTTACATCAAATATAACATTCTGTACTTGTTTTATAAAAATTTCAGGTCTTCTAGTTACATCAAATATAACATTCTGTACTTGTTTTATAAAAATTTCAGGGACCGTTTTAAACACAACATAGAACAGGGTTTCGAGTTTGCATGTTTAGGAGTTTTTCGGTTTCGCAATTCTATAATTATCGTCTAATCTTCTAGCTTTGGCTCTGATATTATGAAAGTGTATGTTAGCACCACCACTGGGTTTTACTAGCATCAAGCATGCCAATTTTAAAAAAAATTGGGTTTCTAATTAACACTAAACAAGAATCGAAACTAGATGATTAGGGTTTAACTATGATATAACAAAACTATACTAAGAGAAAGATGGCTACAACCTTTGTAGACCGTGTCCTTCTCTTCTTAAGCTCCGTGTAGTAGTCCACGCGACTCCACTAGGCTCCACTTGAAGTTGGATCGAACTTCTTTTGTGATCTTCGTGCCGAAGATTATCCACCCGAAGCTCCGCTAATCCAAGCCACTTTTCACTAAACTCTTTAGTGAAGTAAACACACTACACCAAAGTGCTAATCTAGTATAGGATGGTGAAGTAGGGATGTTGTTTTCTCACAAGGGTTCTCACAAGCTCAAAGTTTCACAACTCATGTGAGGGATTTAGCTTGGAGGAGGTGAGGAGGAGAATGAAGAAAGCTAGAGAGAAGAATTCATCTCATTAGCTCAACTAGAGAAAATTAACCAAGTGTTGTGAAGAATGGCTTGACCCGTCTTACTTATTGAAGCATCCATTTGTTTCAAATAAACAAATGGAACCATGCTTCAATAGTGATAAGAGACCATTAAAAAATACTACAAAGCCATGCTTCACCCATGCTCCTCATTTTCCACCTCATCATTTCCATTTCCAATAAATAGAAAATCAACCATGCTTCATCATATATATTTATATATATTAATATATATAAAGAAAATTATTAGTGAGCAATAATATTAGTTAATATATAATTATATCAAATATAATTATATAACATATTATTAAATTAGCACTTGATTTAATAATCCGGTTATATCACATATAACCGACTAATATCATTTATCTGTATATCATATTATCAAATCAACACTTGATTTAATAATCCGGTTATATCACATATAATCTAACTGATATCAAATAACCGGCAGATTAGAATACGGTATCACATACTCGTATTTAATCTGGCCCCCGCACATATCAGCATATGTGCTCTACTTCGGTTCGCTTGAACCAGGAAACTTCTATATGGGACTCTAAAGACTCGTCAATACGCCAGCAGTAGGTGATAATCACTTCAGTCACCCACAATCCATCAGCGGTACTAGCTGGACGTAAAGGCTACCCAGGTATTGAGCGAATAGAAGATCAACAAGCAAGCTTGTCCAAACTCCGATGAAGCCTATAGGCAACACTTACCGTACAGTCTGGTCTCTTCATCTGATATGTCGCATATCGATTCTGGGGGTGGTATCGTCAGACCCCAATAACTTGATAAGTCATGTCGATGTGTGGCCTATAACGGTATGAGAAACTACTGATAACACTTACCAGTAAATCTCATCAACAACCCTGGCCAGGGACTTCTTGTTATAGCCAATCGAGCATAGCGCAACATCAACTCCCTATACCGGGAGAGACGAAACCCCTCCTATCGCTCATTGCCTCCTTATGACTCGGGACTGTACCCAAAATCCACCTACTTGCGCGACTCCTTTGAGCCGTGGTAAGGAAGAAATCAAAGCACCGTGGGAACCACACAAGACTCTATAACGATCTCGGGTCTACAGATTAACCTGTACCAGTGTTACCAGAGAACTGCTATCTGACCATAGGTATAGTACCATCTAGGATTTCTCGGCGAATCCTGTTCAGTGTACCCATTCTCTAGTAGGCATCTGTGTATAATCTTTGATGTCAAACACCAATGGATATGGGATCAAACATCGCCCCATACAGGGTCAATAAACGTACACACTAGTCAACTCTGGAATATCGATGCCCTGTCTTGATATTCCTTTGACTAGGAACAATTAAAGGATGTGCTTGTGGACTACCCAGGTCCCAGTAATATGATCCGCATCATAGTCCTGGTAGTCAAGCTAACAACCTAAGAGCTTTATCAATATGTATATGTGAGACAGTCTAATAATACCAGTAAACATGTTAAGATAAAGGCAACCAGATAGCATACTATCATGTCGAGCAAGAAAGTCCTCCATATATATGTCCAAGTATCTACTATATCATACAATAATGGCCTCTAGGGCATACATATCTCTAACACTAAGGATATGGGCCTTGGAAGAAGGGGTTGGTTCAGTTGAGAGTGATGATTTGAGGGAAGAAGGAGGTGTCAAGAATTTTTTTAGAGCAAGTAGGAGGTGTCAATAAAGGCGGATGAGGTGTAGTGAGGTGAGGGTGTGTGTGTGGTGTGGAGATTGTGAGGGTTTAACTAGCCTAAACATATACCCACCCTCTTAAGTAAATAGAAGACCACTTTTAAAAATAAATATCTCCATGTTACACTAAATCTCAATTCATGTTTTTAAAAGAAATAAAACACTTATCATAATACTTAAATACCATCACATTATAAAAAAATCTCATATCATATTAAAAACAAAACACTTGTCATTTTATAAGATATCACATATATAACATTTTCTCCAAAATAATTACATTTTTACGGACATCAATCCGATACCAAAATTC